>OZ022504.1:27786745-28986745 GCA_963989385.1 Ctena decussata | reverse complement strand
CCCAGGAGGCCACATTTGAAATTTGGTGACAATTGGCCCAGCGGTTTTAGAGGAGATGTCGTTTGAAATTGTGGACGGACAACGGACGACGGACGACGACGGAGCCTTACCATCCTATAAGCTCCCCCGGAGCCGCTGGCTCAGGTAAGCTAAAAAATCTAAAAATTAGGACAGCTAAAATAAAATCACGACGCTCAAATAATGCAGACGGGATGGAATATATTTCCCTTTTATGGTAGCAGTGCCTCTGTCGTCCCCACCCATCCTCTATATAGCTCGCGTTGTCTGATATGAGTATTTCTTTATCACATTTGTATATGATCTATGGAATCTCGAGAATCTTAGTTTTTAGTACAAACTAAAAATATGGCAAATTTCATATTTTTGCGAAATATGAGCGTCTACAACGTTTACTTTCTCTAGACGATTTAACGGGTCAGTGACAGACATAACTGTAACGTCTCAAAGACCTGTGACTCTTGTATTGAGTACACATGACAATATAACGGTAGAGAGATGTAATCAGTAGCCGGAAGTGTCAATCAATTTCTGCGCTTGAAAAGATGTTTAGCTGCTTTGACTAGCTAACAAATTCGGATCTGCTACCTTTATCAGATTAATTTGTTGAAAATCAAACCTATAAATTTTTGTCGATGGTGAATGAATCACGATTTTACGCCCTTTTAAACATAATTTCAGCCATATCAGGACGATGGGTTTGTGATTATGAAAGGCTGTTTATGACTGAAAAGATACCCGCTTCCAACGCGTCTCGAGCCCGGGATTTATGTACGAATGCAGAGTCTAATCCCAGACTGGGCAGCTCGCTAATTTCCCATCGTCCCTTTTACTGACGCGTAAAAGGGCGTTAGGGCGTATGTGGGCTTTGGTGACTCAGACCAACCTGTGTTTTGTGCACAACAGCTAAAGCATTACTTTTAGCCTGACGACTCTCACGTGTGTTACCGGGGTGATTTGGTGGTGCGATGGTGCTGGGTATAACTTCCAATTCCGTGGCGTCCTTGCTTGCAGTAGGTGCAGGTGGGCTGTTTGGACATTTTTCTCGAGCTATCACACCTCTCTTCTTTCTCCCTCTCTTTGGGAGACGGCCCGATATAGACTGAAATACTGTCTCAAAGGGCCGTTAAACTCAAAACAACCAACCAACGTGTGTTACCAGAGTTACAGACTTTTGGACTGCACAGTTTTCTAGTGATTTGTGTGTCACGCCGTAGTCCATTTGTTAGAGCGCATAGCAATTGCACAGAAAGTCGCGGCTTCGAAACCCGGCCCGGTCAACGACTGAAAATTTTGTCAACCCAGCAGTAAAAGATTAACCTCTTGATGCATGACTGCATGCAGCTGAGCTGATGACTTCGACTATAGACAACACACTCGCGATATGATATGCCTCGCCTAAAAATGCAAGCTATGCCATCACGCTGTGTAATGTGATCAAACTGAATCCTCACTTTTATTCCCCAGTATCAGATTATCTAAGCAATCAGACTGCGCGGAAGCGCAGGCTGATCTTTACCTTCCCTATTCCCCCATTCGTTTTAAGGTTCAGTTTCAGGTGATGTTATGCCCAATGTTGCTTCGTCTTATTTATTATGGTTTCTTTATACTAACTTACAGTTTTTGATTTCATTTAACAGCTCTTTCCCAAATAGGCGGTCATCAAAAACAACAGTAACATTTACTTTTACCTATTTTCTATTATAAATCACACACACACACACAGAGAGAGAGAGAGAGAGAGAGAGAGAGAGAGAGAGAGGGAGAGCAAAGTGGGCAGCTTCACAGGTGACCATATCGCCAGAAGACCACAGACAAGCGGACCTAAGAACACCTAAAATTGAAGAACCACAACAGAAGTACCGCCTTGGAACGGTCAGTAAATGTTCTTGAACACAACAAAAGAACTAGACTTCAAATCCATTTGGGAAGAGCCGCATTGTCAGGATCCACATTAAGCCCGTGGTCAAGATACCGTAAACAAAGCTTTTACGGTTGTGTCGAACTAACTTGTTATGTCTGTCAAAATTTATTTAGTCAGCTTAAAGTACATCAGTCTTATTGGTAGTCTCATAATTATTATTGATCCATATGACCCGCCTCCCTTTCACCCTATTATCAAATGCAATTGAACTGAACTGAAATATGTACAAAATGCGACCTTCTTATTTGACATGATGTTAATGATATAGTCATTGGCAAGCTTAAAAAGAGAAAAAAGAAAACCAGTGTTTAATTAAGGTCAAGAATACGTAAATTGCACATACATAGAATTTTTTAAAATTTTGCACAGGGGTGCATTTTCATGTGTTACATCGAATTGTGCAATAAAAAAGATAGGTCACCGAGTTCGTTTAGTCGCTAGATCAGATTGAAAAACGTAAAATTTTTAGGCCGTTTCCATTGACTGCAATTGGAATGCAATGAAAAAATTTAAACGTACACAGCTTGTTTACCACTACATAGATTTTTTTCAAAAACTGATATTTTATGTCACAGGATCTGTCGATTAAAATGAGGTAAGAAAAGTCCTTGACTACCGAGCTCGTTTTTCAAGTAGCGCTTGATAAGCAAGCATAGGTGTGTATAAATTTTCGCCATTCCGCGACGTCATTTATAAGCGACGTTGCAGTCGTTTACTGGCGACGTTATAAGACATGCTAAGACCGTTATGAGAATACGGAAACATGAGGACTAATAGGGTTCTCAGAATGAATTCCTTAAGCTTCGTTCATACGGGCAAAGTTTCTGTGACAAAGTAGGTTTGGAAAAGAAAAAAATGCTCGTGTGAATGAAAAAATGTGCCACATTATCATTGCCAAGCCAAATTTATATGGGAAAGTTTTTATGACAAACAAAATTTGTCCGTGTGAACAGAAAATTTGCCATAGAATACATGTATGTAACAAAGAAACTAGCTATGGAGATAAGCACAGAAAACTTTGCTCATAATCAAATTGGTTTAATTTTGAACAAAGTATATTCAACAAAGAAAATGTGGCATGGTTGGCCGTTCACACGGGCAAAGTTTATTTGTCCAGGTAACCTTGACAAATAATGTTCGATCGTTTGAACACAGCAGCAAATATTTCCTTGCCAAAGTTTATTTGACAAAAATTCCATGCCACAGTTTTCTTCACAAATAATTTGCTCCATGTTAACGCAAAATTTTTGGCAAACTTTCTTTGTTAAAGATCCTGTGACAAAGAAACTTTATGTCGTGAAAGACGCTTAAGTGAAAGAATTTATTTTTCAGACTTCCATAAACAAAAAATAGTACAAATTGCAAGCACACTTCTAACAGTAGCCGACACGACTGATCCGCACATAAAAAACTGCGTTACCCTAAATCACAAAATGCGCCGTGCCATGATAAAATGGGTGCTTTGGGGCATATACGGTCGGTGGAAGCTCAGATCAGTGTGCGCACCCGCCCAACCTTACCAGAGCCTTTGTTGTCCTCTGGTACAATGATTCCGTGAGGAACAGCGAAGAGAATTATTAGTCTGTGCGTATGCGCAGACTGATCTGTGTGCATGTACCATATTACTGACGACTCGTGTTCTGTCGGTGTGGCCCATGGAAGTCAGATAAAACTGACTTTTTGGACAGTATTTTAGTCATATCGAGATGATGGTAAGTTACATGGTCAACTTCCAAATCCACCGTCGGCGGGATAGGTAAAGGCAAAGACTTCTTGTAGCGTAGTGGCCGTAGGGCGGTGTGAGTAAGAGGCCCGCTATATCTTTGGCAACGGCATACAACAAGTGGAAGAAATATTGTACCATTCAAGATTATTTTGTAATCAAAATAAAATTTTCGATGTCCAGAAAATCGCAAAAATTGGCATTATAATAAATATTACATTCCGATCCCTAAAGCTCTAAAATCAGCTGGCATACATTTACTTGGTTTATTAATTATTTCGGATGCATAATCCCACCGGCGCCGCGGACGTTCGGTTATGACGCAGACGGTTGCGGGTTCGAATCCGGATTCGGCCAGCTTGCAAGCGACTGGAAAAGTCTCTTTGTCAAGCCAGCAATAAATGGGTAGCTTTTTCAAATCAGGGAAAAATAACGCAGAGAAAGGAGAAAGATGGGCTCCGCCTTTCATATGTGTGTCTGAAAAGTCCTGTGAGCCCTGAAAGCAGGAAGGGAACACGTATTCCGGCCAGCCTTAAATTGTTATACATATGAAACTCTGTCTGTCTGTCAGTCTCTCTCTCTCTCTCTCTCTCTCTCTCTCTCTCATTAATTTTGTATGAATACACTTGTGTTGATGAAATAACTTCAAACATACAGGGAAAGAAAAGAACATTGCAATATCAGCAAAAGGCTTGAATAAACAATGACAACAACTCCGTTTTCCCCATGTTTGACGTTATTATTAAATGTCCGAAGGGGCTGCCATATTGAAAATTACACTGACTAGAAGTATTTCGTGACGTAACGTCCTTCGCGACGCACGTAATTAATTGTGCCAGTCATATACGTATTCTTGACCTTAACAGGCCCTTTTAATAGCCAAAACCGGAGCTCATGGGAAAAACTCCTGACGTTTAGCAAGCAGAGCTGTTGTCGGCCTGTGCGCTGAGCGAGGCTCGAACCCACAGCAGTCACAGAGGTAACGTATAAGAGCCAGCGCTCTTTCCCACCAGGTCACTGGAGCAATGAACAGAATTTTTGCGATTATTTTTTAACTTTTGTGGTCCATGTAAGTGTTAATTTGTGCGTGCCGATTTTCCCTTCAGCGATTTTAACAAAAACAAATGAGCTGCGACACAAGAAAACCAACAATGTGGTTGTGCGCCCAGGGTAGACTCAGATCAGACTGGGCATCCGCCCAGTTTACTCAGTCTCTTCTTTATGTGCTCAAAGGGTAGCTTAGGGTCTAAGCTACCTCCATGCGGTCAGCGAAGGCTCTGATCAGACTGGGTGGATGCCCAGGCTGATCTGAGTCTGCGCTGGCCGCACAACCACATTGTTGGTTTTGTCGTGTCGCGGCTCAAATGCCTTTGCAAATGTAAAACTTCGTATTTTGATAAGCCCCCGGACAAGTAAGCATAGACTTTCTGATGTAAGAACTGTCAAGTTTTACCTTCGATTGTATCACTAAACCTGCACGCGACAATAATAAGTGGCGTGTCTTGATTAGCGAACGCTGCAACAGGGCAGTCTCAAAGGTGATTGACGTATACTGAATTGACTATCTTAGATAGTCAATTCAGTAAAACTGTTGGTTTGATAGCTAAAAGATATACGTCACAGCTTATTAATTAGTTCATTCATGAAATATAGACAACATGATTTTGCCGCACGGATCAATAATCAAATGTTCGGACTTTAAAAGATGCATCGAAATGAAGGAAAAATAAGAGGTGAGAAGTTTGTTTTATAAATCAGAACTCCGCATGGCAAAATCACAGAACTTGTATTTACATGAAAACGAAACTGACTCTGCCGCGCGGATAAATTCTCAAAGTTTTCGGACTATTAAACATTAGGCCTACAGCTCATACATGTAACAGTTTTCCCTCGTTTTGCTGCGTGTTCGAATATCATATTTTTTCTTTTCAAAGTTGTTTCCCAGGAAGCCAAGGAAGAATCATTGATGTGTATCGTCTATCTGAGCCCGGCACTGAGTCTGATGGCGTCCTTTCAGAATTGGAGAAATGATTTCTGTGATTGAAAATTTTACCTAAATACCCTATGTGTAAAATGGTCGCCTTTACTATAACAAACTTTTAATGTGTATGGGTACACCTGCATATGAGCCACGACACGAGAAAACCAGCAATGTGGTTGTGCGCCAAGCGCAGACTCAGATCAGATTGGCCAGTTTGTTGTGGTTAAGAGTTGATCTTATAATGTATTTAATCAAACTTTAGAAGTGAAAAGGATACATGGTATGTCCCGTATTGGTTGATATCGGGAAAGATCTGTCTTAAGGTGAATGGGCACACTTTTCGGGGAAGCAACACTGCCATTTTCATTTTTACATCCCTTTCTGAATGGAGCAAATCCTTTTCTTATTAAAAGTGTTGACCCTATGAAAATGACATCATTTGGATTCAAGCCGCGTCGTTGCCCAAACAAGCCTATATACTAATATGTAAAAACAGCATGATAGGCACATGTTGCAGGATAGGTGAATCATACGGTGTATGCTCTGACCAGACTGTACAGTAAACTGCGCAGATACACATAACACGCGGATCTTTTTTATAATAGCGTCCCAAAAGCCGAGTCGTCTTCCCCTGTCGACTGAGTAGATCCTTTTATAGACTGTCTCGAACGACAGCCACTTTTGCACGAATATAATGATTATTCGATCAAACTCGGATCAGCCTGTGCATATGCAATGTTAGCAAAATCACCTCGTTCCTGATCAACAATAAATGAAGTCTACAGCAAATAGCGAACACTCTGCTCAGATCAGACTTGCAGGCTGTTCTTAATATTCGCTATTTGCCCGTGTCTAAAGGTACTTCTTTCTCACGTCGCGACTCAATTAAAATGACAGCTCAGGTAGGGGTATTGACCAGTATTACCAGTATGTACACGGGCGGCGAATTATGTTATCTTTATTGCCTGAGTGTCGTATACTTGCAGATTGTCTCATCTTTACCCCTTAGTGCTAAACTATCACCGCCGTTTTAAACCACCAGGAACTCTGCACTTTTCTATCAAATAATAATAATAATAACAATGCCTTATCTCATTTATATAGCGCATTATTTACGCAGTCGGGCTTGACTGCTTATCCTTTTTTACTATTATTATTCGATTGATTTCACCGTATTTTGTAACTTCACAGTTGAAGAGCATTGCCACGTGCTTGGTGATTTATGCGTTAATAATACCGCTGACAGGTGCCGTTAAGTTTGTGACAAGACGGTTTGCTTTGAAGCTAAACTACCGTTGTACACCTGCACTTTAGTAGCGGAGAAAACCGTTATCCTGTCTAATTCAGTTTAAAAAGAGAAACATTTCAGACAGTCAGGTTTTGCGTAAATATGAAACGGGCTGTAAAGACTACTTTCGAGGAGACTTTACTGAATTCAGTAAAGAATTTACTGAAATGCGCAGGCTGATTCGAGTATTCGATGTATTCACATGGCTCAAGGAACCCTTTCGGGAGATGCCAATCGGTTCCCAGTGGACACACAACGTCGACATGACGTCGTTTCGATGTCAGTGCGATGTCGTAATGTCCCAAAGACGCCTATAGGTGCTTCTCGTCTGTAGATATGAATGATTACCATCCTGATGGAGAAGTTCAAGAAATATGGTAAAAGTAAAGACACAGAAATTGTGACATCGGTATCATTTATTTATTCAGTTACAAAGATTTATTTATTTAGATCTACATGTATTTGTTTTTTTGTTTTTGGTCGACATCCGTACAACATATCCGTATCATCCGTATCACGAGATACTAAAATAATAATGAAAATAGAATGAAAATAATTACGAAATTAGAATGAAATAAATTAAGTAGGCATAGGCTAGAGAAAGGACGGGACAGGTTACTCCGGACGGTACTGGCAAGCCAATTGTGACATTGAAAAAAAACACGAACGCAACCAATATCAGTTTTGACGTCACTCGTGGAAGATGCAATGTTACAATGAAGTTGCAGCCAATAGGTTACTAGATTAGCCTTGAATGTGGCATAATTGTGGATATAAGAACAAAATCACGTAACAGAAACATGTCACAGAATTTCTAGATATTTTTGTATGACCTAATTAGACCACAACACCAGATGAATAACCTTATACAATTTCGATGCAAAGCAGTGTCGTTTCAGTGTAGAGAATTCATCCCCATGTGATTGGGTGATCTATTTATACCAAACGTCACTGGGTTGTAAATTCGTGGATGTGTTCCGCCGCTGCTAAAAATCGACGTGCCCACGTCAGGTCACATGTTTATAATGTTCTGTTGCATACACGCTTTTAGAACTTTTTAGTCATAAGCAGATTATAGATAATCCAATCTATATCAGATATTAATGATTAAAGAAAGATACCCATCCATTCAAACAGGATTCATAAAGCGCTGCATTGACTTTCCTACAACTAACACATTTATATCTGCAGCGTCAGAGCCTTGAACAGATCAAGTTGAAATTCACTGTATCACTGTATATCCGCTCCAAAACAAAATAACAGTATGCACAGACTGTTTTCTTCGAAAAAAATAATACAAGCCAGGATTCAGCCTTACTCTTAAAACATAACACTTTCTTCTTCAAGAAAAAGCCGATAAGGACCCGGTATAATAATCAAATAAGAGAACAATTATGCAATAAGATTGTGCACCAATACTAGGGCAAACTGTTCACCGGAAGGTACAAAATCAGTAATAAATGCAATGTTTTATCAGGTTGATACCCGAGATAAGAAGGTGGCCGCTTTTCAGGCATGCAAAAAAAAAGGAAATTATAGCAAAAGAAGGCATAAAAGCAATTGGTCAAACTTTTACTCTTTTTTTTTTTTGAAGTTTTATTCCGTATTTAGGCTCTGGGCATTTGTTTTTGGTATGAAAGAAACCTTTATGCATGGTTAAATGTTGGAAGAATAAACACTTAGTGAAACTTCTTTTGCGCATGAATATTATTCAAAATTACTAACACCCACTTATTTACAACTCCCACGATTTTACAACCTTCAACTATATTTATATAACTGAGGGAAAATCGAAGTCATGATAGTGGAAGCCACAAGCTGTTTTGTAGACATACACCGTTTTTTCCGTCAGCCCATGTCGTTTCTAGAAAGATGTAAAGCTTGATCGACCTAGAAATATTGAGCGTGTCACTAATAAGCAAATACAGAGAAAGCGCAGAGAAAAGGTAAGATATTTTTCTTCGAACAGGTCCGGTCTTCTAGCCGAAATCTGACTACCATGATAGGAGTTTATTTATTTATTTATTTATTTATTTATTTATTTATTTTTTTATTTTTTTTTTTTTGTCGTTGTTTTGTTGCTGTTGTTTTTGTCTGAAGACATTCATGTGTTGCAAGGAAAGCGAAAAAAGGAAATTGTCCAATTTTCCGAACCAAACAACTTCTGGCCGGAATTTCATTGACTTGTTCGACAGTGGAAAATCAAACCTTAGTTAGAGGTATGGGATAGAATAGAATAGAACAGAAATTAGCGTCTACCGTAAAGCAACCAACATTCGTTGTTTGTCGACTTAGGCTGCAAACAACTCGTTCGTTGGTTGCTAATCTAACTAGTGAAAGTAATTCGAGTATTGATTTTCTTGCATTATCGACCTAGAAATATTGAACGTGTCACCATTAAGCAAATGCAGAAAAAAAAAACGCAGAGAAAAGGTAAGTTTTTTTTTTCTTCGAACAGGTCCGGCCTTCTAGCCGAAATCTGACCGCCATGATGATAGTTTTTATGCCTCCACCATGAAATGGCGGAAGGGCATATTGAGTTACCCTATCCGTATGTGTGTTTGTCTGACAGTGTGTGTTTGTGTGTTACCAGAATCGTGTCTTGCCCATATCTTTGTCTTGCATGTGGGATTTCAAAATTATTTGGCACAAATGGTCATCATGACAAGACAAAGTGTCGCATGCAAGAACCATGTCGCTAGATTAAAAGCCAAGGTCACACTGGGTACATAAAGTTTGTGCATAGGCCATAGTTGAACATGTTTGTGTCCAGCCCACAACTTTGTCCTGCATGGTGGGATTTCAAAATTATTTGGCATAAATGATCATCATGACAAGACAATGTGTTGAGTGGAAGATCCATGTTGTTAGATTGAAGGTCAAGGTCACACTGCGCACGTAAACTTTGTGCATAGGCTATAGTATAGCATGTTTGTGTCTGGTTCATAACTTTGTTGTGCATAGTGGGATTTCAAAACTATTCAGTGGCACAAATGATAATCATGACAAGACGATGTGTCGCGTGCAGGAACCATGTCACTATCCTAAAGGTCAGGGTCACATTCGGTACTTAAACTTTGTTAATAGGCCATAGTTAAACATGTTTGTTTCCAGCCTATAGTTAAACATGTTTGTTTCCAGCCTATAACTTTCTTCTGCATTGGGTGATTTCACAATTATTCGGCGTAAATAATCATCATGACAAGATGATGTGTCGCGTCCAAGAGCCATGTTGTTAGCTTTGGAATAAATAATTAACATGAAAAGAGTATGTGTCACGTGCAAGACCCATGTCACTGCCTAAAAGGTCAAGGTCACATTTGGAACGTGTCTGGCTGCATGGTGGGATTTCAAAATTATTTGGCATACATGATCATCTTGACAAGATGATGTGTTATATGCAAGAGCCCTATCACTAGCCTAAAGGTCAAGTTCACAGTCTGCACTTAAACTTAGCATATGCTACAGCGAGAACCATAACTTTGTCCTGCATGGTGGGATTTCAAAATTGTTTGCCCTCATGATTCATTGCGCTCAATGGCCATGTCACTAGCTTAAAGGTCAAGGTCATAATGCGCACCTAAGCTATGAGAATAGGCTATAACGAAAACTTGTTTGTGTCATATTCATGTCTAAGGTTTGACTGCAAAATAAATGTAGGTCACTTTGACCCAAATTAAGAGCTCCTTGATCCTAAAAGTGCCAGTATATGTACCTTAATTCAAGGTGCCATCTTACTCAAGCCATTAGGCGGTAGCATCCGTGGTCTATGGACATTTCTAGTTCTTTTTTTTTATTTGTTTGAAAGACATTCATGTGTTGCCAGGGAAGCGAAGCGGAAAAGGAAATTATCCAATGCTTATTCAGTGTCCAAATTTCTCCAAACCAAATAACTTCTGACCGTAACTTCATTGACATGTCTGACAATGAAAAATCAAGCCGTAAAGGTATGTGACAGAATAGAATAGAACAGAAATTAGCAACATAAAGCATATAACATATAACATAAAGCAACCAACATTCGTTTGGCAGCAAACATCTCGTTGGTTGGTTGCTAAAATAGATATCCGGATTTACATTGTAACTAGTGAAAGTCATTCGAGTACAGTGTTTTCTTTTCTATCACACCAGATAAGGACGTCCGCGATTTTCACCTGATCCTTCAATTCTTATCTTATCCATATTATCTCATCCAGGACCGGATAAAATTCACGCAAACTCACAGGCAATCAATGCATTGGTTGTATAGGAGGTCATGTATCTACGCTGTAAAGTAGTGTTGCTTTTTACAGACGGTGACGTTATCAAAACGGCAAAATGATGTCAGTTTAGTCAGGCTGGACGCTGACGTAAAGAACGGAATGGTGGCCGTTCAAAGCGGTGGCTTCTTTCAAAGTTAAACAGAAACCTGTCAAACGCTAAAATCATGCGCTTTAACAAGATCAAACATTGTTAATCGAAAGGTATGCAAGAATCCGTCCCTCGGGATCAATGTTCGGCATCACTCGGCAAGCCTCGCGAATCTGAGCGGTGACCCTCGTGGCGGAGTTTTCTTTTTGCACTTCACGCCCCATGAAAGATACTTATAATCCCGCCCTTAATATGTGATCGGCCCTTTACCCATTTTGAACAGAGAATTTGATTGGTTAGTTTTTGGGAGTCTAACGGCTCTTATAGAGACAGTATTTCAGTCTAAATGGAGCCGTCTCCCAGAGAAAGGGAGAAAGAAAAGAGATATGACAGGCGAGAAAAAAATATCCAAGCAAAATCCCATCCAGGCACAGTAAGCCCTTGACCTACTGTTATCCCTATTAGTAGGACGCCCCGGAACTGAAAGATACCTAGCGCAATCGCCCGACCTGACTATCTTATTGGAGAGAGAAATGTAAGTGCCAAGTGACGATAAAATCTTATGACTGGCTTTATTAGTAAAGCGGTTTACCTGCTTTAATCACGCTCAAGACAGAGATGCTCACATGGACTAGAAAGTGTGAAGATTTTTCAAGGTGGCCTTTACAAGGTATCTCTATATCCATCTTTACTACCACATGTCAGACTCCCATAATGTATTGATAATCAGATAAAGTTGTCAAACTTTTTGTATCCTTGCAGTGAAATAAATAAAAAGTGCTTAAACTGCAAACATATTATAAGGCTTAATAAATACCAGCACTTTATGTACTGTTACAATCACAGTCTAGAATGAGTGATGAGGTCAAACAGAATCTGCTGTCATATGTGGCCAGGTTTCTCTTGTGTGCTGGAGTGAAGATATTTTCATTGATTATTAACAACGATTGTACATATGATACACGCATGTGTCCCAAGGCTCCAAAGCAGCATGACCACAGACCCAGTCCAGTCAGGGCATTCGCAGCTCCCACTTTTTTTTAACATGCAAGATTGGCGAAAAACGCATGCTCTGGCCAGACTGCGCATGTGCGCAGGCTGGTATGAACCTACGCTATTCGCATAATCCTTAAGACATATTTTTCACGGCGTGGCTCATACAGACGCTATCACCACACGTCATTGCACATAGCATTGACAAGGGCGTACCAGCCTATATGCAAACTGCGCAGTGCGTATTGAAATTTTGTCAAACTTACAAAATTTCATGAGCACCTGCATTTTTGCCTGCTTAAATTTTATAAATCAGACTTTTTGCCT
This sequence comes from Ctena decussata, assembly GCA_963989385.1. NCBI lineage: Eukaryota > Metazoa > Mollusca > Bivalvia > Lucinida > Lucinidae > Ctena > Ctena decussata. The sequence goes on along the minus strand of OZ022504.1, from coordinate 28,974,141 downwards.
GCTTAAATTTTATAAATCAAACTTTGCTCGTGTAAACGCGCCCTTACTAGGCATTTTTAATCTCACAATTATGCATAACAACTCACGCGCATGCTACTTTACCGATTTTTCATGTGGTCTGCTCGGTTCTTGTCATTGAATGGGTCTAACTGCCCCACCCTGTCTTCCCATTGTAAGGGCGCGTTTACACGAGCAAAGTTTCTATGTCACAGAAACTTTAACAAAGAAAGTATGACAAACATTTTGCGTTTACACGGAGCAAATTATTTGTTAAAGAAAATGTGCCATAGAATCTTTGTCACATACACTTTGGCAATGAAATATTTGCGGCAGTGTTCACACGACCAAATATTATTCGTCAAAGTTACCTGCAGCGATGAAACAAAATCTTTGTCTCATTTTCCACGCTTATAGTAAAGTTATTCGTTACATAATCTTTAGCAAAGTTCTCCGTTTACACGGACAAATTTAATTTATCGAAGTAACTTTACCATATATATATATTTGTCATAGAAACATTGTCATATTTTGGCATTTACACGAGCATTTTTTTCTGTGACAAACCTACTTTGTCAGAAACTTTGGTCGTGTAAACGCGCCCTAACTTGAGAATTTTTACTTCAAATCTACAGACTGCAAACAGTATTTATTTTTAGTTCACCTGAGACATAGGCTAAGGGTGAGCTATTGTGATCAGTCAGTGTCTGCCTTCCATCATCCGTCATGCGTCGTCCGTCGTCCGCCGTGCGTCGTCAATAATTTGCTTTAATTGACATCTTCTCGGGAGCCGATAGGCCTAGAGCTTTGATATTTTGACCTCTACCAAGTTTGATCAAATAGTGGCCCTGGGGTCCAAAATGGCCCTGTGGCGGGGGGTCTTGGGGTCGAAATTGAAATATAATTAAAAATCTTCTTATCCAGAACCAATTGGTGCAGATGCTTGAAATTTAGTATATAGCATTTCCTATTCGTCCTTTACCAAGTTTGTTCAAATGATGGCACGAGGTTCCAAAATGGCAACGCCCAAGGGGTCCTGGGTTTAAACCATAGAAATACATAGAAAAATATTCAAAAAATAATCTTCTTATTTAGAACCACTTGGCTCAGCTGCTTAAAATTTGGTATGTAGCATTGTCTAGTGGTCCTTTATCAAGTTTGTTCAAATGATGGCCCTAGGATCCAAACTGGAACCGCCCCAGGGGGTCATGGATTTGGACAATAGAAACACATAGAAAAATATTCAAAAGATTTCTTCTTCAGAACCGCAAGGATCAGATGCTTGAAATTTTGTATCTGGCATTGCCTAGTAGTCCTATACCAAGTTTGCTCAAACGGTGGCCCCAGGGCCGAAAATGGCCCCATGGCAGGGACCATAGAAATACATCATGTACATAGAAAATATTTAAAAAAAAAACTTCTTTTTCAGAACCGCAAGAATCAAATGTTTGAAATTTGGTACGTAACATTGCCTATTAGTGCTATACCATGTTTGTTCAAATGGTGGCAGGAGCCCCGGTAGCTCAGAGGGTTAAGCGCTGGTCTACTTATCTAGCGGTCGCGGGTTCGAGCCCCGCCGGAGGCGGAGTTCTTTCCATCGTAAACGGGGTTTCATTGCACACAGCCTTTCATTATCATCCGCCCATCGTCCTGATATGACTGAAATACTGTTGAAAAGGATGTAAAATCGCAAGTCATCCATCCATCTATCAAATGGTGGCCTCAGGGTCCAAAACGGTCCTCTGCAGGAAGTTCTAGAAGTCCTGCAGGGAACCATAGAAATACATAGAAAGATATTTAAAAAAACTTCTTCTTCAGAACTACTTGGCTCAGATGCTTGAAATTTAGTATGTAGTATTGCCTAGTGATCCTTTACCAAGTTTATTCAAATGATGGCCCCAGGGTCCAAGGTGGCCCCACCCCAGGGACTTCCTGGGCTGGAACCATAGCAATACACAGAAAATATTCAAAACTCTTTTTCTTCAGAGCCATTTGGAAATGGTTACAAAATATCATGTATGTTCAAATGATGACCCTAGTTTGACCTTTAACCTTTTTAATCCATGTTATCCCAAACATCTCGTTTTGATGGGCAAGAAGGATACGAAGGGATGTTCCCATTTCGCCTACTCCCATTTCGCCTACTCCCGTTTCGCCTATTCCCAGTTCGCCTACTCCCAGTTCGCCTACTGTCAAATATGGCATTTTTCCCATTTCGCCTACTCAAAGAAAATTTTTCATATATTTATTTATTTTGTTTTAATACATATATATATTTAATAATCAAAGCTATCTTTACAGTACCTATTGATCAACACTTATAATGTTGATTGATAATTACTGTAGGATTATAGAATGGTGTAAGCCTATTGACGATTAGCTTATATTGTGAGTACATATCAGCAATTGACATATTTTGAAACTGCCATGACATTAACAGAAGGTAGGGTGAAAAATCAGACATGTCAATTTCACCTGAATTTCACATATTTAGGTCAATTTGGGCCAGAAATGTGCAAATTTGAGAATTTATTTTCCCTCTGTTAACTGGGAATTATATATTCTTCTTTCTTTTTATTTATCATGGGTTTTATTTAAACTAAAAAGTGGGAGTGGGGGGGAGGGTGGGGAGTAAGAAGACAGGGACCCTTATTTGAAGCTTATAAAGATTCCCAAACTTTCTATACTGTGTTTTTATTAGTATCATTTGGTTTCTGTTTATTTTATTAGTTATTTATATTTTAGTCGAAATATTTTATGCAGCATATTTTAATATGTGTTTATATAATAGTGTAAAACAGATCTAAATACAAATTGAAAATATATTTTTCATTACCATTTTTATAAAAAAAAAAAAAAAAGACGAGTAGGCGAAACTGGAATAGTGGTATATTTTAGAGTAGGCGAAATGGGAATAGGCGAAATGGGACAAATCATAGGCAAATTGGGAATAGGCGAAATGGGAGTAGGCGAAATCGGAGTAAACCGATACGAAGTAGAGTTTAAAATGAACAAATTGTACAGAAACGAATGAATGAAGTATTTGAGACATTGACAAGGCAAAACTAGAATATCCTCAGAATATTATCAAAATGAAATAGAAAAAAAGCAATGCTATTGAATAAAAAGGGATGAAAAAGAATGACAACATTATAACTTATCTATCTACCTTTAACCCTAAAAATCTTGAATTATTCAATGCAATAAAACAAAACTCACCAATTTTACATGTAGATGACTGTCATCTTCATGTAAAATTGGTTAGTTTTGTTTTATTGCATTGAAAAATTCAAGATTTTTAGGATTAAAGGCCGTCGGAAAAGGGGCGGCAGGGGCGGCGGCGCCGCCCCAATATTTTCGGCAATGAAAGATTCTCAAAATACACAATTTTCCGCAGCAATATTTCCGGCAATATAAGGTTTCCAAAAGTCATACTTTTCATACGATATCATAAGTTGGACACTTTCACACCTCGCCGTTTTCATAACAGGTGTCAGTTAACTTGACGTGTTAATTGCCTACAGGCGTAAAGGATTAAAAATAAAACATCGAGATTATAATAGCATTGTAATTATGGGTCTATGACGAAACATAGAACGACAAAATATAGAAAAGCCAGAACATAGAAAAGACAATACATAGAAAGACTAAACATAGAAAAAAATGATCGAAAAAAGATCGAAATAACATCGAAATAACATCGAAAAAAAATCAGAAACATCGAAAATTTATTTACAACCAAAATATGATGATTTGTCAGTAGTTTGGTGGAAATGTAAAATAGAAATGGCATCTAGTGGTTTTACAAACAAGCCTTAAACATTGCAACCCTGAAATTTAGAGACCCATATCTTACTTTCGTGTTTGTTAGGAACATGGTTAGCAAAAGCAAACAATGTTTACACACATATAAACATTGACATCTTACATGATTTTTGTCAAAAAGAGTTAAAAGATATCCGCTTCTGTGCACGCAGAGCATGCGACTCGGACTGTGCACTGTCTGCCGAAACTTTCAAAATACTCACCTCCTGAAAATTAAAATTTTGCTTTTAGTCTTAAATGGAATAAATTTATGTTTGCATATATCATCAATTACCGAGATGATGTAGGACACATATTTGCAAAAAACAATTGCAAATGTTTGACTCTGCCACAGTTATGGTCCGTCAAAGAGTTATACAGTGCACCCATGGGGGTAACTAAAAAGGTGAAATGTTATCCAATTGATATTTAAGATAAATTCCCGAAATGTGGTGATTGTTGCTCTGTAGAATGGCTGTTTAAAATCAATAACACACGCTCTAAAGGTTTTAAAACATAGTGGGGCTTAGAACTTTTTGATTGCTCCTCGTACAGCACAAAGTTATTGTTCTATTATTGGTCGTTCTATTATTCGTCGATCTGTTAAATGTCGCGTCTATGTTTTGACTTATCTATTAAGTGTCGCTTCTCTCTTTTGTCTTTCTATGTTTCGTCGTATACCGGTAATTATCTTGTAAAAGTAAATATTGGCGTTATTTGACACCATTATTTGAGCCGCACAGTGGCATGTGCGCCACACCAAATATTCTGACCAGACTGGGCATTCGCCACAGTCTGATCTGAGTCTTTGCTGCGGCGCACATGCCACACTGTTGGTTTCGTCGTGCCGCGGTTAAACTTATATGAGCCGCGACACGAGAAAACCAACAAAGTGGTTGTGCGACCAGCGCAGACTCAGATCAGCCTGGGCATCCGCCCAGTCTGATCAGAGTCTTCGCTGTCCGCATGGAGGTATCTTAAAGCCTTGGCTACCCTTTGAGCACTTAACGAAGAGTCTGGTCGAACTGGGCAGATGCCCAGGCTGATCTGAGTCTGCACTAGGCGCACAGCCACATTGTTGGTTTTCTCGTGTCGCGGCTCATATATAGTTTTTACATTCCTGTCTATAGCCAATGGCATAGTTTATCATATCACAGATGTGGTACATGTATTTCTTTAAATATAAATTAAGTACATGAACAAGGGTTTTGGTCGGAATGTTTTGCTTCTTAAGCAGATTGCAGAATTGAAATTATGTCAGATATATAGCAACTTTTGTAGATAAACAAAAACATAAGATTTCATTCCCATTTACATACATTTCACCACTTTTGCAACGCTTCAAAGATATGGCTGCTTTGTGTTTCACGAAGCTTTCAAATACTGTACAAAGACAAAACTGTCCTTATATACACTTTGTACTTTCCTAATCATTACATTTTCAAAATATCAAACCGTATTATGAGCACTTGTTCTAAAAGAACTGAGTAAATCACCTTTTTCACAGCAGAATGACCCAAAAGATGTCCTCTGAAAGTAAACATATTTATAAAAATTTTAGTCAATGGCTGCCAATTTGAAACTTTGGATTTTGTTTGAGCGATTTCAAAATTGAGCTTTGAAAAGAATTCAAATTGTGAACTGCTTACAAAATAACGCACCTTGCCATACTTCTATGTATCTGATGCCAGAGTATTGCACTTCTCAACTGGCCGTCAAACTCGCCAGATCTAAGCCCAGTAGAATCTGTAAAGAATATTGTGAAGCGGCGCATGGGACTTTTGCCAAATTGGAGAGAGGATCTTGGAAAAATGTACAAGAAATATGGAACAGCATAGCAATGTATGAATTAAAGGCCCTATATTCGAAAATGCTTGCTGGAATCAAGGTTGTTAAAACTGCAAAGGTTGGTGTGACTGGGTAAAATGCAATGGTGCTATACCGGTGACCGCGGGTCAACATTATAATTGATTTACATGCAATTACAGCATTATGAATTGGCATGAATATGGTATAAAATATTGTAAATAATATCATTTTTTCACTCCTGGAATCGTCTCTAAGTTATGATACCTGTATGTTAAAAATTATGAAAAATTTACCCATGTATAAAAATTTTGTAACGCACCTGTACATTTAAAGCTGAATGATCAGATTTAGATATAGGAGATTCTTACTGATCGTTAACAATTATGCTAAATTTCTGAAGTTCATTTATTTTTTTATTCATTTTTATTTCATTCTATTTTTTATTTATTTATTTTTTATTAATTTGTTATTTTTTTTATTTCATTCATAGATAGTTCACATTTTATAACCTAAGTGGCGTCCCGAGAAATGTGCAGACAAGAAAGACTCATATCAATATGCATCCCTGTGCAGTCTAGCTTTTCCGTATGCATTAATTATGTAAGAAATTTTGATAAATCTGAAATGCTTAAAGTCAAGACTCAGATCAGTTAGCGATGCCACACATAGTTTATGAGAATTGAAGGCCGCGCTTGTCCTGCGGATGCCAATTATGTAGCAATGGTGCTATAGAGGAAAACAAGTAAAAAAACAGAAACAAAAATGAAATAAATAATTTTCTTCTTTCCCAATGCGGTACTTTTGTTGCGGTTGCATTTGTTTTATGTTCGGTGCTGTTTAATTTATTGTGTTCTCAGTTTAATCCTTCTATCATAAAAATAGAAAATAGGTAAAATAATTGTTAAATGTTTTTCATATAATTTGCTTAGTCCGTTGTAACCCGTCTGTTGGTCTAAATTATTTAGTTCAATAAAGATAGCTGAGTTGCCATCTATTTGGGAAAGAGCTGCTGACTCGGCTTATCACTTGTAATTTATTGTTTGTTGGGATGTCTTTGTCAATCTTTCCCTTTGATGTTGAGGATAGGCCGACGGTTTGGGATCTGATTCAGTCAGTTCCTGATGTGTAGTTACTCTTTAAATTTTTATTTCTTTATAATTCCAACTTAACTTTTAATGCTAATTCAGCGGTGTTTGATTTGCCAATAGCGAACAGAAAATGGCGTTTAAACTTCATAACCTCGAACCAGAAGCCTGGAACTACTTGGAAGTATTTTCTTTGGGAAACTGATAATATAGAGACAAAGCTAGCCGATTAGGAATTATAAGAAATCAATTTTATTTTGTGGATAATTTGAATGTGTAAACGCCTGCGAATCACTCATAAACATAACTGAAACTCCTTTTTCTTTGTGAGTGCTTCGCCGACTTCTCATGTCTCTAAAATCAATAAAAAAAAACTTAAACTATTTTTAGCGGTATTTTACAAGACTGGATTGGTCAAATAACGCGTTTGTCAAATTTAGCCAATAATATCAAAGGTCAATGAATATTTAATCTTCGTTTTTTCCCCGTCGTACTGCACCGCGTGAATACTAGCACTATGTCAGGTATACTACGTATTCAAAATATTTCTCTTGTTTGTAAATTTACGATAAATTTTTATCGAAAACAGACGCAGATATTCAAAACTTTCTCTTTTCATTGTAGATCTACTTTCGATACCTACTTTTGGTTTAATACATACAAACAAACAGTGCATCATGTTGGTAATTGTTTTGAAATCAGGTCAATCTCAAAGACTGACCGCGGTCCATTTCGGGATACCAAATTTGACAGCTCAATCTTCAGATATGTCATTGTCGCCACGCAGTGTCGAAATTACGGTTTTGGGTGCATACCGACATAGCTCACTTGGGTTACGTTCATGAAAGTTATTGTTAACTCTTCAACTAGAGGCATTTCGACAAAACACACTTCATATTTAATCTGCGCCCGTTATCTTTCTTTTTATAGATTTTTCTTGTTTAATTTGCGCTGCTACATTATTCCTAATTCTGTAAATAGAGTTCAGTTACGAAGACAGTTGGATAATACTATCTTGTTTACATCTCCGTCATTCCCGCATGTTGCACAGGTGATTGTGCAAACCTCGAAAATAGATGTGAGAGGGTTAAAAACTAACTAATGATTCAAATCGGTATAGAATATGTATAAGAAAACAAATCTGCTATAGATGCGAGCATTGGTTCAAAGAGATCCGGAATCGTGTATAGATCAGGGGCCGTATTCATAAAACGACTTAAGTGGTTGCTATGCTGTTGCTAAGGCTAAATTTCTTTGAAGGAGATTCCCTACAACTATGAAATTTGCTCTGGAGGAACAGTCTCACAAAGACTGTTCCTCCAGACCAAAATTCATAGTCGTAGGGAATCTCCTTTATAGATATTTAACCTTAGCAACCGCATCGCAACGACTTAAGTGGCTTTATGAATACGGCCCCTGAGGATTAACAAGAAAAATCTTTTAAAAAAGATAATCGCCGCAGTTTAATGGAAGTGTGTTTTGTAATCATGTCTCTAGTTGAAGAGTTGACAATAACATTCCTGAATATGACTCACGTGAGCTATGTCGGTAGGCACCCACAACCGTAATTTTGACACTGGGTAGCGACAAAGACCAATCTCAAAATTGGGCTGACCAATTTGGAATTCAAAAATGGACCGCGGTCAATTTTGAAATTGACTTGATTTCAAAATAGTTACCAACATGCCCAAAATGCCCTAAACTTATTTATAAATATTGCCAGAAATTCTGATTCAGTTGAATATGAAATTGCAAAAAGACAGCTAGTAATGAAAGACGTACATATCCAAACTATAACAAGAAAAGCTATGACAAGATTAAATCTCATGAGAAGTCTTAAATTCAAAGTAAGTCGAACTGCTCTTGAGCGTATATACATATCATTTATACGCCCACTTCTCGAATACTCGGACTCAGTCTGGGACAACTGTTCAGCTGAAGCGAAAAAACAGCTGGATGCAATACACATAGAAGCCGCTAGAATTATTACCGGGGCTACTAAATTGTGCAGCATAAACAAACTTTTCGCAGATATTGGTTGGGATTCGCTCCAAAATCGTCGAAACAAGCATAAGCTTGTCATTTTCTATAAGATCATGAATGGCCTAACTCCTGAATACCTTTCTGACTGTGTACCTCCTTTAGTACAAGACACTACTTCATACAATCTTAGAAACTCGAATGACATTCAGTCCCTTCATGCTAATACTAATTTGTTCTACAACTCTTTCTTTCCTTCTACTATTCGCGCTTGGAATTCCTTACCCGAGGACATTAAGCAAGCGACATCTGTAGCTTCCTTCAAATATCGTCTAAACAGAGACATAAAGAAACCTCCCAAATATTATAATGCAGGCACACGTATTGGGCAAATACTTCAAGCGAGATTGAGGATGGAATGTAGCACTCTCTATTCCCATCTTTAAAGGAAAAATATAGTTCCTAGTCCTTCTTGTCAGTGCGGAGGTTTCGAAAGTCCTTATCACTTTTTCTTCCAATGTCCTATGTATGCTGCCGCTAGAAACAGATTCTTACCTCATGACATCAACCACTATAAAACCCACGATTTTTTATTTGGATTAGAAAGTAAAACAAACCATGAAAATGAGACCCTGTTAATAAAAGTTCAAGACTTCATTGTTAAGTCGGGAAGGTTTGTTTAAAAATATTCTACTAAATCGGCTCCAGATCCATATGACAGCCATATGTTTGAACTTTGGTTTCAAACCGGTAGAGATATAATATATTTGTTACAGCCGTGAGAGTGAATTGTATCAATCGGTCAAAACTGTTTCTTTGGTCTTTCCTTATGATTCAACTGTGTTTCTTTTGGTTTTTGTCGGATATATCAATCTTGCCATGGCTTCTACTTTCTATATCCATAAATGCCATTATAAGGTGTTTTTATACTGTAACTCATTTTTTGTTGTTGTAAAACATTGAATACTAAATGCTTTAAATGTCGACATTGAATAAAAATGTATTTAATGTACTGATATATCGACATTAACTCTCTCTCTCTCTCTCTCTTTCTCTCTCTCTCTCTCTCTCTCTCTCTCTTTCTCCAATTGTTGTTATTTGCATATATCGAAATTATTGGTTTTGTTAATCTGTTGCACATAGCCATTCACACATATTGCAACTTCTAATTCGTTCAGGAGATGGCTTCAATATAAGCGTTACGCTTACCGTCAGATCCTGTACCATGTTGTGTAATAATTGATATATGTATTTTCTGTGAATAAATATTGTTTAAACCAAAGACGTACATGAAAAGAGTTGGTTTAATTACATATTAAGGGAATTGTTGGAGCTTTACAGTCTACCCTCAGCACTGGAATTGTTTAGAAACCCTCCGTCTAAAACGGAATGGAAGCAAATACTAAATCTGTCAGTGAACTCTGTCGTTGAAACAAAGTGGAAAGCTGAAATTGAACAAAAACCATCACTCAAGTATGTTAATACAAAAGTGTTAGAGGTTGGCAAGTGTCACCCAGTATGGTCATCGGTGAGAAATAATGTCAGTGACAGCAGAAGAGCTCAGTTAAAGTGTAAGACTGGTACTGCTACATACATCCTCCAGGGAAATAGAGCAGTTTTCAATCAGTACTCAGTGGATCCAACTTGTAAGTTATGTTCTTTTGAACCAGAAACAAGGCAACACTTTATTGCAGAAAGATTAGTGTTTGAAGCAGAAAGGAACATCTGTAAACAGAAGTTACTGAACATCCCTTTGGTGCAGGCCGATATTCAAGACCCCGACATATTCACGAGACTTGTATTGGACTCTTCAGCAGTGATTGACGAGGAGAAGGACAATCAGGATGATATTTCTCAGGTTGAATTACATGCCAGAGAGTATATATTATAAGATTGATAAAAAGAGAGTCGCCAAGTTGAAACAAATTTCAGCCAGCTAAAGTAATAAATCTTAACTGTAAATAGCACAGCTGTATATAATCACACCAGCATAATTCTAATTAGAGCTCTTATATGTATCTTTGAAGAATCTCCCTGGTGGTCCGACCACTCAGCGGACGAACTCATGTGCATGTGACGAGAAAAAAAGAAGATTAAATTCAATGACCTTTGATATGATTGGCTAAATTTTGACATACGTGTTATTTGACCACGTATGTCAAAATATATACTCAAGAAAGTCCCATGGACGGGGTTCCGCAATACGGTAAATAATAGTTAATAAAATAAAGTAGAAAATGCCAATAAAACATACAATCTTTATTTCTAAACCGGTTTCCGCTTTACAAAGCTCTTCAAGAGTAACAAAATGGCGACGTTAAACGTCGTCCATGGTAACAAAAGTAAAACTGACGTTACGTCACTAATAGTTAGTTTCGTACGTAACGTCACTGATGGTTAGTTTTGTATTCTATTCAGTTCTGGCTTCAATGTTCGTATGAAAAATGTTTCCTTTTGTCTTCGGCGAAGTACTCTGTCTGTATTCATTTTAAAAAACGGGAAAATGACATATTTGGGTGAATAGGTCGCTGCACAGTTATATATATGTGTACTTGCTGGCAGCATTCTTGTACGTATGTCTCTTATCTGTTGGTTGTGTACAGTAACTCTCTTGCGTAAGTCCCCTGTTTCGCCAATATACTCGTTATTGCACCCCTTGCACTTTATTACATATATCACGTTTTTAACGTCGCAAGACATGTTTTCTTTTATATACCTTTCTTTTCCACATTGAAAGCTATATTTCTCTCCCTCTATCAAGTGTACACACAAGCCGAAATTTGGCCTCCCGCATCGTGTTACTTTGGGGGGTTCGCGGCTCTCAGTGAATTTCGCCCGCGTCAGTAAGTTTTTTTTAGATTTTTCTCTTGGCGCTTGCTCTTTATAAATTTGTAGCGGGCTAGAACATTACTCATATCTGAATCATTTCCTAGAATGTTAATTTTTTCTTCTATATGTCCCTATATTTCAACATTTCTTGGATTGAAATTACTGACATAAGCTATTACTTCATTATTTGTTTTAGGTCTAACTGTTCTTGCTTCTTTTATATCCATATGTCTAGCCTTCTCAATTCCGGTGTCAATCAAAGTAGCTGGGTAGTTCTGTCGATTTAATAGTTGAACGTTTTTCTAGGGTCTCTGTGTTAGAAATAATACATCTTAATAGTCGTGCCAAAGAGAACGGTATACTCGTTTTGGTATGTTTTGGATGGCACGATTGAAATTATAATTTTAGCTAGTGAGTCCATACATATAGGGTTTAATAATGGAAAGGATTGCCAACAGAATTTTTTTATCATTTAAGCAGACTTTAAAAATTTTAAATTCTGTAATTGTTCGGTTTTGAGGATAGAAAACAGAAACGTACCCTCTAGACGTTGATGATAGCCTCAATACTGCTGTCTCTGAGGAATCTTGAATTTTATGTGACTATGATATCACAAAATGATTACTTTCTCTTAAATTAAAATAATTTTTATGTCTCACCTTTTCCCGACTACCGTCGGATGAAAAATAGCGACTGTCAAGTTTTTATTTTTGCTAAGTATATATATATATAAACTCTTGTTTTCGTGACAGATAGATAATTAAATCTTACCTTATCTTTGTTGTTTCGTTATAAAATTCACAATTTTCTCCCCACAAAACTCTAAGTAATAAGCTAAACATGTATGATTATTGATGTTTCAATTCTCTTGACGATGGGCTACACTAATTCTTCTTTATATACCCACGGTCTATGGTATTCAAAAACCCTTGAAACGTCATTGCCATTAATATATTTTTTTCTGACGTACACTCCTTCAGTAAAATACGGAGGAACAATATGGCCAAACAGAATTGAATGCATTTTAAGCTCATCTGAGCCAGCGGCTGCGGGGGAGCTTATAGGATAGGCAGTCTCCGTCGTCCGTCCGTCCGTCCTCCGTCCACAGTTTCAAACGGCTTCTCTTCTAAAACCAACTGGGCCAATTGTAACCAAATTTCATATGTAGCCTTCAGGGGTCTTGGGAACGAAAACTTGATCCATGTTCTAGGTCACATGACTGACATAGCTGTCATGCCCATAGACGGTAAAAACGTTTAAAAAATCGTTTTCCAGGACCAATAAGCCGGTGGCCTAGAAACTTGGTATGTAGCATTAGGTACACAAGTACTAGCAAGATTGTTCAAACTATGGCCTTGGGTTGACCCTGACCTTTGTTTTCGCCAAGGTCAAATTTGCTTTCTGGTTCTTTTATATAGAAAAGTGCTAAAACAGATGATTTCATAAAAATGAATGAGTCATTGTATATATCATACAGTGAGAAATCTTAATGAGTACATGAAGATTTGTGTGAACAAGAGATCAAGGTCATTCTTTCACCTTTGGCATGTCTCTCACATTTCGACAATTTGAAACATCTCCCTAAAAGCCATCAGGCCAGTTGTAACCAAATTTCATATAGAGCCTTCAGGGGCTGAGGGAACGAACATTTGTTCAAACGCTATAGGTCGCATGACCAACATGGCCGCCATGCCCATTTAATGGTAAAAACCTTTAAAACCTTATACAATTGCTGTCTAACCAGCCATTACATGGATTCTTAAAGCCTAACACAAACACTACAAGCTGGGTGGTTGCAGAGTTCATTGACGGTCACAGGTTGGTCAATATGCAATATAGTCTGAAGGTGAATGATTGTTGTCAATGAAAATGCAACCAAAAAAAATGATATTTATGTGATAGCAATGTGACAGTACGAAAAAATCAATGTCAACTGCTTGGCATTTGTACTGGACGCCAAAGCGATGCGTCCATCAGGTATCATAATTTCGTTTTGACGGCTGACTCGTCAGACTAGTTATCATAATAAAAGATTTATAATATGTATCTTAACCAGTCCAGTTTTCCGCTGTGGCCCATCCCCATCTGCGTTTACATTTTTGATAAAATTATTCCCTTTGCTTTTTCATAGGGAAACTTCGTGCACATAAAAACTTCGAAATTAAACGAAAAAACTGAAATCAAATCTGTTTGGTCTTATTGCTCTTCCGTAGCAACAAGTATACTGGAATATTTTATCCTATTTAAAGAAAATGGAATTCCTCATCGTTGTCCAACGTTGTGCGTGGAATTTACCGAAACTTTACAAGACGTCAGGTTATTTAAGAAAATATATGATACCACTTCCGGAACTCGAGTACAGTAGAAGGTGCTATCAAGTTTATGTTATTTTTTTAAAATTGGACTCTCTATCTCTCCTTCCAAAGGACAAAAAAACTATCATGAAATTTGACCACGTAATTAATGTAATTATTATGCATTAGCCGCTGAATGTGATATATTGAACGCACTAAAGCATATAACTATAATGAAAAACAATTCTCGTCTTCGAATTGGAGAGAGGACATTGGCAGACTCGTACCGGTGTGGGGAGGTGCAACTTGTGTATTCGTTCCGCCGAATCTCCAGTAGAGTAATAACTACCGCACGCATGTATCACCCGCACCTCCAGAAACTGGACTAGGGATAAGAGCCAACACCAACATCTCAGCTCAGCCGGCCTCCTATACTCATTCAAGGTGAAAGAGTATAGGGCCTTACTCCAAGTTGCAAAAGAAGGCAACTTTTGTGACTTCCTCCTGCTCTGCTCTTCCAAAATACTTTCTTAGGAAGGCAACTTTTGTGACTTTCTGTTGCTCTTCCAAAATATTTTCAAAAGAAGACAACTTTTTTGACCTCCTGTTGCTCTTCCAAAATATTTTCAAAGGAAGACAACTTTTGTGACTTTCTGTTGTGACTTCCTGTTGCTCTTCCAAAATATTTTCGAAGGAAGGCAACTTTTGTGACTTCCTGTTGCTCTTCCAAAATATTTCCAAAGGAAGACATTTTTTGTGACTTCCTGTTGCTCTTTCAAAATAGGGTCTAGTATGAAAGAAATGGATTTGCTCCGAAAGAAAAGAAATTTTCAGGTTTATTGATTCACCAACCACGGAGATCAGTCTTACACAAAGAAAGATTTGTCTCCCTCTTCATACGGAGATCCTCTCTCGACAGAGCGGTCTCTGAGAACACCATGTTTTAGTCGCCATTTTTACTAAGAGGAACAATTTTCTTGACCTCCAATTTGCTTTCCTAGAGGATCAAGCCGGGGTCTACTCTTAAAAGAATCTATTCGTAGTGGAGCAAATTCTTGTCTTTAAGAATTGATCTCTTTATCGAAGGGTAATGGTGACATTTTCCCTTAGCCTAGTGGCCGTAAGGGTAGTGGGGCTTGGAGACCCACTGTAGCTTGGGCACAGCATATAGAAGGGAGGCAACTTCAGGAAAAAATAAAAAATGGGAGGGATTTTTCCCTCTAAAGGTATACCCATTCACTTTAACAAACTGATTCATCAGTACCGATTTATACAGCGAAATCACAGGCCGCTGTGGCCATAACAGACTACACACTCTAATATAATGAGATCTGATCAATGCCAGTCGTGATACAAATCATGCAAGTCTACTTTCACAACAATATAATTGAGCCACGACACGACAAAACTAACAGTGTGGCATGTGGGCCCACACTGTAAAAATCGCGCTTAGCTATAAAACACAAGTGGTTACATGTTTAGGTGTAAACATGTTTAGGAATATGTCATATAGCTTAACATGTACGCCTTTTCTATTATTTTCCCGGACAATGTCTGCTGTACACGTTTCATTCTGTTACGCGTTTCGGATGAATCCATTCTGTCTTTTCCCCGTTGAAGAACGAAAAAAGAGACGAAAATGTTGACAGAGGAAATTTTCAAAATAAAAGGTAAATATAACCAGTTTTGTACATGTTTAATTTCTAAACATAAACCTAAACATGTTGCAAATTGAACATGTTACGATTTAAACATATAAAAAATCGGACTGCATTTTTTGCATTGATTCTAAACACATTTTTACGGTGCAGCGAAGACTCAGATCAGTCTGGCCATTAGCCCAGTCTGTTCAGAATCTTCACTTTGCGTTTTACAGGTAGCTAAGGCAGAGTGAAGGGTCAAAACCAGCACCATGCTCTGATCAGACTGGGCGGATGCACAGGCTGATCTGAGTCTTCGCTGGGCGCACATGCTACTTTGTGTCTCAGCGCAATTAAATGTTATTCGGATGTTCGGACAAGCCTATAAAACAAAGTTCGGAACTGCTATTGATCGTATCATTAGTGATGAGAATTAAAATTTACAGGGTGCATGAGAGCTCTTACCTCCTGGCATGGGGCACTCAGTAGTTGTAGAAGAAACTTGCCCCTACAGCCCCCCCCCCCCCCCCCCCCCCCCACACACACACACACACACTGCTATTGATCGTATCATTAGTGATTAGAATTGAAATTATTTATTCCGAATATACAGGGTGCATGAGAGTTCTTACCTCCTGGCATGGGGCACTCAGTAATTGTAGAAAAAACTCCCCCCCCCAGCCCCCCCCCCTCACACACACACACGAACACACAAAACACCCAACCACACACGCACGTCTCAGTAAATTATTTATTATCATTGTTTGTCGGCTTTAATCATTTTGTCATTGCCTCTTCATATATTAGTTAGGGTAGACTCGCGGCTACCTTCTGGGAAAGAGCTGACCCCTCCCCCCCCCCCCCCCCCATCCCCCAACCCAACGCCCACCCCGAAAAAATGGCTATGTTTTTTCATAGTAAAATTTCTCCCCTGAATATAGCTTTATAGTAGAAGAATTTACCCACCCCCTTCATTATGTTCATGACCACATGACTGTTTAGCCAGTATTCCCCTGGGAAAACCTCGTTTTTTTTGCACAGCCGTTTCCCCCACTATAGTCGAATTTTACAAAGGCGCACGATAAGACATCATGAATCCGAGTTCTACAAGGTTATTTGTACGTCCTAGTTCTTCTTTCTGGGGGTATTGCAGTGATTGCATATTTTGATACTGTTATATAAAATTTTCTCTGATAATAAAACTGATCATATCTCTTAATTGCGGCTGATTTATTTCATTGTTGAAAATACCGATCTTATGCAGTGCACAAAAGATCCTTTACCTCTACACGGAATGTCTTATGGAGGGTCGCTGAGTCTGTTTGTTCGTTTTAGACCGCTGATAAGACGATATTGAGAACAATAAACCAACTTGGCTTAGGTAGTTAGAATTATGAAATCTCGCTTGAATATCTCGGTTATCTTGCATGATGGTCTACGGGGAATTCGTGATTTAAACCACAGATGGCGATTTAAATGCGACTTGAAATTGGCACTAAATTGTACAACCGTTTTTCTCCCAATTATTTGCTTCGACTTAATGTGCATTGACTTACACAAGATAGTTGAAGGGAAAATACATTCGCTCTAAGGTTGCGTTTCCTTTCACGATTCGCGGCATTAATTTTTTGTTCGCCAATATCGCCAAAACAAACTTTTCGCTGCAAAGGCATTCTGCCATGCAAAGGGTTGCGCGTTCGTGGTTGTTTGCACACCTGGATGTGTATATGTTTATATACATGTGTTTTGCAAACATTCGTATGCGCGTTCAACGTCTACGTCATCTTCACGTGTGTGTGTGTGTGTGTGTGTGTGTGTGTGTGTGTGTGTGTGTGTGTGTGTTGTAAGGGTTTAAGGTAGAATGATCATAAATAGATATATTGACTGGGCATTCAAACCATTATACCAGCTAAATAACCCAAAGAACTATAAACATTTGGAAAAGAAAAACAATTACCGTTTTGTGGCCAATAAAAAATTTACTTCTACTGTTTTATTCATCTTCTACTTAAGTTCATATCTCCAGCTTATGAATGCACTTCGCCAATCATAGGATATTTAGAAGAAACTGGTAAAAGTGCAGTTGTCTTGATATATATTTTTCTTAACTATTGGCAAGAAAAAAACTGTAGAAAGTGATGCCGCGCGTGAACGCGCGCACGCGCGCGCGCGTGTGTGTGTGTGTTATCTACGGGCCAACATATGTGTATAATTTTATGGAGAATAAGAATTCGGCAATAATGAGAATGGAAAATCCCGGTGAACCATATTTTATTAAATTGTTTATATTCGTAACATATATTACTGGCGTCGCAGGCCACGGTACCTTACGGTGTATACGAACATGGAGGACTCAGGTCAGCCTGCACATCTGAAAGCCTTCCCTTTTCGTATATACATGCAGATCTATATTCTGTGACTCCAAGGGAACCTAAAATGTTGAAACAAGTAGTCTCTGATCGGCATCATCAGTTTAACGATTGTAACTTCTGATAATTACGGAAGAGTAATAGGGCCATGTATATATATACTTTTTTTGTTAGATATCTCGAAATTTTGACTAAAAACTCGAAATTTCGACTTAGTATCTCGAAATTTTGACTTATTACCTCGACATTTCGAGATAATAAATTGAAATTTCGACATAAAACCTCGAAATTTCGACTTATTAAATTTCGAGATACTTAGTCGAAATATCGAGTAAGTGAGTCGAAATTTCGAGTTAATAAGTCGAAATTTCGAGATACTAAGTCGAAATTTCGAGATACTGAGTCAAAATGTCGAGGTAAGTAAAACATTCGAGATACTTAGTCGAAATTCGAGATAATAAGTCGAAATGCCGAGATAATAAGTCGAAATTTCGAGAAACTATGTCGAAATTTCGAGAATTCGAGATACTAAGTCGAAATTTCGAGTAAATAAGTCGAAATTTCGAGATATTAAGTCGAAATTTCGAGATCCTTAGTCGAAATTTAGAGATAATAAGTGGAAATTTCGAGTTAATAAGTCGAAATTTCGAGATATCAAGTCGAAATTTAGAGATAATAAGTCGAAATTTAGAGATACTAAACAGAAAATATAAAAGTATGCCTGGCCCTAATACTCTTCCGGTAGGAACCAATCGAAATACTTATCCGCTGTGGTCTACGCTCATGGGTGTAGAGAATCTAGTAATCGTAGTTGACCTGACGTTACATTATCATGCAACCTTATTGTCCTCAGACTCAGCGCATAATCAAAGAAGCAATACTAGATTCAATCGTTTTAAGAGGGCTGGCAATGGGCGGAGATCTACTAGTTTTAGGCGTTTTGGCGGTGAACGTTTTCAACGATAAAATTTCATCATGAAACGTACTTCTGTGAATATTGCCTGTTGGAACATAAACTGTCTAAAATCTAAACTGTTCGATAAATCAAACGATCCTGTTTTTCTGAAAGAGATTTCAACCTTCGATATCGTATGTTTGTCAGAAATTAAATGCAAAATGGAACACGTAAGTTTTGATGGCTATAGTACGCATGTTGTTCAAAGAAGAGCTGTCGATAAGGGACCCGTATACGGTGGTATTGCAATTCTGATTAAGCGAAATATTAAACCTGGTGTAAAATTTTTGCCATCGACTTCGTCTGAGTACCAGTGGATAAAACTTGACAAAGACTTTTTTGGCCTTTCTAAGAATATCTATGTGTGTTTTATTTATTATTCACCACGCAATTCTACTTACAACAATAGTTCTGATATTGACATTATTGCGTCAGTAGGTTCAGATTTGTCGCGATATAGCTCTGATGGCAATATATTACTCTGTGGCGACTTTAATGCAAGAACAGGCTGTAAGATACCTGATTTTATTGTCAATGATAATGATGTACATGTTCCGGTTTCTAATCGTTATTTAGAGGATGTAGACATAAACTGCCGTGTGAGTCAAGACCATGTAATTGATGCGAGGGGGAGAGAACTCTTAGATTTATGCCTTGAAAGTCAATTGCGCATTCTTAATGGACGATCATTTGGCGACTCTCAAGGCATGTTTACGTCATATAAATATAATGGTAATAGTGTTGTTGACTATATGCTTGTTTCTGAAAATTTGTTGTCGCAAATATTATACTTTAATGTGGCCCTTAATATTCCTAGATTATCTGACCATTCTAAACTTAGCTGCAAAATTATTGCAAATTACTCCTCGGAGCATATTGTTGACAATCTTATTTCGTTTTCGCCTCAGTATAAATGGTCAAGCATTTCTGCAGAAAATTTCAAAGATGCTCTCTGTTCAAATATAGTGAAGCAGAAGATTGAAGACTTTGAAAAATTAGCGCATAGCTCGTCTGTTGACCACATGGTCAGCAAACTCAATGATGCTATAGTCACTGCGGCTGATATCTCGTTAAAAAAGAAATCAAAAACAAAGTCAAAGCGTCAAATGTCTAAAAAATGGTTTGATTCAGAGTTATATAAAATGCGCAGAATGCTCGATCAAAAAGGCTGTTTGTATGCCAAATTTCCAAATGATCCACATATTCGCGGCTCCTTTTATAAATTTAGAAAAATATATGTTAAAGCTTGCAAGCGTAAACGAAAATCATATAAAACTGACCTTATTGACAAACTAGAACATTTACATGAAAATGACCCAAAGGCATATTGGAAACTTTTAGAGGATTTGAAAAGTGATGAATCGTCTAATTCAGAAACGCATATTACTGCTGGGGAATGGGTGGATCATTTTTCAAATTTAAATAGTGTAAATGAGATGTTTATTGCTAGGGTTCAGGAGATCTCCAATCTTTTGGCAAAACACAATATCAATGAATTTTGCGAAATTGACTTCAAAATAACAACGAAAGAATTATATGATGCCGTATTTTCTTTGAAAAACAATAAAGCCGTTGGTTTCGACGCAATATCAAACGAAATGCTAAAATGCAGTTTTAGTGTACTGCAACCGTGTCTTCTTAAGCTGTTTAATAGCATACTTTCTACAGGCATGTATCCTAGTTGTTGGAAAAACGCGTACATCACTCCTATTCATAAAGGGGGATCTTCAGATAATCCTAATAATTACAGGGGTATTTCAATAATTTCATGTACAGCAAAATTATTCAATACCGTACTAACAAGAAGATTGGACGAATTTCTGGAACGTCATAAAGTTATTAATCCTGTACAGATAGGATTCACAAAGAAAGCGCGTACGTCCGATCATATGTTTGTATTAAGAACGTTAATAGAAAAATATACGAAAGACAGAAATGCTAAATTGTATGCTTGCTTCATTGACTTTCGTAAGGCTTTCAATAGAGTTATCCATCCTATTTTGTTATACAAGCTGCGGAAAATTGGCATTTCTGGAAACTTTTTTAGTGTTATCAAAGATATGTATGTTAACAATTTTCTAAATGTCAAAATGAAATCAGGGTTTACTCAACCGTTTGCTTCAACTATTGGAGTCCGACAAGGGGATACCCTAAGTCCTGATTTATTCAAGATATTTATAAATGATTTACCCGACGTATTTGACAATGACTGTTGTGGCGTTGATGTTGGTACGTACCATTTGAATTGTTTGTTATATGCTGATGATGTTATTTTGTTATCAAGAACAGAAGCAGGTTTACAGAGGTGTATTACAAAACTGGAACAGTACTGTGATGAATGGTGTCTTAAGGTAAATTTGGACAAATCAAAAGTTCTGATTTTCAATAAAGCGGGAAAAATATATAATACTAGTTTTACATATAAAGGTAGAAAATTAGATTGTGTCAAAGAGTATAAATATTTAGGTGTAACATTCTGTGCGTCTGGAACATTTTCGTCAGCTTCATCAGAACTGTATAAAAAGGCGCTAAAAGGAGTTTTCAAACTTAAAAGTTTATTTGGTACAGATTACCCAAACGTTAATGTAGCTCTGCATATATTTGATCACACCATAAAACCTATTCTTACTTATGGATGTGAAATTTGGGCCTCAAACGCTAAAAAATTTCGCACCTCCGACCAAACACTCGAAAATCTTTACAAAGATCTACATGCCGAGAAATTACATCTGAAATATTGTAAATACATCCTAGGGGTACATGCTAAAGCATCTAACTTGGCGTCTGTCGGTGAATTAGGACGATTTCCTTTATATAATGACATTTGTGAAAATATAACTAAGTATTATTCTCGCCTGTTGCAAACGAATTCGGATACATTACTTGGTCAAACACTACAAACTAGTATAGATTTACACAATAAAGGTTTTAAGTCTTGGTATAGTGGTGTAAAACTTATTTTAAGTGAAGTAAATTTGGAAGACTACAATCTTGATCAAGTTAAAAATAATCTGAAGAATAGATATAAAAATGTTTGGTTTTTAAATTTTCATAAGGAGGCAGTGCAAAATCAGGGTAAATTGAGAACACTGTATTTATTTAAGTCTTCCTTTCAAAGAGAACACTATTTAGATACAGTTACTGATGCAAGCAGGCGAAAATGTTTGACTTCGCTGAGAATTAGTTCTCACAAGCTAGAAGTAGAATCTGGCAGATATATAAAGAAACCATTTTCAGAAAGAATTTGTAAATGTTGCAGTTTAAATCAAGTTGAAGATGAGAAACACTTCCTATGCAGTTGTCCCTTCTACGATTCCGAAAGATATATGTTTTTCAAATACATAATAGATTTAGTTCCATCTTTCAACACTCTTGATGATTCTGCAAAAATGATTTGGCTGATGACATGCGAAGATACTGATATTATACAAAAACTAGCTGATTTTGTCTATAAATGTTTTAGCTTGCGTAATGTACGATAGTTACTGTGTTATGGAATGTTTGGTTTATCGGGCAAAAATATATTCTCATTTGTCGCATACCATCTGTCTATGATGGGAACCGTTTATTGGCTCAACATTTTGTGATTTCATATTGGACGAGTTCAACAATTTGTATTTTGCGAACCTTGCCGAGCAAAGTATATGTTGCAGTTTTGAACTGGTCTAATTGATTTCATGAAAGGGGTACTCGACTTTGATAATCTGCTTATCATAGACAGCTGTGTTACATTTTAAAATATGCATCGATATATGTTTCAATGGCGTTATTTTCATACTGGACTGAGCGTTATTGTGCAGATGTCCTGTGATGTTATAAGGTGTGAGTGGTAATGTGTATTGGTTAAGTCTATAACTCGTTATTGTGTGTTTACATGTTTTATCCAAAATTAACAAAATATTTGTTATTGTAATATGTATGTTCATGCAATTTATAGTTAATTCTATACCATGAAAATGGTCCATAATTGGCTAATAAATATCTTATCTTATCTTATCTTATTAGAGCGCTTCAGTGACAAAGAAGCTGTTCGCGTTGTCGTGAGCGTTTATATGAAATACCGCAAAACTGCTTAGGTACTATACGGTAGAATAATTTACCGCAAGGTACAGATGAATGGATGACTGGCGGTTTTACGGCCGATTCAACAGTATTTCAACCATGGAAGGGAAGGGTGATCATGAAATCTATGTGCAGTGGAAGCCCGTTTACAGTTGAAAAAGATTGCAGAATTCGAACCCTGGCCACTAGCGTAGCAGGCCAGCACTGTGACACTGAGCTACTGTAGCTCCGTATAGCGTAAGGTGAGCATGAGGAAGAAATACAAAATATGATTGGTTATCTCAAAATTGTTGACATTTGGCAGAGTGAGTTATGTTTTAGTCTGATTGTTGGTCATTTTGATAGTGATCAAATAGAGGTCACTGTGGACTACTGTTTGTTTGAGGTCAAACTTAAGGTCATACTGAGTCATTATCCCATGCCATCATACCGTAAATTAAATAGTCTTCAAGATATACATGAAAGACAAAAGCAATGAACCATGAAATATAAGTCAATATGACCTACTAATAGTTTGAGGGCAAACTTTGGGTCATATTGTGTCATTATCACAAGCAATCATGTTCGTGTATCAAATAATCTTCAAGATACAAAAAGTCATGACAAAATCACTAGACAATGAAATATAGGTCAATGTGTCCTACTGTTAGTTTGAGGTCAAACTTTGGATCATACTGGGTCATCATTTCAAGCAATCATATACAGAGGCCCTCCCAGGGGGGATCAGTGCTCCCCTGCTCCCTAAAAAAAAAAAAAAGGCCCAAATCTCCCCAGCTCCCTTAAAATATTTTCTCGTGCTCCCTAAAACAATTTTGCTACTGCTCCTCAAATCCCTAAAAGTAATTAATCTGCTCCCCAGCTCCCTAAAAATATTCAAGCCTGCTCCCTAAAATTGTTTGGAAGAAATTTCCGTCTCCCGCCGGAATTGAACCCGAAATCCTTGCGTTTGCAAGTCTGAATGGCCATTAGAAGTCAATTAATGAAAAAGAATGACTAAAATGGCATAACTGATATGTATAAATGGGGAGTCGGGGGGGGGGGGAGGGAGGGCGCAGACCCCCAGAAGCCAGAAACAAATTAGAAAATCACATTCCTACAATGCTCCCCAGCTCCCCAAAATTAAGAACTTGCTCCCTAGCTCCCTGATAATAATTGCTAGTGCTCCCTAGCTCCCTAAAAATAAATGGTCATTCTCCCCAGCTCTCCAAAACCCCTGGGAGGGCATCTATACAAACATCAAACAATCTTTAAGATATACGGTAAAATAACTGGACGATGAAATATAAGTCACTGTGACCAACTGTTAGTTTGAGGTCAAACATATGGCCATACTGAGTAATTATCAGAAGCATTCATGTTCGTGCACCAAACAGTCTTCAGGTTATAAGGCAAAATCACTACAGCATGAAATAGGTCACTGTCACCTCTGCTAGTTTGAGGTCAAACACGGTCATACTGAGTCATTATCTCAAGTAATTATATTCGTACATCAAAAAGTCTTCAAGATATAAGGCAAAATATCTGGACCATGAAATAGAAGTCAAAATAACCTACTGTTAGTTGAGATAAAACTTTAACTTTTGTTCATACTAAGTCATTATCCAAAGTAATCCTGTTTGTACATAAAATAGTCTTTAAGCGATAAGGCAAAATCACTGGACCATAAAATATAGGAAAGTGTTACCTACTATTAGTTTGAGATCAAACTTCGGGCCATACTTTGTCATTATCCAGTGCAATCACGTTCGTACATCAAATGGTAAAAAAGCAAAAACACTCGACCATGAAATAAAGGTCACTGTGACCTACTATTAGTTTGAGGTAAGTTTTTGGATCATACTGATTCATAATCTCAAGCAATTATGTTCAAAAAAAGTGTCTAAATAGAAGTCAGAATCACTGGACCATAAAATACAGCTCACTACCCGATATGCATCGCTGCCTACAGTAGATCTTCAATAGACGTATCTATGGAGCAAGTTTGAAGAGTCTAGCCCGCCCTTGCGATTACTTAGAAACTGAGCTAAACAAACAAGTTAGTATTTTTGGGAGTTCAATCAAACGTGAAATAAAGGTTATGGCCTGATATGCATGTGCTTTCAGTAGATCTTCCCAAGTCGATACGCATCGCTGCTTTCAGTTGTTAAACGTTCTTCCCCAGACGTTTTGAAAACTCTACATGGCCAGCTGTGATGGCAAAAGGAGACAACTCCTCCGCTCTTATCTGTCTGATATCGATAGTCTACTACACAATGGCGCGAGATAGGAAATCGTTAATTAATGCTTCGTCAAACTGTTCCTGATAAAGACATATAAGATTCCTTGATATATTCTGAAAGCCTGTTTTTTCGCCAACTTTTTCATATTTTTGTCTTATTTTTCACACAAGTATTTATTGCTTCAAAAGATAGATTTTATGACGACATGCCGCAAAAGTCATTTTCCCTTTGGCCCTGTGTTGAAATGTCGCATTTTTAATACCTGTATACATGGGCTGAACGTGACGTCGCTATCAACAATCTTTCAGACATATCACGGCCATGTCTGGTTGTGACAGGGGGCTCAGTGCTCACTTTTATAAGAATTGTATAATCCGGCCAGCCGTTTTCAACTGCGAAAAAGAAAACTATTTTGAAAGAAAGAAACTTTTCCCTGATTTTTTCTGAAAGACTTAGTATAGAAAATGAGCTTTCTAATGATACTAAAATTATATCTTTAGCTCATCGGGATTTTGCTTCAGTTTTCATATTTTTATCAAAATTTTAACTTACTTCTGCAAATTATCGTTGACAGCAATTTCTACCTATGGCACGACTGACTTCCGTATATAGTAAAAGTACGTATACGAGCCGCGACATGATAAAACCGATTGGCATGTGCGATAAGCGCAGACTCAGATCAGCCTGGGAATCCACATTAGCTAAAGGAAAACTAAGGGTCTATGCTACTTCCACGCCGACAGCGAAGACTGATCAGACCGGATGAATGCCCAGGCTGATCTGAATATTCGCTTGGCGCACATGCCAGTTCGATGGTTTTGTCGTGTCGTGGCTCATACGTCTACCTACATGTATTTAGATATTTAATTATACCCCGGCATACGAGATATGTCGGGGGGGGGGGGGGGTTATAGTTTTTGGTGTGCTGTCCGTTCGTCGGTTCATTTGTCCGTTCGTTCATTCGTCCGTCCGTCCGTCCGTCAGTTAACTTTTACGTAAAAGTTTTGCGTTAAACCTTTATCTCTGTAGCCGTTGGTCAGAATATTTTCATTATTGTTTCATGATATCTTTATAGCATTGCCTTTGATGTGAAGTATCTAAATGTCTGGGTCAGGCCCCTGGGTGGGACCAGGGGTCAATAATTAGCTTAGGTTACAACAAATTTTTGTGTTAAACCCTTTTTGATTGCTATATTAACCACATGTTTGATTCTTTTCATATCTGGATAATGTAGCATTACTTTTGATATGATATGAAATGCCTAAGTATTGGAATCAGGCTCCCGAATAGGTCCAGGGATCAATAATAATGACTTAAAGTACGTCATAGCTTCGCTTATACCTTTGTTTGGCTCATATCTCTGTAATCATTTGTCAGATTCTTTTATATTTAGTTCCTGATATTTCTATAGCATTGCCTTTGATGTGCAATATCTCACAGCCCCGCGATAAGGCCCCTAGGTGGAGCCAGGGGGTCAATGATAAGGGCTAGTTTAAGTCATTGTTTTGCCTTAAACCTTTTGGACTGCTCATATTTCTTTAACTGCATATTAGATTTTGTTTCATTTTAGCTCACCTGAGCCGAAGGCTCAGAGGTGAGCTTATAGGATGGGAGTCGAGCCGTCGTCCGTCCGTGGGTCCGAGGGTGCGTGCGTGCGTCAACACTTTCAAACATAAATATCTCAGAGACCAGTGGGCCGATCGCAATCAAATTTTATCTGAAGCATCATTTGGGTGGGGGAAAGGCTGCATCAGGTTTTGGTGCCGATCAGCTCAGAACTCTGGTTTCCATGGCAACAGATAGCCCCCATAGGGTTATAATGGGGAAAACGGCGTCATCACGTTTTCTCGACTGTTTTTGATTAGATCCTTACCATACTTGCAGGTAATGATGACATACAAAAGAGCTTGGATGAGATCGAAATTTGGCCGGATTCGAGCACAGACTACGGAGTTAGCTGCCCTTGAGCGTTTGAAAAAATCCCATAGGGTTATAATGGGGTAAATGGCGTCATCACGTTTTCTCAACTGTTTTTGCTTGGATCCTTATCATACTTGCAGGTAATGATGACATACATAAGAGCTTGGATGAGTTCGAAATTTGGCCGGATTCGAGCACAGACTACGGAGTTAGCTGCCCTTGAGCGTTTGAAAAAAAATCCCATAGTGTTATAATGGAGAAAACAACTTCATCACATATTTTTAGAAAAAACATTGTCATCGCTCTATTGCCTACATTTCTCAACGGATTTTAAAATAACTTCACACAAATGTAGGGCATGACAATATCTCGAGCAAGTTCGACTTTCAGGATGCTGCGCCCAAGGTCAAGGTCACTGTGGCTATTTTTAGAAAAACTTTGTCAGCGCTCTAGCACCTAAATTTCTCAGCAGATTTTAAAATAACTTCACACAAATGTAGAGCATGACAATATCTCGAGCAAGTTTGACTTTCAGGATGCTGCACCCAAGGTCAAGGTCACTGTGGCTATTTTTAGAAAAACGTGGTCAGCGCTCTTGCACCTACATTTCTCAGCAGATTTTAAAATAACTTCACACAAATGTAGGGCATGACAATATCTCAAGCAAATTTGACTTTCAGGGTGCTGCACCCACGGTCAAGGTCACTGTGGCTATTTTTAGAAAAACTTGGTCATCGCTCTAGCGCCTACATTTCTCAACGGATTTTAAATCAACTTCACACAAATGTAGGGCATGATAATATCTCAAACAAGTTTGACTTCCAGAGTGCTGCGCCCAAGGTCAAGGTCACTGTGGCTATTTTTAGAAAAACTTTGTCAGCGCTCTAGCACCTACATTTCTCAATGGATTTTAAAATAAATTCAAGGGAGAAGATGTCCATAAGTTGCAAAGCTTGTTATCTAATCCCGCTGTATGTTTATTATGTTATTACATTTGTAGTTATTCATTGAATAAAAATATTGTTTAAACTAAAATAAATTCACACATATGTAGGGCATGACAATATCTCGAGCAAGTTCGACTTTCAGGGTGCTGTGCCCAAGGTCAAGGTCACTGTGGCTATTTTTAAAAAAACTTTGTCATCGCCCTAGCACCTTCATTTCTCCATGGATTTTGAAATTACTTGACACAAATGTAGGGTATGCCAATATCTCAAGCAAGTTCGTCTTTCAGGATGCTGTGCCCAAGGTCAAGGTCACTGTGGCTATTTTTAGAAAAACTTTGTCAGCGCTCTAGCACCTAAATTTCTCAGCAGATTTTAAAATAACTTCACACAAATGTAGGGCATGACAATATCTCGAGCAAGTTTGACTTTCAGGATGCTGCACCCAAGGTCAAGGTCACTGTGGCTATTTTTAGAAAAACGTGGTCAGCGCTCTTGCACCTACATTTCTCAGCAGATTTTAAAATAACTTCAATCAAATGTAGGGCATGACAATATCTCAAGCAAATTTGACTTTCAGGGTGCTGCACCCACGGTCAAGGTCACTGTGGCTATTTTTAGAAAAACTTGGTCATCGCTCTAGCGCCTACATTTCTCAACGGATTTTAAATCAACTTCACACAAATGTAGGGCATGACAATATCTCAAACAAGTTTGACTTCCAGGGTGCTGCGCCCAAGGTCAAGGTCACTGTGGCTATTTTTAGAAAAACTTTGTCAGCGCTCTAGCACCTACATTTCTCAATGGATTTTAAAATAAATTCAAGGGAGAAGATGTCCATAAGTTGCAAAGCTTGTTATCTAATCCCGCTGTATGTTTATTATGTTATTACATTTGTAGTTATTCATTGAATAAAAATATTGTTTAAACTAAAATAAATTCACACATATGTAGGGCATGACAATATCTCGAGCAAGTTCGACTTTCAGGGTGCTGTGCCCAAGGTCAAGGTCACTGTGGCTATTTTTAAAAAAACTTTGTCATCGCCCTAGCACCTTCATTTCTCCATGGATTTTGAAATTACTTGACACAAATGTAGGGTATGCCAATATCTCAAGCAAGTTCGTCTTTCAGGATGCTGTGCCCAAGGTCAAGGTCACTGTGGCTATTTTTAGAAAAACTTTGTCATCGCTCTAGCACCTACATTTCTCAACGGATTTTAAAATAAATTCACACAAATGTAGGGCATGACAATATCTCGAGCAAGTTTGCCTTTCATGGTGCTGCAATCAAGGTTATTGATTAGATCCTTATCATACTTGCAGGTAATGATGACATACATAAGAGCTTGGATGAGTTCAAAATTTGGCCGGATTCGAGCACAGACTACGGAGTTAGCTGCCCTTGAGCGTTTGAAAAAAATCCCATAGTCTTATAATGGAGAAAACAACGTCATCACATTTTCATTTTTCATCGGATCCTCTTCATACTTGCAGGTAATGAGGATATGCATAAAAGCTTTGATTAGTTAGCATTTCGGCTAGATCCCACCACTGACTATGGAGTATCTGCCCTGAGCATCCAAAAAATCAATGTCGCCACTTTTTCTTGGTTTGTACTGATCCGATCCTTTTCAAACTTGCAGGTAATGAGGAAATGCATAATATCTTAAACAAGTTCAAATTTTGGCCAGATCAGGCCAACCACTACGAAGTTAGCTGCCCTTGACAGCTCTGTCTATTGTGCTCTTGATCGGATACTTTTTAAACTTGCATATATTAATTGAGGGCATACATAACGTTTTGGATGAGTTTAATTTTCAGCCTGATTGGACCACTGACTGTGGAGTTAGCTGCCCTTGAGCATCTTAAATATCCCTATAGGTTTACAATGTCTCTCAGGTGAGCAATTGTTGCCCTTTGGGCTACTTGTTAGTTAATGATATCTCAGTAGCACAACCCTTTGATATGAAATGCCTTAGCATTGGAGTCAGGTCTCTGGGTAATGCCATTGGTCAATAATTAGGGCTTAAATTAAGCCAAAGTTTTGTTATTTATCATGCATCTGCTGCAAAATTCACCTGATAACAGGGGTATGATAACATGATGTGATATCATGTCACTGTAGAACTGCGCTTGCGCGAATGTTATCAGGTCATGCCTTAAGAAGCGATCTCTGAAGACGATTGGCTACACACTGACATTGGCCGTGATATTAGCGTTCGATTGGTTAACTGACGTCACCGACTTACGTCATAACGCATTCGCGACGACAGCAAGTTCGAACAAACTGCGTTTGCTTACCACTTGTTTGCCGCTCTTTACGCCGTAAAATCTTCTAATGATGCATGATAAATAGAAAACCAAGCCTCGCCATACCTACACTGTTTCTGGTCTCGCCTGATAAACTTGATATCAAAAGACACTAACATGGTATTCTCTATATATACCTTTTGATTTGCTCATATCTCTGTAACCATATGTCAGATTCTTTTCATAAATATTCATGATATCTCTATAGTATTATATTTTATATGGAATGTGTTTAGAAGTATTTGGGTTTCCTCCTTGGGCCGGGTTGTCATTTATTAGGACCTGCTTTGTCCAAGTTTTGCATTAAACCTTTTTGATTGCTCATAATTGTAACTCTATTTGATGCCTGATATTCGCATAACATTACATTTGAAATAAAATATCTAAGTATTGTGGTCATGCCCTGGATGGGGCACTGTTCGGGGATATACGTGAGCCCCTGCTCACTTTCTCTAGTTTCACTTGGTTGGTTGGTTGGTTGGTTGTTTTGAGTTTAACGGCCCTTTGAGACAGTATTTCAGTCTATATCGGGCTATCTCCCAAAGAGAGGGAGAAAGAAGAGAGAAATGATAGACGAGAGAAAAAAATGTCCATAGAACCCCCACCCGCACCTACTGCAAGCACAGTAGGCCCTTGTCCTACTATCATCCAAATCAGTAGGACGCCCAGGTACTGGAAGTTATACCCAGCACCTTTGCACCACCCAACCACCCCAGCTCTAGTTTCACTAATCCACATGGTAGTGGGCGTGGCGTGATGGATGTGGATTTGGCCTACCACGCAGGCGACCCAGGTTCGATACAATGATGTGATAAATTTGGTTCCTTTTTTTTTTCTTTTCTTTTCTTAATTTGTATTTATACCCCCGCTTTGAAAAAGTGGGGGTATACTGGTTTACATATGTCCGTCAGTCCTTCCGTCCCTCCGTCCGTCCTTCCGTCCCTCCGTCCGTCCTTCCATCCGCCCCCCTTTTAATCAAATTTTTCGTCAAAGATTTCTCCACAACCATTCAAGCTAGAATGGTCATATTCGGCATACAGCTTGATGACGGTGTGTTGTTCCCTGAAAAGGAAATATAACATCTAGTTCTATAAACATTGTTTATATAATCTGTTATAATAGGTGAATATATGCCTTACAGCTAGCTGTTGTATTTAATATTAAGACTGCTTCTTGGCAATGGCGTGCACTGTACTATCAGAGTTTTACCTGGTAATGAGATTTGGCAGCAGGTTTTGTATGTGACAGGTAACATATAGACTATTTTACTTATTCTGAAGGTGGCACGGACACTACAGAAACTAGAATAGATATTGCATGCAAAGATTGTTAAGTAAACTGACAAACCTTGAATTTGTTTGCATTCATTGTTGACTTTAATTTATATGAACCATTTTAAGTAGAAAAGATCATCATGAAGACTGAAAAAGGGTGCATAACATCATAAAAAGTAAACACTGATAAGACTGTTTGTTACATAACTTTCATGTATCTGTTTGACTACCAAAAAGACTTTTTAATAATAAAATGTTCTAATCTTACTCAGAGAAGACATTTGAAAGCATTTATTGTCATCATTTACTCTGCAAAAATTCAATCTGCGCACATGAGCTGCTTTTAGACCAAAATGTAGTGTCCGTGACGAATACATTATTATCAAAGTGGCTAAAGAAGATAAATAGCCCACCCTAAAATCTATTTCCATGTTTAAGGCAAGACTTCAGCATCTAGAAATGTAAAAATGTGTTTCAAAACTATACATAAAAAATTGCTTTTCTATAGTGGATATTTTTCTATTTTCAAATCACTATTGTTATGCAGCTATTGCCAACATATTTCATATAAATGTGCATATTTTTAGATCAGAATGTAAATGTTCATCTAAATGTATGTAATCATTACAAATTGTTAAGCAAGATGTATTTCAAAGATTTTCTTAAAAAGAATGTTATTGTGTCGCGGATATACTGCGTCACGGACACTACATCTTGTTTCAAAGTGGTACTACTCCAAAATGAGAGTAGTTAAGATATTGATATTAATGATAGAGAAGCCTGATAAAGGATTCTCTAAATTGGGAAAGCAGGTTTTCTGTAGAACTCTTCAGTGTGAAGATATGGGTCTGTGAAAAACAGCGTCACGGACACTACAGATTTCGGTTGCCCTCAAACGATACAGAAATATCAAATTTTGGTATATCTTACATGTCTGAGCAGCTATTGTTTTTCAAACAGAGTTCGGAAGATGTGTATTATGCAACAACATCACACTTTTATCCATTTATTTGTGTTTTATAACATAAATCACCCTATACAAAGGGTAAAATGGAAAATGCATAACAAATCAATGACTTTAGAAAATGAGTCACTGTTTCGCTATAAAGCAACCGATTTTCAAAATTTTGGTAGCATATGAAACCTGGATAATTTTGCTGAACAATAAGAATCAAAACTCAATATTTGGTCTTAATATGTATGTTGTATTTAAATTTAAATTTTGACTTTTTTTCAAGTGCAACAGCATAACGATGAAAATACCTCTAATTTCAATTACATCTGAATCAGCGGTGAGAACAGAACATGCAAATGGAAGTCATATGTTTTTAGCTCACCTGAGCCTTTAGGTGAGTTTATAGTATAGCCAGGCATCCATCGTCCATCCGTCGTCCGTCCGTCCGTCCGTCGTAAACACTTTCAAACACCTTCTCCTCTGAAACCACTGGGCCGATTGAAGCCATATTTCATATGGAGCCTATCTAGGTCGGGGGAACGAAAGTTTGTTCCGGGTATCTGGGTCACATGACCAAGATGGCCGCCACGCCCATATATGGTAAAAACCCTTCAAAAATCTTCTTCTCCAGAATCAAAAGGCCTATGACCTTGAAACTTGGTATGTATCATTGAGCATGCAAGCCCATCATGGTTTATACAAATGATGACCTTGCGGTGACCTTGACCTAATTTATCACACAGTCAACTTTGGTACGTTAGGCTTTTATATGGGAAAACACTTAAACAGTGGATTTCTCAGAAACTATTTAAGTCTAAGATACAACTTTTGGTATACATGGTCAACTAAATGAGCAAATGAAGATATT
The DNA here is from genome assembly GCA_963989385.1 of Ctena decussata. Lineage (NCBI taxonomy): Eukaryota > Metazoa > Mollusca > Bivalvia > Lucinida > Lucinidae > Ctena > Ctena decussata. Next base: position 28,940,825 of record OZ022504.1, on the reverse strand, counting down.
ATGTCACCAAAGGTCAAAGTCATTCCGTCGGTCCATCCGTCGTCAAGATTTTCATACATCTTCTTCTCTGAAACCACTGGGCCGATTGAAGCCAAATTTTATATGGAGTCTCAGTGGGTGGCGGAACGAAAGTTTGTACCCCGGGTCTGGGTCACATGACCAAGATGGCCGCCACGCCCATATATGGTAAAAACCCTTCAAAAATCTTCTTCTCCAGAACCAAAAGGCCTATGACCTTGAAACTTGGTAAGTAGCATTGGGCATTCGGGCCCATCATAGTTTGTACAAATGATGACACTGCAGTGACCTTGAACTAATTTATGATACGGTCAACTTGGGTACCTTAGGCTTTTATATGGTAATACGCCTAAACAGTGGATTTCTTAGAAACTGTTTAAGTATAAGGTACAATATTTGGCATAAATGGTCAACTAAATAAAACAGCTGAAGATATTACATGTATGTCACAAAAGGTCAAGGTCATTCGGTCAGCCCTTCTTTCAGTCGTCAAGATTTTCAAACATCTCCTCCTCTGAAACCACTTGGCCGATTGAAGCCATAGTTCATATGGAGCCTTCCTAGGTTGGGAAAAGATTGTTGGGATATCCGGGTCACATGACCAGGATGGCCGCCACGCCCATATATGGTAAAAACCCTTCAAAAATCTTCTTCTCCAGAACCAAATGGCCTATGACCTTGAAACTTGGTATGTAGCATTGGGCATTTGGGCCCATCATAGTTTGTACAAATGATGACCTTGCGGTGACCTTGACCTAATTAATGACACGGTCAACTTTGGAACGTTAGGCTTTTATATGGGAAAACACTTAAACAGTGGATTTCTCAGAAACTATTTAAGTCTAAGATACAACTTTTGGTATACATGGTCAACTAAATGAGCAAATGAAGATATTATGTCACTAAAGGTCAAGGTCATTCTATCAGCCTGTCCGTCGTCAAGATTTTCAAACATCTTCTTCTCTGAAACCACTGGGCCGATTAAAGCCAAATGTCATATGGAGTCTCAGTGGGTGGCGGAACGAAAGTTTATACCCCGTGTCAGGGTCACATGACCAAGATGGCCGCCACGCCCATATATGGTAAAAACCCTTCAAAAATCTTCTTCTCCAGAACCAAAAGGCCTATGACCTTGAAACTTGGTATGTTGCATTGGGCATTCGGGCCCATCATAGTTTGTACAAATAATGACCCTGCGGTGACCTTGACCTAATTTATGATACGGTCAACTTGGGTACCTTAGGCTTTAATATGGGAATACGCCTAAACAGTGGATTTCTTAGAAACTTTTTAAGTCTAAGGTACAATATTTGGCATAAATGGTCAACTAAATAAAACAGCTGAAGATATTACATGATTGTATGTCACTAAAGGTCAAGGTCATTCTATCAGCCCTTCCGTCATCAAGATCTTCAAACATCTCCTCATCTGAAACCACTGGGCCGATTGAAGTCAAATTTCATATAGAGCCTACCCAGGTTGGGGAAAGATTGTTGGGGTATCCGGGTCACATGACCAAGATGGCCGCCACGCCCATATATGGTAAGAACCCTTCAAAAACCTTCTTCTCCAGAACCAAAAGGCCTATGACATTGAAACTTGGTATGCAGCATTGGGTATTAGGGCCCATCATAGTTTATACAAATGATGACCTTGCGGTGATTTTGGCCTAATTTATGACATGGTCAACTTCGGTACCTTAAGCTTTTATATGGGAAAACGTCGAAATAATTGATTTCTCAGGAACTACAGTCAAACCTGTCTTAAGGGGTCACCCAAGGGAAGGACAAAAATTGGCTGCTTAAGACAGGTGACCCCTTAATACAGGTTCATTTGCACTGTATTTTGGTTCAAGGGTCCCAGAAAATATGGCTGCTTAAGACAGGTGACCCCTTAATAGAGGTGACCCCATGAGCAGGTTTGACTGTATTTCAGTCTAAGGTACAATATTTGGAGTATATGGTCAACTAAATGAACAGCTGAAGATATTATGTCACTAAAGGTCAAGGTCATTCTATCAGCCTGTCCGTCGTCAAGATTTTCAAACATCGTCTTCTCTGAAACCACATCCCTGATTGAAGCTAAATTTCATATGGAGTCTTAGTGGGATGGGGGAACGAAAATTTGTTCTGGGTATCAGGGTCACATGACAGTTTATACCCCGGGTCTGGGTCACCTGACCAAGATGGCCACCTTGCACATATATGGTAAAAACCCTTCAAAAATCTTCTTCTCCAGAACCAAAAGGCCTATGACCTTGAAACATGATATGTAGCATCAGGCATATAGGCCCATCATAGTTTGTACAAATGATGACAGTGATTATGACAAGGTCAACTTCGGTACCTTAGGCTTTTATATGGGAATACGCCTAAACAGTAGATTTCTCAGAAACTATTTAAGTATAAGGTACAATATTTTGTATATATGGTCAACTTAACGAACAGTTGAAGATATTGTGTCACTAAGGGTCAAGGTCATTCTGTCAGCCCTTCTGTTGTCAAGATTTTCAAACATCTTTTCCTCAGAAACCACTGGGCTGAGTGAAAGCATATTTCATATGGGGTCTCAGTGGGGTGGGGAACGAAAGTTTTTTAACCACGGTCTGGGTCACATGACCAAGATGGCCACCACGCCCATATATGGTAAAAACCTTTCAAAAATCTTCTTCTTCAGAACGAGAAGGCATATGACCTTGAAACTTGGTACATGGCATTGGGTACTCAAGCCCATCATAGTTTATATAAATGATGACCGTGCGTTGACCTTGACCTAATTTACGACACTGTCATCTTTGGTATGTTAGGCTTTTATATGGGCAAATGCTTAAACAGTGGATTTTTCAGAAACTATTCAAGTCTGAGGGAAAATATTTGGAATATATGGTTAACTAAATGACCAGATGAAGATATGGTCACTAAAGGTCAAGGTAATTCTGTCAGCCCTTCCATCTGTTGTCAAGATTTTCAAACATATTTTCCTCTGAAACCACTTCCCTGATTGAAGCCAAATTTCATATGGAGTCTTAGTAGGATGGGGGACGAAAGTAGGTTCCCAGGATCTGGGTCACATGACCAAGATGGCCGCCATGTCCATATATGGTAAAACCCCTTAAAAATCTTCTTCTCCAGAACTAATAGGCCTATGACCTTGAAACTTGGTATGTAGCATTTGGAGGTTGGGCCCATCATAATTTATACAAATCAGGACTGTGCATTGATTGTGACCTAACTTGTGGCAATGTCGATTTTGATGCATTGGAAAATGCTTAAGCAGTGGATTTCTCAGAAACCATTCAAGTCTACGACATGCCCATATATGGTAAAACTCCTTCAAGAATCTACTTCTCCAGAACCAAAAGCACATTGACCTCGTGGCATGGTATGTAGCATTGAGGACTCGGGCCCATCATAGTTTGTACAAATCATGACGGCGCATTGACCTTGACCTAATTTATGGCAAGCTCGACTTTGGTATGTTATGCTTTAATGTGGGAAAATGCTTAAACAATTGATGTTACGGAATTTTTTAAGCCTAGATATAATAATTGGAAAATATGGTTAACTAAATGAATACATGAAAACAAGGTCATCAAAGGTCCAGGTCATTTTTCGAACTTTACTCAAGGTCACTGAGATTTTAAAATTAAAATATGCACACCTTTTAAGATACTGGTTTCAAATTTGTAACAAATGAGCGAAATGACAAATTGTGTCTGTTGACAGAAGGTGTTAGGTGAGCTACAGGACCATTGGTCCTCTGGTTTTATTTGTCATATTAATCCCTAAGCTTATGAAATACAGCAATACTGTTGAAATATTCATATTAAGCATTGCTTTTCTTACACATAACATAAAACTGACCCAACGGCTCAAAATACCGTGAAAATGGCGATACTTTGTATAATGATTTTTTTTCGTCAAGATTTCTCCACAACTAAGCAAGCTAGAGTAGTCATATTTAGTTTGCAGGTTGATGACGATGTGTTGTATCGTGGGATTGCAAACCAGCCTTTTCCTGCTTATTCTTCTTTGTATTTGTCCGATTTTCTTTCTTTCCATACTTTGATAATGAAATTTTTCGTCAAAGATTTCTCCACAACCATACAAGCTAGAGAAGTCATATATGGTATGCAGGTTGATGAAGATGTATCGTATCGTGGGATTGCAAACCGGTCCTCCTGCTTATTCTTCCATGTATTTGTCCAATTTTCTTTCTTCCCATACTTTGAATAACACAATTTTTCGTCAAAGATTTCTCCACAACCATACAAGCTAGAGTAGCCATATTTATACCCCTGCTTTGAAAAAGTGGGGGAGGGGGGTATACTGGTTTACATCTGTCCGTCCATCCATCCTTCCGTCCTTCCCCGTTTAATTATATTTTTCGTCAAAGATTTCTCCTCAACCATACAAGCTAGAATAGTCAAATGTGGCATAAAGGTTGATGACGATGTGTTGTATCGTTGGATAGAGAACAAGCCTTCTTCTGCTTATTCTTCCCTTTATTTGTCCATTTTTCTTTATTTCCATACTTTGAATAATGAAATTTTTTGTCAAAGATTTCTCCACAACCATTCAAGCTAGAATGGTCAAATGTGGCATACAGCTTGATGACGGTGTGTTGTATAGTGGCATTGCAAACCAGCCTTCTCCTGCTTATTTTTCGCTGTATTTGTCCAATTTTCGTACCTTCCATACTTTGTATAATGAATTTGTTTTCGTCAAAGATTTCTCTACAACTAAGCAAGCTAGAGTAGTCATATTTGGTTTGCAGGTTGGTGACAATGTGTTGTATTGTGGGATTGCAAACCAGCCTTCTCCTGCTTATTCTTACCTGTATTTATCCGATTTTCTTTTTTCCATTCTTCGAATAACACAATTTTTCGTCAAAGATTTTTGTGCAACCATGCAAGCTAGAGTAGTCATATATGGTATGCAGGTTAATGACAGCTTATTGTAGTGTGGCATTGGAACCAGCTGTCTCCCGCTTATTCATCCCTGCATTTGTCTGATTTTCTTTCTCTCTTTCCATTTAATAATGCAATTTTTGTAAAAGATTTCACAGCAACCCTTCAATGTAGAACGTTCATATTTGGTGTACAGATTATAAATGACTTAATGTATAGTGGGATTGAACCCAGCTGTATCTGGCATATTTTCCCTGTATTTGTTTTATTTTCTTTCTGTCTTTACACTGAATAATGCAATTTTTCGTAAAAGATAGCACAGTAACACTTCAAGGTAGAATGTTCATATTTGGTATACAGATTGATAACAACTTATTCTATCGTGGGATTGCAAACCAGCTGTATTTGGCGTATTCTTCCCTGTATTTCTCTGATTTTCTTTCTCTCCATACTTTGAATAATACTTTTTTATCAAAGGTTTCTAAGCAGCCATTGCAAGTTAGAGGAGGGATATTTTGTTTGCAGGTTGATGATAACTGTTGTATTGTGGGATCGAGAACCAGCCGTCTCCTGCTTATTCTGACCAATATTTTTCATTTTTTTTTCCTTTTACTTTGAATAATGCAATCTTTCGTAGCAAATTTCACAGCATCCTTAAGTTTGAAGCTTTCAAGTTTGAATCTTCATATTTGGTATACAGATTGATAAAGACTTATGTCTTACATGTATTAATTAATTTTCCTATCTGTCTATATGAAATCATTTTATTCTGTATTACATAGAAAGGGATTTATTGATATTTGGTATACATGTTGACAATGAGTTCTCTCTCTCTCTCTCTATACTTTATGTAAAGAAAATAATACAGAGTGTACCATTTGATTAAAGCACTTAAGCGGGGGTATAGTAGGATTCTCCGACAGTTCTAGTTTGTTATGTTTAAAGAATCCCATATTTGTTTGATGATCACACACAACAAGAACCATCGTATAAAGTATAAAATAGATATAGATGAGATTTCATAAATCGCCAAGCCATGTTTTCGCTGCTCATAATTTTATGGCCTGATAAATCCAGGCAAGACTATGCATAGTGATACATGTAATGCTATATTTCCTTCTATTTCTCATCAGCGTGGAGCCCTGGTAACTCAGTAGGTTAAGCGCTGGTCTGCTGACCTAGCGGCCCCATTTTCCATTCCTGCTGAGGCGGAAATCTTTTCAGCTGCAAACGGGTTTCCATTGCACATAGCCTTTCATTATCACCCTCCGATCGTCCTGATATGACTGAAATACAGTTGAAAAAAGCGCAACTCGTTCATCCACTCATCCATCTCATCAGTATGTCGTGTCTCTGCACGAATATGAAAATAACAGGGCCGGTTGTTCAAAGCTAACGACATCGTTAGTTAACGAGACGTTAAAATTTCTAACAGTAGTATCTCAAATACACCAATATTTTTGTTGAAAAAAATGTGAGAAGCTTTCGCACTGCAAAAGCTTCTCACATATTTTCAACAAAAAATATCAGTGCATTTAGTAATAAACTTGTCAAACACTTCACAAGATGACCTCTTAACAAGCTCGTTAGGCTAACGATGCTTTGAACAACTGGGCCCAGATTTTCAGTCGGAGACTAAGTCCATCAGACAGGTTGAAAACGCCTTTTCATACCATGTAAACTGGTCACTATTAATACTTTTGTGTTACATGTGTGAGGTCCTACATGTACATGCTACTAGCTATATGTGCGTGCTAAATAAAGTCAGCGTGACAACACTTGTCAACCGAATAATACTGTCTCGATCTAAAATTGATCAAACCGGATGTACTAGAATTTCAGTGTTTCATCATGTAGTCCTCACCGCCGAGATGACAAACAACGTTTATGCGACATAAAGATGGTGATATGATGTCGTCGCTGGCGCTAGCTTAGCTTTCGTTACCCTGTCCTCTCGGCACCTGCCTTGCGTTTCAAGTGTAGTTGTTTGGTTGATTTGATGCTTAACGTCCACGGCAAACAGCTAAGGTCGTGTCTGGACGGTCAGTTAACCTAACCACACTATTCCTGGGCAGGCGTAGACCTCCTAAGCGGTTAACCAGTACTAAGTGCACATACTTTCGCCAGTAACTGACAACTGTCCTTCTTGAATCAGCGGAAGGAGAAACGAACGTTTGTGGCCAGACCGGGTTTCAAACCCAGGACCTCTGTTTCAAGTGTACATGTAGTAGAGATTATCGTTAAAAGAAAGCGTGTGCTACGTTTGGTGTAGTTATGAAGAATAAGTAAACATCTACACATTCGTCTCTGCTGATTAGTAGATGGTCTTGAACATCCCACATACCCACACTGAAATTGTGGAGTTTATGTGGATGATGTGGATTTGATGTGGATGTTTTGTGGATGATGTGGATCCACAATGTGGAGTTTCTATACACCCACATCTACACACTGAAATTATGGAGTTTATGTCGATGATGTGGATTCGATGTGGATGTTTTGTGGATGATGTGGATCCACAATGTGGAGTTTCTACACATCCACATCTACACCCTGAAATTGTGGGGTTTATGTGGATGATGTGGATTTGATGTGGATCTTTTGTGGATGATGTTGATTTGATGTGGATATTTTGTGGATGATGTGGATCCACAATGAGGAGTTTGTGTTGAACATCCACATATCCACACTGAAATTGTGGAGTTTATGTGGATGATGTGAATTTGATGTGGATGTTTTGTGGATGATGTGGATCCACAATGTGGAGTTTCCACACGTCCACATCTACACATTCGACAAATTAGCTTAGTCTCTGCTTTCCTAGCTTATTTCGTAAGTAGGCGAAGAGACAGCTGTAACTGTACAGTCTAAGGGCAATGCATGATTATGCTTTTGAGGGTCATGTTTCTGTTAGCTCATTTCTGAAGTATGCGAACAGACAGCTGTAACTGTACAGACTAAGGCCACTGCATGGTTATGTTTCTGAGGGTCATGTTACTGCAAACTCGCGTCACTGTTACTCTGAGATACTAAGTATCGTATGTATGTCAGCATATGCTTGTCCTGGCTTATTTCTGAAGTATACGAGACAGCTGAGGAGCTAGAGGAAAGCAGAGACTAAGCTAATTTGTCGAATATGTAGATGTGGACGTGTGGAAACTCCACATCAACCACAAAACATCCACATCTATTCCGATCATCCAAATAAACTCCACGATTTCAGTTTGTAGATGTGGATGTGTAGAAACTCCACATTGTGGATCCACATCATCCGAATAACATCCACATCGAATCCACATCATCCACATAAACTCCACAATTTCAGTGTGTAGATGTGGATGTGTAGAAACTCCACATTGTGGATCCACATCATCCACAAAACATCCACATCAAATCCACATCATCCACATAAACTCCACAATTTCAGTGTGGATATGTGGGATGTTCAACACAATCTAATCAGCAGAGACTAAACGAATATGTCGAATGTGTAGATGTGGACTTGTGGAAACTACATACGGGTTGTCGCATTCTACACAAAATTCTCATGACTAACTGCCGAGAAAATTATACTAATATGCTTTGAATATTATACAAATCTTAAGTACGTTATTTCCCTTTGAAAATACACTAAGCGCAGCTTCTATGGCGGCCAACGTCTTGTATACTTCGGCTAGAATTAACTAACGTCATAAACGTTCAAACATAACGTCACAACTGGCCAAAGATGTCGCTTGATCCCGCAAGTTTTTTCTTGAGGGAACCTACAGATCCTACAGACTTCCTATATCATAACGTCACAACTGGCCAAAGACGTCGCGTGATCCCGCAAAGTATTCTTGTGGGATCCTACAGATTCTACAAACCTCCTACAACGTCCCACAAAGTTGCGTGCATGATCCTACGACTGCCTCCTTTAGACTAAGAGTCTAATAACAGGGGCGAGTAACTTTGTAGAGCATATAGTTTTGAGCCCCGAGGCTCACTAGCCTGAGGAAGCTAACTCATGGATTAGCATCTCTGGCTACCGCCATGTATTTTTACATTAGGCTACCGTGCGGACTTTTTTTTATTGTTTTTGTTTTTAGGCTAAAAGTCTATGTCATGGGAAATTGGGTAGCCAGAGTGCCAGTCCTTACTACTCGTATCAATTACTCAAGCCCTTTTGGTACTTAGAAGCTGAGATAAACGCAACAGGTGATTTTTTTCTATGTTCAGTCAACCGTGCAATATAGATTATGGCCCAATATGCATCGCTGCTTCTAGTAGATCTTACCCAGACACACCTATTGAGCAAGTTTGAAGACTCTAACCCCTACCGTTACTTTGGAACTGGGCTTAACGCGAGGTAAATATTTTTCTCTGTTCAATCAACCGTTAAATATAGGTCAAGACCCAGGATGCGTCACTTTTTTCCAGTAGATCTTCCATAGACACATCCATAGAGAAAGTTTGAAAACCATAACCCTTGCGGTTACTTAGAAAACTGAACTAAACCCAACAGGTGAAAAAAAAATTCTATGTTCAAGCAACCGTGAAATTAAGCCCTCGGCCCAATGTGCATCGCTGCATTTAGTAGATCTTACCCAGACGTATCTATGGGGCAAATTTTGAAGACTCCAGCCCTTGCGGTTACTTAGACACTGAGCTAAATGCAGCAGGTGAGTATTTTTTTCTATGTTCAATTCAGCGTCAAATAAAGGTCAGGGCCTTATATGCTTCAACCCTAGACGTATCAATGCAGTAAGTTTGAAGACTCTAGCCCTTGCGGGTTGCTTAGACACTGAGCAATACGCAACAGGTGAATATTTTTTCTATGTTCAATTGAGCGTGAAATAAAGGGCATGGCCCGATATGCATAGCTGCTCACAGTAGATTTTCCCACGACGTATCTATAGAGCAAGTTTGGAGACTTTATCCCTTGTTGTTACTTAGGAACTGAGCTAAATGCAACATGTGACTATTTTTTCTATGTTCAGTCAACAGTGAAATATAATAGGCTATGGCCAATATGCATGGCTGCTTTCAATAGATCTTCCCGAGATGTATCTTTCGAGCAAGTTTGAAGACTCTAGCATTTGCGGCTACGAAGAAACTGAGCTAAACGCAATAGGTGAATATATTCTCTATGTTCAATCAACCATGGAATAAAGGTCATGGCCTCATATGCATGGCATCTTTTAGTAGAATTTTAACCATATCAATTGAGCAAGTTTAGAGGCTCTAACCCTTGCGGTTACTTAGAAACTGTGCTTAAAACATCAGGTCTGCCCAGACGTATCTATGAAGCAAGTTTGAAGTCTCTAGCCCCTGCTAAACACAACAGTTGAATATTTTTTCTATGTTCGATCAACCGCAAACGTGAGCCCTGGGCCCGATATGCATCGCTGCATTTAGTAGATCTTCCCTAGACGTATCTATGGAGCAAGTTTGAAGACTTAAGACAATGTGGTTACTTAGAAATTGAGCCAAACGCAACAGGTGAATATTTTGACTAAAGCGCACACGCACTAGAACGCGCACGCGCACCCACACGCACACGAAGGGTATTGCCTAACCCCGACTATGCTTTGCAAAGTCGCGCTTAAAATATCACCGTAACTCATACAAGGCATACACAAAATGCCTTTTTATTTCTAGCAATCTATATATAGTGTGGTAAAGTACTCAGTTGTCATCATAAAACCCTTGGTTAGGAAGAAATATTGTCTTTTCTAATTTGTAAAGCTTGAATAATAAAATATGAGCCATGAATCCATAACAAGCAGGTGTGTTTATTAAGAACCGAATTAAAGTAGTAGCATATTCCGAATTAAAACTATTCCTCATTTCATTAAGTAGTCTTTCTCTTTCATTTTTATACCCCGCCACACGTTAGTGGCGGGGTATTATGTTTTCCCGCTTGCTGTCCGTGTGTCTGTCCGTCCGTCGTACGTACGTCTGTCTGTCCGTCTGTCCGTCCGTCCGTGAGCACTTTGTTTCCGTTCGATAACTTGAGCATTTATCAACGGATTTTCTTCAAACTTGGCAAATGAATTGGTCTTGAGAATATCTCGGTTGGGATTGTTAATGGGCAAATTTCGATATCTTGTGACAGAGGTATTGCCCTTGTCAGTGTCGCAAAAGTGGTTTTTGGTCTGTTATTCCTTTACACATTGAAATATCATAATGAAATTTCACAGAAATGATTGAAGTGATATTGAAATGATATATTTTTTTTCTGTTGTTAGCAGAATTTTGTCCACCCTGCCCCGGGGCTATATACATGATCACAAAAAATTCTGTATAAAATCAGGGTTGAAAGTGATTTTCCTAAAACTTCCTACAGCTTATCGAAGCAATATAAGCTTTCTGTCATGATCAAAATTTTGTCCCCAGGGGTTATCTGCCCCTACCCCCAGGGCTATATACATGTATAAAACCATGAAAAATTCTGTATAAAATCAGTGTTGAAAGTGATTTTCCTAAAACTTGCTACAGCTTATCGAAGCAATTTACCGTAAGCTTTCTGTCATGATTAAAATTTTGTCCCCAGGGGTTATCTTCTCCTGGCACAGGGCTATATCATGTATAAAATCATGAAAAAGTCCATATAAAATCAGATTTTTGGTATATCTTTATGAAATTTCACAGGAGTGATATAAGTAACATTAGCTTTATTTTACTACCAGAATTTAGTCCAGCAGGGTTTTCTGCTCCTGCCACGGGCATATATCATGTATACAATCATAACATCAGAACTGAAAGGAATTTTTATGAAACATGTAACGAATGATCAAAGCAATAATAGCTTCTAGTGATGACTAAACTTTTATCAGAAGGAGGTTAATTATCTGCCCTAGTCCTGTAGCTATATACAAGTATGAAATCATGAAAAACAAAGCTATGAAAGGTTTGCAGTGGCGGGGTATTACGCAGTCGTTTACGATGCTTTTATTGTACCTGAGAAACAACTTTCCAATTCAACTTCATTTGGGCAAAACTGACAAAATCTCTTTTGGTCTTTTATATCTTCCTATTTCTGTGTTAAGACTAAGTGAACTTAATCATATTTTAGTAATAGCCGATCTGTGGCATTTTTAGGTAATAAGTCCATGCATAAAGCTCTATCAAGTGAACATGGTGAATCAGGGTCAAGTCAGTTAAATTAGGACAGCAGGTAAATACGGACAGTCACGTTGCTTCCGTTTCTTTTATATGTCAGTTGTTGCGAATTAAAACAAAAATACCCGGGCAAACAGTGAAAATCCTGATGAGCCGTCTCATCTGGATTTTCATTGTTTGCAATGGTATGTCCGAATTTACCCACTGTCCGAACTTACCAGACTCGACACTATATAAATTTGCACAAATTGGCAATTTAGTATCTGATATAGTCAATAAACCATTATGCACTTAACTACAAAAGAAGTACGGATTTACTGAAGATGACATGGATTTCATAAAACACGACAAAACAATGTCCATAATCTGTAACATAACTACAAGGGCTAAGTCCGACCGTGTTTGCCCAGGATTAAGCGCTCTGGCTTACGAATTCGAGACCAACCAATGTCGAGGATCTTCTCTTGCCTCTTGACTGTTTTTTTTTCCTTTTCATCCTCCCCCCCCCCTCCCACCCCCCGCATTCCTAGCCTACTTAACATGCGCTTCCGAAGCAATCCGATCTGACTGTTGAAATACGGTTGAAACGGTGCTGAAACCCCACATTTTTATCCAATTGATCTAAATTAGCATAATTGTAACGTTATGCTTTGTTTTAGATTGTAAAAACACGCATGATAGTCTTTTGATAGAACAGGATAGGTATCTGACCCTTTATAGGTTCACAGGGTGTAAACCAGTCCGCCAATTTTCACTTCCTGCAGAGACTGTCCGTCATGTTTGGCTTCCGCCGAGACTGTCCGCGATCTCTTGCTTCCTGCTGAGACTTATGTACAGGATTAATGGCTTCCTGCAGAGACTGTCCCTGTGATTCTGCTTCCTGCCGAGAGCCTCGGCAGGAAGCAGAGTCATTCGGACAGTCTCGGCAGGAAGCCATTTTTCGAGGACAGTAGTTTCTGCAGGAAGCAAGAGATCGCGGACAGTCTCGGCGGAAGCCAAATATGACGAAAAGGCTCTGCAGGAAGCGAAAATTGGAGGACTGGTTTATACCCTGTGAGGTTGTTACCCTGATATTTCCACCTTCAAAATCAAGGACATACTTTTGACCTGGAATTACCAAGCTCCTACATTATTTAACGTATTAATCGGTGAAGGCTTCAAATATTGGAGTATGCCCATAAACAATTGGCATCGCATGATGAAAAGATACCTTACGATCAGTACACACCCAAGTCGGCCTCCGCAAGTAGTAAAGGGCGTCATTATGGCCCATAGTGACGCCCTTTACGACTTCTGCATCAGCACAGTCTGGTCAGAGTCTTTCCTTTCCGCACAGTTTTTCATATGTGAGTATAGGAATATATAAAAATGGAAAAATTTTACCACTCTGCTCGGTTAGCACAGATCTGCAGGTCGATTACGTACATGGCTTAAGGTCCCTATTCACGCGAGGCAAATCAAAAATGTATTTCTTTTATTCTTCTTCTTCTTCTTAGTATTATTATTATTGGTATTATTATTATTAATAATACTATTTTCAGTTTCATGAAGGATGATCATCACTTGTTTTTACATTTTAGGAATTTGCAAATATGAGAATTCATATTGAATGAAAATGATGTTTGACGATTTGTATGTAGTTTGCTTACCAAAAATACAGAACTATTAACAGTATACTCCCGCGTATTTTATAATGAATCGACCACAAAAGTTGGAAACTGATTTAATGTATATATGTATTTTTTGTTAAATTAAGACATGTGCAAACAATCTTCAGCTTAAAAAATCTTTGTTCCGGAGGCATGCAGAGTGTTTCTTATAAATTCCAAAATCTGAATTTCTCCCGTATTTAAAGGTCTGATTTTCTCATGACTTTTACGTGAGTCCATACTTTTGATTTAATTTTTTTTTCTAAATGAGCCGCGACACGACAAAACCAACAATGTGGTTGTGCGACCAGCGCAGACTCAGTTCAGCCTGGGCATCCGCCCAGTCTGATCAGAGTCTTCGCTGTCCGCATAGCGGTAGCTTAGACCCATAGCTACCCTTTAAGCGCTTAGCGAAGACTCTGATCAGACTGGGCGGATGCCCAGGCTGATCCGAGTCTGCGCTAGGCGCACAACCGCTTTGTTGGTTTTCTCGTGACGTGGCTCAAATGATCATGTAACGTACAATCACTAGATAAAACTACACCTGATGCCTGATGGAATAATTGTTGATGTTCATGGGCGCATATGCGTTCGCGGGCATTACTTAATTGTGCTGTCTTAGATTTGTGTCTGGTCAGGACATTTACAGATTGCCCGCGCGACGAATCTGGCCTCACGGAAAAGAAACAAGCGAACACCCGAGCAGACTGTGCACATGCGCGTGCTGCTCTTGGAATGCAAGGACGCAACTGCATAAAAGCAAATACGCAGGTGCGTAATAAAATTTTGTCAAATTGACAAAATTTTAAACCTGCATATTTGATGCTGCTGAAATTTTGTAAATTTGACAAGATTTTAATAGTAATTGCAGACAGACGCAACTACACTGTTAAAAAAATTCTGTAGATTTTACGGTAGAATAACTGGAAACCAGCGGCCAGTCCTTTTCCCGTTATTTTTACGGGCTTTTGACTGTAAGACATTGTCGGAAATCACGAAACGGAAGTTTTATGTTAACTTGGCGCACTCGAAAAGAACTTTGTATTGTTGAAGGGCTATCTAACCAGAACGACATCTGCTCTTTACTGTCCCACTCTGCTTGATGATTCCTGCAATTATTACGGGCGCCCGTAAAAATAACGGTAAAAGGACTGGCAGCTGGTTGCCAGTTATTTTACTGTAAAATCTACCGTTTATTTTTGCAGTGTACATGAAATGTCTTTGACGCAAAACTCTTATTCTTTCATTCAAAGGGTATAAAACATAATTGTGCGTAAAATGTAATCATCCAGAGTTACGCCCATGGAATGCACAATATGGCATTATCACGTAAAGGGAGACTACTATAACTTGATTGACTACAGTAATGGAACAAGAGTGATACACGGGAAAGAATCTAATAAGCTCAGGTCATGTTAAATACCTGTTTTGTGCATTTGAAATATTTAGCTATTCTTATGCTAACGGACCAAATAGAAACCGACACTTGGCCAGGGTCAGGACTTCATCATATTCTCCAATGGCTGCTTGGATCTTTCTGTGAACCTCCTCATTGGTTATATGGTCCTGGTACGAAATATTCAGTAACCTTCGTTAGCATCTCATCTCTTTTCTCTAACTCTGCTGTCAAGGTCCACGATTCACAGGCATACAAAAATATGGAAATGACAAGGGAGGGCATAAGTTTCACCTTTGTTCCAAGAGATCTGTTGTTATCTCTCCAAACTGACTTCAGCTTTATAAGAGCCGGAGTGGCTTGTTCAATCTTTAAGAGAACTTCTTATTGCAAGTCATCATCTGTGACAACTGCTCCAAGGTATTTTGGAAAGTTATAACGGTACCCAGCTTCTGTCCTATTATCTCGATCTCCCTTTCAAGATTGGCGCTGTGTGTGAATTCAACTATTTTCATTTTGGGGGCTTTCAAGACACTTCATATACTGTAAAACATCCCAAAACTCGCAGGTATTATCACGCACAGTAGGACTGAATAGAACAGGTGTTGTATTGGTCCTGCACCCTTTAACACTATTATATAAAGGTAATTTCGAGTGCGGCCAGTTAGCACTCCCTACCATATCGTAATTTCCAAAAATGTTCTACAGGCAGACCCCCGTAAAATAACGGGTAAAGGACTGGCAGCTGGTGTCCAGTTATTCTACCGTAAAACCTACGGAATTTTTTTACAGTGTAAAAATACTGCCATTGTTGACGAAAAAATGAAAGGAGTAAAGCTCCTCACTTTTTTCAGCAAAAAATATCAGTAACCTTGATTTTCTATATACTAGAAGACTTAATGAATCCTCGCCTAACGACTCCGTTAAACTAACGATGCTTTGAACAACTGGGCCCTGGTTGGCAGGCCTAGGCTGGGGTAAAGTAACGGGACAGTACACTGTAAAAAAAATCCGTAGATTTTATGGTAGAATAACTGGCAACCTGCTGCCAGTCCTTTTCCGTTATTTTACGGGCGTTTGCCTGTAAGACATTTTCGGAAATCACGATATGGTAGTGTTAACTGGCCGCACGCTATATGACTCAAACAACACCTGCTATAATCTATCCTACTGCGCGAAAATAACTTTGTATTGTTGAGGGGCTATCTGACCAATACTACACCTGCTCTATTCTGCCCCACTCTGCTTGATGATTCCTGCAATTTTTACGGGCGCCTGTAAAAATAACGGTAAAATGACTGGCAGCTGGTTGCCAGTTATTTTACCGTAAAATCTACAGTTTTTTTTACTGTGTACGTCTCGGAGCTTTCTTTTTCAGGTGACCAAGAAACCAGACGTTTTTGGAAGCTACGAAAACTAAAAGACTAAAAAGAGTCTAGAGTCGACAGTATTTGAAGTTTTGTTATTGCGCAGGTTAAACTTGGAGCCCTGGTTTGGCAGCTACTTCCATAAGAGACATTTAGTCTTGTACACTGTAAAAAATAACTGTAGCTTTACGGTAGAATAACTGGGAACCAGCTGCCAGTCCTTTTCCCGTTATTTTTACGGGCGTTTGCCAGTAAGACATTGTTGAAAATCACGATATGGAAGTATTATGTTAACTGGCCGCACTCAAAAATAACTTTGTATTGTTGAAGGGCTATCTGACCAAAACGACACCTGCTCAATTCTGTCCCACTCTGCTCGATGATTCCTGCAATTTTTACGGGCGCCCGTAAAAATAACGGTAAAATGACTGGCAGCTGGTTGCCAGTTATTTTACCGTAAAATCTACGGATTTTTTTACAGTGATACTTACTTCCCTATTGAACAATTCCCTTATTCAGGGACTTCTAGTCTTCAGGACAATTGATTGACTTGTTGCTTTACGTCCACGGTAAACAGCTATGGTCATGTCGGGACGGTCAGTTAACCTAATCACACTATTCCTGGGCAGGCTTACACCTCCTAAGCGGTTAACCAGTACTAAGTGCACATACTTTCGCCAGTAACTAACAACTGCCCTTCTTGAACCAGCGGAAGGAGAAACAAAAGTTTGTGGCCAGACCGGGTATCGAACCCAGGCCCTCTGACTTATGAGTCAGGTGCCCTACCGATTGCGCTACGCGGCCCGGCTCTTCAGGACAAGGGACCTCCTGTACTACGCGTCCGCCAACTAATGCAACGAACACCCTTCCTTCGATACTGTCAACTATCAGCTCAAATATTTCGATAAAAAGGTCACCGATTTCTTTCAAATAAGTTCTACCTGCAGTTACAGCTCTGTAGCCGAAAATAATATATTGACTCATGTTTTAGTGTCTAATCTTGTCGGGTAAATTCTGGGTCCGAGGTTATAAAACTTGAGTATAATCTCAAACTCAAAATAAAGTACACTGATTGGCTGCTTCCGAGCATGTGCTCGGAAGCAGCCAATCAGTGTGCTTTATTTACATGCTCGGAAGCAGCCAATCAGTGAGCTTTATTTACATGCTCGGAAGCAGCCAATCAGTGAGCTTTATTTTGAGTTTGAGATTATACTCAAGTTTTATAACCTCCGGGCCTGGCCTAGTTTGATAATCGGATTGGCATCCATTTTTCAAGCCAATCAACAATGCGTTGAGCTCCGAGTATGGTGCCCGGTTGAAAATGGGCCACTCTCAATCGGGCACAGTGACAGGTAGTCAGTCAATATACCATTTCACTGAATACAAAAACTGAATGATAAATAAACTCAGATCGTTATCAGAACGTATGATTCTGACAACTTCGAAAGTGTCTGCCCTTGGCGCAAGAATGCAACATGGACGGACATTATATGCATATTTATACATCTTAAGGTTATGAAAACAGACCATACTTTAATTCCTCCACTTTTTCAGATGGGAAAATTAGGCTTCCTGTTTGTTTTCTTGGACGACCTAGCCATTCCGGAATAAGGTCTTCTCTCATAGGAAATAATTTGCTCCCAGGGGCCAATTCTTTCCTTTAAGAATTCGCCCCTACTGAGTAGGGAAGCAGCATGTAAAATGGCAGAGTCGTTTCCCTTTAAAGTGTACTAATTCACCTTAAAGTGTCCAATAAGACATTAAATGTGCTACAAGAAATTTAATAGGGTAAAGCGAATATTCAGTTCAGCATGCCAAAATGCACTGGCTGATTGGCATTGAATTTTCGCAAAATAATTGAGCCACAACACGAGAAAACCAACGATGCGCTCAGCGCAGACTCAGACCAGCCTGGGTATACGCCCAGTCTGATCAGACTCTTTGCTGTCTGCATACAGCTAGCTTAGACCCTTAGCTACCCTCTGAGCGCTTAGCGAAGAGTCTGAGTCAACTGGGTGGATGCTCAGGCTGATCTGAGTCTGCGCCAGGAGCACAACCACTTTGTTGGTTTTCTCGTGTCGCGGCTCAATTTATATTCCATCGGATCCATCGATACATTCCGAAGGTTATCTGCAGTAATGGAAATGTCATGAAAATTCGAAAGTCATGCTTTTTAGTAATATTTTAATGAATAGTATATTTGGTTCGGTTGTCTGCAAAGTTTGGCCAGTATTACCGTACACAACTATAAAATATAAAATATTAATGTATAAGTAACAAGTATGGAAAATAAACACAGATCAACTATTTTACGAGCTATGATGAATATATGACTGTATCAAATACGGTAATAGTTTTCCCCCTTTTTAATTCTTTTATATTATTATTTTTTTCAATAAAAAATGCTGATAAAATTAAAATTAACAACTACAACAAAGAAAGACATGATATGTATCACAGTTAAATAGGGGAGAGTCGGGTAACTTCGGACAGCGGGTAAATTCGGACAGTGACACTGTTTCCTTTATATACCAGTTGTTTTGGAACTAAAACTTAAATAACTGGCCAAACAGTGAAAATCCTGATGAGATGGCTCATTATGAGCCGTCTCATCTGGATTTTCACTGTGTGCAATGGTATGTCCGAATTTACCCCCATGTCCGATTGATTAATTGATTTGATGCTTAACGTCCACGGTAAACAGCTATGGTCATATCGGGACGGTACCCCCCATGTCCGAAGTTACACGTCTATGTCCGAGGTTACCCGTCTCTCCCCTAGTGGTACACCACAAATACTCTAAATATTCGGTCACTTTGTGAGTATCATGAAAAGTCCTCCAAACATTAAGGGCTAGTCTTACAGCATATAACTTTCTCTCGCATATAGCCAGTGATTCTTTCCTGTAAAAGTTGTGCATCTCTAGAGAAAGGTCATACGGTTCACAGAAGCAAAAGCTCTTCAAGTTGCTTAAGTTGTCTTCTTGTAAAAACGTCTACATCACCATGGAGTTTTAACCACTCCCCTTAAATATTTCTGTCACGGACTCCTCCTGGATGGATACATTTCACGGGAAGCAACTCTGCCATTTTCAGTAATGCTTCCTTCCCAATGGGGTTCAACTCTTAAAGGAAAGAATTTGCTCCTATAGTAGCAATAGTAGCAAATTCCTTCCTTTAAGGGTAGACCCTTTAAGAAGGGTTTCATGGTCCTGGAACCACCGTAATTAAGAAATGACGGATAACTTGCTGAAGTGTACCCATACCCCCATTCGTCCTATAATGGTACAGTTTATAAATATAACAGAAGAAAAGAGCGGACCCCGATAACATCAGAACATCCTTACTTTGGTGTATACCGTTGATCACTGTTTGCACTGGAAGCACTGTCCGAATATTTAAGTTAATGTGTAATCCAAAAGGTTGCATACACTGGGCGTTTCCATGCCTCCATTTCAACGCAAGGTAGTTTCAATACACAGAAATCCCAGAATCATGCCACTTTTAGAAGCAGAGAGTATTTTGAAGAATACATAACCTATAAAAATATATATATATACTGTGCAGAGTAAGTTATAACAACGTTCATCAAGAAGACATTTTTTAGGCTTGTTAAAAATCGAGTATTAAGAAGGGAGAAGTCGTTGCTTCTTGATTGTTAAAAATCGAGATTCGTTGTTTCCTTTTAAGTCACAATCGAGATTCATTCTTCTGTTTGTCATCTCCGACTTTGAAACATAACGCATTTTAAAAGAGACTGTGATATATTTATCCCTCAAACCGCCAACAATCAAAAAGCTGAATTTGCAGACAGCGTAGAACGCGATAAGACGGCTCGTCATGAGCAGCCATTGGACAAAATATTTTTTGAAATTTCGCAGACATACATATTGTCGTCAAAGCAGGAGATGACTATTAGCAACTCCGCGGTAATTCCATTAAACTTGAAGTGGCAAAACTAATTGTTTTCATGATTTCAGAATATATATACCAGTAAATATATTATCACAGTTTTGTCAGACAATGTTTGTTACATGTTCACTGTTTGCTCCACCGTGCATTACGGAAAACAGCTTGTAAATTCAACGTGAATAGTCGTCTTATTTAACGATCGTTCGTCTGCCTGTTCTGGGAGATATTCCTCCAGATTTAGCGTGTGGATTATCGATCGTACACGGTACAGGTAAAGCGCCAAAACTTAAAATCATCTGAATCTACACTGTTTGCCCTCTAGTCTTCGAATTCTCAATATAATATCGCTTTGACGAAACCATTTTTTTTTTTAAATTCTGCAGACGTAAATTTTGTCGTCTGCTTTTTGGCGCATTAAGGGTAAACTAATAACTTAGTATCTATTATGATGTAAATATTCGGGAATTTGCTTGTTCTGTTGTTTTGTATTTTGTGTTTCATTTCCTAAACATTAATTTGTAGAAAAAAGATTGAACTACGTGTTTAAGTTCAAGTGAATATTCATATGTGTTTGGTATCAGATTGTTCGTAATGAAACATAGATGCTAAAATTATAATTTGTGTTTTAGTTATTTAACATTTTATGCAATAAAGTTAACTTTGATGATATTTTTCCAAATTTTGCAAGCAAAGAAATGTGCCAAATTCTAAATTTACTCGACGCTTCTTTCATGTTTTGATATGGCATTGAAAAGCACATTTCCGCGTCTCAGAAGGAGCTAAAACTTATGTCAAACAATAGACCTGTTAAAAGTTTTCAATCTCATAAACAAACACACTGATGGATAGCGAGATTAACCTGCTACTCAAGGTGTGATTGTGGCAGTGTAAATGCATTGTTGTTATAAAAAAATCTGATGTTTGATTGGCCAGCATAATTCATATTTTATTGATTAGGAGGCGTGCCTAACGTTTGTTTTACAAATTTTGATTATTTTGAAGAAATTTATAGTTAGTTAGGATTTTCCAACTGTAAAGTAAAGACATCATAGTTTGGACTTACCAACTGTTATCTACTAAAAATTGTTATATTTGGAAACTTCCAAATACAGACTTTGTGATTATAATTGTTTTTAGAACTTGAATACCAAGTTCTCAAGGAAACTGGAATACCAGTATTTTCTTTTATGAAAACTGTAACTAACTGTGAAATTTAGAACTGCAAATTAAAACTGGACATCAACCTTGTTTCTTCCTTCTTACTTTAGCTTATAGTTCAAAGACACGTAAATTCTCATCATTACAACATCTACCACCCTGGATTTATGAAATCTTGCTTTTTCAAAACTCTTTCAAGTTCTATAATTACAGTAATTTGGTATATTGACCCAGCAGGCCATATTCAAAGAATTCCTTGTTCACTACGGCTTATTCCGTTAACTATCTCCTATTTTAATGACAGATTTGTGGACAGCCATTTTCTCAAGTAATTCGTTAATTTGCTGAAGTTTAGCGTTCGTTTTCTCCTGCATTTGTTCCGCCTTGCTCTCCAGTTCTTCAAGTCGACCGCTCAGTTCGTCTGCTGCAGTTTCACTTCCGGTGTCCTGGCGGCGCGTGTACTCGTCAACAACAGCGCCATCTATGTTGACGTACCATCTGTCTGATGCCGATATGTCAAGACCGCTAGAAGGTGGGGTGGTGTCGAATTTGGTGGACGCTGCAAAAGAAATTTCATCTCATTAATGCACAGCGCATTCGCAAATAGTCAAGAAAAGCTTCCTATCTGCGTCTACCCAATTCGCTATAAACTCTGCGCAAAACACCCATTCAATAGTACACAATTCACTGAGATGGAGGAGTCCATTCTGGACGCTAAGCACACATATTTATTTTGATAACCGTGCAACTACCAGCCTACAATACAGATAATCTATATAGGTCTGTTATATGAAGGGTGCGTCTATGAAACGGTTGTTATATAGTCAGAATCTATGGTAATTTTGGACTGTCGAGTTCATCAGAGTTAAAAAAACTGGCAAGTCGCAACCTGTCAGCTGATATGTACACTGACCGGCTGAATAAGCTGAAAAAAAACTCGGACAAACAAATGCAAGTGCGTTTTGTAAAAAAACTCGGACAAACAAATGCAAGTGCGTTTTGTAACAAACATTCTAATATACTCGGACAGATTCGAAAAGTGGTGCGCTATGCGCATTCGCATATAATTTCTGAAAAGCCCTTACCTTCATGTCCTTGAACTATGGATACATTGGAGAATATCTTGCTAGCTGGGAAGCTCGTCTCTATATCCACACCGAGGCTGACAGAATCAATTCTCCACGTCACCTGTTGCTCCTTCAGGATGTTGGAGTACGAGTCGTTCATCATGGCAATAAGCAGATTGAGAAGAATAATGGTACTGAGAATGATGTACAGGAGGTAGAACACTTTGAGATAAGTGACATCTCTGCCCACAGCGCTCATGTTAGTGGCAAACGTGTCATCAAACAGTTCGGCCATGCCAATCATCATGTTGAAAGACAGGAACAATGTATCTCCAGGTGTTTCATAGTCCTGAACAACATCTGAGGAAACTTGAAACAAGACATGAAAGGCGAAGCCAAACGCCAATAAAACAAAGAGGTAGACGATGATAAAGCGAACAACGTCCCTGAGTATCATGCTAAGTAACATACGATAGAAATAGTGAATGAGCTTAAAACCTCTGGTGAAGGAGATTGACAGCAACCAACCAATGCAGAGAGCTGCTGCCAAGATATAGTCCTGAAACTCGTATCGAATTGAAAACAGTACAATCCATGCGATAATCAAAGCAGCGTACACCACACCAACTAATAACAGCATATAAGCTGATATCACTGACACAACATGAGCAACGCCTCGTTTCCGACTCAGTTTGGACCGCCGTCCAATGTCTCCTGTTATTGCAAACCTAATAAGAGCATAAAACACGTATATAATGATAATTGCTGGCTCTATTGGAACTATAATGTACAGCAGCAAAGTTTCTGGGTCCGAGGAGTTAATTGCACTTTCGTCATCACGTAGTTTGCTTAACAGATCAACACCTACATATGTGAATATGCTCATATAGACGATATGAAACAGCATGAGAAGAGCAAATGTTCTTGCCACGATAGAAGTGTAGTAGTTTTCAATCATTTTGATTGGCGGCAGATCCAGAATTTGAGCAGCTCGAGCCTTTACCTTCTGTGTGATTAACCATTCCAACCCCGACAATCTCACTTCTTCCTTACCGCCCTTGTTCTCTCTGTCTGAACCGTCCTTTTCATCCAGTGGAGAAACTTTGCTACTACCACAATATCCTTTCAACGCGTTGTTTGTTCGAGGAGTGAGTCGGCTTATATCAAACACATACTTATCTTTATCTGAGTCGGTAACTTCAAACATTGTAACGTCTGGCATCATTAGCAATCGCGAGATCATGTCGGGCGCCCCGACCTTGAAACTCAGTGCTAACACAGACAGACCCTCTTTGTTGAAGACGTCATTTATCAAATAAAGGGTAGCCTCTTTTTGCAACGCTAAGTACCCTGACCGATTGTCTTCCTCGGGATAAGCAATATTTTTCTTGATACACCACCATTTAACTACTCCGTTAAATACTGTATCCACAACTTCAAGATGCCGCTTCAATTGTCTAGGATTCAGCACCGTTGCTTTTGTAAGCCTGTGAAGAACAGTGTTCCCATCAACATCTTTAATAGCCAGATCTGCACCCAGGTCTATCAACCTCTTCACACAGGTTGATAAACCTTCATCCGCAGCGAGATGTAGGACCGTTTCACTTCTGGCATACGACTGCTCGTTTATCCTTGCATCTCTTTTCATAGTTTCAAAAATATCTAACATCATATCTGCAAAATATAGTAATGGGCAGCCGGTGTTAAACGAATTTGGCAATGGTGGAACACTTCTAAGTAGTGCCAATGATCAAATAATAATATAAATGCATTATTTAATAACTAAACAAACCACATGGTACAGGGCCCACAGGAAAGGAATTAACGTTCAAAACTTGTTGAAAATTCCATAAACCTGTTACAATAAAACTAAGTCTATAACTTTTCAAATAATGCGCTTGTAGAAACTTTTTTATAACTATGGAATTACACTATTAAAGGACAGGTAGGTATTCAGTCACTAATGCCAGAGCCCAAATACGATTTTTGCCTCTATACACGTAATTGTACGGGTGTGATTTGCACAGATGGAATCGACTATTTAAAGTCTACAAAATTATAGTATGTTTCCCTGGCTGTCGTTGCCAAGTCATTACAGGGTCACTGATGAGGCTTTATTAGCAGGCAGTACGTAGTCTGAACCACCTATCTTATGAATGTTTTCACTGCTCCTGAATGAACTCAATTATGATTTTTATTTCAATGAAATCGGATATGCATTAAAAAATATATGTACTTACTCAAACACTCTGGTTGTCCTGGTCTTACGGCCTCATGTAGCGGGGTATTACCGTCATTGTCACGATCCTTAAAACGCACAAACCGAAACTCCCAGAGAACTTCTGGTCTAGCATGCTTCCCCGCAACATGGAGGCTGTTATTACCCTTATAATCTTTAGCGTTCAGGCTTTCCCAAGCATGCATTTTGATTGTGTAATCAACCAATTCTCTGACCGCTTCAGCTGTTATATGTTTTGAGTAAGCAGCGACATGAAGAGCAGTTTCACCTTCGTTGTTTTTCACATCAGCTTTAGCTTTACATTTCAAGAGAGTTTTCACAGTCTGGTCAAATCCTTTACTGCAGGCAATATGTAAAGGTGTGTTTCCTCTTCCATTCTGGGTGTCTATTGGAATACTCGTATGAAATTTCTCAATCACATTATGTTTATTGTTCATGGCTGCATAGTGAAGAAACGTGTTCCCATCACTGTCGCATACAAGAGGATCTTGTTTCAGTTTTAGTAAGAAATCAATTTTGTCCCATCGACCACTCCCTGCAGCGATGCACAATGGCTGCCTGCTTGTCATATCAATTCCCTTTTCTATACATGCTGCCAGTAGTATTTCTAGTAAATCATTATCTTCACTTTCAATAGCATAATACCAAGTATCGTTGCCTTCGTGATTTCTATGAAACACATTTGCACCAAGTTTTATCAGTTTATACACAAGCTCAACATGTCCATTTTGAGCCGCTAATAAAAGCGGTGTATCTCCCAGTTCGTCCTTATCATCAAGTAGTGCACCACTTTCTAGAAGAGTAGAAAGAACATCAATATAGCCTTCCCTGGCTGCGTGGTGTATTGGAATTTCTCCGCCACGTATACGTATGTTAACATCACAATTAGGATGAGCTAGCAGTAACTTCACTATTTCATTGTTTCCATAAGCTGATGCAACAACCAGCGGTGCAACAAGGCCTAACTTTCTTGTCGTATTAGGATTTGCCTTCCCTTTCTTTAGAAGCAGTTCCACTGTTTTTACATGTTCATATCTTACAGCCCAGTACAGAGCCGTAGACCCTTTATCATTTTTCACTTCTGGATCTGCTCCTCGGTCCAAAAGACCATTCACAATTTTGTCATGTCCCCACCTAGCAGCCCACAGCAAAGCTGTGTCTTTTTTGCCGTTCAGATGATTTACGTCCATTCCTTGGTCCAGAAAAATTCCCACCAATTCTGCTTGGCCATGATATGCTGCCAAATGTAAACAAGACAGAAGCCTCGGCCTCTGACCTTGAATGTCTACAGCAGTTTCAGTTTTCATCATCTCTAGCTTTTTCTCCTGTGAACTGATTTTTCTCAAAATTGTTTTTGCCATTTCCACATCATTTTTCTCTATGAGTATATGCAAAGCATTGTGTTTGCCCTGAATTCCCGACCTGTGTATTTTGTGATGAGACATAATAAGACTGT
The DNA here is from genome assembly GCA_963989385.1 of Ctena decussata. NCBI lineage: Eukaryota > Metazoa > Mollusca > Bivalvia > Lucinida > Lucinidae > Ctena > Ctena decussata. The sequence continues at coordinate 28,914,551 of OZ022504.1, read as the reverse complement.
CATCTTCAGTGTCTAGCAAGTAATAGACTATATCTTTCTTGTTATTTGACAATGCAAAGTGCCAAATATTTTCATTTGTTTCTGGGTGGCTCGCTAACTGGCTTGTGATTGGTTCTTGCTGCTTCAGCTGACCTAGCAACAACATGAACTGCAAATAAAAGAATGCAGATTATGGAACACCGTGGTTGTCATTAGCGATTGCTTACACTCTTGTATATGGCAGAATTGACATGACAAATGTGCGCCCAGCGAAGACTGAGAACAGCCTGGGCTTCCATCCAGTCTGATCAGAGTCTTCGCTGTGCGTCAAAAGGGTAGCTAAGAATATAAGCTAGCTCCATGCGGACAGCGAAGACTCGATCAGACTGGGCGGATGTCCAGGCTGATCTGGTTTTCGTTGGGCGCACGTGCCATTCTGTTGGTATTGTCGCGTAGCGGCTCAGATGTATAATATGTATGTATGATCTGCAGCCAGGCTATGCATTCAGAATGCCAACAACAACAAAGTACCACGAATAATCACGAACGCCAGAAGTCTTCTTACTACAGTTATTGGCTATTTAACGGCACAGGTGACCAAATGTTCATGATCTTGAACTGACATATACAGTCAAGGGTCAAAAGTAATTCAATAAAATTCATTTTCCCATAAACTTCAGTGTATTTTCATGTTTCCTGGCAATTATGTTTTGGCTCTTCTGTCCAGTATATTACAATTATTTTGATACTGGTAGATTGCTAAACAAATAAGGCGAACAATATATTTACTTCATTTCAGTTGTTCGTCAGATACTTAAACAGCTTGATTTTAAATTTTACGTTCGGATTTTTGTCACGTTTTCATGACGTCGCCATAAATGTCAATGGGAAGATGTTGCTTTAAAAAATTTATGATAAGCTCTTGCAAGCTGTATTTTGACAATGAAGGGACAAAAATAAGTTCTGTAAAAATGTTTATTGCAATTTTCATTTTGACTGGCCCAGGAAAACTGCCAAAATTAATTTTCTTGTAAACATGTAAATGCACAAAAGTCTATGGGATTTTTTTTTTTTTGTGTGTGGAATTACTTTTGGTCCTTGAGTGTACATATAAACTTTAAATGCCCGGATACTTCGTATAAGTAAAAGTTAAAGTTCGGAAATCAAGGTAAGAATAATACGATTTTGTTACAAAGAAAAGAAGTCATGTACAAAGAAAATAGTGTGCATTTAAAATATATGTGGGAACAGATAAAACTAAGACCATCTTGCACATCTCGGCTGTAGGATAAGAGTTTCCAATTCTCGTAACGACGTGCCTCATGAAGAGTTCTCCCTGTTCACTTACACAGTTTATGAATAACACTAAAAGCGCAAACTACAATGTATATAAATAGTTGAATTTGCATACCACGTAGATTCAGATGAGGCGGGATTCATAATAAGCTGCCTCATCTGACTCTACTCTGGTTGTCTTCTCGTCTTCGAATTTTGAATATGATGATATATAGCTTGTAACATTTTTTTTTTGATTTTACAGACGTAAATTTTGTCGTCTCCTTTTTGGCGGTTTAGTGGTTAAAATTTGCGCTGATACACATGCTGCTGACCTGTCTTCACTTTTCGCACATCATATAAGGTTCATTCTTTTTGAGGCATGATTAACCCTTAATGCGCCAAAAAGCAGACGACAAAATTTCCGTCTGCAGAATTTCAAAAAATGTTTCGCCCAAGCAATATCATATTGAAAATTCGAACACTAGAGGGCAAACATTGTAGATTCAGATGAGGTGGCTCATTATGAGCCACCTCATCTGGATCTACACTGTTTGCCAATTCAACAATTGTAATTTTTGGCGCTTTAAGGGTTAAATATATTGTGTATGCATACAACGTCGAAACAGCGTTGTATCAACGTCGATGCATCGTCGACCATAGGGGCTTGAATCATATTGATTTGGTTAAAGAAAGCAAATTGTATATACATAAATAGGTCATGTGTATTGTTATCTTCATTTGCTACCCAAAATGATATGATTCAAACCCCTGTGGCTAAATAACGCTCAACTGACGTCGATCGATTCGACGGTGTGTGCCTGCTTGCCATATAGCACTTACGTTTGCTTTATCGTTGTCCTCCACCGCCTCGAACAGCTTTGACCGAACTTCCTCTATGACCTTCACTCGGTTGGCAGTGGTGGGGCGCTTGGCCTTCACCTTGGGAGCATCTTCAAGGCGGATATCAGAACGAGTCAAGATGGATTCTCTACGCTCCGATTTCCGGGTCTCTTCTGACTCTCTCCTCTGAAATACAGAAAATGTAACTGACACGACAAAACCAACAAAGTGGCATTTGCGCTCAGCGAAGACTCAGATCAGCCTGGACATCCATCCAGTCTAATCAGAGTCCTCGCCATCTGCATGGAGCTAGCTTTAACACTTAGCTACCCTTTAAGCGCAAAGCGAAGACTCTGGTCAGACTGGGGGCCTGTCCAGGCTGATCTCAATCTTCGCTAGGCGCACATGCAACTTTGTCGGTTTTGTCATGTTGAGGCTAAAATATGCCACAAGTTACTCTTGGATAAATAGCTAATTGTGCCACCCTCTTTAAATAATGCATAAATAAACAAAATGAAAAATGATTGAAATGCATCGACAAAATGATCATGTGAGTGATATCAGGCCTGTTGGGCCTCATATTGTGACAATTGCTTAACTCGCTTGGTTGCTAAAATATAAACTAAAAAGCGTAACATAGCAAAACATTCAACAGCCAATTCCTCAGTAGCCATACGGATGGAAACTCCGGAACTTTGTTAAAACTTTATTTGCCTTGTTAAGCATGGGCTTAAACAGAGTATTACCACTACATGGCTGCGCCCCTGATCAAATTCGATGACCATTATTCGACCCTTGGGGACTGTGGAAACATTTTCTAGTGTACAAGAATACAAAATTAAGAAAGTAAGTAGGAAAACTCTGAATTGAGCCCACACATCTTGATAAAACTACAAGAACAAACTATATCTAAACTATTTAGTAAGTCTACTACAAATAAATTTAAGCCATCCACAAACCTTCTCCCTAACAATCCGTAACTGTACAAAGTCGCCATCTTCCCCGGCCTGTCCCGGTACAACATTGGTTTTCCGTTTCCGGTATGGCAGATCCATGGCTATTCTGTAAAAGAGCATTATGATATAAGTAAATGCATTCAAAGTTGTCTTAGGCGATTTCCAATAGGACGAACAAACACTGTTTGCCTAGGCACGCGCTTGCCCATACCAATACTCTTGCAGGATTTTTTGCTTAAGAGAGGTGGCCCTCATGAATTTGACTGTGCAACGCAACTTCCAAAGAGAAAAGTGCTAGATGGCAATTATTTATTGCAACAACTTTATCGCAATAATACTTGTGTGACACTGTGCTTTCGCCAGCAGATTTTTCTTGCGGAAGAGTCCTTTGTATAGGTGGGGCTACTCTTGAATATTCTAAACTACTCTGTCTAATAAAAGCATCGCAAACGACTGCGTGATACCACGCCACTGCAAACAAATTTCACTCATCCATTTTTGCTTATAAATCTATTTATTTTATACATCCTTGTGGCCATGGGGCAGGGGCGGATAGCCCTCAATGGGGCCAAACTTTGATGATCTCAAGAGGCTTTTATTACTTCTATCAATAGGTGCAAATTTCAGAAAAAAGCTATTTAAATCATAATTTTATTTAGATTTTTTTCATCATTTTGTGCATCTGCATAGCCCGGGGCCAGAACAGATAACCCACATGGAGTCAATTTTGAGCATCGCAGAAGGCTTTTATTACTCTAATCATTTGCTGTAAATTTCAGAAAACAAAAATGCTTCGAACCCTGATTTCATGTAGACTTTTTCACGACTTTATACATGTATATAGCTCCAGGGTATGGGCACATAACCCCTGATGACAGAATGTCTATGGTAACATATAGTTGTTGTTGTTAGTTTGATTATTTTTGTGAAGTTTCGACATGATATTCCAAATAGTGAAGGAACTACAGGCCAAAAACCATTTTTTGTACATTTACAAGTGCCATAACTCTGTCAGAAATTATCGAAATTTCTCCATTAACAATCTCAAGAAAGACGTTCTCGATACAAATGCATATGCAAAATTTGAACTAGATCCGTTAATAAATACTTAAGTTATCGAACGGAAACGAAGTGCGGACAGACGGACGTACGACGGACGGACGAACAGACGGACGGACGAACAGACGGACGGACGGACACACGGACGGCCAACGTGAAAACATAATACCCCACCACTAACGTGTGGCGGGGTATAAAAAGGAGCTCCTTTAAGAAGGGAGGCAAATCTTTTATATACCTATTTTCCGTCATTGTCAAATCTACCATGCTTAAGTTTTATTCCATCATTATTTTCTAATGTCCATAAACATTGACAGTGTATACTCTGATCAGACTGCGAGCTTTCTCAGCTGGGTCGACACTGTTAGTTCAAACATACTTAGAATATCCATATATCCATGATAATAATGATTTTTTTCTTTTTTGCGAACATCGATATGTGGCCCATTTCTGTTTTTAAAATTACTATTATAGTAGTCCTGAGCCATGACACGACAAAGCCTGGCATGTGCGCCCATCATCCTGGGCATCCGCCCAGTCTGGTCAGAGTCTTCGTTGTCCGCACAAAGCTAGCTTAGATCCTTAGCTACCCTTTAAGCGCACATGAAAGACTCCGATCAGACTGGGTGGATGCCCAGGCTGGTCTGAGTCTTCACATGGCGCACATGCCACTTTGTTTGTTTTCTCGTGTCGCAGCTCAATTATGTATCATCAGGCTCATATATATTGAGACAGAATCGTCTGAACAGACAGTGTGGACCAAAACCAGACTGCTGCTAGTGCATTAGCCTGATCTGAGGCTGCGTTGGTTCCATTACGTCCACAAACTTTGATTACAAAATCAACTTTTTAAAAATGTTGTCATGGTTGTGATGTCCAATACTTATGCTAACTGTGGCACTATTGCTTTTGAACTGAAATCAAGGTTAATAACTACTATTTTAGTATTGATTTTATTGATTCCTTTTCATTGATTCTACAGGTAATAGAATGACCCGCAGAAGATAGAAATGCACTATGCAAAGAAAAGAAAAAAAAAAGAAAGAGAAAGAAGACAGTACAGGTTAACTAGCCCTTAAGTCGAATTTGCCTTCAAGTCGAACAAAGGACGGGTTACACTTTGGCCGTTTTTGTGCCCACGACCGATCTTGATAAAATTTATGTTAATAAAAGCTTGGCATTTGGCAGTTTATATAAGCACATTTTTAAGTTTGCGGTTTCATAAATAATCACGTGACTTCCGGTTTATTGCATATGGGGTGCTGAACGGGGTACACTAACTACCTGCGGTTTTTCGATACAATCAGCATTTCCGCTGACATATCAGCCCTCCAAACTGACAGATATAATACTTTTGGTTCTTATCCACAGTCTAAAAGAGATGTATTCGTTCAAAACATCTAGTAAGGAGAAATTTTATTTGAATTTTTACGAAACCTCAGAACAGTAGATTTTACAAGTGTTTATTAAAGATATACACCCTGATATGTTTCTATTAAATTTCAAATTTCTCACGAAAATCATATCAAAGACACAAGAAATGATTTATAGTAAAAGTACTTTTATCTACCAAATTTACAATTTGTGCCGGTCACCGAAATTATGAGAATTCAAGAAAATATATAAAAACGCGGGAATAGCGGGTCGTCATTCCCGCCAAAAACGAATACTGGATACGCCCAGTAATCATGGTTAATCAGGGAAAAGTTACATCATGAATAATTTTAAACCCTTTCTTTCATCAACATCGGACAGTTATTGGCTGAAAAGATCTCACGTGCATGGATTAGAGATTAATGCTATTGTAAGGTTATTTACTCCACTATTCATAAAATTCAAAGCGTGCTTGCAGAAACGCCTTTTTATTCCCATGTGGGAGTCAATCAATTTATGACGAAAAAATGTTCATGAATATTCAGGAAGGGTTCGCAATGATATATCGCCTCTGCCTCCGTACCAAAGACTTTTTGGATGAAGATTTTTTGCACAATTCTTAATTATGTTGCATACAACTAATCCGTTTAATTCTTTTGTGCTTATTTCATAATGAAATACGAGGGAGTATACCTTTAACACAATAATAAGCATGTAAAGCGTTTGTTTTTGTGAAAATAATGAAACAAATGAACAGGAAGTCGATTATAAGCGACCGATAAGGTTAAGCAAATGCATTCTTGGCGAAACGCTTTGCACGCTTGTGCTCTGGCAAGTGCATGAAAAGGTCATCAACCTTCTTCTTTTCTTAAGCATTATTCACCACTTATATATATATAATGAAAGCTTCATCATATCAAATATTAATAAACACGTATGGAATATTACGTATTTATGGATGCTACACAGGTACAGATGTTTAAAATATTAGACAAAATCAGTGAACCAAGAAATTCAGGTCACAGGGACCTACATGTAGTTCCAAATGAGACGCAGCGCTGAAGTGACTTACTATTCCGAGTCCGAGGAAGATTCAATTAAATATTAGTTTGATATAAAACATTTATTCAATGGATCCTGAAATACAAGTCACAATGACCTACACATAGTATGACGTCATTTGCAATGTCTGACTGAACCATTGTCTTTAATATGATGCATATATAATGTTGAATATATCAGAAAAGAACAGCGAACTTTTAAATATATGTCGCAGTCACCTACAAATAGTATGAGGATTTTTTTTGCATCGTTTGACTGATCAACTATTTGTAATTATGTTGCGAATCCAAAAACCGTGATGAGAAATAAGTGAAAATCTTGGTCCATGCATAAAGTTTAAAGACTCAGTGTGCATGGATGCAGTTCCTACATTTAATGTATATGATCTGATCAAATACCAGCACTCTTACCCCAATGCAAAGATATCAAAAGAAGTAAGGATAAAGCTCATCCAAGTAACTTTTCATACGAAGTTAGTGGACCAAAGTTCAAAGTAAACAGAATTTTACAATGCATCAGCTTCAGGCAGAGGAATACATCATCTGACCACGTCGCAACATTACACCATCAGAGGTTATGATGATGGAGGACACTCAGTCTAACGCCTTACATAAGCATATTACGCCATACAGATACGTATGCCCAGCGCTGCCCCCCCCCCCCCCCCCCCCCCTGACACCCCCCACACACATACACGGAATCCTTGGTGGGGGCATTAGGGACACATACTACATAAATGAACACTTTGAGAAACATGTGTTGTGTCGAATAATGCCACTATTTTCTATCAGTTACAAAATATACTGCTGCGATTTTGATATAAATCCTTTAGTCATAGTGTTGGATACATGGAAATTTACCCAAAAAGTTTATTTTTCGTTTACTCCTACCCTCGTAACCACTCTAATATAACCCGATTATGATGAATATGTATATGAGGAATAATTATATATAAAAATTGTAGTGGTTACGAGGGTAGGATGAAGTGAAATTTGGATGCATAGTGGACGTTGATAGTTTAAATTCCCATAGGCTCAATGTTAAATCCTGCAGACAGTACATGTATTCAACCGCAAAATTAACCTAAAAGGCATTAAAATACGGGAAAATGAAATCGTACAGAATAAACTAGAAACAAATAGCTAACATTTCTGCATGTTTTTGTGGTTATCTGCCTACCTTCGAAAATCGGCCTTTTCAGTGGGCACATTGCAATAGTAAAGTGTAACTCGTCCTTAGACTCTTGGTGGATTATCTAGCAACATTAACCTACAAACAATATGCTTAAAATAGTCCCAAGTGTACAACATATTTTTATCGTAGTGGCTATTTACAGTTAACTGTAAATAGCAAAAAAAAAACACGTTAATATGGCTATTTACAGTTAACTGTCAATAGCCAAATAACGTTTAAATGGCTATTTACATTTAACTGTCAATAGCCATATTAACGATTTTTTGGCTATTTACAGTTAACTGTAAGTATGATATGGTTATTTACAGTTGTGTTTTCTCACATTTATTTAACCGAGGGCTTCCACGTAACAGTTGGAGTCCCAAGGTAGTATAAGATTCTTTCCTCCGCTATATCAGCTGATAGCTATTGTGGGCACCTAAAATGGACATCTGAAGTGCGTGCCACGTTGACTCCGGGCATATTCTGAGAGGAGAGAGACATCGTTACTGCATCGACCATGTGGCTTGGTAGGTCATATGGCAGTGTGTTCGCAGGGCCGTCGGTTCGAGTTCGATCGGGTCATGATTATTTTCTTCTGTGATATTATGTATGCACATTTTCGTTTGTGTTAAAGCTCGCGAGTTTTGTGCATATCTATTAAAAGTATAGGTTTCCCAGAGCCTTGTAGCCGTTGGAGCAGTGGGGGTTAGAGACCCATTGTATCTTGGGCACAGCACATGAAAGGTGGAGCCCATCCCTCTCCTTTCGCTGCTTGCCCCTTCCCTGATTCGAAACAGGTACCAATTTTACTGCAGGTTCGAAAGAGTGAGTTTTCCAGTCGTCAGACGGCTAAGCCCGGAATCGAACTCATGACTTTCCGGCGACTTTCTGCACCATAACTGAGTCGCTCTAGGTATACGTGTACACATTTAACATTGATAGGAGATAGTTAGGGGTGGTTGGTTCCGGCGATGGTGCTGTGTAACTTTCAGTGCCTGGTCTTTCAACTCATTTGTATTATAGCAGGGCAAGGGCCGGCTGTGCTTGCAGCGAGTGCGGGATGGAGTTTGGATATTTTTTAGTTTCATCTATCGTATCTGTTCCATTCTCTCTCTCTCTCTCTCTCTCTCTCTCTCTCTCTCTCTCTCTCTCTCTCTCTCTCTCTCTCTCTCTCTCTCTCTCTCTCTCTTGGAAGACCTCTTGATGAAAACCGGAAAACTGTCTAATATGACCGTAAAACCCAAAACAACCAACCAACAACGGGCAAATAGTTTATTTGAGGTTGCCCGGGTCTTTTAGCATATTTTCAGTAATGGGAGAGATGAATCTAAAAATTCTCTTTCAACAGTATTCAGGCTTTTCGAACCGATGTTGGTGGGAAGCGAGGAGGCGGATGATTATAAGGATAAAATGATCTTCAGGCTGGAGATAAATTTACGATCTGGCTGAACTCGCCGAACCGCATCTAGTGCTTTAACCCCTGGGCTAGCAAGACCGGTCATAATTTATTATAACTGAGCAGCAACCAGCAATGGCCTTGATGTCACGCTTAGAATAATAAAATGACTGTAAATAGCCAAAAAACGTTAAAAGGGTTATTTACAGTCAACTGTAAATAGCCATTTTAACGTTTTTTGGCTAGTGACAGTTAACTGTAAATAGCCGTTTTAACGTTTATTGGCTATATACAGTCAACTGTAAATAGTCATTTTGACGTTTTTTTGGCTATTGACAGTTAACTGTAAATAGACTCAGCCTATTTTTATACTACAGGCTATCGTCGCAACGCATCCCTCTTCAGCTCTTTCTGAATTCCAGAATTTGAATTTTCATAAATTTTGTAAAACTGTAATTATAAACTGCATTGATTCTACAGGTAATAGCATGACCCGCAGAAGATAGAAATGCACTATGCAAAGAAAAGCAAAAGAAAAGAAAGAGAAAGAAGACAGTACACACTGTAAAAAATAACTGTAGATTTTACGGTAGAATAACTGGAAACCAGCTGCCAGTCCTTTTACCGTTATTTTTACGGGCGTTTGTCTGTAAGACATTGCTGAAAATCACGAAATGGAAGTTTTATATTAACTGGCCGCACTCGAAAATAACTTTGTATTGTTGAAGGGCTATCTAACCAAAACGACACCTGCTCTATTCCGTCCGACTCTGCTTGATGATTCCTGCAATTTTTACGGGCGCCCGTAAAAATAACGGTAAAATGACTGGCAGCTGGTTGCCAGTTATTTTACCGTAAAATCTACGGATTTTTTTACAGTGCAGGTTAACTAGCCCTTAAGTCGAATTTGCCTTCAAGTCGAACAAATTAGACTCTTGGTGGATTATCTAGCAACATTAACCTACAAACAATATGCTTAAAATAGTCCCAAGTGTACAACATATTTTTATACTACAAGCTATCGTCGCAACGCATCCCTCTTCAGCTCTTTCTGAATTCCAGAATTTGAATTTTCATAAATTTTGTAAAACTGTAATTATAAACTGCATGGACTGACCCGTTGCGAATAAAGCGGATTATTAAAACATCCATAAACTGTCTTATTTTAAATATGTTGGCTTTAAATATCGTCATTTTAAGAATATTACACTTATGTCAAGCAAAGATGGGCAAACAATAAATCCGCGGAATGCCGTGTCTCGCCAGTATGCGCACTGTCACACGACTGAGCCACCCTTGGGTTCGAGGTTATAAAACTTGAGAATAATCTCAAACTCAAAATAAAGCACACTGATTGGCTGCTTCCGAGCATGTGCTCGGAAGCAGCAAATAAGTGTGCTTTATTTTGACTTTGAGAATGTACTCGATCAAGTTTTATAACCTCGGGGCCTGACGACTGGATAAAAGTTTGCGCCAACGACGTCGACACCGGAAAAGTAATATATGTCCCGCTTCTGTTGGTCGAAGGAGGGACAAAATCGGGGATTTTTTTCCGATTTTGCACAATCAATCCAAATTTTAAGGTGAATAGGCACACTTTCAGGGCAAACAACTCTGCTATTTTCATTTATGTCTCCTTTTTCAACGGGGGTCAACTCTTAAAGGAAAGAACTTACTCCAAAGAAGCAAATTCTTATCTTTAAGAGTATCTCCCATTTCGGAAGATATTTGTTGTCTAGAAAAGCCAACAGGAAGTCATAAAGGTTGTTTTCCATTGTATAAATGGCAAAAAAAAAAAAAAAAAAAAAAAAAAAAAAAAAAAAAACATGCAGGTGCGTCCTATTATCGTACACTGTAATTTTTTTTTTTTGTAGATTTTACGATAAAATACCTGGAAGTTGGCTGCCAGTTCATTTACCGTTATTTTTACGGGCTGTTTGCCTGTAGAACATTTTTAGAAATCACGATTTGGAAGTGTTTTGTCAACTGTCAGCACTCAAAAATACCTTTATAGAATTGAAGGGCTTTATGACTAAAACAACATCTGTTCTATTCTATCCTACTCTGCTTGATGATTCCTGCAATTTTTACGGGTGACCATAAAAATAACGGGAAATGGACTGGCAGCTGGTTGCCAGTTATTCTACCGTAAAAACTACGGATTTTTTTTTACAGTGTAAGAGCCTTTAATGAGTGTCGCGTCAAAGAATAAAGTGTATTCTTAAGTTAAACAGCTTAAAAATGATCTTCCGCTTTTGGCTGAGCATACTAACGAAGGCAAAGCATATTAAATGAGACACGCAGTAAATGCATATTAAAACACACAATAAGCGCTTGTGTCAAGATTTACCACCTTATGTTAAACCCGCATCCGAAAGAGGTTAGGCTAAGTAAGAAATTTGTTAGTTTTATTGCACCTCTCCACAAAACAACTGGGCCCGGTTGTTCAAAACTAACGACATCGTTAGTTAACGTTTCGTTAAGATTTCAAACGTTAATATCTCAAATGTGCCAATATTTTTGTTGAAAAAATGTGAGAAGCTTTTGCAGTGCAAAAGCTGTTCACATTGTTTCAACAAAAAATATCAGTGTATTTGATTATTAAGTCCCAAAATACTTAACAAGTTGACCTCTTAACGAGCTCGTTAGGCTAACGATGCTTTGAACAACTGGGTCCAGACGTTTTTCAACGTTATCAACTCAGACCTGTTATTTAAAGCACATCTTAACAGCATTATTATCCCGTCACCATGCAAGTTTTCTTAGGTGTTTCTACACTCACCGTTTCCATTTGTCCATGCTGCTAAAACTGAGGGCGTTTTCCTTCTGAAGCAAGTTTACCTTGATTGAAGGCGAAACTTTTGAATCAGTTTGAAAAAAGTAATGATGCATTTAGAAATATTTCATACGTGCTTAAGCACAACCTCCTTAAGTCATTTTCTTGTTTCATAAAGTGTGAAATAATATCCGGATCTAAACCAGTGAAAGTTATTCGAGTATTAGTTTTTTTATCTCGCCCTTAGCAATTTGATCTAGCTTTTATAGGCACTAATTTGGCTCTCTCTTTTGGACAGAGAAACGTAAATGTCAAATGACGTTTAAACCCTATGACCTGCTTCATTTGCACAGGGGTTTTACCCGCTTTGAGGTCACAAAAGATATTTTCGTTGATTACTAATGTTGTTAATTTGATAAGAATTTTTTTACATATCATACATGCGCAGTGTGTCTAAAAGATACTGCGAACGCCGAGGATTCAGACCAGCATGCCCAAAGGTAAATTCCAGTCATGACCTTTCTAAACTGCACGGGCCAATTATCATCTGGGCGAATTACGCATACACTGGCCAGTCTGCGCATGTGCGCAGTCTGGCCTGTGTATGCGCTGTTCGCATATCTTTATGACATGTTTTCCCATGACGAGGTTCATACAGACTATAATCATACGTCATTTAGCATTGACGTCAGACCTGTCCTAGATTTCACTTTCTTGACAGTTTTCTATTGTAGAAATACCACTGCAAACCACTTTAACATACGAAGACCAACGGTGACTGATAAAAGGTCATTTTAGCCACATAAATTTATACTTTCATTTCTGATGTAAACATGGTAAACGGCCCAAGATTATTGAAATGAACCATCAGCGCTTTATAATTCCAATACCCGCGTATAAAAGTTTACTCGGCGCAATTTAAAGCTTTTCATATTGTAAAAAAAAATTCTTCATACCAAGGGCGTAGCTACGTATACGGCAAATACGCAAGTGCGTATTGAAATTTTGTCAAAATTGACAAAATTTCTAAACGCACCTGCATATTTGCATGCTGAAATTTTATAAATTAGACAAGATTTCAATACCAATTACCAAAGTGGCTGAAATACTAGCTTTCCTTTCAAGAAGTAGAGCATAAACATGGTTGTGCGTATCATGAAATTGCCCCTAGTTACGCCCCTGCATGATACGAGTCCTAACCACGAGACAAGTAAAGTCTGCACGTCATTGTCTTCTTTCCCCTCCCACCCGTCCCCTTATTTCTGTGCTAGAACATGGCATTTTTCTTCAATTGTATAATTATTTTTATGTATATTTCACATATATTTTAGGGACCGACCATTTGATATTCTGGGGGGGGCCTGGTATATTTATCAAAAAAATTCCCTGTCTTTGGATATGCAAGAAAAAAATATCCTGGCTCATAGGGGGGTTAAAAAAAATAATCTGGCCTCAAAAGTAAGAGAAAAAAATAACCTGTCTCCACCCAAAAAATTTAAAAAAAAAATATTGTCTGCAGATAATTCCATTGGAATAGAGTTTTTATAATGTCTCTGGCTTCTGGGGGGCTGCGCCCCCCAGACCCCCATATTTATAGTAATATTTTAATATTATCTACAACTGATTTACACCAGCGGGCCCGCATGTGCATACATTTACAAAAACATCCTATACAACAGTCACATACATGTATTATTGATCTGCCACATTACTAAGTAAATGTTTCCACTAAAACTAAATTGCAAAAGAGTCACTAGCTTATGGGAGATAAAACCGTTATGGCAAAATAAACACTCTAAAAGGCAAAAGTCCTAATATAAAAACCCCTATTTTTATAATCATTCCTAGTTTTTCTCTATTGTTTCCAGTCTTAAAATTGCCATTGAAATTGGGAAATTGCTTTAGCTTCTGGGGGGCTGTGCCCCCCAGACCCCCCCTTTGTTAACTTCTTAGTACATAACTTTCAGCCATTTTATTAATGCCCATTCATGTATAATGTGACTCTATCAAGTAACTAATGTGACTTTATCATGTAAGTATTTATCAAACTTTCTAAAGTACAAATAAGCATGGCTAGGCATATATTGGGATAGAAAAAAAACTTTAATTCCTAATGTTAGCCCTAAAACTTTGCCAAAATAGCCCCTAAATTTTGGCCAAAATATCCCTAATTTAAGGCCTAATTTTTTGCCAAACTCATACAGGGATGTTTGTATCTGTACCTTAGATGAAAAGAGTAACATGCTCCAGGCAATGGTTTGCAAAAGCAAGCTAAGCCATGCCCTTGGCCTGGTTAAAGACAGCACCATGTTCTTTTTGTGAGAAAAAAGGTCTAAAAATACTGATGTGGGTAAAATAAAAGGATATTACGGTCAAGTAAACAAGGATCTGATAGTTCAGCTATAAAATAATAAAAAAAAAAATAACCTGTTTGAGTTAGTTTGTAAAAAAAATAAATTAGCTCCCACATGGTGAAATAAAAAGAAATTGTTTCCAGAGGCCAGTGAAATAAAATGTCCTGTCTCCATCAAGAATACCAGGCCCCCCCCAGAATATCAAATGGTCGGTCCCTTATATAAATGTATCCGATTCGGAAAATCAAGAAAAAAATAAGCGACCTTTAGTCGACCTGTTCTTCTGACTTTAATAAAGTGTATACAGACAACAGTGAAGAGTATGATCAGACTGCCAAGTAAAAATAAAAATAAAACAACTTACAATGACTCTCCTCTCTGTACACTGAATACTATCCCACCATGTGTTCGTAGTTTACTTATTTCCGCAGGTTAATCTCAGTTCACATATTTCTTGTTAATTTCACCTCACATATTTCTCGTTTTACCATATTTTACCAGCTAGAGATGGCTTGTTTCTGTAAAACAAATATCAGTATGCCTACAGCAGCTTCCAATAAGTTTCGAGGAGCCTCGGCACACTGTAAAAAAAATACTGTAGATTTTACGGTAGAATAACTGGAAACCGGCTGCCAGTCCTTTTCCCGTTATTTTTACGGGTATTTGCCTGTTGGAAATCACGAAATGGAAGTTTTATGTTAACTTGGCGCACTCGAAAATAACTTTGTATTGTTGAGGGGCTATCTAACCAAAACGACATCTGCTCTTTTCTGTCCCACTCTGCTTGATGATTCTTGCATTTTTTACGGGCGCCCGTAAAAATAACGGTAAAAGGACTGGCAGCTGGTTGCCAGTTATTTTACCGTAAAATCTACCGTTTATTTTTGCAGTGCAGCTCAGTGGGCTGAGCGGCGGGCATACTAATCTAGCGGTCCCAAATTCGAGCCTCTCTGGAGGCGGAAATCTGTCCAACCGTAAACGGGGGTACGTTACACACAGCCTTTCATTGTCACTCTCCGATTGTCCTGATATTACTGAAATATTATTCAAAAGGACGTAAAATCGCCCATTGATCCCTCCATTGATCCCTCCAAAATCCGACGTCAAATTAGAAAATACATATATAAAAATAAATTATAAAATAAATCAATCAATACATATAGAAATGATTGGCTCCACGTGAAGAGGCATGCCTATAATGAGCCGCGACATGAGAAAACCAACAATGTGGTTGTGCGCCCAGCGCAGACTCAGATCAGCCTGGGCATCCGCCCAGTCTGATCAGAGTCTTCGCTGTCCGCATGGCGGTAGCTTAGACCCTTAGCTACCCTTTGAGCTCTTAACGAAGGGTCTGATCAGCCTGGGCAGATGTCCAAGCTGATCTGAGTCAGCGCTGTGCGCACAACCACATTGTCTGTTTTCTCGTGTCGCGGCTCATATTATGCTTATTCGGACAAGAAAGACTCGGATCAACCTGCGCATCCGCACAGTCTGATCAGTCTTCCTTTTTCGTATGTGCAATGTATGAATCCTGAGTGATGTATAGCATTTAAAACTGATCAATTTGGACATGCACAGGCTGATTTGATTTTTTAATGTCGCACATGGCGTAAAGTTCATTTTCTCGTGACACAATCAAAAAAAAAACACACCTAAAATATTGTTACTGTCCCAAAAATTGTTTTTTTAAAAAATGCATTTATGCGTCTTAAAGATGCATATGGAATGGCAAATAGTGTAGACCCTGATCAGACGGCTCACTCTGATATTGGTTTGCACTGCTTGCTCAGACCTATTAATGAGCCACGACACGAGAAAACCAACAATGTGGGTGTGCGCCCAGCGCAGACTCAGGTCAGCCTGGGCATCTGCCCAGTTTAATCAGAGTCTTCGCTGTCCGTAAGGAGGTAGCTTAGACCCTCAGCTACCCTTTAAGCGCTGAGCGAAGTCTGATCAGCCCGGGTGGAGACCCAGTCTGATCGGAATATGCCTTGGGCGCACAACCACTTTGTTGGTTTTCTCGTGTCGCGGCTCAATTTTGTCTCTATATTTGAACATTAACAGCAACTATTAGGATGGATAGAGGACATGCGATTTTACGTCATGTTTAACAGTATTTCAGTCATATCAGGAAGACAAATGGGCGATGATGAAAGACTGTGTGCATTGTAACCCCATTTGCGATTGAAAAGATTCCCGCCTCCGGCGGCGCTCGAACCCCACACCACTAGATCAGCAGGCAAGCACTTAACCTACTTAGCTACCAAGCTCCTCCGATAACCATTAGAATTTTATCATTCTGTCATGTGTCAACAGAAAGCTCAGATCAGTCCATCCACGCAAGCTGAGCAGTCTTATCAGTGTCCTGAGAAATATAGAGGGCTTAACACTTGTATACCTTGCTGAGTGACGGTGCAGGCTGGTGGTCGTACTATGCTCAGTATAGGGTGTTTCTCATCAAATGGTTCATTTTAAAGAGCTATGGTTTTAGCTTCTTCGCAAGCCAAGGTTAGTAGGGCCACATTGTTCCTTACGTGCAAGGGTACTAAGTCCACTGTGGTCCTTACGTACAATGGCACTAAGTCCATTTGTTTCCTTACGTACGTGGGTACTAAGTTCACCTTGTTTCTTACGTACAGTGGACTCGACAGTATCGGATCATCGACAGTATCGGATCATCCTTATGTTATCACCCATTTTCCTCACAAAAGAAACAAATATTTTTTACCATTATATTACAGTCATCGAGTGAAACCAAAGACAAAGTGCTGGGTGAAAAATTTAATCGAAATGTGCGGCTGTGAAACAAATCAGAGTTGTTGAAAAGCTTGACCCCTCTTCAGCGGAGCTTGCATTTTGTCTGTTGCACGTTACTCCCAAAACAAATTTCGGTTGTTTACACAATTTTATAATTAGGCGATTGAAACCGATTCTGCTTTGTAATGTGTCCTGACATCCCTCAAATTGCAGACAGTCATTATTTTCGTGACATCCCAGTATTTGATGAAGCTAGAGACTTGAAATGTTGGGCACCCATGTGCGACAGTAACGGATCATTATATAAGTTTAACTGAAATACAGGAATTACCTGGAAAACTTTATGTCAAATGTAGGCCTGATGCTGAAAGTAAGTCATAAATCAACTACCTGAATGACTGCCGTGTCTTCTTTCAAAAAAGACGGTATAAAAATTATACAATATCCTTTTTGTAAAATATCCCCCGTCTCACGCCCCACACACTACCGTCTGATAATGACGGTTATGCGTAGCACATCTAAGCTTCCGCTAAACATTATGAAAAACATTCGACGTCAGCTCGCATGTTTGTGAACCTATTAATGTTTGCGTTCATCAGCCAGACATTTGTACACTGCGTAGACTCAGATTAATGCAGCAGAACTCGTTGAATGACCATGTAGTGTTTATACTGTAATTGCATTGATAGTCCAGTGCTAAGGCGGAAAATCACCATAAATTTCTTGATCCTGATCAGACGCTCTTATCAGGGTGTATTCTTTGCGAAGTCAGATTAGGGTCTATACTGTTTGAGTAGTTCCGTGCTAAAGGAGCGCAGGGGATAATTGAGTCAAGAATTATTGACATGCTTATACATTTGTACACATTCAACTGTTAGCTAACGTTGCTGGTGACGGGCCACGTGAAAAATATCGTTGAAAGGCCGTAAAAGTTTCCTCTCAGAGTTTAATAGGTCCAACTATTTATGTAGCCAAATTATTGATGCTAAGTAGTTTGGCAGAACGCCTCGGAGGAACTGTCTTATAAAATAAGACCATATGATCCGATACTGTCGCAACTGATTCGTTACTGTCGTAAGACCTTCCTGTAAGTCTGGATAGGTTATCTGCCCTTAAAGGAATAAATTTCGTAAATATTTTGACATGGATAGATAGAAGGGATATTTTGCAGTTGTTATGTGTAATAACATACATAATGTCAGCATTCATATCCAACAAAACAGGAGTTTTATTAAACTTGATCCGATACTGTCGAGTCCACTGTACAAGGGTGCTAATTCCACTTTTTTCCTTACGAACAAGGGTACTAAGTTCACTTTTTTCTTTACGTACATGGGTACTTAATCCACTTTGTTCCTTACGTACCAGGGTGCTAATTCCACTTTCTTCCTTACGTACAAGGCTACTGAGTTCACTTTGTTCCTTACGTACGTAAGGAACGAAGAGGACTTAGTACCCTTGGCTTGCGAAGATGCGGTTTTAGATAATGCGACTCTCTCTCTCTCTCTCTCTCTCTCTCTCTCTCTCTCTCTCTCTCTCTCAACTGAACATAAACAAAGAGCTAACTATAAAAGTTAAGCCACGTGGTTACAACACATTAGCTTGTTATGTAGAATATTTATAGTAGAAAATTCAATATTCATTGAACGCATAGATATATGTAAATATTTTGAAAATCAAACAGTAACTTTTAGCCGTAACTTTTAATGGAACTAAAAATTTACACGCCAAGGTTAAAACTGTCTTACCTCGAGAAACTGGCCCATATCGACGTCTCAGCTCAGCCTGCACATCTTTGGGTCTTTCCTGTACCCATTATAACAAAACTCTGAATCGTATACAGCAGACTTGCAGGCTGATATAGCATAGCATACTATACAGTCGAATGTTCAAAGCATCGTTAGCCAAACGAGCTCGTTAAGAGGTCAACTCATTAAGTGTTTTACGAATTCATAGCCAAATACACAGATATTTTTGTTGAAAATATGTGAGAAGCTTTTGCACTGCAAAAGCTTCTCACATTTTTTTCAACAAAAATATTGGTGTAGTTGAGATGTGAACGTTTGAAATTTTAGCGTCTCATTGACTAACGTCGCCGTTAGTTTTGAACCACTGGGCCCACCAGGCCAATGTCAGTCATGATTCGAGTCGTGCAAGTCTACTTTCGGAACAGTCTGCTATGTTAATGCTTGTCCGACGTTCGGCCTAGCATGGAGCCTATAAAAATATCTAAAATGAACTGGAACTGATCGTATAATAATAAGTAGTGATGCTCACTATTTACATTTCAAATATACAGGATACATAAGAACCCTTACCTTTTGCACGAAACACTTAACCTTACGTCCATAATTCATGCCCATTTCGATTTTCTTTTTCATAAAGTTAATCCATTCAAGTAATAATATAGCGCTCTGCAGTATTTGGCGGTACGGTTTTTTTTCTCTCCATAAGCCGTCAATGTTTGTAAACTCTTCCTTAACCATACTGCAGCTCCTTCGAGAACTGCCTCGGCGAGGCGGTTCTAATGAGTTACAACATACTTTTCATCAAGAAGTAAGAACAATGTCACAAAATACCTACTTAAAGAACTGATTAAGAGATCAACAAATAACTTCGTTACGTTCAAGTATTTTTTTTCTTTCACTCCTCGAATAAGTTGCATCAGATCATTTCATACATCAAATTCAGTGACATTTCAGCATCCCCCCCCCCCCCCAACACGTTTTCCTTTCGAAGAAAATAGTTCTTCCTCAAAATTTGTTATTTCGAGCTCAGGTAACTTAGGGAATATAAAAATAAACAGAAGGAAAAATATATACAAACCTGCCCATTTAGATAGTTTTCCTTGGATTTTTTGAACAATAAACCTGCTTCTCGTACTATTTTTTCACACTTAGTACCTAGTTGCATGTATTAAATACATTTTTTTAATATCTTAAACTTCCCGTATTACCTATAAAGGTGTACAGTAGACTTCAAATAATGTAAGTCACGATATATGGACATATGATCCAGTCCATGAGAGTTAACGTTTTTCTTAGTATCGAAGCAATTAAAAGGATTAGAAGGTCAATTTTCATGCAAGAGGAAACTGGAGGAGTCTCTGCCGGGCTGGATTAGTAGTAATATCACTGCCTTCGTCTCCCGTCGGACGAAAGGAGACTAAGATAAGAATATTATCCCGATATCCCGAACACTGATATCTAAAAGTATCTTCTTATATCAAAGACTGTATTTCCTATTTTTATTTACAATTCATTTCAACTCTTGTTATCTCAAACTACTGGTATCTCAAAGTAAATTTTCTGGTACCAGAAAATTTACTTTGAGATATCAGTAGTTTGGCCTGAAGTTCGACTTCAAAATATCGAGAGTTTACTATACTATAAGCTGGATCATGTTGCACTGCGTTGTAAGTCTTGAATAACTTCTGTTCTGTTGGTTGATTTGATGCTTAACGTCCATTCTGTTCTGTTCTGTTTATTTGTTGTCATCATTCCAAGGCAACCAAGTTCCGTTTTTTGTGTCTGACAAGGTACAGAAGACAATTTGCATGAAGAATTGAAGACTAAACAATCAGATCAGTCTGCAAATCCGCATAAATAGATCCCAGAGTCCTCAAGCTTCAAGAGACTGACCAGGACGGCATCGTAGATGCGTATACATGAATTGTTCTTACTGGTTCCTCACATAAACCATATTTCATAATGTTCCTACGTTGATTTGCTGGATAATCCGAGTTTTGTATTTACATCTACTACAGGGTTTAGTTTTTTTTCTCACGTCTCATTTTCTTGGGGGGTGGGGTGGGGGGGGGGGGGGGGGGGGGGGGGGCTCGGAAGCAGTCGCTTAACGCTGGCATACTGTCATAGTAGCTCAGGGTTCGAATTCCGCCGCCGGCCGAATTCTTGACCGTTAACGAGCTTCCATTGCACATAAACAGCCTTTCTGCAATTCATCAGTCTACCATCATCTCGATTTCAATGAAGTACTGTTACAATCGACGTACTCGTCCAGTCATCATTTTATCGGGTCCTTGTTTTAGGCAACCTTTCGCAATATCCCAAGAAATCCTTCGACGTTTCCTTTGAAAAGAACCGCACTGTAATAGTCGATATGCTTAATAATAATTGGAACCATTCAAGTATGGTTTGGTATGTAAATGGTTAATAATTCACACACATTCGTAAATCCACTGCAGTTCAATAATACCTGTGTACCTGGACGTCCGTAATACAAATATTCCTGTCCCGTAGCTATAAACTTACTTGAACCGTGAAAAAGGGTACCTTGCGTCATGTGCGCTCGAACAGCAAAACTTTCGCTTATCGAATCCTTCGAATAAGTAAAAGCACTACGACTTAATAGCCGAAAATGTAATGACCAACAATTTCCATCGAGAAAGGATCCAGCAGGCATATGACGTCGTACTGACGTCGATGCAACGTCATTATGTCGCACCGACGTCATTTGAAAGTCATGTGTCTGTTGAGGAGCAGCCATGGTCTTAGTGGTTACATGCTAGGATACCAATTCAGGGGTCACAGGTTCGAATCCATGCTCCATCGGACTTTCAGATGAGACTTTAAACCCGAAGGAGCCCGTCTCCGTAAGAACTTTGTGTTGGTGGATAAGGGTCTCACGGGTTCGAATCCCTAGGGGCAGCACATGCCCAATCCATTTTTTTTCCAATCCAACAGACCTGGGCTCGAGGTTATAAAACTTGAGAATAATCTCAAACTCATAATAAAGCGCACTGACTGGATGTGCTCGGAAGCAGCCAATCAGTGTGCTTTATTTTGAGTTTGAGAATGTACTCTAAGTTTTATAACCTCGGGGCCAGGAAAGCCATAACCAGTGTGCTCAAAGCTAGAAAACACGACCCGTCGCCAGACAGGACAGCTCGTCTGAGCCTTGAAGTGCTAGTACAGCCGAGTGTCAAAAGTCTTTCCCCAAACACATATCAATGCATTTTCAAGTGTGCGGGGAAATTTTACTGTAGGAATACTGCTTATCGTACGTTATCAAATGTTGTATGATTAGAAAATGCAATAATTTTGGCAACATCTAATAATTTTAGTTTAAACTCTAATTAATTGTTCTTCAAGCAAAATGCTTTTAAAGACAACGCCCGTGATTTTTCAGCAAATTTTGGATAACGTCACCACTGACGTCAATATAAAACTGCATTTTTGAAAATTTTATTGAAGTTCAAACAAAGTAATTATTTTATATTGCAGGATTCATTGGATCTTCAAGTGCAAGCGCATAGGTAACGTTCAGGGGTGGGGATGGTACTGAATAAATTCTCCGATCAATATTTACCACTATACAAAATATATATCACATTGACCAAAGGGTTAAGGGACTATAAGATCTTAAAACGAGGACCAAAAGGTCCTGATCGCTCCCCTGAGCACTGAGACTGTCTTGTGATATGAACTTTTCAGACATTTGTTTCCAATAATATCTTACCGATCTTTGGTAGACATAAGGTAACAGTACCAAAATGATGGTTAGCAACACAACCAGGCCTAGTAGTTTCAGACAGAAAGAACCTTAACATATTCAACCCAAGTCACTTTTCAACTTAATGATCTTGACCTCTAAAATTCGTATGGTTTGAAGTCGGTTTGAAGTCGACTGCATTTCCATATCACAGAGTGCAACGGCAACAATAAAAATGCACTTTTTTAGCTTTTCTATTAAACAGCCTAAGGAAACAAATTTGACCTTGCAGTAAAATAAGAGGTCATTCCAAGGTCATCATTTATGAAATTTTTGTAGAACTAGAGTCCCAGATGCTACATACCAAGTTTCAAGGCAATCGATCCTATGGTTCTGAAGAAGAAGATTTTTTAAGGATTTTATCATGGTGGCCATCTTGGTCATGTGACCCTGACCATTTGACTATAAAAGCTTTCTTTCCCTCATCCCACACATACTTCATATGAAATATAATTGTCATTAGCCAATTAGTTTCTGAGATAAAGGACTTTAAAGAAATCAACTCAAGTGACCCTTAGTGAAGGTCACAGCATGACCTTGACCTCTTGAATTCATAGAGGTTGAAGTCGGCTGTGTTTCCCTTTCATAGTCTAATAGCAAAAGAAGAATGCATTTTTTCAGCTTTTCTATTCAAAAGCCCAAGGGACCAAATTTGACCTTGCTCTAAAATAGGTCAAGGTCAACCCAGGATAATCATTTATTTATATAAGTTTGGTAGTAATAGTGTCCCAAATGTTATGTACTGAGTTTCAAGGCAACTGGCAATATGGTTCTAGAGAAAAAGATTTTTCAAGGTTTTTACCATATATGGGCATGTCAGCCATCTTAGTCATGCGACCTGGACCAAATGTATAAACTTTCTTTCCCCCTTTGCCTAAAGGCTACATAAGAAATTTAGATGAAATTGGCTTAATAGTTTCAAAAGGAATATGTCTTTGGAAAATTTTGATGAGGGACAAGTGACCTTTGGTCGAGGTCACTATATGACCTTGACCTCTAGAATTCATAGGGGTTGATTTGTTGTTGTTGTTGTTGTTGTGTTATTGTTTAACGTCCATGGTAAGCAGCTATGGTCATGTCAGGACGGTCAGTTAACCTAACACACTATTCCTGGGCAGGCTTAGATCTCGACCACCTAAGCGGTTAACCAGTACTAAGTGCACTTACTTTCACCAGTAACTGGCAACTGCCCTAAGGCTTCTTGAATCAGCAGAAGGAGAAATGAAAGTAAGTGGCTGAACAGGGTATCAAACCCAGGACCTCTGGCTTATAAGTCAGATGCCCTACCGACTGCGCTACTCGGCCTGGCATAGGGGTTGAAGCTAACTGCATTTTCATATTACAGAGCACAATTTTTAGCAAAGGAATAATGCACTTTTTCTACTTTTCCCATTCAAAAGCCTGACGGACCAAATTTGACCTTGTCCAAAAATAGGTCAAGGTCAATCCAGGCTCATTATTTATATAGATTTTGTAACTACTAAAGTCCCAGATGCTACATACCAAGATCCAATGCCAACACCTGGAGTAGTGCAATAGATTTGTACAAGCCAGCTAAAAAGTGGTGTCAGGATGACAATCGGTGATTGCAGTGGCACTAAACGGTTCTGTCTGCCTTTTACTACACTTCTATGCAAAAAACAACACACACATTAAAGTAATGTGCTAGATTTGGCTCCGTACCCAGGGACTGTGGCAACAACTGGACAAACACACTGTTACTGCATTTGTATTGATTTATCCGAATAAAATATGTAAGTGCAAAGGTTGTCACACATGTAATAATTTCTTGCAATTTTTTTTTTTAATTTGAATAGTTTCACGATTTCTAATAAGATCTATACATATATGTATTTAGTAACCTGAAATACAGAATTACCAAATTAATGTAATATGCCTAAATTTTGGGACACCTAAAATAATTAATTTTCCATTTGGAACAAATGGAAAATTTATTATTTCAGGTGTCCCAATACTTACGCACTTTATGGTATAACAAGTTTTGAGGTGAGGGTTTTTTAAATTCCAAAGTATATACATGTATAATTAGTCTGCCTGGTGCAGCAAAATGTTTGAGAACCCGGGCTAGGGAGATGCCAACCTTGAGCATTCCAACTGCTATATCTCTGCTCTTCAGAGGTGCGGAGCATTAACCCTTAATACACCAAAAAGCAGACGAAAAAATTTACGTCTGCAGAATTTAAAAAAATGTTTCGTCTAAGCGATTTCATATTGAGAATTCGAACACTAGAGGGCAAAAAGTGTAGAGTCAGATGAGGTGGCTCATTATCAGCCACCTCATCTGGATCTCTACTCTTTGCCAATTCAACAATTTTAATTTTTGGCGCTTTAAGGGTTAATCAAAGTTTAAATTTTATTTGATTCTTTGCTTGTTGCTGATAATATCAGCTGAAGTAGAATGTTGCAAGTACATGACTTAAAGACCAAAAATCAAAATATCTGAATTTGAAAACAGCACAGATCCAGATGGAGCTGCTAAAAATGAGCCATCCCATCCAGATCTACATGGTTTGCTCTCTAGTCTCTGAAATTAAATATCCACAAGATATAGCTTGGTGAAACTTTTTTTTTTTTTTTTTTTTTTGCAATTTTGCAGATGTAAATTCTGCCATCTGTCCCTTTTTGATGCTTTAAAGCTTGAAGTTTTTCAATGAAGCTGCACCACTATGGAGGACTGTATTGGTATAAAGCAGCTTGAGATAAAACAGCAAAAAATATGTTCTTTTTGCTCAGAATAGTAAAAGTGCCTTCTGTGTCCAACATAGTAATTCTAGGTGTCATATGTTTAGCCCGTCAGTCAAAGTACTATTGATAAAATGTTAGTTCTATCATTCATCCACATATAAAATGACTCCCAAGATATCCAGAGACAAGCTTCCAGTATATACTGAGGCAACATTTTAACCCTTGAAGCCCTAAAATGCAGATGACAAAATCTGTGTCTGCAAAATTGCCAAATTTCATCCAAGCTATATCATACTAAGAATTCATAACTAGAGAGCAAACAGTGTTGACCCAGATGAGGTGGCTCATTCTGAACCCCCTCATTTGAATCTATATTGCTTGCAATTTTCATTTCTGGCCCCTTAAAGGTTAATCACCATTACATGTATACACAGTCAGCCTCTGTTTAAAGCATTACTTATTTTTCCAAGAAGAAACCATCTGAGATTATTTTTCTTAAACAAATTTTGGTAAATACTCCATGTATTAATATATAATCATGACACCTTAAGCTGTACTGTGTTCTATGGATTGCACTGTGTTCTGGGCAATTGGCAGTCAAACAACATTCATCAATAAATATAATTCTGTTTCATTCTTTAAAAAAAAAAAATAAGCCATTGAAACATGCAGGATAGCCACAAAAGATTTCTAATTACAAAAGAAAACATAAAAACTAACAAGCACTTACTACTTGGACCATTTATTATTATCTTATTTTTTTTTTTGTTACCAAAATAATAGTGATACTCCAATATTAAGTGAAAAAATTTGAATAAATAAAAAAATCTCAGTTTTTTTCAGACATCAACAGAAATCTTTTACATATACAAAGCATAACTGTAGGGACAAATTACAAAGTACTTTTTTTTCAGATTGAACAGAATAATTATATTTTCAGAAGACTGCCATGACTATTAATTTTAAAATTCGCTGACTTTTCAAATTTCCCTGACCAACCACAAAATTCCCTGACCTGGAAAAAAAATCACTTCCCAGATGTTTTTCTCTGACCATGGCAACATTGGCTACCATATTTCGTCGGTATCAAACAATTTTTTTTCCTGCAAAACAACCCCAAAAATATAGATTGCCATTAAAAGACAGCTCCAGATTTTTGTGACAGTTTTGAAAGGCAAAAGCTCTTATAACAGAATTGCAAAAGACTACTTTAGATACATGGGGTCATTTTTGCATAGAAAATGTCATATTATAGCTGATTTATTACAAGAAAGCTATCACCCATTCTGCAAAGTATGCCCTGACATTTTCTCTCCCAATTGATTTAAATACCATTATTACCATAAAAATTCTCAGTTTTGGGACAGATAGATCTGAGCAAACAGTGTAGACCCAGATTAAGACTGATCCAAATTTACACAGTTTGCCAATTCATCTGCATCTTTTAGATGCATTTTCAACCTATTAAAACATAAGTGTTCAGTTTTTAGGCCAGTAACGGTATTTATTCTAAATGTCCCATGTTTCAGAATTTTAATGGTATGGTGGTTTTAAAAATACCACAATATGTACATGGCAATTTCTCGCAAGTGGGGGTGGTTTCATCGGACATTATTGCATAAAAAGCAGTGCCAAGAGGTATTAACAGCCGTGCATCAACAGGCGAAAAGCCGTGTTTCAACAATGGTTTTCTTGCGCTGTTGAAACACGATGACAGAACTTTCGTTATGCTTGTTCCGGGCCACTAAAAACTGCCATGCACTCTTGCCTCTCCCTTTTCGGTTAATTTACAATAATTGGTCGCGTGCTACCTATGTTTTCTTATGACGTCATCATGCTTTGTACACTTATTACGTCATAAAGTACCGACACGGATTTCAAAGCCATGTTGTCTTCATTCTTACGATGCCAAATGGAGAGTAAATAAGTGTTAAAAGAAAACATGCATCCTCAAGAACTGCAGGATGGTATATGAATGGATCAGGCTTGTCCTGCATGAAAATTATAGCTCAAGGTATCTGCTTTTTGTTGATTAATTTACCATCTATTTTGCATCAACTACAACGACCATCTTGGACTTGGATACTTTTCCGAAATGAGGTTGAATAGGATGATGGCAGCCATTTTGAATAGAATGAATGCTCTCGGGCCCGGAAGACGAATATTAGTAAACAGATGCACCAGCGCGTTGGCTGTTAAACGGTGACAAAATAGTGCCAAGTTTTTTCTCAAATTTTAACGAATAATTCGTTGAATTATGCAATAACAGCGATCAAACATTTGTTTTCAATGCATTAACATTTGCCAGGTCCCTCGGGAGATGTTGAAAACCTCGGCCTTCGGCCTCGGTTTCCAACATCTCCCTCGGGACCTGGCAAACGTTAATGCATGAAAAACCATGTTTGATCCCTATACTGGTGCTGGGAAACTTTCAGTGCAACAGCGTCCTACTAATTTGGATCATAGAAGGGCAAGGGCCTACTGTGCTTGCAGTAGGTGCCAGTGAGAGTTGTTTGGAATTTTTTCTCTCGGCTGTCAATTCTCTTTTCTTTCTCCATCTCTTTGGGAGATGGCCCAATAGTGACTGAGTTACTGTCTCAAAGGGTTATTAAACCCAAAACAGCCAGCCAGACAGCCGGCCAGCCAGTTTCTTGCAAGTTCAAATTGGGAACACTAATTTTCACAATTTTCAAAATCAATATGCAATATTTGAAATTGTTTGTTAATTTTAGAAATACAGGAAAGTTGAAAGTAACAGAGGAATAACACACTGAGCAATTTTATTACGTACTGTTATGTTAGTTCATGAAAAATTTGGTAGTCAACGTTATGTGTGATACAACCAAACCAGTATGTCAGATTTATCTCAGTTGTGTCCTTAGATCATTGGTTCACATGTATAAGTGACTGACACCCAATATCAGTTGATAATTCTCGATTACACAAAAGAAACAGTGAACGAAAAATCAATGGCAATAGATATCTTATTCAATTAGCACTTCAAGCGCCAAAAAGCAGACAACAAAATTTACGTCTGCAAAAATTTCATCCAAGTTATATCATATTGAAAATTCTAAAACTAGAGGGCAAACAGTATAGATCTAGATGAGGTGGCTCAAGATGAGCCACCTCATGAGGATCTGCACTGTTTGCAAATTCTGGTATTTTCATCACTGGCACTTTAAGTGTTGATATTTTCTTTGCAAACTGAGATGACACACAGCATGAAATGAATAGTACTGGAATTCACCGGGGCAAAGGGAAACTGCCGTTTATGCAGTGCTTTAGATAAGGTGGGGTCTTGAAGATAAGTCTTAGATAATTTCTCTTACTTCTCATCAAAAACATATGCTGTGACCCCTCATTAGAAGTGTCTTAATGACAGTTCCAATGAGGGGTCACAACTTATGTTTTTATGGAGAAATATGGACAATTATCACAAAATTATCCCTGTGACCCCTTATTATCTGGAGGACTGATATGGATGTTGTGTGAAATCGACATCACCAAATTATGTGCAAATATGGTATGTAAATGACGAATTGAGTCAAATTATCAAGGAATTCTCATGAGTACTCTCATTCGATCAGAACACTGAACAAG
Source organism: Ctena decussata (assembly GCA_963989385.1). Classification (NCBI taxonomy): domain Eukaryota; kingdom Metazoa; phylum Mollusca; class Bivalvia; order Lucinida; family Lucinidae; genus Ctena; species Ctena decussata. The sequence goes on along the minus strand of OZ022504.1, from coordinate 28,885,724 downwards.
AGGGCCATGAGGCCCTGAATCGCTCACCTGAGTAACAATCTGACCAAACCCCGACCCCCTCTCGGTATGTTAAGTTTTGACCCCAGGGACTTGGTTGGCAGGATTTATGTAGGGGACCACTAAACTTCGCTTCATTATAATATATAAGCTCTAGGTCTTATGGTTTCAGAGAAGATTTTTTTTTAATTTTTTTCCCATTATAAGTCTATGAAAGCTAATGACCCCCTTGGGTGTGGCCAATTTGGACCCCAGGGGCATGGTTGCCAGGATTTATGTAGAGGATCACTAAACATTGCTACACACTAAATATCTTAGCTCTCTGCCTAATGGTTACAGAGGAGAAGATTTTTGAAGGTCCTTAAATTAGTTATACAGGCTCTATGATGCCCTAGGGTGTGGCCAGTTTGGACCCCAGGGGCTTGATTGGCAGGATTTATATGGGGAACCACTAACCATTGCTACATACTAAATATAAGCTCTGGGCCTCATGGTTTCAAAAAAGATTTTTTAAGATTTTCTCATTGTAAGTCTATGGGAGATAATGACCCCGGGACGTGGCCAGTTTGGACCCCAGGGGCATGGTTGGCAGGATTCATGTAGAGGACTACTAAACGTTGCTACATACTAAATGTCTTTGCTCTCTGCCTCATGGTTTCAGAGAAGAAGATTTTTGAAGGTTCTTTAGCTATATAGCTCTATATAAACAAAAGACCCCCTGTGGTGTGGCCAGTTTTGACCCCAGGGGCTTGATTGGCAGGATTTATGTTGGGGACCACTAACTATTGCTACATACTAAATACATAAGCTCTGGGCCTCATGGTTTCAGAGAAGAAGATTTTTGAAGATTTTCCCATAGTGAATCTATGGGAGCTGATGACCCCCGGGGCGTGGCCAGTTCGGACTCCAGGGGCTTGATTGGCAGGATTTATGTGGGGGACCACTAACCATTGCTACATACTTAATATATAGGGTCTGGGCCTCATGGTTTCAGAGAAGAAGATTTTTTAAGATTTTCCCATTGTAAGTCTATGGGAGCCAATGACCCCCGGGGCGTGGCCAGTTTGGACCCCAGGGGCATGGTTGGCAGGATTTATGTAGAGGACTACTAAACATTGCTACATACTAAATGTCTTTGCTCTCGGCCTCATGGTTTCAAAGAAGAAGATTTTTGAAGGTTATTTAGCTATATAGCTCTATATGAACAAAAGACCCCCTGTGGTGTGGCCAGTTTTGACCCCATGGGCTTGATTGGCAGGATCTATGTTGGGGACCACTAACCATTGCTACATACTCAATACATAAGCTCTGGGCCTCATGGTTTCAGAGAAGAAGATTTTTTAAGATTTTCCCATTGTAAGTCTATGGGAGCTAATGACCCCCTGGGCGTTGCCAGTTTGGACCCCAGGGACATGGTTGGCAGGATTTATGTAGAGGCCTTCTAAACATCCCTACATACTAAATGTCTTTGCTCTCGGCCTCATGGTTTCAAAGAAGAAGATTTTTGAAGGCTATTTAGCTATATAACTCTATATAAACAAAAGACCCCCTGGAGTGCAGCCAGTTTTGACCCCAGGGGCTTGATTGGCAGGATTTATGTTGGGGACCACTATCCATTGCTACATACTAAATACATAAGCTCTGGGCCTCATGGTTTCAGAGAAGAAGATTTTTTAAGATTTTCCCATTGTAAGTCTATGGGAGCTACTGACCCCCGGGGCGTGGCCAGTTTGGACTCCAGGGGCTTGATTGGCAGGATTTATGTGGGGGACCACTAACCCTTGCTACATACTAAATATATAAGCTCTGGGCCTCATGGTTTCAGAGAAGAAGATTTTTTAAGTTTTTCCCATTATAAGTCTATGGAAGCTATATGTTGCCATGGCAACCAGAGTTCCAACCCAATCTGCCCTTAAACCTAATGCAGGCAATCCCCCACCCCAACAATGCTACACATAAAATTTGACCAAGATTGGCCAAGTGGTTATGGAGATATTCCTGTTTGAAAATGTGAACGGACGACGACGGACGACGGACGACAGAGCCTCCCTATACTATAAGCTCACCTTGTGAGCCTACGGCTCAGGTAAGCTAATAAATACTATAATATCTCTACACTTGTAGTTTTTTCATTTTACATGTATTGCACTTAGACAGAAAAATATACACACACTCAAAAACTTACATTTGCATGATTTTATATCATACAATTGCATGAACATCAGGGCCCAGTTGTTCAAAGCATCGTTAGCCTAACGAGTTCGTTAAGAGGTCAACTCCTTCAATGTTTTGTGACTTTATGGCCAAAAACACTGAATTTTTTTGTTGAAAATATGTGAGAAGCTTTTGCAATGCAAAAGCTTCTTACATTTTTACAACAAAAAATATTGGCATATTTTTTATATTAATGTTTGAAATTTTAACGTCACGTTAACTAACGACGTCGTTAGTTTTGAACAACTGGGCCCAGCATGTTAAAATGAGACAGTCTGACAGCCATCTAGGCACTTAAAGCAGCAACTTATTCAGTCCATAAATGAGCCACGACACGAGGAAACCAACAATGTGGTTGTGCGCCCAGCGCAGACTCAGATCAGCCTGGGCATCTGCCCAGTCAGATCAGTCTCTTTGCTAAGCACTTAAGGGGTAGCTAAGAGTCTAAGCTACTTCCATGCACACAGCGAAGACTCTGATCAGACTGGGCGGATACCCAGGCTGATCTGAGTCTGCGCTGGGCGCACAACCACATGATACTTTATGCCAGAAGACATACTTTGGAAATTGTTTGTAGTTATATTTTCAGAGAACAGCCAACATCTTTAAAACAGCAATTAAATGTAGCCACAAGATCTTTTATTTCCATACAAATTCCAAGTCTTGGGACATATATGTCCAAACAAACAATGCAGACCCAGATCAGACTGCTCCTACAGGTGCAATCTTATAGGGTCTACACTGATTGCCATTTCATCTGCTTCTTTTGGACACATTACTGCACTCTACAATCTAAATGTTCATTGTTAAGGACAATTACAATCAATCTGATATGCCATACATACTTCTCTAAATATATTCTTTACCACAATGAATCCTAAATAACAGTAAAAATTTCCCTAACTAGCTTAAGGTGAACAGAAACACCTCAATGATTTTCTGCCACTTTTGCAAAGGGAAATATATTTCGTGACTTCCTGTTCACTTCTCTTGGAAAGAATTTGCTCCTAGAGGAGGAAATTCTTTGCTTTAAGAGTTTATCAACATCAGTAAGGGAGGCAAATGAAACTGACAGAGTTGCTTTCCCCTGGAGTTGTATCTATTAACCTGAAACTAGTTTTGATTTCATGAGAGGCTTGACAAAAACAGTATCTTGCCAACATTTGTAAACATAAACTCTTGCAAAAATGTCCATTGCACAGATGTATGGAATCTTCCCTCGATATGAATTCTTGGACTCAGAAATTCAGGGACTGAAATACTTCTGGGTACTTCTCAAAGAAACACTGAAATAGACAACAAAATCAGTCAATAATAAATATTTCAGGGTTATCACTCATCTTCCATTTTAAAATTCCAAGGGTCGTATTTATAAGACCACTTAAGTCATTGCTATGCTGTTGCTAAGGCTAAATTTCTGTGTTGGATATTCCCTGCAACTATGAAATTTGCTCTGGACAAACAGTCTGAAAAAGACTGTTCCTCCAGAGCAAATTTCATTGTTGTAGGGAATCTCCTTCATAGAAATTGAGCCTTAGCAACAGCATAGCAACCACTTAAGTCGTTTTATAAATACGGCCCCAGGACTTTTCCCTGATTTTCCCTGACATTCTACAGATTTCCATACTCTTTTATGGATCCACAGGTTGATTTTACTCTTTACTTTAATTAAGTGTATCATTTTTGATTTGCAGGTTACATGTAAAGGGAAGGCTTCCAATTTAGTCCATCTCATTAAGAACACTAAATTTAATTGGGAATAAAAATTTCATGGAAATGAATGCAATGTCTCACCTGTCTCAGGTACAGCACATTTCTCTTCTGGAATGTAAGTTAAGCTTTGGACAGCCTACAGTATAGTATGACTCACCTTATCTAACATGGAGTATGGTGAATTTTACCTACAAAACTTGGTACACTGCAGTACAATAGTGGAGAAGTACAGTAGGTAATTTGGTATACTGCAGTGCACTAGCTGTACAGCACATCTTTTTGATGGAGCGCATACTATGGTGAGGCGAGCCTCTAGTATATTATACCAACAGCTACCTTATATAGATTTGTGCACTGTAGTACCATAGTGATACAGCACACCACTTTGATGGAATTCATACTAAGTTGAGAAGAACCTACAGTATAACTTGGTACACTGCAGTACCCTAGTGTACAGCACATCATTTTGATGGAATTCATACTAAGTATGGGACAACCTAAAGTATACTTCACTGACAACTACCTTATATAGCTTGGTATTTTGCAGTATCCTAGTGGTACAGCACATCAACAGTTGAGTATGATTTACCTTATATAAGCTGATACATGTATACTGCAGTACATTAGTGGTATAGTCTAACGATACTTAACTTGTGTGATCTGGTATACTGCAGTACACAAGTGGTATAGTATTGTGAAACTTACCTCATGTGATATGGTAAACTGATTTATACTAGAGATACAGTGGTATAGAATAGTGAAACTTACCATATGTGACCTGGTATACTGCAGTAAACTAGTGGTAAGGTATAATGATAATTACCTTATGTGATCTGGTGTACTGCAGTACACTACAGGCATAGTATAGTGAAATTAACTTATTGTATTCTTGTGTACTGCAGTACACTAGTGGTATAGTATAGTGAAACTTACCTATTGTGATCTGGTTTACCTCAGTGCACTAGAGGTACAGTGGTATAGTATAGTGAAACTTACCATATGTGACCTGGTATACTGCAGTAAACTAGTGGTAAGGTATAATGATAATTACCTTATGTGATCTGGTGTACTGCAGTACACTACAGGCATAGTATAGTGAAATTAACTTATTGTATTCTTGTGTACTGCAGTACACTAGTGGTATAGTATAGTGAAACTTACCTATTGTGATCTGGTATACCTCAGTGCACTAGAGGTACAGTATTGTGAAACCTATCGTGACCTGGTATACTGCAGTACACCAGTAATATAGTATAGCGAAACTGACCTATTGTAATAGGATATACTGCAGTACACTAGTGGAACAGTATATCAAGTATAACACTATTGTAATGGGGTATACTGCAGTACACTAGTAATACAGTATATCAAGTATAACACTAGTGGTATAGTATAGTGAAACATACCTATAGTGATACAGTATACTGCAGTACACTAGTGCTATAGTATAGTAAAACTTACCTATTGTGATTAGGTGTACTGTAGTACACTAGGGGTATAGTAGAGTGAAGCTTACCTATTGTGAGTATGTTTACTGCAGTACACTAGTGGTAAAGTAAACTACTATACTGCAGTACACTAGTGCTATAGTATGGGAAAACTTACCTATTATCAGGTGTATTGTAGTACACTAGGGGTATAGTATAGTGAAGCTTACCTATTGTGAGTATGTATACTGCAGTACACTAGTGGTAAAGTAAACTACTATACTGCAGTACACTAGTGCTATAGTATGGGAAAACTTACCTATTATCAGGTGTACTGTAGTACACTAGGGGTATAGTATAGTGAAGCTTACCTATTGTGAGTATGTATACTGCAGTACACTAGTGGTAAAGTAAACTAGTATACTGCAGTACACTAGTGGTAAAGTGTAGTGCAACTTACCTTATGTGATCTGCTTTACTGAAATATATTAGGGGTACAGTATAGTGAAACTTACTATATATGTGATCTGGTATGATGACTTACACTAGGGGTACAGTATTGTGGAACTTACTTTATGTGGTCTGGTATACTGCAGTATACTAGTGGTACAGTAGTGTGAGACTTACCTTATATAACTTGGTACACTGTAGCACGCTGGTGGTACAGCACATTTCTCTGATGGAATGCATACTAAGTTGAGGAGATCCTATATCCACAGTGGGCATGCCTAATTTAGCTGACATTATTGGTCCTATAGTAGACCCACATGCTGAATCATTCCTCACCACAAAATCCTGCAAATTTAAATGTGACTTAAACTGCCACTGGCAGACAAAAAGTCAGAGTCAAATACCAGAACGTGTACAAAGATTGGGACACCTAAAATAATTAATTTGCCATTTGTCCCAAATGGAAAATTAACGATTTTGTCTTAAAATTTAGGCACAGTAATGCAGATCAGGATTGATCTATCTGACTCAGACATGAATTTTCTGACTCAAAGAGGCCTTTTTATTGGACTGAATTGCTTTGACATTTGTGTGGAGTGGCTGTAGTATAGTGGATAGCACTACGGACTACCAATCCAAGGGTCGCAAGATTGATCCCCTGCTTCTCTGGTCTTTCAGATGAGACTTTAAACCGAGGTCCCGTCTCCATATGACCTTGCTGTTGGTAGGACGTTAAACCTGAGTTCACTCAATCACTTGACATTTGTGTAAATTATCAGTAATCAGCCATTTCATATGACTAACAAACTACTGCTCCCAGCAGATATGATACAATATAAATCCAGAAATTTTTGCAATAGTTTTATCTTTGTGTATCTTCTATTAACTCAAAGATTTTTGCAAAACAATAGATGAATGGATGACTTGCGATTTTACGTCCTTTTCAATAGTATTTCAGTCATATCAGAACAATGGGTGGGTGATAATGAAAGGCTGTGTGCGATGGAACCTCGTTTACGATGGAAAGAACTCCGCCTCAGGCAGGGCTCAAACCCTTGACCGCTAGATCAGTAGGCCAGCGCTTAACCCACTGAGCTACCGGGGCTCAGCAAAACAATAAAACCATCATGAAGTGCTCATGACTTTCACCCATCCAAAGAAACATTATCAGGTTCCTGCATTTAAAACTTCACTCATACTTCAATAGAAGAGTTTGGGTACATTGCTACAGTTCTTCCCGCATTTTTCAAAAGGAGACAACTTTTATGACTTCCTGGGTGCGAGGTTATAAAACTTGAGTATAATCTCAAACTCAAAATAAAGTACACTGATTGGCTGATTCTGAGCATGTACTCGGAAGCAGCCGATCAGTGTGCTTTATTTTGAGTTTGAGAATGTTCTCAGGTTTTATAACCTCAGGGCCTGTTTGCTTGCCTGATAAAAGGGGTCTAGTCTTAAAAGAAAACATTTACTCCTATGGAAGCAAATTCAGAGTTAAACTTCATTTAGAAAGTAGACAACATTGACTAGAAAACATGTCCATGGGACACTGATGCTCCGGCCAAGAGATAATAGAAACATTGCCATTCTTGTTTGTGATGCATCATCCCAAGAAGCTAAACCTAACTATGAAGTTTCATGCCTAAGTTTCCATCTGATGGTTCCATTTTCAGGACAATCACAGTAAATATTTTAGGTGTCCCGATTTTTAGAGTTTTTACGGTACTACCAACCTGTAGTGGAACGTCAGCTCTGCTGGCCAACTCCCTGAGTATACTGTTAGTGATAGCTGTTGAGGCGTACCGCTGGTTACTGTTAATCTTTACAACAATACCCTTGTGTAAACCTGGCTGATGGTTTCCTTCATGTTTCTCTCTGAAAATTTGAAAGAAATAAGACTGACATACAGTAAAATTCTAGTTACTGGGACAGACAGATCTGAGTAAACAGTGTAGAGCCAGATCAGACTGCTCCTAAAGGAGCAGTCTGATCTGGGTCTACACTGTTTGCCATTCCTTTTGTTTTGAACACATTACTTCCCTATTAGACCAAACTATTCCTGTTTCAGGACAATTATGACAATTATTTATATGTCCCAACTCTTTGACTTTCTTATTGTATATGTCAGTATGAACCACACTCTGACAAAGACTTTAAGATGTGGCTATAACACAGATATGACGCAGACAGTATAACATAAGCTCTCCTTTACTTTTGCAGAGGCGTGCTGAAAAAAAAGATCCCTAATGTGGAGTTTAATCTATTCAACATATGAATTGCAGCCAGAATTTTTCCTTTCCACATCTGTATTTAGTAGTTGTAGTGGTTGTTTACCATAGTAAAACTTCTAAGTACAGATATGTCTAAGCAGACTCAGATCAGACTGCTTTTCACAGTCTACACTGTTTGCCATGCCACCTGCATCTTTTGTCACATTAATGCATTGTTTTCTATTTCTAGGACAAATACCATAATTATTTCAGGTGTCCCAATTTTAAGAATTTTTATGCTATACATTTACCCAGTCAACTTTGAGTAAACCTTCTTACACACCAAACACTTTCATTCAAGTATCTCTGATATATTTATATCCACAAACTGAGATGAACAGAAAAAGACCCGACCATATTGCGAAAGCACAGGCTGATCTGTCTCTTCTGTAAGCATAGGTTTGAAGGCTACTTTTCTCAAGATCAAAGTAATTTACAATGCCATTGAAATTCAAAGTATTGGGACACATAGGTCTTTTTAAACAGAATAGATCCAGACTAGACTGCTAAAAGGGGCAGTCTGATCAGGATCTGCACTGTTTGCAATTTCATTGTTAAACAAACTTGTCTCATTTTCAGGAGAATTATGGGGTACTTATTTTTGGTGTCCAAATTTTTATAATATTTCATTTTTAACAGAACTTACGGATAGTTAGGATGTATGGCATGTGCCATGTCAGCACTGATCATGTAAGACTTTGGAATGGCTTCTTCAAACGCTGTCTGTGGTCCACCGCTGCTGAGACGACGTAAAATATATTCCTGGAAGCTTGACCCTGCACCCTGGGCACTCTGGGAGCCAACCTGTGGATCAAATGCTCATACTGATCAGAAATCAGACAATTTATATGGACCCATAACTGCCAAAAAAGAAGACAACAAAATGTATCTCTGCAAAAATTGCAAAAAACTTTTGTTCAAGCTATAGTATGACCGGAAATTATTGAGAATTTTAACTTAATTTCAGCCAGTATCTTTCTAGCTTCATATGAAATAAATGAAATTGTTTTGATCTGTTGTTGGTATATTCATCACTGAACTACAATCTGACAGCTTTGGCATTTGTCAGCCATCTTAATGGCATGGATTATCTTCCCTTTAATAGATCAAGTGCAAAATTTTTGGAAAATCACAAAATAAGATGAAATTTGAAATAAAATGTCAACTAGAAAATGCTAAAGACATACAGTATCTTTAAAATTGCTTTTTCAGATACAGAAACAACACTGCTGTACAAGCAGTTACTATGTATGATACCACCTTTATTTCATAAGAAACTATTTGGATCTGAACAACAGCTGTGTTTTCAAATTTTCATCAAATTCTAAGGAAAATGGTATATTTTCAGCAAGGTGATCAACATGATATTGTTTAATAATATTTAACACAAACCAGAATGTGTTAGCTTGAAACAGTATTGTCAAGTATAAGACTAACACTTCTGAAAAGCTGTCGAAAATCCATCTTATTTTGCGTTGGTCAAACAAATTGCCATGAATTACTGAAGATACTAGCAAAACAAAATATTACAGCTAGAAGTTATTTATTACATTCCTTTCTTAATAGTCTACCATGCAAATGATTTACTGAAACTACAAAGATTAACAGACTGTGTTACAGGTGACATCTGTATCAGGGAACTAACTCTTTGGCTCAGTGGTTAGAGCATTGGACTGTCACCCGTGAGTTCCGGGTTCGATTCCCAGCAAAAGTCGGGAATTTTTTCAGCTATGCTTTGGTCTGTTTGTTACAGCAGTAAGGTGGTAAGATGGGGGCTTGTCCGGGATAGGATATTCTAAGCCAAAATGGCTTTCAGTCATCATAAATGATGACTTCTTGAAGTGGGGGAGTGTTACGGGCCAACTCTCCTACCTTCCATTATCTACAATAGTAGATTTGTGCATAGCTTCGGTATATATCCAATCTCTGACAACTGTGTCAGGGAGTTAACTCTTTGGCTCAGGGGTTACAGCATTGGACTGTCACCTGTGAGTTCCGGGTTCGATTCCCAGCAAAATTCGGGGATTTTTTTCAGCTATGCTTTGGTCCGTTTGTTACAGCAGTAATGTCGTACGAACTGTGATAAATGCAATTCTCAATAATATCTGGTCATACTGTATATTATAAATTGTGTATATCTTCAATATGAGCCACCTAATCTGGATCTACCCTGTTGGCAAATTCAACTATTTTTGTTTCTGGCACTGTAAAGGTTATTAAGCAGTTATGTGTAAGACAACAACATAATTTTCATTAAAAATAACTACTTGACTGGATCAAGTTCTCTATCAACTTTCCCATTATGAAGAACACAACAAGAACTATAAACTAGTGTATTTGTTTTCTGCATAAAAAGCAAATTAAAAGGTGTTTAGATAAAGTTGAGAAAAAATATTGAGAGACTCATTTAACTTTGATCAACTCTCACTTAAGGTGACAGGATAAACTTTCAGGAGAAGGAACTCTTTTCATTTTCATTTTTGCCTCCCTTCTCAGTATAATAATTGAGCCAGGACACAAGAAAACCAACATTGTGGTTATGCGCCCAGCGCAGACTCAGATCAGCCTGGGCATCCGCCTACTCTGATCAGAGTCCTCGCTGTCCGCATGGTGGTAGCTTAGACCCTTAGCTAGCCTTTATGTGCTTAGCAAAGAGTTTGATCAGACTGGGCAGATGCCCAGGCTGATCTGAATCAGTGCTGGGCGCACAACCACTTTGTTGGTTTTGTAGTGTCGTGGCTTATATTATCCCAGTTACACCTTCCTGCCTGGGGCTCTCAATCAAAAGAGCTTACCTGACACAAGCTAAGTAATGCAACCTGTAAGAGGTCTGGTAACATTTCAACTGAGATTTGATAAAGTTACGGTTTACACAGTCAGTGTATGCAAATATGATCTTACCTCTTCATTGTCAAACAAGCTAATCATCTTAATGTTGGTATCTTCATCAAGAGTTGTACCACTGCAAGCCTCTGTCAAACCCTGAAATATACAAATGATACTTCGGTAACTCAAACTCAGCTGCCTCTTTTTATCTCAGAAAGGGATATATCAAAGTACCGTATTATGTCATATAATAGTCAAAGTAAATTTATGAAATGTTTAGATACATTTTCCACAATTCTTTGCATTTCAACTCCTCTTATCTCAAACTACTGGTATCTCAAAGTAAATTATCTGGTCCCTTGGACTTTGAGATAACAAGTCATTTGTGTTTTTAGAACTGGACAGTATTTCTGAATTTATATTACAACACTACATGTGTACACCTTACTGCTCCACAGGGTTTCAACATGTCTTAGATATAAGTTCTAAAATTTTACTATTAAGTCCCCCCCCTCCCCCCCCCCCCCCCCCAAAAAAAAAAAAAAACAGCTGAATTTGCAAACAGCATACATCCAGATAAAGTGACTCATGATGCGGCACCTCATCTAGATCTATAGTGTTTGCCCAATATGAATGATATAGCTTGAACAAAACATTTTTCAAATTTTCCAGACCTAAATTTTGTTGTCTTTTTTTTGTGCTTTAAGGATTAGAATCAAAATATTTTTTCTTAACCATACATTATCATGATTAACAGATGAGGTAGTCAGAAAGATATAAAAGTCATTTCACTCCTGTTTCACATTTATAAAGCACTTATTTGAATCTGACATGAATCATGAAAATTCAAGGTTAGGAATTTTTTTCTCAAGTCTTTCAGTGATTTACAATTTGATATAAGAGCCGAGAGACAATAAAAACAACAAAATGGCATGTGGGCTACACAAACACTCAGATCAGCTTGGGCATCTTCACAGAAGTCTTGGCTGTGTGTTTAAAGGGTAGCTAAGGGCCTAAGCTATGTACCTCCATACCTACAGCCAAGACTCCGATTAGACTGACTGCACATCATTTTGTTTGTTTTGTCATGCCACAACTCATATACCTTTGTACATTACTCACCACAGTTGCTGTATAAGCATTTAGTAGATTATCAAGTCTTGGAGAAAATATAAACTCTTCAAGGATTCCTCCTATTGCCTTCAAAAAATAAAAGAACATGCAATACGAGACAAAGGAACAGATCAAAGTTTTCCCATAACCTAGTGGCAGTAGGGCAGTGGGTGTTAGATGCCCACCAATTTCTGGGCACAGCATTTGAAAGGTAGAGCCCATCTCTTTCCTTTCACTGCCTCTATCCTCCCTGATTCAAAACCAGAGGGCCAATGGCCCTATATCGCTCACCTGAGCACTGAGGCACTGAGGTTACAGCAACAAAACACCATGCACAACAGAAATAAAAAACACCATTTATGTAGAGGATAATATCACAAACATTTATGCAAAAAAAAAAAGCTTTATCCCCCATTAATGGCTTCTCAGAAGATCTTTGGCAAAAAAAAAGTGAAAATTTGGCCTTTCAGCTGCAATGGCAACCAATTAAAATCGGGTAATTGGGAAAAATTCATATGGCTGGTAGAGGACTACTCCAGGAACATTTCTGTGAATTTTTGTCAAAATATCTGCAGTAACACAGAAATAAATAGCAAATGTCCACTTTCCTCATTATAAGTCTATGGAAACTTTAAGTTGCCATAGCAACAAATTCACATGGGCAATGATAATATAAAACATACTTTAGGTAGAGGTTAAAATTATTAATATGTATGCTAAGTATCAGCTTCATCCCCCTCATGGCTTCACTTTTCCCAGTATGAGTCAATGGAAACTATAAGTCGCCATAGCAACCAAAGTTCTTATGGGATTGGAAGAAAAAGAATAAAATTTATGTAGAAACTACTGTCATCAACATGTTTGAACAATTTCAGCTTCATCCCCTATATGCCTTCTGAGCAGAAGATTTTTTTTTTTTTTTTTTTTTCGAAATTTACACTATATTTTGCCATGGCAACCAATCAAATTCAGCGATTTGGAGAAAATTCATATGAATCGTAGAGGACTACTCAAGAAACATTTCTGTAGAAAAAAATTTAAATAACTGCTGTTAGTTAGACAGCAAAAATTGCCAATTTCCATTTTCCTCATTATAAGTCAATGGAAACTCTTTGTTGCCATAGCAACCAAACTGCTGGAGCAATTGCCATGAAAAACAATAATTCTATAGAGGCTAGTACTAAGGTTCTTTCTGTAAAGTTTGAGCTTTATTGGGCCACACAGTTTCTGCGAAGATGATTTTTTAATATTTTTCTATTTTTAACCATTCGGTTGCAATGGCAACCAGCCAAATTGCGGAATTTGCATAAATTTAACATGGCTGGTTAAAGACTACTCAAGGTACATTTCTATGAAAGTTTTGTCAAAATATCCGCAGTGGCATAGCAATAAATGCAAATTTTCCATTTTCCCATTATAAGTCAATGGCAACTTTCAGTTCCCATAGCAACCAAACTGCTAGAGCAATTGCCAAGAAAAACAGTACTTTTGTAGAAGCTAGTACTAAGATCCTTTCTGTGAAGTTTGAGCTTTATTGGTTGCATAGTTTCTGAGGAGATGATTTTTGAATATTTTTTCTATTTTTTAACCATATGGTTGCCATGGCAACCAGCCAAATTGTGCAATTTACATAAAGCTCATGTGGTTGATAGAGGACTACTCAAGGAACATTTCTGTAAAAGTTTTGTCAAAATATCTGCAGTGACATAGCAATAAATGCAAATTTTCCATTTTGCCATTATAAGTCAATGGCAACTTTAAGTTCCCATAGCAACCAAACTGCTAGAGCAATTGCCAAGAAAAACAGTACTTTTATAGAAGCTAGTACTAAGATCCTTTCTGTGAAGTTTGAGCTTTATTGGTTGCATAGTTTCTGAGGAGATGATTTTTGAATATTTTTTCTATTTTTTAACCATTTGGTTGCCATGGCAACCAGCCAAATTGTGCAATTTACATAAAGTTCATGTGGTTGATAGAGGACTACTCAAGGAACATTTCTGTAAAAGTTTTGTCAAAATATCTGCAGTGACATAGCAATAAATGCAAATTTTCAATTTTTCCCATACAAGTCAATGGAAACTTTAAGTTCCCATAGCAACCAAAGTTCTGAAGCGATTTGGATAAAAAACAGTATTATTGGTTCCCCCTGCCTATAGATGCTATATATGAAATTTGGTAACAATGGGCCTTGTAGTTTCAGAGGAGATGTCGTTTGAAAATATTGACGGATGGACGACGGACGACGGACGGACGGACGGACGACGGACGATGGACGACGGATGCCTGCCTATACTATAAGCTCACCTGTGAGCCTTCGGCTCAGGTGAGCTAAAAAGTACCAATTTACTGTTAGGCTTTAAAACAGATTTTAACAGTTCTGGCTGGCCAAACAGGGATTTGAAACTGTGGCCTTTTGATCTGAGCCAAAGGGACACTGGACTGAACCTGACTTGGGAGAGAGCCATAGCCTTATCACTTAAAGAGAGGAACAAAAATACGAGGGGCATTCGAAAGTTTTGCAAATGGCCTCAGAACTTTGTTTAGGGGCACTCTGGGTACACATGCTATGCATGAACGGAAAGGACTACTTTTGGTCTTTACAATGGTACCAAATCCTTTACAAAGGCACTTTTCCTTATTGACTTACAATACATTTTAGTAGGCACCAGTCATACCACTGGGCTAATTTCACATGTAAAATCTTTTTTGTGTTAGGCCCTAAATTCAAATATCGTTGTAAATACAAAATATTTCTATGTCAACTGCATGTCTATTGTTGCCTACATTGTCCATACATAAGTTAGAAGGGTGGCAACTGATATCGATTCATTCCTTGCAAAGCAATGTGAAGTTCTTATGACGCTATTAAAATCGACGTTAACGTCATTTTTGAAAGATTGTAGCGGTTTCATATTTTGCATTAATTTTAATTCATTGACAGATTGTAGTTGATCAATGCAAAGGCTCTTGCTGACAAGATTTGAAATACTAACTGACTTGTTTTCATTACAAAATCATTATAACTTTAGTAGAAACGGAGAATTTGCTATTACATGAAATACGGAAAATACATATTTACGGGACGGTATGGAATCCAGATTAAATACAATTTCCGCGATATTTACAGGACAGTATTGTCTGGGCATTGTCTTTAAACAGCAAAGATTTAAAAAAAATACCGACAGCTCATATATGAATTACGGCCTACTAAAGTAAAATTCTGCAGTGCCTTTAGGGTATACCTCTTTCAAATAAATTAAAAACGCGTCTTTTTAAGAAAAATATACCGCGTTTGCAAACATCTGTAGGCATAACATAGCTTTATGTGTTTTTGCTATCAATAGTTCTGTCTTTATGGTAGTTACCAAGAAATTAGGTCATTTGCAAATCTTTTCGAACACCCCTCGTACATCTGAATAGTTGAACTTGCAAACAGTGTACATCTAGATGAGGTGGCTCATAATGAGCCATGTCATCTGGAGCCACACTGTTAGCCCTCAAGTCTTTGGATTTTAAATATGGTATATAGCTTTGCTGAAACAGTTTTCTTTATTAGATTTTGCAGGCTTAAATTTTGTGGTCTGCTCTTTTGACAATTTAAAGGTTATTTTAACTGATATTAACAACCACATTTCTTATGTTAAACTTTCAATTTAAGGTGAATGAGTACATTTTCAAGGGAAACAACTCTGCCATTTTCATTTCTACCTCCCTGCTCTATGGGGGTTAACTCTTAAAGGAAAGAATTTGCTCACTTAGGAGTGAATTCTTTCCTTTATGACTAGACCCCATTATTGAAGTACTTCATCATCCAGAAAACAAAAAATTAAGTCACAAAATTTGTTTCCCTTTGAAAAAATGGCAGAAAAACATTAAAGTCTACCCATACACCTTAATGGTACTGTTTACTTTAATGAAATCTTACAGCAGGTTGTGTATCAGCCATATGCAGATCAAAGTCCAGGAGTTGTTCTGGCTTCACTTTGAGTTCCTCACATAGCAGCTGAACTAACAGTGGCTGGTGTTTATCACTCTGTAATTGGCTCTCACTTTCCCCAGACTTCTCGTCATCTGTTGAGCCTTCGGACAATTTTGATTGGATGGCTGTGGCTAACACTGGACAACTGAAATAAATATCATGCCATGATAGTGTTTCCTCTAGTGCAGGCATAAATTTTGTCCTGTGTTTTTCACACGCCCTTTCCATTCTACAATCTGTCCTCAGAACAGTTCCTCTGCTCTAAAAATTTAATCCCTTTTGCTCACTGAGAGAGCTGCCTTTTCTACTGATTAAGGATTTCATCTAAAATATTTAAAGATTGGCATTACAAAACATGGAGACATATCTATAAGCCTTAATTCCATACAGCTTTTAAAAGGTATAAGGATAAACCATCATGTTTTCCTTGCAATTTTTGAAAAGAGAGGCAACTGGATGTGGAAGTACAGTTTTATTATTAAAGTAGTCTCTCTTATTAAAATGGCAGCCAGCTTTGGGGGTATATCAATATGCCTTTAGGTTTCTTACACATGTGACTCCTTGTTAGGTGAGAACTTTTCATTATGGTCCCTCATCAGATGTATAGCTATATTCGACACTCTCAGGATTGGCCTGTCTATATGGACAAGGCGGTGCTCCAGTTTACCATTGTTCTGAAAGACAGGTGAAAAATACTTTTAATGCACTTTTACATATATTTAAGGGATAACTGTCTTGAAAATTGTCATTTGGGGAGGTAAATCATCGGTTTTATGGTCGGAAATTTTGTTTTATGGCGACGCACTAGCGGAGCCGTAAAACGCAATTTGCGACCATAAAACCGATGATTTTCCTCCCCAAATGACAATTTTCAATACAGTTATCCCCATTCTAATGCACTTTTCCACATTTTCACCTTTCATAATGTACTAGTTTGCACCCATTTCATGCGCTGTCAGCAACATAAAATCAAACACCAGCCAATGAGAAGCGACGTTACTTAATGACATCGAGTTTTGCGACAGTATATCGCAGAATATACTGTCGCAAATATATGACGTTATCAAATCAGACGTCGCGTTACATTTGTAAGTGCATTAGAAATTACAATGACTGATTGGATATGAGAAAAACATTTGCGGCTGTGTATCCTATGGAGCAAATTCTTTCCTTTGAGAGTTGACCCCTACTGAGAAGGAAGGCAATATGAAAATCACAGAACTGCTCACACTTTAACTGTACCCAGTTACCTCAATATAACCAAATCAATCATAATTTTTGTTGTTGTGTTTTTTTTTGCTATCTTAATGCTTTATCAGAACTTCTCACCTTAATTAATATGTTCAGAGGAGAATCATTACACCACAAACTCTTCAAACCTAACATACTCATTTACTACTTTGCAAACAAAAACATATGCTATTATAGGTACTATAATGATTTTTTGAAACATGAATTCTTTAAATAAATTCAGTGCCATGACTGGCTGTATTATATAAGAACGTCCCACCTACCTTGACTAAGACACGCCCTCCAATAGTTAAGTCCCTGTCAAACCAAGTATGCCATATCCCTCCACCATAGCACTCTACCCCAACCATGAGATAACCACTCTTGTTTAACTTGGAAACTGGTTTTACCTGCAACATTCCAATGTCTTATTTGAGCACCGACACAACAAAACCAACAAAGTGGCATGTGTGCCCAGCGAAGACTCAGATCAGCCTGGGCATCCGCCCAGGCTGATTAGAGTCTTTGCTGTCTGCATGGAGCTAGCTTAGACCCTTAGCTACCCTTTAAGCACACAGCAGTGATTCTGATCAAACTGATGGATCTGAGTCTTCGCTGGGCGCACATGCCACTTTGTTGATTTTGTCGTGTCACGGCTCATTGATCGTACATGTATGTCTAGATTCACCCTCAAGAGAGATCACTCTGACATGAGAATGTTTGCCTCTCTTCAAATGGCAGGCTGTATACTGAAAGGGATGAATTTGCTCTCTAGCTACTTTTGAAGGGAAGAATTTGCTCTCTAGAGGGCAAATTCTTCCTTTTAAGAATGGCCCCTTTTAGGTAACTGATTCATATGGATTAGGTAATGGTTTCATAAGAAACAATTCACATGAAAAAGCTTGGTTTCTGTATAAAATGAAATTCTTCCAACAGTTCTTTCATCAGGATAAAAACAAGAAATGTTACAGTATGTAACAGATGCCCCCGAAGGCCCCTTAAACAGACCTTTGACCCTGATTGTGACCTTGAACTTGGGCAAGGCAGCCCAAATCTTGAAAGCGAGATGCCTTTTTATCATGCTTTACCTTTCTGTGAAGTTTGATGAAATTCACTTCAGCAGTCTCCAGTCAGTTTGGAGATATAATCTGACCTATGTGCCCTGATTATGACCCTGACCTTTGGAACAGGAACCTAAATTTTGTTTGTGACATACCATCTCATTATGTATTACCATTTCAGGAAGTTTAATACAGTTTGCTTAAGAAGTCTTTTTAGTAATTGGGGAGAAATAACCTTTGACCTCAGACTGTGACCTTGAACTTGGGCGTGAAAGCCTATATCTTGTGTGTGTCTTACCTTCTCATTAAGCTTCATCTTTCTGTGATGTTTAGGAAAAATTCCTACGGTACATTTATGAGCAATTGTTGAGACATGATTTGACATCTGACCCCAAATTGTGACCTTGACCTAGGGTTTTGGAATATAAATATTATGTGTGACAAACCTTCTCATTATGCTTTGTATTTCCATAAAATTTGATGAAATTCAGTTATGTAGTTTTAAAGTAATCGCAGAGACACTATTTGACCTCTAAGCCCCGACAGTGAACTTGACCTTGGGTTTGGGAATATGGATATTATATGTGACAAATCTTCTCATTACTCTTTACATTTCTGTGAGATTTGATGAAATTCAGTTATGTAGTTTTAAAGTAATCGCAGAGACACTATTTGACCTCTAAGTCCCCGACAGTGACCTTGACCTTGGGCATGGGAACCAAACTGTTGTGCATGACACACCTTCTCATTGTGCTCTATCTATCTGTGAAGTTTCATCAAATTTGCTTCAGTAGTTTATAAGTTATAGCTGAGACACGATTTAAGACATGATCTGACCTTTGACCCAATTGTGACCTTGACCTTGGGCATAGGAACCAAACTCTTGTGCGCGACACACCTTCTCAATGTGCTCTATCTTTCTGTGAAGTTTCATCAAATTTGCTTGAGTAGTTTTTAAGTTATGGCTGAGACACGATTTGTTACGGACGGACGGACTAACGGACGGACGGACGGTGCGATTTTAATATGCCACCCGAAGTCCCTTTGGGGGCATAAAAAATTTCTATACTGCCTTAAAAGTATCAAATTATCATGACTTAGTGCCCAGACAGTAATAAATAAAGGTAAATGGGAACAACTCCATGTCTAATCTTAATGACTTCCTCTTTCCATCCCTCGACATCAAAACCCCTCTCAAAAGGGGTCTGCTCTTTAAGGACAGAATTTGCTCTAGAGGAGCAAATTCTTTCCCATAAGAGTAGACTTTCACGGAGATGGGTAACAAAGGAGCATATTCTTTCCAGAGGGCCGGGCCGGGTAGCGCAATCGGTAGGGCACCTGACTCGTAAGTCAGAGGTCCTTGGTTCGAATCCCGGTCTGGCCACATACTTTCGTTTCTCCTTCCGCTGATTCAAGAAGGGCAGTTGTCAGTTACTGGCGAAAGTATATGCACTTAGTACTGGTTAACCGCTTAGGAGGTCTAAGCCTGCCCAGGAATAGTGTGGTTAGGTTAACTGACCGTCCCGACATGACCTTAGTAGTTTACCGTGGATGTTAAGCATCAAATCAACCAACCAAAACATTTCCAGAGGAGCAAATTCTTTCCAGTAAGAGTAGACTTTCACGGAGATGGGTAACAAAAACTATAATTGCAGAGTTGTTTCCCTTGAAAGTGGACCCATCCATCTTATAAAATATACATATATGCTGCTGGTTCATGACAATGTTAATGTACACCATCTATGTTACCTTGAGACAAGGACTGTCAGTGTGAGCCCCAACTATACTGAATCCATTTCCCGGCTGGAATTTTCCTCCAACAGCAAAAGCTATTATTGTTGACTGGTTACGAGTTACAAAACACTGAAATAGATATATATCACCAAATGAATTTTGTTTAAAGTTTCACCAATACTTTAAATATTCAATTAATAAATTACATATTATATAAATACGATAATAATATAAGATCTGTCAGTTTTATCGAAGTCATCTCTTTATGAATTTTTTGTTCTCTTTCCATATTAATTTGGTTATAATAGTGTTTTTTTTACCTCTAAACTCTAAAACAACCAAGATGAATCTGGATCCACCTTAAAAGATGGATCTAGATTTTTTAGACAGTTTTGAAAGGGAAAAAGACATCTTATACCTGAACACAGTAAGAACGATTTAGATATTTGGGATCATTCTAGAAGGGGAATAACCCTGTCTTATATCCAAATTATAAAGCATCTAAGTCTTTTATGTATGAACTTAACAGACTCAGATCAGCCTGTACTGACACACAGAGATAACTATGTCTTATACCACTGTTACCAGAAAATGCCAACTTTAGCACAGAATATTTAGCAATGAGCAAGGCCTCCACTGGTAAGGGTGGTATAAAATAGTTATACCATGATTTGTCTGCCTGTAGGGAAGATAATCCACATGCTAAAGCTCGTGGATTATCTCCCCATATAGGTGGACAAACCATGGTATATCTAATACATCCCATCCATTTTATGCTACATTTCTAGACAAAGGAAGGAGATTTGTGTATTAGTCCTTCGACTTCTCTTTAAGAGTGTTTTATGTAAACCCAATCTGATTAAAAGCCAATCTTAATTCCACCAATGTATAAGTAACTATCTTAATGTCTAATCGAACTGTTTAATCTGACCAATGTAAACCTCATTTATCATTCAAGAGGTTGGCAGCTCTTACAGGGTACGAGGTTATAAAACTTGAGAATAATCTCAAACTCAAAATAAAGCACACTGGTTGGCTGCTTCTGAGCATGTGCTTGGAAGCAGCCAATCAGTGTGCTTTATTTTGAGTTTGAGAATGTACTCAAGTTTTATAACCTCTGGGCCAAGTTTATATCCAAATATGGCATATATAAGGCTAATAATAGGGTAATTTATAAACCATACCTTGTCTTTTGGTTTGACTGTCCAGTGATCTGTCTCCTTCAGTTCTCTAAAACCTGCTGCCACAAGTCTCGCTTTCACCTCATGCACAGCTGAAATAGCAACATGACAAACAGGGTCCAGTTATTCAAAACTAATGACATTCTTTGTTATTGATACGTTGAATTTTCAAATGCGCTGAATGCATGTAAAAACACTGCCATTTTTCCTGAAAAAAAAATTAGGAGCTTAGCTCCTCACATGACAGCAAAAAATATGAAAACATTTGTTTTCATGTGAACTTAAAGCCTTAACTCATAATCGACTAACCACTTTGTTAAGCTGACAAGGCTGTCAGATCCTGTACCATTTTGTATTGTATTTAAATATATATGTATCTTCTTGTGAATAAAATATTGTTAAAACCATGCCGACAAGGCTTTGAACAACTGGGCCCAGATCTCCAAATAGACAACATGTGTCATGGCCCAAGACAGCTTCCATCCTGATGTGTTTGCCCACATTATAATAACTGAATTTATTTAACACTTAAAGTGCCAAAATTGAAAATAGTTGAATTTCCAAATAGCATAGGTCCAGATGAAGTGGCTCATAATGAGCAAGCCTCATCTATCAACATGGATCTGCATGGTCTTAGAATTCTCAATATGACCCATTTTGGAAATTTTGCAGACATACATTTTGTTGTCTGCTTTTTTTGGTGTGTTAGGTGCTTTAACGGTTGATGTTCAAGATAAACTTTGGTGTGGTGGATGCCAAAACTGACACCAGGAGTAATACAATAGCTCTCCTACATACTTTGGTACAGGCAGGCTAATAAAAGGAGTTTTGAAATAATATCCAGGTACTGCATTTCTTCTAACAAATGCCCCAGATAATTTGGTCCCTGTGGAACAAATTATTTTCTTTAGTTGAGGTGATCCCATTTTGGAAGAGCTTAGTGGTCCTGGGAAGAAAACAGGAAGTAACTTAACTTGTTTCCCTTTGTAACAAGACCATTTCCACATACAGGGTAATTTGCCTGACAGCTCCTAACAAATCCATGAAAAAAAAACTTTAACCAACACATCCAATGGGGATGCCAATGCTGAGGCCATGGTGACAACAACAGCTTTGCAGGGTTACAAGTTATTCTCCACATCACAGGGTTGAAACTTATCCTCCACTTCAAAATTCCCTGATTTTCCCTGACATTTTACAGCTTTCCATACCTCTTTTTACGGATCCAAAAGTTAATTCTACTCTTTTGCTTCAACAGTGCTAACTGTATCATTGGGAAATTGGGGATTAAAGGAAAACAGTTGCTTTGCAGGGAGCAAATTCTTTCCTTTAAGCGTAGCCTCCAATAAGGCGGGAGGTTTGCCTGGACTATCACTCTAGAAAGTACATCCTTTCCCCTTGAATAGTAGCCAATTATTTTCAAATATCCTGACATTTCCCTGACTTTTGAAGCCCTATCCAAATTTTACTGACCAACCCTAAAATTCCCTGACTTTTCTCTGACCTGGAAAAAAAAATCAATTTTTCAGATGTTTTTCCCAGACTGTGGCAACCCTAGCTTTGTACACAAAACATGAAAAGCTAAAAATGGTAGAAAAATCATGGAAGTGTAGCCATAAACTTTAATACCGTAATGTGCGTATATATTGGTACACCTAAAAATAATGAATTTTCCATTTGTTCCAAATGGAAAATTAATCATTTTAGGTGTCCCAAAATTTAGGCATATTACAGTTATTACCATGATATGGAGAAGGTGACTTGTTGACAAAACTGATAAACTCCCTAGCTGCCTGCTGTATAGCTGCTTTGGACATACTGGAGGTCTGAAAAGCAAGAGGAAGATAAACTGATCAAGAAATGTGTTCACAATTAATACTCACAGGACAAATGTTTTATACAAGAATACAAGAATTTTCAGCAATTTTTTTCATTACTTTGGGAATGGTGCCACTACCCATGAAATTGGGAAAAATTGCATTGTATTCTCCTTAAATTTGATATTTAAGGAACACCTTTATTTAGCCTCAATCAGTCATAGCTATATATCTGCCAATTCTCTAAGCGAGCAAGTAAATTTATGCTTGTAAGATGGTCCCTAGAAAAAATGTTCCCACATCTGGGAATTTTTCAACTTGCAGTTTGGAAAAAAGAAACTATTTTGAATTGAGACTGGTGCCTTTTATGGGCACTACGTATTTAGAGAAAAAATCACTGATTTTTAATAGTCACAAATTCTGGACCCACAAGGGCATATAAAGATGTATTTGAAACAGAAGAAAGCCAAAAGAGAAGAATATAATATACTTGTTAGACGACATATAAATTTTAAGTATTGGGACAGACAGGTATGTGCAAACAGTGCAGATCCAGATCAGGCTCTTCCAAACAGAAGGAGCAGTCTGATCATGACATTCCCTCTTCATCTTTTGAACACTTAATTACCGTGATTTCCATTTCAAGGACAATTACCGTAATTACTTTAAGTGCTCCAATTTTTAGAATTTTCATAGTACATCATAACATGTGCCTTACCTTCAGGCCTAAAGTAAAGTAAAGTATTGCTTGTTTTTTTTTGTTGTTGTTGTTGTTTTTTTACTTGTCATATGGCATATAGGTGGTGTCAGTGAGCCTGAGACTATTGGTTGGAATTCCTGAGATACCAGATACTAGGGCTGGGAGGGGTTGAGAAGTACCCAGGTACCCAAATCCCTATTACCCACAGGTATCTGCGTACTCGTTGGCACAGCATGGTGCACAGTCACTCTAAACTTTGCTCTATTGGCGACATAGACTTTTTACACATTACATAGTAATAAGCATATGAGTAACACGTAGTAAATTTGTACCTGGGTATTTCCGTACTACTGTGTCTCAGTGCTCCAGATAATTTTTTTTTTCAATCAGTACCATACTGGTCAAAATTTCCTTGGATCAGTATCCACAATTCTGCTTCAGTATTTGCACTGAACCGATAGATGTAACATGAAAACATAGTTAATTTTAACAATATTTCAGTGGTTCTCCCCGGCTGTGACTTTGCCTTGTAAAATACTACTTCTGCTTTCACTGTGCGGAAATATACTCTTTTATATACCCAAAAACGCCAAATCAAAATCTGAGTTATCAAACAATTCTATCATGACTCAACCTTGTGAAAGCTCCTTCTGACAGCTTCACAAAATGTAAATATCAAACTGATCAAGAATGAGTTTGCTTGGTACCTGTCTCAGCACACACTTCAAGATGTTCCAAACATGTTCTTTGCCTCATGTTTTTGCGTTAAAAAATTCAATTTTACAGTGCTAATATAAGTACGAAATGGGTTCATGTGAAACATTTACTTTCTACCTACCAGAATGTTTTTTCCCTTATCTACATGCAGGCATTACCGCACCTGAGATAAACGCATTTATTATCTCATAGATGCATCTACGATTTTTGGTTGATTTGTCAGTAGGCCCAAAAACGCAGAATAGAGGCCTACTTGTCCTGTTGAGAGCTAGGCCTTACTTAGCTTGGGGCTAATTCCGCAGCTATAGCCGAGCTACTGATGTTCGGTTGGGGCTATAACTAGGACCATACCTTTGAGAATGGCCGCGGCTATAGCCAAAAAATACCCGGATGAGAAATTTTGACCAATCAGTGAATATATGTCAAACCTAGTCAGAAGATCACGAAAATGGTTGCTAACATTTGATTGGAAGATGCTTTACGTGGGAACTGACTAATTAATGGCACAGCGGCTATAGCTGTGGATTTAGCCCTAAGCGAAGTAGGCCCTAGAAGCCATGCTTTCCTACTTTCAGTTTTGAAGCGACTGGTTTACAGTCCATCTATTTTCCACGCATTTGAAAGACTAATTCTGAAGGAAATATTTAGAATCAGTCAACTTCTCGGAGAGTGTGACGCATGAGGAAGCTCTGTCTAATTGATGATATTATAATGCAAGCGTCTACAAGAACTCCTCCAGGTGGTACGGATTACCGGAAAAAATGATCCGTAACGGCTTGAAAGGGTCCATACCGGGTTCAGATAAAATTTCCAATAGCTCCATATTGGCCAAAAATGATCCGTAATATACGGAGATACGGACGCTATATCTGGAGCACTGGTGTCTATTCTGCCTGAAATCGGGTACTCGGGTGCTCGTCCCAGCCCTACACATATGGTACGGACCTCTACTGGGGATCAGTATCACCGTATCTGAGTCTACTATGGCTGTGATCTGTTGGCAAAGAAACAGACGGCTTTAAGATTCAAAGTTCAGTTTGCTTACCCTCTTGCTTGTGCAAGGTAATAACAGGCCGGACAATAACAACAGGATATAAAAGCATCGCAAACGACTGCGTGATACCCCGCCACTGCAAACCTTTATTACACACCGATTTTTCCAGAATTATTTTTTTTCTCTATATAACCCCAGGGCAGGGGCAACCTAACCCCACTGAACATGGATAAAAATCTTTGTCATGACAGGACACTTCATTACTCAGATCACTTACAATAAGCCTCCGATAAATCACTGACCACTCTAGTCAAAAACAATTTCAGTGATTTTAAGCATGTGGCCACAGGGTAGGGGCAGATAACCCCTAAAGGGTCAAATCACCACAAGAAGCTTTTATTGCTTCTTTCATCAGATGTATATTTCTGAAAATCTGTTTCACATGAATTTATATGGATATCATCATTTCATGCATGTATATAGCCTGGGGGGGGGGGGGGCAGGGCAGGGCAGGGATGAGATAATTCATATGGTGTAAATTTGAGCATCACTGGAAGCTTTCATCACTGTGATCGCTTGCTGTAAGTTTCAGAAAAATTGCTTCAAATTCTGATTTTATATGAAATTTTTCATGATTTTATACATGTATATAGCCCCAGGGCAGGGGCAGATAATCTGCGATGATACAATTTCTGTGCTCATATAAAGCTTTTCTTACTTCGATCATGTTCGTGAAGTTTCATCATGATACTCCATGTAGTAAAGGAGCTAGAGGCCAGAAACCATTTTTTGTACATTGACAAGTGCCATAACTCTGTCAGAAATTATCGAAATTTGCCCATTAACAATCCCAAGCGAGACATTCTTGATACAAACGCACATGCAAAATTCGAAGGAAATCCGTTGAAAAATACTTAAGTTATCGAACGGAAACGAAGTGCGGACGGACGGACAGACAGACGTACATACTACGGACGGACGGACGGACGGACACACGGACGGCCAACGTGAAAACATAATACCCCGTCACTAACGTGTGGCGGGGTATAAAAATTTACTCTGACACCCATTTCAAGCATTTAATGACAATGATTATCCAAAAAAACTTTTTCATGGAAGATTACCATTATATTCCGCAATACTACCACTAAAAATCAGCGAAAAGTTAAACTTACTACTGAAGTGTTTGCAGCCGTCAAACAAAACTATTCGACTAAGGGGAAAATGGCAAACCTCTGGCGTGTGAATCGAGTCGTCGCTTGTTTTGATCTTCCATGTAATTGTAAACGCTTGAATCAAGAACAGTAACTCCAGGGTCATTTTCTGTGATTGGAAGTTACATGGATTATGATAATTCTTTCAAAATTTGTGTAAATGACTCATTGCTTGCTCATTGATCAGTTAAACTGTACTTAGCACAACTGAGACAATTAACTATTTCACTGACACCATGTCTTAGAATTCAGCCTAAAGCTCCAGAATGCCAGAGATCCATGATGTTTATACTTGGTCTGTCTTGCAGCTGAACTACTTGGCAGAGTTACAATAATCTTATCACTCTTATCTTTGATGCTATTTTGATTCATTGAGAAAAATGAATCTGGAGGAATCTGAGCTACATTGTCTGGTATCTCGTAGGAACTGTGGCTGAATGATGGAGTAAGTTAATTTTTGCTATACCAGTAATGGTACATTGTGCATCACTTTAACCAATAGCGAACTCGCATGGGTAAAATTTTCAGAATTAAAACTTATTTCAGGATTTAGATACTATCTGCTCCTATATAAGGTGTGGGCTAACTTACCTTTACAGGGTTAGAAATTCTGAATAAATCAGAATTTTTGTATTTTATTACTTTCCCCATCAACTCAGAGTCAGCACCCTGTGCGCAGCCCCACAGTACAGTTGCTGATCAGAATCTTCCATATTTGTGTAAAATGGGGGTTACCCTAATTAGCAAAATGGACCCAGATTTACGTAGTGGACAAAATGGAGTATATTTTTACGAAATGGAGCTACAGAATTGAAAATTTTGCTTTTTAATTTCATTATTTAATTGATATTCTCTTTGTAACGGATTTAAATCACATTAACACACAGATTTTTATCATTTTTAGCTGCAAGTTATGCCGTTTCGAAAATTAATTCTGGCATGCGAAATGGACTGAAAATGCAAAATGGACTTACCGTAATCGCCTCATTTACCGCACATGCCACTATAACCGCACACCAAGGCCATTTCCGGAAAAAATGCAGTAGCGCACACTGCTTTTTCCTTTTGAAACTCACAAAATGCATCAAGTTCAACTTACCATTACTGTTTCAACAGTGACAGTGTTTTCAGTTTTGTTTTCCGGGCCGACGTAATGTGCAAAGAGAGCAGCTCTATCGGTCTGTCAATCGGGCATCCTCGCCGATATTTACGAAGTTGGCTGAAGTGTTATGATGTGTACGAGTGGAAACAGTGGACTCGGATCAGCCTACACATCTGCTCCGTCTGATTAGCGTATTCTCTGTCTGCATCAACAATGGGAATGTACATGTTGATCCAAGAAGGATCAAGCTTACAAAGTAATGAGGTTGCGGGGGTGCCCAGGCTGAACTGAGTCTTTACCTTTCGTACATGCGAAAAGGCGCCATTTCTCAAGAGCAATTCTTGTCATATATTATATATAGCGATAATGTGCACATGCGCCAAAGTGCGTTTGGGAAAGATACATGAACGACAGATGAGAAACCCGGGTTGCAAAAGAAATAAATTGTCATAACGACAAACTCTGACAAAAGCACTCTGAATACTGAACAAAGCGACCAGCCTGCACATATGCATGGTCTGTGCATTTAAACAAAGTTGGGGGTAGCCATAGGACAGGTTTATCATTGGCATAGCTGGCCCATGGGCCTCAAAAGGGCCTCAGGACACATCCGATCAGCATGCAAACACCAGCATCATACAGTGCATTTGCGAACATTGACCAGTCTAACAAATCTCCAGGATTCGCCGATAGTTTGCAAAATAATTGTTTTAAGATGCGCAGACTGGTCTTAGGCTTTGCTGTTTGCACATGTAATACGGTACCTTTCTCATGACACATTGCCAATATTTCTGCACCCTTGGACAGATATAGGACAGACAGAAATAGGGAAGATCAAAAGGACCGGATCTTCCAGAATTAGAATGTGTGTGTTATTAATTAATAGAAGCCCGTGAATTTAAAACAGACCTCTTACGGTGAATGAATAGCCAGAGCACTGACAAACTTACCTGACGTGTTTAAACAATCACATATTAGGTCATCGTAAATGTGTTGAAATACTTTCCTTTCTTTCTGAATATTTATTTGGAATATTGAAGAAGGATGAAGAGAATGAAATACATGCATAATTAGGACATATTTAATACTGAGAGGTATGAGATATAATTTGCGACTTGACATGAGATCGTTTTTTCTTGCGGAAATTGGCAATTCAGATAGTTCGAACACTAAATATTTTCATGACACTTCGAACACCCCAATCAGTATTGTCGACTATTCGACTGTTTTGTTGATGTTTTTTTCATTCTGAGTGTGTGGTTATTAGAAACGTTTTTAACCACACCTTTTTGTTGCAATTTTGAAAAAGTTAAGCGCACCGTGCGGTAAATGGGGCGATTACAGTAATAGAATCTGATTTTTCACTCTCACTTCAGCATAATTTTTTTTTCACAAACAACACCTAAGAAATATAATAGGATATGGAGAAAATGTTTCTGTTAATATTTAGTTAATATATGTATATATATGAGACAAAAATCAGAATTTTATTACTGTTTTAAAGGTAGGTTCCTGGGCTAGCGATGTCAGTTATGTCCACAAAATAATTTGGTCTCTTTCTGAGCAGTATTGAATTCTCTTATTTTTCTGAATTTGTTGCTACTGAGAAACTCGTCAGATGTTGAAGAAAATAGTCGTTTTCTTTTTTGCTTTATTTTCTTTCGTTGGAATTCCAGTTCTAAAAATAACTTTGTTTATTATGTCTATAAGTGCGCGATTTCTGATGCCATTCTCCAAAGGTCAATTTTTCCTTGACGTGAGCTCTCCTAGAGGTCCTGGCAGGGCGGATGGGTTAAAACTATCCCAAAATGCAATGCAGCATGACAACAGCTGCGTTGTCTATTTTTGGCGAGAACTAAAATAGCGCTAACTGGTGTGCGAAGCAGAGTTAGGAAATCCCTTGCAAAACAACTTTTCTAATATTTTTTTGATTTACACTTTTTAGTGAAACTTATTAATTAATTCCCTTTTGTAAGTGCTTTCCAACAACTTGGATGAAAGTTCATCAAAATTATGATGCATATCAAAGTACAGGGACCTACCTTTAACTCCATTTCGTAAAAGGTATCTCCATTTCTTCCGCCGGGCCGGGTAGCGCAATCGGTAGGGCACCTGACTCGTAAGTCAGAGGTCCTGGGTTCGAATCCCGGTCTGGCCACATACTTTCGTTTCTCCTTCCGCTGATTCAAGAAGGGCAGTTGTCAGTTACTGGCGAAAGTATGTGCACTTAGTACTGGTTAACGGCTTAGGAGGTCTAAGCCTGCCCAGGAATAGTGTGGTTAGGTTAACTGACCGTCCCGACATGACCTTAGTTGTTTACCGTGGACGTTAAGCATCAAATCAACCAACCAACCATTTCGTCCATTTTGCAAATCTCCGCCCATTTCGCTAATTAGGGTAACCGGTAAAATGGTGTTAGCTAGTAGTAATATTATTAGTTATTACGACCTTATAGTCTCCCTTTGTCTGACATAGTAGCAATGCCATTTGATCATTTTAATGGTGATTGAAGTGGAAAAGTTATGCATACTGGTACATCAGTGCATTAAACTGTAATACTGCACGGAATTTCTAAAGAAATTATGAATAATAGTAAATGAGTTGTTACAGTATGATAAGTTATGAAAACTCACAATGAAATTATACCTGAAAAATGTGCAAGACGCGATTATAAATCATACCCCGTTGTTTCGTACCTAATCATTTCTCCTAAAATGGTCTATTTCCAAAATTAAGAATTGATTTGAGACAAAATGTCATAATAAATGTAACGACTAATTAAATGCCAGACAAATAAAGTCCTGTGTGAATGTTGTGCAAACTTTGTAAAATAAAGTTTGTTGCATGGGAAGTGAAATTTTACTTTTCCACTGCACCATTAAAATGATTCTATGGAACTTTGTCAGATAAGTGAGACCAACTTCCTTAAGGTAGTAATATTACTACAAGGGTATAGCTTACTATCAGGGTTTTCCCTGGGTTCTGAATTCGGGGAGTTCTTGGGACCCTCATTTTTATTTTAGGGTTGAATATCCAGTAATTTCAACATTTTCTGACATAAGAATTCATAACCTTCTGTCTTTTCCCATGTCTGAACCTGAGAATTCCAGAGAAGTCTAAAGCTTGTTTCAGGGTATTGCTTTTGCAGGGCTGTGGATAGACCAACTTATTTTCTGCTTGTCCATGGACAAGTAAACAGATGAAATTAACTTTTCAGTTCAGAACAAATATTTACTAGTTTGCTCAGAAAAAAAGGCATACAGGAAATAGGAGAAAATAGTAGATAATGAATAGAAGAAGAGTTAAGAATGGGTAACTGATGATAGTTTTTGTAAACCGACACAAAACTTAGAATTAAAACATTTGTTGTGGGCATCTGTTAGAATTGCCTCAGTGAGGCGATTCTAACAGGTATGGACGACATAGGTTTACATGTACATGAGAAAATACATGTATGAAAAATATCTCAGAATTGTCCTCAAGTACTTCCCTTATCTTTTAATTTAATTTGATGTCCCTTTTCATACTTGTGTCCCCAGGCAGGTAAATTAAAATTTCTCCCTTGTCCAGAGTCAAACAGGACAAGTAGGACAAGTCGGGCATACTATTTACACAGCCCTGGCTTTTGGAATAAAAGGATGTAGAATCTGCATCAGGGAAAACCCTACTTATACTTGCTCTGCCTCGCAAAGTTGCGATACAAGCCAGCTAGAAGTGTTTTGCTGTCATTCAAGTGTTCAAGGTTCAGTCACTGCATTGGCAGACCTCAAAATCAAAAATAAGTAGATTGTTAAAAAAGAAATTTATAAAGTGATGAGCAAAAACTGAGAGACATTCAACAAAATGCACATATGCTGCACAATAGATGAGATCTCTTAACTCATGGTTCAGCTCATTTAAAATTACAAAGTGTCATTTGGAAGGTTGTACTATGTTTTTAGCATTTGAAACTGTTGAAAGCTATTTTTTTAAAGTACAAATTCATGTCAATACTTAGGAGGCATTGCATTTTATGGAAGGTGGACGTTATTTAGAGCCTATTGAGTAGTATACCGCCTAAAGAGTAGTATACCAGCCACTGCCAAAATACTTGTAATAAACAGTTTTGTAAAAGGTGAATGGGTACTGTCAGGTGAAGCAGTTCTATTATTTTCCCTTTGTTTTGCCTCCCTTCTCCGAAAAGGGGTCAGCTTTTAAAGGAAAAAAAATTGGCTCCTCTAAGAGCAAATTCATTCCTTGATGAGTGGACCAAATTTGGAGACCTGCATCCTCCAGAGAAGCAAACTCAGGAATTCATGTTGTTCCCCTTTGTAACATTGATAGAAAACATGGAGGTCAGCAAGTCAGTATAACATTTTTCTGGAAAAAGGCAGGGGGCATTTATTAGACTGGCATCAGTCTATTAAATGATAATGTGACAAAAAATTGCAAAATTTTACAAATTTTACAAACAATTTAACAATCATACTAATTTTACATTTTCTGATCTAGCTGAATCCAGTGATGGCTCTTATTAGTGATGGCTCTTATTAGAATAGAACAGAAATCTGATGTTCTTTGTTTTTTATCTGGCTTATAGTTATTACTGGAGTCTGGAGCCAGTCTAGGGGCATTTATTAGAGCAGGGGTGTTTATTAAGATTAATATGGTAATGATTATAGAAGTTTTAAGCTCTGCAAGCGTTGCACATTTTCAAGCTCAGGCTGACAAGAGTTTTATATCCCAGCTTAAAATTCCTGGAAGTCCTTGGGAAGGACTCAGGGGTTTCTACACTGTATCGCTGTTGCAAAAGGTCCCAAAGGGATATGAAACTGAGTCCTCATATCCCATTTAAATTATTTTCTTAAATAAGAATTTTACAAGACATGCATGTTTGGTGCCATTTGTTTTTTAGTAAACCCATGCATCCTGGCTGTTCAACATTTACTAGTAAATAACAAACAGATCAATTTCTAGGACCAGAATGCATCACCACACCATTCACAGACAAATTTTGAGGGTCCCAGGAGATGCATGATTTTTGGGGGGTAAAGGATGAAAACCCTCAAGTCTTGGAGAACTTCAGGGCTCAGCCTAGAGGGCAATTTGGGAGAAATAGTCTCCCTAAGCTGTCTGACTTCTCCCTATTTTCAGCTGAGGGAGATAAGTGAAAATGTATAGAACAAATAGGGAAATCCTAAATTTGGACCAAAACTTCTCCCTGAAGTCCAGAAAATTTCGCAAAACTTCTCCCTATCTGAAAGTTCTAGGCTGACTCCTTAAATCTTACCAGTCCCCTTAACAGTTTTCTCTCATAGTTGGGACACATTCATTTCTAGTATACGGGGTACCTGATTAAATTTCAATTTTTGTTTTTTTCTATCTTCAGTAATTTCAGAATTTAATGCAAACTGTCGGCCCTGATCAAATGCCTCATTCTTTAGGAACAGCCTGATCTGGGTCTGCACTCTTTGCACAGCTAGATCTGCCCAATACCTAGAAATTTTACCATACCAACATTTTAGGTGATCACGGGTATGTCAAAGTTCAAATTATTATGAATCAGATAGAATAAACAGATTAAAGAGTATTTTTGGACAGGAAAAGTACACCCAGAATAGTAAATATTTCCTATTGACTGCATATTTGACCTTGTTTACGTTCTGTCATTGCACTGCAGTTTCATTGTTGTCTTCATGCACCAGTTACCGCCCGGTCAATCTCGGTCAACATTACTATCTACCATAAAGATTATGTATTGGGACAGACTAACTTGAGCAATCAGTGAAGACCCAGATCAGACTGTTCCTAAAGGAGCAGTCTGATCAGGGTCTGCACTGCTTGTCATACAGCCTGTAGTTTTATAAGACATAACGGTACCAAATCTTTAGGTGTATTGGCCTATACTGATGGTTTTCCCCCATTTGTACAAACGGAAACAACTTTTGCCGTCCTGGACAAAATGTAGCCTTTCCAAATTTTGTTCTACTCTAAAGGGAAGAATTTGCCCCTAGCAGTGGTCTTTTCCATTAAGAATTGACCCCATTGGGAAGGAAGGCAAAAATGAAAATGACAGAGTCACTTCCCCTGAAAGTGTACTCATTCCCCTTAAGCTAGGTGTCCCAATATTACAAATGTAATGCTTTTCCATATTGCACATACAAAGCTCAAGATTAGCAAAAAGTTTGGGAGTAAAACATAACCGTAGTTTTCTTATTTTGGGAGGTCGATGGAGTCCCTAGCTCTATTTTGAGTCTCATTAGTGATAATTCTGAAATCTCAAAAATATCTTTTAAAAAATTCATTTTCATATGGACGTAAAGAGCAGCACTTCTGATCATCAAAATTTTACTTACATGAGGCTTATTTGTGGTGTACTATCTATAATATTAAAGCGGTCAGTCACTCATAGTGAGGTATAAAGAAAAATTCTTTGTTTATCATTCTTTCAAGACTAGGAACTTGTTTTGGGCTCATAATTATGCAACACATGTGCGTCACAGTGCTAGCAGTGTCTGATCAGGGTCTACAGTGTTAATTTGCCTACAGCAAATGTCTGTCAAAAATACAGTAAAGATGAAAACATCCATTAGAAACCCCTTAAACTAGAAATAGACTAATCCAAATGATAAAGATGGACAAGTCCACTGCTCGGAAAGGGTTAGTATGGGGATACAAAATGTTCTTGAGATCTCACCAATAACAATACAACCAATACTGGTCCATTTTAAGACAGTAGTCTTGGATATGGTTCATGCCCTTTCAGTAATTTGACTGGCATTGATCATATGAAGATTCGCTATGGTCCAGTAATGAGTATGCTTGAGGTGTTTCAGCAATGTGGCATGCATAGTAGGCATATTTCTTAAGATCAGCTCACATGATCAAAAAAGATAAACTGTCTTGATACATTTTGATGTGTTCAGTAGGGACACATGAAACAAAACTTTTTTGAATGATACCCTGCATGTTATTGGTCCTTAAGACTTTCACACACAACTGAAACATAATATTTACCTCTATATATAGGTTTTATACCACGTGTAGTGGCTGATATAAAACGAGGACATATTATGAATCTTAAAACAGTTTTCAAAATATGGTTCTCAAAGGGATAGATAAATTTAAATTTTGGAGGTAAGTCACTTGTAAAAACCTTAGAAGAATCACTAAGATACCCTAATGTGCTTAAGTATTGGGACATCTGAAATAATAAATTTTCCATTTGTCCCAAATGGAAAATTCATTATTTTTAGGTGTCCCAATATGCACATTACGGTAATTCATAGTTACACTAAAATCTGTGAATGTGATTATCCTAAAATTAAAACAGCAGTATTGTCCAGTAATGGTTCAAAATGGCAAAGAGTCAGATGCTGATCAGACTGCTCCTTGTAGCAGTAGTCTGGCCAAGACTACTGCTACAAGGAGCAGTCTCACCAGACTACTGCTACAAGGAGCAATCTGATCAGTAGGTTGACATAAATCTCTCATAAGGGGAGCACTGTTATTTTATATTCATGATTTTTGGATAATCCTAAATTCATTTTAGGATAGCAAATATTTCAGTGTGAGCTATTGTAAAATATTTATGGATAACCATACGTAGGGAATAAAACTAAATAAAAATAAAATAAAACTGAGGCAAATTTTTGTAAGAAAGCATGTGCTGCGCTATGGGATCTCATTAGAGTTGCCTCACTGAGATAACTCCAATGAGTCATAAAGGCATGTATTGTAAAAATTCTCATAATTGGGACCCCTAAAAATTTACCATAACTGTCCTAAAAACTGAACAGGTTGACTTCACAATGATGTAATGGGTCCAAAATATGCAGATGGAATGGCAAACATTGTAGACCCTGATCAGACTCTCTTGGGTTTGCAGTGTTACTCAGACCTCTCTGTCCCAATACTTAGAATTGGCCTCAGTGGTTGTTCCAAACTTATTAAGGTTGTTAGTAAACAAAACATTATCTTTTCAAAATTAAACTTGAGTTCTGTGTCTTGTGATTTTGCAGCAAAGGAAGCATTCACTTTGGACCAGAAATATATTCAAGCCAGTCGTTGGATGATCTGCCATTTGTGGAGTTAGGGCACTTGAGTGATGAGGTCTTCGCCAGTTATTCGGGGCCAGATGATGGGCTTGCATATGCTGTTGGTAGCAGTGAAAATGGTAAGACATTAAATTTTCAAAACGGTAAAAACTGTGGTATTTGCTCAAGTGTGCTATGTCTGTCCAAAAATTTAGGATTATAATCAAGGAAGTGTCTGCTGACAACCGGTTGTCACCAGACTTTTTGGACCAAAATCGTCTGCTGACAACCGGTTGTCACCAGACTTTTTGGGCCAAAAACGTCTGCTGACAACCGGCCATATATTTTCTATTAAATGGTTTTTAATTGGGTTTCCTTTGACTGAATTTATATTAATATGTTATAAATATAACATAAATGTTCACAATTGTAAAGGCAAATTATTATTTTTACTTGCATTCTTGCACCTTTTGGCATTGTGTTACATATATATGAGGGCTGTTAGTACTTTGATGTATGGAAACTAATAATGTTGCCTTCAAATTTAGTCCTTATTTATTGCCTGTTGTTGTTTGTGATATATTTAACATTGTCCCATTTTGCCTGATTATGATACCTATATGGTCTCTCTCCTATTACAATCAAATCCTAGAATTAAGGTGTGAAAATCAAACTTTGATCTCTAACAAAGGTGTATACCTCAATCTAATGTGTTTGTTCAGCAGTTAGCTCTGAATCAGGCTTCTTAATGCATTTATCAAATTTGGTGCATCATATTTTATTCATATGATCTTTACTTATCTGTCTGAAACATAAATGGCTCTTGTCATTGAGCACAGTCAAGTTGAATATCTACACCATTAGATCCAAGACCACAGCATCCTTACCGTATACAGTAGAACTTCAATGGCTCGAACAGGCTTGGAACCATGGAAATTAGTTCTAGCTAAGGGTAGTTCCAGCCATCCAGGGTTAGTTTCTATATAAACTGAACTGTAGGGACCCAAACACGAGTTCCAGCCAGGCAGTTAAGGAGCCATCAGGGTTCGAGCCATTGAAGTTCTACTGTAATATCCAGGTTCTAGAATTGATCAGCTGTGGTCCATGCTGGAAGAGATTGCTGCTGTATTTGATGTTAGTAAAATATTGATACTTTAGAATTCAGGTTTTTTGTTTGTTTTTAGCTCACCTGAGCCATAGGTTCAAGGTGAGCTATTGTGATCAGTCAATGTCCAACATCCATCTTGCCTTGTCTGTCATCAACAATTTGCTTTAAATGACAACTTCTTAGAAACCACTAGGCCTAGCCTAGAGCTTTGATATTGAAAATCTTCTGCTTCAGAACTGCTGAGCCATAGGTTCAAGGTGAGCTATCGTGATCAGTCAATGTCCAACATCCGTCTTGCCTTGTCTGTCATCAACAATTTGCTTTAAATGACAACTTCTTCGAAACCGCTAGGCCTTGCCTAGAGCTTTGATATTGAAAATCTTCTGCTTCAGAACTGCTGGGCTCAGATGCTTAATATTTGGAATGAAGTGATGTCTAGCGGACCTTAACCAAGTTTGTTCAAGTGGGGACCCAGGGTCCAAAATGGCCCTGCAGCAGAGGGTTTTGGGTTCCAAAATAGAATATACTTAAAAATATTCTTCTCCAAAACTGCTAGAATCAGATGCTTGAAATTAGGTATACATGTAGCATTGCCTAGTGGTCGTTTCCAACTTTGTTCAAATGGTGGCCCTAGGACCCAAAATGGCCCACACCAGGGGGGGCCTGGATTTGAACCGTAGAAATACACAGGAAAATATTAAAAAATCTTCTTTAGAACCGCTGGGCTCAGATGCTTGAAATTTGGTGTGTAGCATTGCCTTGTAGTCTTTTACCAAGTTTGTTCAAATGGTAGCCTCTGGGTCAAAACTGGCCCTGCCCCATTGGGTCCTACTACCTAGGTATGAACCATAGAAATACATAAGCAAATATTCAAAAATCTTTTTAGCTGACCTGAGCCATAGGCTCAAGATGAGCCATTGTGATCAGTCAATGTCTGTTGTCCGTCATGCCTTGTGTTGTGCCTTTTCTATTGTAAACAATTTGCTTCAAATGACATTATCTCCTAAACTGCTGGTTGGATTTTGACCAGACTTGGCAGGAATGAACCTTATATGACCCTCTTTGAAAGCTATTCAAATGGTTCTAGTCCATGGCATAACTAGGTCAAATGAGCTAAAATAGAGTTTTTGAAAATCTTCTTGTCTAAAACCACAAGGCCTAGAGCCTAGACAAATTATGGGATTTCCTTGTCTAAAATCACAAGGCCTAGAGCCTTGACAAATTATGGTCCTGGGGTTAAACTGGCCTCACCCTGGGGGTAACGGATTTACACAGGCTTTTATAGGGAAAATGCAAAAACTTTTTTTTGTCTAAAACACTTGATGCAGAGCCTTGTATTTGGTTTGTAGCATCACCTAGTGGTCCTGTACCAAGTTTGTTCAAATTATGGCCCTGAAGTCAGATGGTCTGCTCTGGGGGTCTCATGTTTTACATAGGCTTATAATGGTGCAGATATTTAACTTTGTTGGTTTCCATACATTAAAGTACAAACAGTTCACATATATATATGTAACACAATGACAAGAGTGCAACAAAAAATGGTCATTTGCCTTAACTATGAGAAACTTTATGTTATATTTATTACATATTTATAACATGTTAATACAAATTCAGTGAAATTAGACCCTTTTTAAAACCATTTAATTAGAAAATATATGGCTGGTTGTCAGCAGACGTTTTTGGTCCAAAAAGTCTGGTGACAACCGGTTGTCAGCAGACGATTTTGGTCCAAAAAGTCTGGTGACAACCGGTTGTCAGCAGACCTCGCCTATAATCAAACTAATAATGGCAGGAACATAGCATCCAAAGAAATTAATGTTGCATGTAAATGTTGAGTCCAGGAACTTGTCACTGAATACGAAATATGTTATTTCTATAAAAAATATTGGGTCATATGTTATACATATGGTTCACAAGATATGTCCGGAATTTTACTCTTATTCCAAGCCTGAATTGTCACAGACCTTTGATTAGTACACACACCATTTCCAGTTGTGAGAATTGGAACTACTACATATTGTTTAGTGACCAATCACATTGTCTGGAAGAAAAATGTTACTTTATACAATCTTGGGAAGGATTTGTATTTATTAAGAGTTAGGATTTAGTAGGTTTTCATGCATAGCTGACATACAAGGTAGGTTTTCAATTTTGATTTCACAGTCTGGTGGATGTTTATAGAAGGCAACTTCATTGTTAAAAAAACCCCTAACATTTTATAGGTCAGAAGTGGGGGTTGGGGATGGGTGTTAATTAGAGAGTGGGCATTTATTATTCCTTTTTCAGAGTTGCAGATAAAAAGTGCTGAGAGATAAAAATTTTTATTTCTTAGTGAAAACATAATTATGTTGTGACCCATCATTAGAACTGTCTCAATGAGACAGTTCTAATGAGGGGTCTTCATATATGTTTTAATGGGAAAGTAAGTATAATTACCGGAACCCCTAAATTATCCCTGTTACCCCTTCTTATCTGGAGCACTGATATTATGGTATGCTATATTTTCAGGTAGCAGTGAGGTAGCAGGAGTCAGTCACTGGAATGTTAAAGAACAGAAAGCTTACGGCATCTGTATCTCTCTGTATGAGCAGCATCCTGTCAATGGGAGAATGTCAGGTAGTTGCCTAGCTGTGCAAAACTAAGAATACATACATGTATATTTTCAAATGCTTAGTATGCAAAAGGACTTACATTTTTTACCAAAAAAGCATGACTGACTTGTTTTCAGCAAAAATTACTGGCACACTGCAACACAAATTTTATGTGTATTAGAAGACTAATAAATCATTGATTAACAAATTCTTGAAGCTGACAATGCTTTGAACTACTGGGCTCTGAGGTCTAAAGAAGAAAAGTGCTGAGCCCATTGGAGCAGATTCCTTCCTTTAAGAGTAGACCTCATTTTGGAAAAGCTGTGTCATCCAGGGACACAAACATGAAGTCACAAAAGTTGTCTCTCTAAGAAAAAATGTTGGAAAGAAAAAAAAAACAAATATGATATACAGTAGAACTGCATTGGCACTAACAGGCTTGGCACCATGAAAATGAGTTCCAGCCAAGGGTAGTTCTAGCCATCTAGGGTTAGTTTCTATATAAAGTGACCTCTAGGGACCAAGGAAAGAGTTCTAGTCAAGCAGGGTTTATGAGGCATCAGGGTTCGAGCCACTGAACTTCTGTTGTACACCTTTTATGACAATCAGTGCAGCTGCTGTTAAGAGTTTTAACTTGATGTGATTTTTTTCTCCAAATCCACTCCAAGCACAGATCAGTCATTTGTAACCACAGCCTCAACTCACTCCTGGGAATAGCAGGGGCTTTGACTTTTTATCCAGCAAATCCCGGCTACAAGTCCACATAATGGGGATAAACAGTTTGTAAAACCACTGCTGTTTTACCCCACAGTCTATTATGTTTTTCTTCCATTCATTGCTGTTTTGCCCAAAAGACAAAACCCCAATATTCCCCAAGCACTGCAGGGATGATGCAAACATAAAAAACACAAAACGACTCATTTCCCCCGCTATCCCTTACCCTGCTCCAGGAGGTTGTTGGGGGGGAGGGGGGTCTGAGATTATAAATGCTCATTTGGCCATGAAGATCTGACTCAGTATTTTCATGCCTACTGCAAGGTGAGGTCAGGCTGGCCAAGGAGATAATGCTCTGGCTTCATTAGCAAGAGGTCTGTTTGGTTCTGACCTTTGCAATAGTTCATCATCATACAATCTGATGGAAATACTTTTGAAAGAACTGTAAAACTGCAGACCATTCATCCATCCCTTTCATGTCACTGGCAGAAAGCAAAATAAAGGAAATAACATATTAATCCTAATAAATGCCCACACTCCAATAAATGCCCCCTGCCACTTTTTCGAAAATAATGTTATATTAACTTGCATGAATTCCTGTTTGCTTATTTTGATGAGGTAGTTCTTTGAAACATGGTCTATTCTAAAAGGAAAGAATTTGCTCCAGAGGAGTTGACCCCTACTAAGAAGGGGGCAAAAAATCTGAAAGTATATCTAATCACCTTAATACTGTTTGTTAGAAATATTTAGGTAGTGGCTGCTTACTACACTTTATGCTCTAAATGGACATTTTTGTGGACATTGAGAATGTAGATGCACAAAAAATCTTAACACCTATGATACATGCTGAATTCAATGACATTAATATTCTGGTATCCCTAGGTGATCCTCTGGCAGATGCTTTTGCTATTTGCGCACGTCAGAACAACTGTGTGATGTTGATTGCTGATGGGGTGAACTGGGGTGAGAAATCAAGACTAGCAGCTAGGAGTGCTCTCTATGGCAGCATGGTCTATATCAATAACAGGGTCTTCAAGCGACATAGGCAGCCAGCAAATACACATGTAAGTACCGGTATATGAATTAATTATATCAAGTTAGGCTGGTGCTGAAGTGTGCTTTGGAAAACTTTTTCCTAGACATTTTATATGAATCATGTGAGAACCAGCATGTTTAACTCTTTAAGTACCAAAAAGCAGACGACAAAATTTACATCTGCAAAAATTAAAAAAAATCCCTTGTCCAAGACATTTCATATTTAAAATTCAAAACAGTGTAGATCTAGATGAGGCGGCTCATTATGAGCCGCCTCATCAGGATCTACGCTGTTTGCAAATTTTCCAAATTTCATCACTGGGGCTTAAAGAGTTAATGTCTATAACTTTTGGCTTGCACCTAGAAATGGTATAGAATTGTACTTTAATGAATGAATTGATCACAAGAAATTGGCAAGGAAACAAAGACATTTGAGGTTGCATTTGGCCTGATGTCACTTGCACAAACAATGTTACATAAGTGTATCAAGTGCTGTCATCAGTATGATTGCAACTCATAAATGTCCATGGCATAATGTCCATGGCATCATGCATTGGACTCTTTATAGAAAAAATTTGTTTTTTTACAAACAGTGAAAAATCAAAATAATATATTCCCTAGTCGCCACCGGCGATATCATAGTTGATTTTATTT
Organism: Ctena decussata; assembly: GCA_963989385.1. Classification (NCBI taxonomy): domain Eukaryota; kingdom Metazoa; phylum Mollusca; class Bivalvia; order Lucinida; family Lucinidae; genus Ctena; species Ctena decussata. Next base: position 28,843,868 of record OZ022504.1, on the reverse strand, counting down.
CACATAGAACTCTCAGTATTTCATCAGAAGGCATTTAAAAATACCCTTTGAATATTTTTGTATTTTTAGCTCACCTGGCCCGAAGGGCCATAGTGAGCTATTGTCATACCAATGCGTGCGTCGTGCGTCGTCACGGAATTTGTCTGTCAACACCTAAAAACAAATATTCAAACATCTTCTTCTGTAAATTACTGGTCCCATGGTTCTCAAATTTCACATGGAGCATGACCTGACTCCAGGGTCTTAGAATTGTAAAATTGGGTGAGGTTGAAAATCCAAGATGGCCGCCGTTACTAAAAATAGCAAAAACAACAAAATAAACTTCTTCTCCAGAACCACTGGGTATATTTGTCTGAATTTTGGCATGGAACATCAGTGAAACCGTGGTATTCAAAATTATAAAAATGAAAAAAATCTGTAGCAGAGTTTTGTCGCAGTGACCTACTTTCTGTTTACGTGTGTAATTTTGCTCAAATGCCAATGTCAAAAAATGACCTATTTAAACAACTTCAAACAACTTCTTCTCTAAAACCACTGAGCCCATGGATCTCAAATTTCACATGGAGCATGACCAGACTGCAGGGTTTCAAAATTGTAAAATTGGGTCAGGTCAAGAATCCAAGATGGCTGCTGTTACTAAAAATAGCAAAAACATCAAAATCAACTTCTTCTCCAGAACCAGTTGGTATATTTGGTTGAAAGTTTGCATGGAACATAAGTGGGACCTTGGTATTAAAAATTATAAAAAGAAAAAAAATCTATAGCGGAATTAGGTCACAGTGACCTACTTAGCGTTTACAAGGCCGATTTTGCTCAAATGTCAATATCTAAAGAAAATGCAACCAATTCTGACCAGATTTGGTCAGAATTGGTTCTTGAATGGAATTATTTCAATTTTGTGCCAGTTGACTATCCAAGATGGCCACCATGGGGGCCGTTACTAAAAATAGCACAAACATAAAAATGACAATTACTCAAGAACCCTTGAATGGAATTGGACCAATTTTGTGTCAGAATGTTCCTTGCATGAAGCCGTTTTGATTAATTGCAATTTGGCATTCCAAGATGGCTGCCATCTGGTGTTACTAAAAATAGCACAAACATAAAAATGACAATTACTCAAGAACCCTTGAATGGAATTGGACCAATTTTGTGTCAGAATGTTCCTTGCATGAAGTCGTTTTGATTAATTGCAATTTGGCATTCCAAGATGGCCGCCATCTGCCGTTACTAAAAATAGCACAAAAATGAAAATGACAATATCTCTGTAACCGCTGAATGGAGTTTGACGAAATTTGTGTCAAAATGATTCTTGCATTGAGATGTTTCAAAAATATCTAACTGTAGACCATTCATATTGGCCTCTGTTACTAAAAATAGAAAAATGTGAAAATTAGAAAATCTCAATGGAGTTGGATTAATTTTGTGTCAGAATGGTCCTTTCATTAAGCTTTTTCGATTTTTTGCATTTTGGCATTCCAAGATGGCCGCCATTTGCCGTTACTAAAAATAGCACAAAACATGAAAATGACAATATCTCAGTAACCGCTGAATGGATTTTGACGAAATTTGTTTCAAAATGATTCTTGCATTGAGATGTTTCAAAATATCTAACTGTAAGACCAGTCATATTGGCCTCTGTTACTAAAAATAGAAAAATCTGAAAATCAGAAAATCTCAATGGAATTGGACCAAATTTGTGTCAAAAGGGTCCTTGCATGAAGGCTTTTCGATTTTTTGCATTTTAGCAATCCAAGATGGCCGCCATCTGCCGTTACTAAAAATAGCACAAAACATGAAACTGGCAATATCTCAGTAACCCCTGAATGGATTTTGATGAAATTTGTGGCAAAATGATTCTTGCATTGAGGTGTTTCAAAAGTAAATATATAAAGACCAGGTCAGTTGGCCTCTGTTACTAAAAGTAGCAAAATGTGAAAATGAGAAATTCTCAGTGGAATTGGACCAATTTTGTATCAGAATGGTTCCGTTGCACAATAGCCAGGTGAGCGATATCAGGCCCATTTGGGCCTCTTGTTTTATTACAAGTTTCTTATTTGTTACAGGAGGTGTTTGAGATATTAAGGGCTTCATTTGATGAAGCACACAAGGTGATAATGGACAGAGAAGGTGGTCTGACTACACTGTGTGCTTGTTTGGTGTGTCCAGTGAAAAACTCAAGCCAGTTTGCTATGTGCTGTCTTAATGTCGGAGACAGTTATGGTTACGTGTTTAGTCACAATCAGGGTAAGATCATGTATATGTTTCTCTTCTCTTGTCCATTTGAAAAACAGGCAATGAAACACAATAAAAAAAGGTTGACTGAAAGAAAAAAATATAGAGTTAGTTCTGAACTGGTTTTGCATTGTTGGCAATACCTGTCTTTTCATCCCTAGCAGGTATATGGTTAAAAAATTGCTCTCAGGTGTTGGAAAAATCTGTTTGCATTAAAGAAAATCATGTAACCTGTAATGACTCCTTAAGTGAATGGATACACTTTCAGGAGAAGCAACTCTGTCTTTTTAATTTTTGCTTCCCTTCTCAATTAGGTTCAACTCTTAAAGTATTTGCTCCACCTAGGAAGCAAACAGGAACTCTCAAAACTTGTCTCCCTTTGTAGAAATGGCAAAAAAATATGAAGGTGTACCCATTCACCTTACTACAGAACTGCCTGGTCAAAGAATAGAACCAGTTCAGTCAGGGTTTTGAATTCTGCCAAGCGTTTTATGACGCTTGGCTTGTAAAATAGCTAGTTAAAGTTTTACAATAATTACAGAATTGTTTCAAGGTCTCTCTGGTCAGTGAATCTTGTATGAAAAAAATATTGTTTAACCCTTTTTAGACTGGAAACCTGTTTTGAAGTTAAATCCAAGCATTGCCGACCATGTTCAGATGTCGCAGAATGCAGCATCTGATCAGGCTCTTCGCTGTTTGCTTACAGGAATTTCTATTCATTTGAAATGAAAAATTCGGCCAGAAATCCCTTAAACTAGAAATAGAATCATCCAAATGATAATGATTGACAAGTCTCACACCAGATAGGCGGCAATTGAAAACGCTTGTGCAGTCGACAAATGCAGATCAGAAATAGTGAGAAACAGCTTTTTCGATTGCAAATTGTCGCCAATTTGCAATCGAAAACGCTGTTTTGCAATCGAAAACACTGTTTTTGATTCTTGTTAATTGATTGTTAAGAGCGTTTTCGATTGCCGCCTGCCCGGTGTGAATCTACTTGTCAGGAAGGGGGTAAACCAACGTGTCTCAGTTTTATCTCAATTACTTCTTAGTATTAAGGTATACAGTTACACCATCTTTGTTTTGCTTGTGACTAGCAAAAGCAAGATATAGGTATTACTTTTCCAGCATAAACAGTGGTGTAAACTTTTTCAAGTTTTCTGGTTCAGCCCTATTTTGTAACAGTGTAAAGACAGGTGAGGCACAACCTGCTGTAGAAGTCTTGTTACAAGGCAGTCAACTTTAACAATTGATTTTTGAGTAGATGAATCCTGTCAGCCTTTCGGTCCTTTTATCTATCAGTATATAGCAAATTCCTTCCCTTAGAGGCTAATTCTCAGATAATGTTTCGTATTCTTAACAAAAACATATGTTGTGACCCTCATTAGGATTATCTCAGTGAGACAATCCTAATGAGGGGTCACAACATTTGTTTTTATGGTGAAATATGCAAAATTGTCTTTAAATAGCCCTGTTTCCCCTTCTTATCTAGAGCATTGCTTGAGCATATCCCCCTCTGAGAAGGAAGGCAATTATTTACATGTTAGAATTATCTCTCAGTGGAAATGTTTTCACACAGTTGTAGGTGTCTCAATATTTTGTGAAATTAAATAAAATTATGTTCTGTTTTTCAGGCATAAGAGAAGTCACTCAGGGCTCTCATGATGTTTCGTTAGTCCGGGACATTCGAGATGCAGGAGGGGCCTTGGGCCCAGTGGATGGAATAAACCCAGAACTGCACAACATGACATATGGTTTAAGTTTTGTTAATTCTGGAGACATTGCGTTTTTAACAACTGATGGTATTTCAGACAATTATGACCCTGTAGTGACTAAAATTGCCGTAGCCAAAATTGATATTTCGAGAGCAGAGACGGTTAAATTGGAAAGTAGTCCAGATGGTAATAGGTCAGATATTAGTCCCAGTAGTGATTCAAGTGAATCGAGTCCTACCTCACCGCCGGGAATGTTTAATTCTGATAAACCTGAAATGGAACCGAAAGAGAGGCATATATACTCATTGAAAGAAATGGAAAGGATTGTACATGAATTTGAGTTAGTGACAGAAGAAGAGTGTTCGGCTCAAGAGTTGTGCAGTGCATTAGCTCAGCATGTTCTTTTATTGACAGATAAAAAGCGTAAAGTGTTAGAAAATCCAGAGTTGTACAAGAAAAGAAAAATGTCACAAAAGGACAAAATTAGGCGGGATTCTGAAATTGTTTCGAAAATGTCAGCAGCACCAGGAAAGTTAGACCATGCTTCAATTGTTGCTTATGAAGTGGGTCTCTTTCGGCCAGATGAGGGAAATATGGACTCAATACCATTAGAAGGCACATTCAGTTCAGAATCTCACTCTAGTGACAGCCAGAATTCAAAGCCGTATCACTCAGGTGCAGCATCCTCATCATCAAAATCTCCACATAGTCACAAAAAGAAAATCCGACCAAAAAAACTTTTTTCAAAAATACGCAATCTCAGTGTTGGTTCATCTCCACAGTCACCCACATCTGACGTTCCTCATGAGTTTTTACCCATCTCTCCGAAAAAGTTTTCATTCAAACGTCCAAGACCCCATCAGCATTCAGCACCATCTACTCCCTCCAGTCCACCAGGCGCAGAAGGACTTCATTCTCCTGTTTTTGAAGGGTTCAGGTATCCAAGACCATCGCCTATGTCCCCCTCCCCTGTGACCTCCTCCCCATTTAGCCCTAGTCCCTCAACCAGTGGGCTTCCGATGCCAGCCCAGCATCCATGTCGTTCACCACCAATTTCATTTGAATCATCAGTTTGATTGATATAAACTTTAATGTGCTTAGTACTGGGACACCTAAGACCATTAATTTTCCATTTGTCCCAAATGGAAAATTAATGGGTTTTATGTGTCCCAATGTTTAAGCACATTAGGATATACAGTGATAATTTTAAAAGTGTGACATGATTTTTGTCTTTTCTCTGACTAACAGAAGCAAAAACATAAGTATTGCTCTTTTGGGTATTGGTGCCGTTTTCAGCATAAACTTTTGTCAATCTCTCTGGTTTATAGTATAAGCACCTCTTTATGACAACGTCAGCAGGCAAGACACAACATTTTATGGAGGTCTTGTTATAATTTCTTTGATACTACCGGTATATTTTCATTTAATTATTTGGTCATCTCAGCAATACCTATAGTAGACTTTTACTTTGTGGACAGCTCAGTATGAACTGAAATGCTGTCTCAAAGGGCTGTCATACTCAAACCATTCAGTCAGTTTTTAACACTGGTTTAAAGTGCCATGACCATCTCCAGTTTTGTTCTACAACTTTATCCTAGTCTGATGAATAGCCATTAGTTTGATATTAAATACCCATTTGTTTTATGCTCAGTATAAACATGAAAACTTTTTTCCATGCAGTCTTTAAAATATATACATGTACCTGTAGATGTAAAATTTAGGCTGACCTCAATCTGTTCACACACAGGTAAATGTAAAAGCCCCAGAGGTTAACTTAACGCATCTGAGTTGGCTCTATTCCATACTGGAGTTGGTGTAAAGTGGTGTAAAAAGTAAACGAAATCAACACCAGTTGGTGATAATGATACACTTTAAGCTTTTCTCAATTTTATTAGCTCACCTGGCCCGAAGGGCCGTAGTGAGCTATTGTCATACCAATGCGTCCGGCGTGCGTTGTGCTTCGTGCTTCGTCCCGAAATGTGTCCGTCAACAACTAAAAACAAATATTCAAACATCTTCTTCTGTAAAACTACTGGTCCCATGGTTCTCAAATTTCACACGGAGCATGACCTCAGAATTGTAAAATTGGGTCAGGTTGAAAATCCAAGATGGCCGCCATTACTAAATATAGCAAAAACAACAAAATAAACTTCTTCTCCAGAACCACTCTGGCCGGGCCGGGTAGCGCAATCGGTAGGGCACCTGACTCGTAAGTCAGAGGTCCTGGGTTCGAATCCCGGTCTGGCCACATACTTTCGTTTCTCCTTCCGCTGGTTCAAGAAGGGCAGTTGTCAGTTACTGGCGAAAGTATGTGCACTTAGTACTGGTTAACCGCTTAGGAGGTCTAAGCCTGCCCAGGAATAGTGTGGTTAGGTTAACTGACCGTCCCGACATGACCTTAGCTGTTTACCGTGGACGTTTAAGCATCAAATCAACCAGAACCACTGGGTATATTTGTCTGAATTTTGGCATGGAACATCAATGAAACCTTGGTATTCAAAATTGTAAAAATGAAAAAAATCTGTAGCGGAGTTTTGTCACAGTGACCTACTTTCTGTTTACGAGTGTAATTTTGCTCAAATGCCACTGTCAGAAAACGACTTATTCAAACAACTTCAAACAACTTCTTCTGTAAAACCACTGAACCCATTGGTCTAAAATTTCACATGGAGCATGACCAGACCTCAGGGTTTCTAAATCGTAAAATTGGGTCAAGTCAAGAATCCAAGATGGCCGCCGTTACTAAAAATAGCAAAAACATCAAAATCAACATCTTCCCCAGAACCGTTTGGTATATTTGGTTGAAAATTTGCATGGAACATGAATGGGACCTTGGGATTAAAAATTGTAAAAATGAAAAAAATCTATAGTTGAATTAGGTCACAGTGACCTACTTAGCGCTTACAAGACCGATTTTGCTCAAATGTCATTATCTCAAGAAAACACAATCGATTCTGGTCAGATTTGGTCAGAAATGGTCCTTGAATGGAATTATTTCAATTTTGTGCCAGTTGACTATCCAAGATGGCCACCACGGGGGCCGTTACTAAAAATAGCACAAACATAAAAATGACAATATCTCAAGAACCCTTGAATGGAATTGGACCAATTTTGTGTCAGAATGTTCCTGACATGATGCCATTTCGTTTTATTGCAATTTGGCATTCCAAGATGGCCGCCATCTGCCATTACTAAAAATAGCACAAACATAAAATGACAGTTACTCAGTAACCCTTGAATGGAATTGGACCAATTTTGTGTCAGAATGTTCCTTGCATGAAGCCATTTCTCTTAATTGCAATTTCGCATTCCAAGATGGCCACCATCTGCCGTTACTAAAAATAGCACAAAACATGAAAATGACAATATCTCAGTAACCGCTGAATGACTTTCGATGAAATTTGTGTCAAAATGATTCTTGCATTGAGATGTTTCAAAAGTAACTAACTATAGATCAGTCATGCTGGCCACTGTTACTAAAAATAGAAAAATTTGAAAATTAGAAAATCTCAATTGAATTGGACTTATTTTCTATCAGAATGGTCCTTTCATTAAGGGTTTTCGATTTTTTGCATTTTGGCATTCCAAGATGGCTGCCATCTGCCATTACTAAAAATAGCACAAAACATGAAAATGACAATATCTCAGAAACCGCTGAATGGATTTTGATGAAATTTGTGTCAAAATGATTCTTACATTGAGATGTTTCAGAAATAACTAACTGTAGACCAGTCATGTTGGCCACTGTTACTAAAAATAGAAAAATGTGAAAATTAGAAAATCTCAATTGAATTGGACTAATTTTCTACCAGAATGGTCCTTTTATTAAGCTTTTTCGAGTTTTTGCATTTTGGCATTCCAAGATGGCTGCCATCTGCCGTTACTGAAAATAGCACAAAACATGAAAATGACAATATTTCATTAACCGCTGAATCGATTTAGACGAAATTTGTGGCAAACTGTATCTTGCTTTGAGTCCTTTAAAAATTAACAAATATAGACCCGTCAAGTTGGCCTCTGTTACTTAAAAAATTAGAAAATTACAATGGAGCTGGACCAATTGTGAGTCAAAATGGTCCTTGCATGAAAGCTTTTCGATTTTTTGCATTTTGGCATTCCAAGATGGCCGCCATCTGCCGTTACTAAAAATAGCACAAAACATGAAACTGACAACATCTCAGTAACCCCTGAATGGATTTTGATGAAATTTGTGGCAAAATGATTCTTGTATTGAGATGTTTCAAAAGTAAATATATAAAGACCAGACAAGTTGGTCTCTATTACTAAAAGTAGCAAAATGTGAAAATGAGAAAATCTCATTGGAATTGGACCAATTTTGTATCAGAATGGTCCCGTTGCACAAAAGCCAGGTGAGCGATATCAGGCCCATTTGGGCCTCTTGTTTCTGATGTAGTTGGGCTCTTGAACCATCATGAACATTACAATTTATCATTCTGTAAAGCGTTTGGAAATTTATTTCAAGGCTTAGCCAGTAAATCAGCCCCAGTTCTGAAACTTGACTTTGGGATGTATTGGTATCAAATAAAATTACCTAATATTGTGATCAATTCACATCTCATAGCACAATTATTATCGCATTCCCATGAAACAACAATAAAAATATGATTCCTGGGGCTGTATAAGTGGTTGCTATGCTGTTGCTAAGGCTGAATTTCTATCAAGGAGATCCCCTACAACTATGAAATTTGCTCTGGAGGAACAGTCTTAAGACTGTTCCTCCATAGCAAATTTCATAGTTGTAGGGAATCTCCTTCAAAGAAATTTAGCCTTAGCAACAGCATAGCAACCACTTAAGTTGTTTTAAAAATTCGGCCCCTGTTCCCTTTTTAGCTCACCTGGCCCGAAGGGCCATAGTGAGCTATTGTCATACCAATGCGTCCGGCGTGCGTCGTGCGTCCGTGCGTCGTCCGTCAACACCTAAAAACAAATATTCAAACATCTTCTTCTGTAAAACTACTGGTCCCATGGTTCTCAAATTTCACATGGAGCATGACCTGACTCCAGGGTCTCAGAATTGTAAAATTGGGTCAGGTTGAAAATCCAAGATGGCCGCCGTTACTAAAAATAGCAAAAACAACAAAATAAACTTCTTCTTCAGAACCACTGGGTATATTTGTCTGAATTTTGGCATGGAACATCAGTGAAACCTTGGTATTCAAAATTGTAAAAATGAAAAAAATCTGTAGCGGAGTTTTGTCACAGTCACCTACTGTCTGTTTACGTGTGTAATTTTGCTCAAATGCCAATGTCAAAAAATGACCTATTTAAACAACTTCAAACAACTTCTTCTCTAAAACCACTGAACCCATGGATCTCAAATTTCACATGGAGCATGACCAGACTGCAGGGATTCAAAATTGTAAAATTGGGTCAGGTCAAGAATCCAAGATAGCTGCCGTTACTAAAAATAGCAAAAACAACAAAATCAACTTCTTCTCCAGAACCATTTGGTATATTTGGTTGAAAGTTTGCATGGAACATAAGTGGGACCTTGGTATTAAAAATTGTAAAAATAAAAAAAATCTATAGCGGAATTAGGTCACAGTGACCTACTTAGCATTTACAAGGCCGATTTTGCTCAAATGTCAATATCTTAAGAAAATGCAACCAATTCTGACCAGATTTGGTCAGAAATGGTTCTTGAATGGAATTATTTCAATTTTGTGCCAGTTGACTATCCAAGATGGCCACCACGGGGGCCGTTACTAAAAATAGCACAAACATAAAAATGACAATTACTCAAGAACCCTTGAATGGAATTGGACCAATTTTGTGTCAGAATGTTCCTTGCATGAAGCCGTTTCGATTAATTGCAATTTGGCATTCCAAGATGGCCGCCATCTGGTGTTACTAAAAATAGAACAACCATAAAAATGACAATTACTCAAGAACCCTTGAATGGAATTGGACCAATTTTGTGTCAGAATGTTCCTTGCATGAAGCCGTTTCGATTAATTGCAATTTGGCATTCCAAGATGGCCGCCATCTGCCGTTACTAAAAATAGCACAAAACATGAAAATGACAATATCTCAGTAACCGCTGTATGGATTTTGACAAAATTTGTGTCAAAATGATTCTTGCATTGAGATGTTTCAAAAATATCTAACTGTAGACCAGTCATATTGGCCTCTGTTACTAAAAATAGAAAAATGTGAAAATTAGAAAATCTCAATGGAATTGGGTTAATTTTGTGTCAGAATGGTCCTTTCATTAAGCTTTTTCGATTTTTTGCATTTTGGCATTCCAAGATGGCTGCCATCTGCCGTTACTAAAAATAGCACAAAACATGAAAATGACAATATCTCAGTAACCGCTGAATGGATTTTGACGAAATATGTGTCAAAATGATTCTTGCATTGAGATGTTTCAAAAATATCTAACTGTAGACCAGTCATATTGGCCTCTGTTACTAAAAATAGAAAAATGTGAAAATTAGAAAATGTCAATGGAATTGGACAAAATTTGTGTCAGACTCCGGATGACTGATATATGGTCCTTGCATGAAGGCTTTTCGATTTTTTACATTTTAGCAATCCAAGATGGCCGCCATCTACCATTACTAAAAATAGTACACAACATGAAACTGGCAATATCTCAGTAACCCCTGAATGGATTTTGATGAAATTTGTGGCAAAATGATTCTTGCCTTGAGGTGTTTCAAAAGTAAATATATAAAGACCAGGCAAGTTGGCCTCTGTTACTAAAAGTAGCAAAATGTGAAAATGAGAAATTCTCTGTGGAATTGGACCAATTTTGTATCAGAATGGTCCTGTTGCACAATAGCCAGGTGAGCGATATCAGGCCCATTTGGGCCTCTTGTTTTTCTTGTTGACCTTGTGATAGCTTGTGTGTCAATTATCTACTACAACGCACTGTATGCACTTTTGAAGCATCGATACAATGCTTAAAAATAAATCATAGTCACAACTGGTATTTATTTCGTTTACCTTTTCGGCCATTTTACACAGACTCCAGTGCAGTATAGAGCCAACACCAATGCGGAAGTTAACATCCTGTGCTTTTATATTTACCAGTATGGTTCATGGAATCCTTCCCTATTGCTCAGTTTATTGAAAAATGTGTGAAACTGGTTAATTTCCCAAAATATTGGAACACCTTAACCAGTTTGATAAAGATTGTAATATCAGCTTGTTAAAATTTTAGGATTACTTATTACTTTAAAATTCTTACTAATTATCTTAGTATCTTAAGTTTTACAATTATTAAAGTCTTTAATACATGTAATTGTAAAACTTTACAGGGATGGGACTATATAAGGAGGATTAACTTCCACAGTGTCATTTGGACGGACACACGGCACCAAGTGTGTGCAACTATGGTTACGTACCATTGAGCCACTACGGTAACGTCGATAAGAGAACTGAACTGAACTGAACAGTGTCATTATGTCTCTTGATCTCATAGTGTCAACAGCTCCAGTCAGCCAATAAAAAAATCATAACTGTTAATTCTGGTCCACTGATTGGTTGACTAAATTTTCACACCTTTACCTATACAGGTAACATTGTTACGTGCTGGGAACCAGACCCCCTGGAAGAGAAGTCCTGTCTTTAAGAGCTCAGTGTGCAAAGCTTTGTTAGCTTAACACAGTCATAAGTCAAAGAATTGTTAAGACTTCTAGTGCTGATAAAATCAAGTGTTCTGATATTTTTGTGGCCAAAAAATAGAGTAGGTTTTGAACTGCAAAAGCTCCTAACATTTTCAGCAAAAAAATGGCAGTGCATGTGATATGTTTGAAATTTACCGGTAAATATCATGTTAACTAACAATGTTATTAGTTTTGAACAACAGGGCCCAGATTGTTAATCACAGACCTTAACTGTAATTATCTTAAATTTTAACAAGTAGGTTTTATCATGTAACAGTGTGTCAGTACTATGCTAGTGGATTGGCAGGCAGTGCAGTTAGCTGATGCACGTATGTCCCTGTGTTTATGGTCATTTTAGTATATTTTGACAAAAATTATTACCATAATGTGCATATATAGTGGGACACCAAACAATAATGAATTTTCCATTTTGGACAAATGGAAAATTTATCATTTAAGGTGTCCCAATACTTAAGCACATTAGAGTAACTCTATTGCATATAACGAGAATGTAGAATCATAGTTCAGGAAAAATTATTTAGCATTACCTCAATCATCCTAACTTTTGGGACTGAAATCCATTAGCAAACAGTGCAGACTCTGATCAGACTGCTTATCCTGAGGAGCAGTCTGACAGGAGTCTCCACTGTTTCCCATTGTGCTTGCATACCAATCCCCAAGATAGAAAAAAAGTACATGTAGATCAAATTTTACAAAATAAGCTAGTGTGGGTCAAAGTTTATTGTTTTATGCATGAAACATGATACCTGCACAGTAGCGAGTGTAAACGCTGCTACTTAAAAGCTGTTTTTGTGGCATTGTGCATGAGACTTTTCATATCTTGCTAATTACAGTAATTTTTTTAAGTTGTCCCAATATAATAATTGAAGGTACCGTAATAACCCTAAAACTTTGGACACCCGAAAGTCGGAAAATTCTTGTTAAAAATTTCATAGAAAGTGAATTTTGCACATGTTAATGCATCCAGATGATGCTTAGTAAATGGCAAACAATGTAACTGCTCCTTGTTTGATCTGGATTTACAATGTTTGCTCAGGCCTGTCTGTCCAAATATTTAGGGTCATTATGGTAATTATGGTAACTAGCAGCAGGTGTAATCCTAGTCAAATTGAATTACCGGTATTTATGTCACTTCATTTGATAGTTTAGTGAGATTAATAGTGTTTGCTCAAGTTTAGTTTTCATTGTAAATTTGTGTTGCCTCATTCAATTATAGAAAATCAGATATAAGTCAATTTTAGAGTAAATTTTATTATACTTCAATTACATTGAAAGCTCAATCCAAATTATAAAATTGTTTTCAAAGGCATGAGTGTTTTAGTTCTATGGTTACATTCTGTGTTAAACAGCTTTTGATCAATGCTTGAGAAGATTTCAGACTAGCTACTGTAGTATTTAGTGTGTGTTTATCTTTTAACAACCATCTCCACTGAGTACAGAGCTGGAAAAACAAAATGAGCTGTGACACAAGAAAACCAACAAAGTGGTTGTGAACCCAGCACAGACTCAGATCAGCCTGGGCATCTGCCCAGTCAGATCAGTCTCTTCGCTAAGCGCTTAAGGGAAGCTAAGGGTCTAAGCTACCTCCATGCAGACAGCAAAGACTCTGATCAGACTGGGTAAATGCCCAGGCTGATCTGAGTTTGCCCTGGGGGCACAACCACTTTGCTGTTTTTTTCATGTCAGGCTCAAATAACTTATCCACTTGCCATCACTATTGGACTATGGTGTTGGATGGGTGAAATTTCGGAATCTCTGAATTTATATCATATACAATGTTTTTGACAGAATGGAAGAGACTTGATCAGACTGTTGTGTATCACATCTTTACCAGTAACAGTTTTCCTCAAATGTCCAAAACTAACCTAATAACAGTGAAAGGCTAGACCCATATATGGTGCTTTAGATAAGAAGGGGTAACAGGGATAATCTAAGGATAATTAGCCAAATTTCTCCAGTAAAACATACATTCTGACTGTCTCGTTGAGATGGTTCTAATGAGGGGTCACAACATATGTTTCGCTGAGAAATAAGAAAAATTACCCTTAAACTATCCCTGTTAGCCCTTCTTATCTGGAGCACTGATGTATCTGAAACCTGAAACAATTTTACTGTAAATTTCTTCCATGACAGCCAGAGGTCAAGATAAATTTGAGTTTTGAGGATAAATAAAAGAGAGTTCTGTACATACTTTATTCGAACATATATTGTGGCCCCTTATTAGAACTGCATTCACAAGGTGGTTCTGATGAGGGGTCACAATATGTTTTTAATTAAAATAAAATAACAAAAATTATGCCAGAATTGTCCTCTGACAAAATCCTATCTGCTTTCTGACAGCAATATTTATAAGAGGGCATTGACCATATGTATTCCATACCTTGCCAATTTCTACTATATGCTGTTTCAGCATAGAAACTTGATTAGATGCTGTTTACAATTTTTGATGTGTTTGTAAAATGTGGATCTAAATAGTGGCCCATACTCCATCATATGCATAGAAATAATAGGGCCTAGCTTACTGCTTAAACGTTAAACCTAGATCAAAGAATAGATGATAATTTGGGATAGTATGTCAGTTCTCCAGAAACCTATAATAAGGCTGCTCATTAGAACTGCCTCATAACAGGGATCACAACATGTTTTTATGGAGAATTAAGAAAAGTTATCCCAGAAATTATTGTCAGCTAATTCCCATACTTGGAGTTCTGATAATTGAAAAATTTCAGTGATATGTTGAATTACAATTAATATATGCCAACACATTTCTGTTCCCTGTGTACCTGGTGTAGAGGTCAGGCCGCGTAGCCCAGTTGGTAGCACGTCTGACTCAAGAGCCAGATATCCCAGGTTTGATACCTGATCCGGCCACATACTTTTGTTTCCCCTTCCGCTGATTCAAGAAGGGCAGTTGTCAGTTACTGGCGAAAGTATGTGCACTTGGTGCTAGTTAATGGCTTTGGAGGTCTAAGCCTGCCTAGGAATAGTGTGGTCAGGTTAACTGACCGTCCCGACATGACAATAGCTGTTCACAGAAGGCATAAAGCTATAATACCGCTATACAACATGGTGTAGAGAAAGAGTACGTGTATTTATTTTAACTGTGCACTGGGGAGCAAAAACATTTTGTTTCAATATAATTTATGTATACATCAAAGAAGTTCTCTAATGTCTTAGTGAAATACAAGGTATTTAGGCATTCACATCATTAAGAAGAAAGACCACAAAGTCTTTTCCAGTCATTTGTTATAGATATATACACAGCAAACTCCTGTTGCCTGCCATTTTGTAGCAAGTGGTCATTTAAGAAATGATATTATTGTTGGTCAAAGAGTGATACCGGACAAACAATTAAGTATTTGTTAAGGTGAATGGGTACACTTTTAGGGGAAAGAACTCCGCCATTTTCATTTCTGCCTCCCTTCTCACTTGTGCAACTCTTTAAGAAAAAAAATATTTGCTTTTATAGAAGCAGTCTTTTCTCTTAGACAAGAACATGCTATACTACCATTCCAGGGATCACAGGTTCCACCAAGGTCCTATTTCTGTATGACCTATGTGTTGGTGGGATGTTAAACCCAAGTTCACTCTTTCACCCTAAGAATAGACCCCATTTTGACATTCTTCATCATCCACAGAAGCAAACAGGAAGTTTCTCTTTGTGAAAATGCAGAACATATACCTTAACTGATTATATACTCATATATCCAGAGCTCTAGATAAAAATATGTTGTGTGTGGTGTATTTGGATGGGTTAGGTGATTAGAGGAAGATGTGTGGTGGAGTAGAAAGAGTATGTTTGTGGTGGTTGGTGTGGGGAATGGTCTTTGATGTCAAGGTCATGGCCTTAAAATTTTATTGCTGAAGTTTTGATGAAGTTGTATAAAGACTTGCAGTTTTACAATACCATGACAGATTTTATGCTGACATCACACTGATTGAAGCTTTATACAGTGATACCCCTGTCCTGGCTTGCTGACTTGATGATTAAGATCACAAACTGCAGAATTCGGTTTTAAAATAACAGTTTCAGTGCAAAATTTTCTAAGGTCATATAGTTTTAGCATTTCCCGACGTATAAAGTTTTCATGGGCTGATCTTAGATGCATTGTTTTTGCAGGAATATCCCCACCACCTCATTGATCAGAGGTTATGGTTGTAGACATAGAAATTATGTTATTACAGTTCTCAATTTCAGTTCATGTAAAGGCTTGTTGGTTCATATTGCTTGGAAAGATTGAGTTTTTGAGTAGACTTATGATATATGTTTTCCCAAAGTTTTACACTGTATAATTTATCCTTGTTTGCCATAGGGATTTTTCATGCTCACAGACTTGGATCTTCACCTACGCAATAGGCAACACTTTTGTTCTGCAATGGGCAAGAATCATATTAAGTGAGCTATGCTGTCCAGCAACAGCTCCTGTAATATGATGGTGAAGCACAACTTTAGGTGTGCAGTCATGGCCAGAAACAAGTATTGTCTAATGATTTGATCTATGCATCAAAAGTCAAATCAAAACTTTTCGAGGGTTTTGGGAATTACTTAGCACTATGAGATTGCTTTGCACTTTGTTAGAAATCCTGTTCTTTTTGTGTGTTAATAAAATTAATATATTGTTTTTAATGGCATCATATACCCTATTTATAAAGCTATAAGATGGGAATTTCCCCTCCGAAACAACCCAAAAATCTTGATCTGTCTTACGAGACAGATCTAGATTTTTGGACTGTTTTGGAAGGCAAAAATAATCTGAGAGGACAATTAATGTGACTGATTTACATACTTGGGGACATTTTTGATGGAGGAAAACACCCTGTTCTTATAGCTGAATAAATATGTACATGTACTGTAATTACCCTAAGTATTGGGCAGAGGGATTGTTAATAAATGGTATAGACTCAGGCCTGACTCACCTGATCAGGGTCTGCAATGCTTGTCAGCCTGCCTACAGTTTTATGACTTACCGCTATATTGATAACTTGTTCAAATTTTGGCATTGCAGCTATTAGTTAAAGTATATGGGGACCTTTCTATTTTTCCTTCAATTTTAACAAAAGGAAACCACTTTTGTGACTTCTGTTTTCTACCCTGGATATGATGTAGCCTCTCTAAACTGGGGTCTACCCTTAAAGGAAAGAATTTGCTTCTAACAGGCCTCATACTGACAAAGCTTTTCCAAGCCTGAAATGCCTGCTTTCACAGCCTAAAATAGCCCTTTTTAAGCAGAAAAAACACTGAAAACTTAAAAATCAAAGCCTGAAATCAAGTAAAATTCAAGAAATGAAAGCCTGAAATCCTGCAAAAGCCTGAAAAGTATGAGGCCTGTTCTAAGGGAGCAAATTCTTTCCTTTAAGAGTTGACCCCCATTGAGAAAGGATGCAAAATGAAAATGGCAGAGTTGCCTCCCCTGGAAGTGTAAGTTTGTTCAATAATTAAGTTTATTATGGTATATTTATTAGGTTTGGTGCAGATTTAAAGTTAGCTGATTTGTTAATGTTTTTGTTCATGAGTCATTGTAAAGGTTGTTTTTAACTTACATTTATCACATAGAAAGCTGTGTGCTTTTATTGTTTATTCTTCCATTACAGTAATAAAAACAATTCGATAAAAATTCTGTTCAGACTTGTCAGTCCTAACCAGGTGAATTTAAGGAGTATTGCTTTACTTGTATGATTTTGTTGCAGGAGCCCTGGTTGCTCAGTGGGTTAAGCAATGGCCTGCTGATCTGGTGGTCCGAGGTTTGATTTCTCCTGGAGGCAGAAATCTTTTCAATCTTAACAGGGGTCTATAGCACATAGCCTTTCATTATCTCCCTTCCGCTGAAATACTGTTGAAAAAGACGTAAATAACAAGTCATCCATCTATCATTTTTTCACAGGAGAGACAACTATGTCAGACCTATATTTTGCTTGCCTAGTAGGGTAATTCTTTCTTGCAGGGTTTTACTCTTAAAAGAAAGAATTTCCTGAGCAAATTCTTTCCTTTAAGAGTAGAACCTTCTACATGTACTTTGCCATTGTGAAGTTGTATTTCACAAACTGCCTTCAAACATCATGAAAGTTCAAACTATAATGACAATTCACCTCTCTGAAGTCACGCCTTCTTTAAACAGGTATAACATTTCTTTATCAGTTATAAGGTAAATCACAGACTTATTGTGTGAAACTGACCACATGTGATTGTGCTTCTGCGACTGCGTCACATGCTAATTTGTCATTGCATTGGTCAGTTACTATCAGGTGACTTTTGAGTGACACTGGGTGTGGCTGGGAAAGCTCTATTGATGGCAAGATGACCTGTTTCTTAAATGTGTCTTTTATAAGCTTAATTTTTATAGATATGAGAAGATAATTCAACAGGAACATTTAGCAAAATAAAAGAATATTCAAATGTCATTATCAGTATATTAGTATTTTCTAGAAAAGTAAAAATCAACAAGAATAATTGTTAAGATACACAAAAAGATATTCACATTTACTAATAGATGAACTAAACATATTGCACAATAAAGTATACTAAGGTTAATGGGTACACCCTTCAAATTTCCACCCATTTTAAAAAAGGGGAATAACTTTTGTGACTTCCTTTTCTCTTCCCTGGATAATGAAATCTACCAAAATGGGAGTCTACTCTTAAAGGAAAGAATTTGCTCCTTGGGGAACAAATTGTTTCCTACAAGAGTTGACTCCCATGGAGAAGAGAGGCAGTGGTGTAAATGGCAGTGTTGCTTCCCTTGAAAGTGTATCCATTTACCTTAAAGAGCTCCAAATACAGTTGGGAATCCTGAAGATTTTGGGAACTTTGTTGAATCTGTGTCACTAAGCAGACTGATCTGAATATTGGCTGATTACACATGCCATATGGCTTATTTATTCATGGAAATAGCTCAATTATGGTATGTCAATGGATGTTTATATCAGAGAGCCAGATAAATAGTTTTTTTAACACTTTAAGCACCTAAAATAAAAAATAACTGAATTTTCAAACAGCATAAATCCAGATGAGGCAGCTCATAATGAGCTGCGTCATCTGGATCTATACTGTGTACCTATTTGTGTTACAATTCTCAACATGATATAGCTGGGATGAAACGTTTTTTTTAAATTTTGCAGAAATAAATTTTGTCATCTGTTCTTTGAGGCTTATAGAGTTCATAATGTTCCATATTTTCTTATTTGTCCATGGAAACATATTTTATGACCTGCCATTAGAACCACTTCAATGAGGCAGCTCTAATGATGGTTCACAACCTGATTTTATGGAGAACACCCAAGAATTACTTACAAATATAGTTACTAAAACCAAAATTTATCTGGAGCTCTGTGTTAACTAAAAAATGTATGACTAGAGTAGCTGAGGTTCTTGTAATGTCTGTTGCTGTTGCATAGGTATAGTTCCTTTACTCTTTAAGTACTCAGGATAAGTTCTACATGCTTTCTGCATCATGGTGAGAAAACCAGGAACACCAGTCTGAAAAAAAATACATAATTATAAGCATGAACATGAGACTTGTACACCTGCAAACAGAAGGAATAGAAAAAAACAGTTTTTGTCTATACCTCCATATGGGTAACCTTCATGCTTTTCTGCAATGTTTTAAAAGGGAAGCAATTTCTAAGACTTCCCGTTTGCGTCACCAGATAATGATCCCTTCCTTTCCTTTAACTATAGGATCTCTCTGAGAAAGAAGGCAAAACTGAAAACAGAAGAGTTGCTTGGCTCGAAAATGTATTCATCTACTTGCTTCTTCAGGAGCAGGGAAAAATTCTTCCTGATCAAATATCTTCCTTGGTACATTGAAACCTGTATTAAAGGCCACATTTTTTAAACAATTGTCCATATCAAAAGGCCAGCTTTCAGAGATTATTCCAATAGAAGAGGGATTCACCTTATTAGAGAAACACTAAATACTTCCTTGTAAAAAGCAGTGGCCAAACAAACAAACACTATTAATGGCCCTCATTAAAATTGCCTGCTTCAATTTTTCCATAAAAAAAATGATCCCTGGTGTGGCCTTTCAGTAGAGCCACTTCATAATAGCCATTAAAACTTCTTGATCAAGAAATGAGCAAAATTAATCTCAAATCTATGTTCACAGTACATGTAATTACTGTTTGTGATTTTTGTGCATGAAGCAAGTTGCACAAACTCAACCACAAGAATGAACTTTCTACTATTGGCTGGAAGGGAGTCAGAAAAAATTCAAACAGATGTAGCTGGGAACTTGTCCAAATTTGTAAAATCATGACAGTTGGTCTATGTTATAATACAAAAAGGGCTTCGCAAGCGGCGCATAATACGCCCGTTTAAATGTCATATAGGAGTTACAGAGTGAACAAGACTGTTTACAAAAGGATAGACAGGCAGACAAACAGAGGCAACCACTCTACAATTAATGAATGCAACATTATTTAAATATACTATTAGTATATCAATTCAAGGGAGATAAACTAAATATACTAGATATACCATTCTTGGTTCTACTACACTCCCCTGACATCACCATTAAGTTCTGTTACAATATTTTAATCAGTTGAAACGTTAAACAGGATATTTATGCAAGGGCAGGTAATTCAGTAAGTAAGCCAGAGTTGTGGTTCCTGCTCAGGATACATTGCCTCATTATTATACACATTCCTACAAAGTTTCATTCTAATATTTCAAAAGGTTAAGGAGAAATGGAGTGAATGAGAAACACCTAAAATATACTAATCAAAGGGAGGTTACTCCAAAATTAAGAAAGGGGGAGCAACTATTCTTATATGTGACATACTGCCTTGTGATCATGCACATTGTTATAAAGTTTCATCGTGATATTCCAAACGGTTACCAAGTTAAGGTATGCACAAGGTAAGTATACACAAAAAAAACTAACTTGAACTAATGAAAGGGAGGTAACTCAAAAACGCAGATTGGGAGAGCAGCCATTGTTGTACGCGACACATCTTTGGGACTTCATAAACCTTGCTATAAAGTTACATGAAGATATCCAAAATGGTTATCTAGTTATGGCGCGCACAAGACTTGCAGGGTAAAAATTAATCAAAGGGGCATAACTTGGAAACTAAGGAAGAGGGAGCAACCATTTTTGTATGCGACACATTCCCCTAACCTAATACATATTCCTACCAAATATCATGAATGTATCCCAAACTGTTACTGAGTTATGCCGCGCACAAGAATGTTTACGGACGGACGGATGGATGGACAGCGCCACGACATAATACGTCCGTTTTTTCAAAACGGGCATATAAAAATATAGTATCAGGGGTACTACTCACTTTAGCGGCCCAGTTGATTAGCCAAGTTGGTATAGAACCTTTGGGGTTGTCATAATATCTCATATAAGCTGAAATATATCAATAATGGTGTAGTCTATAACCTATGACATACTATACCATATTTGCTGTAATTATTACCCTAATGTGCTTAAGTATTGGGGCACCTAAAATAATAAATTTTCCATTTGTCCCAAATGAAAAAGTCACTATTTTTAGGTGTCCCAATATATACGCACATTACGGTATAATTATTACATAATAATTATATTCCCTTTGATTTTCCTTAGATGAGCCTATTTTGGAGAAACAGTGTTCATACTTCCATGAACAACAGTCCGACACACAAGACTGTTGGTTCACAATGCCACATGTAAACAAAAGAGGCCACTGGCCATTGTAACGTTCAATTTGACGTCTCGCCTTGGCAATAGCTGTTTAACCTAAGCGCCTTACCTGTTGGTTAGTGACAGCTTGTCGTTGCATATTGCTCTTAAAAATCGAAAATGATGCTCAAAATAATCTTAAAATTAAATGTAATTATAAGAGATATATTTCATTTTTCCAAAGTTCATGGAAGTATGAACACAAAGGGTCCCTTGCAAAGTTAACATCGAGTGTCACTTACTTTGCATGTGACCCATTGTGTTCATACTTTCATGAACATCAGAAAAATGAAATTTATTTCTTAATGACATGTTATGCCTTTAACTAATGAAATCATCAAAGGTTTCAATCAGCATGATCCATACAGTGTGAGCAGGATCTTTGCCATGCACATCACTGAGTCAAACAGGACCAGAGTTTAAGCAAGGACAGAATTTTCTTATAGAGCTTTACTACCTCAATAAGTGGTCCACATCTTAACTGTTTCCCCACTTTCGCCCGATAAGTCTGACTGATGTCAAGGAAAACTAACCACAAGCGAAGTGGTTAAGTGTAATACAAAATCCAGACAGAATTCTTTTTGCTGACCACAATTTGGAGGTATTTTTATTTTATTCAGCATTTAAAGATCCATTCATTCCCCTGGCTCTCAAAATGCAACTTCATGAAAGTTGCAGTTTAAATGTGTAGAAAACTCAATTTTTGGATATGAATTTTTCCATTCATACTGGTATTTTACATTTATTCAGTGTTGTTGTTTTTTTCTCTAAATATTTCTAAGAATAACTATTATACCTTTTGATCCTACTTTACCATCTGTTGTAAGGGCACAGCTTTGTACATAATCATCAACACGTATAACTCCATCTTTCTCTGGTAGAGTGGAAGCTGTCTCACTACGTGCTAATACAACCCAGACTTTATTGCCATCTTTGTTTAATTCTCTGACTTCTCTTTTGTATACATACTGGATCAGTTAAGGAACACAATGTAACTGGAAGATAACTGAATATACATGTACCAGTAAGTTTGAAATCAGATTCAGGCAAGAGCAACCATGCAAATAGTGAGATACTGCCATTTATAGGATTAATTTCAACCTTATTCTGTATGCTTTAAATCTACTGAAATACCTCTAGCTCTGATATTGTAAGTCAATGAGCTGTATGGCTAGTATTTAAGTTAGCTACAGCTGAACCTTGGCTGGTCAAACTTGGTTGGTAATAAGTTTATATGTGTTGACAAGGAAGGATACATCTCTATTAGACATTGGCCAAGGATAATTAACATTCCAGTATATTAACTTTTTACCATCAGCTTCAAACTCGTATAACTCTGAAAGAAAAGAAAAAGATAAGATATACAATCTAAATACCATACAAATTTTCTCACCAATAAACTTGTCCTGGAAATATCTTCAATCTTCTATAACAGCAGCTCTGCCAAGGGCTAGTTCATATAAAAATGATTCTGATCAGACTGCTCCTATCAAGAGCAGGCTTGTACAGGTCTGTCTGGTCTCTTCAAACTTTCTTCAAACTTTCTTACCATGCGGTTTGAGGATAATTATGATATGATTTCTGTTCATATGTACTTCATAAAAACATATGTTGCAATCCCTCAGTATAAGAACTGGCTAAAATGTTTCTGTCTGATAAGAGGAACAACACTATATATATAGGTAAGTTGAATGAATAAATTATAATTTTTCTCAGAATGATCATCAAATACTTGATGATCATTCTCGGAAAAATTCAAATTCATTCTGTTCTGGAGCTCTGACTCATGGTATTTATGTTAACCAAGAAATCATTAGTATGTGGAAACCATATTACCCAAATGTACCCAGAAGTATTTTGATAAAATACCATACAATCAAATATAAACTTTATTTACAGTCAGAGTGTTACAACATTAGCTATGGATACTATTTACCAACTTAAAAACGCGTATAGGACCATAATTATTGTGTCCCACATTTTTTTTCTGAGGAAAAAACAACAAACTCTGTATGATGCAGAGCTCATTGTTTTTCTTTAGAAAAAAAATTCTTGGATGTTTGTCAGAGATACATACCTTTAACATAGGAATCCCACTGTTTCCTGTATTCATTATCAACATAAACTTGAGCACATATACCAGGTTGAACATCATCTAAGACACCGTAAACCTTGTAGTCATATAGTCCTGATGTCTGCAGAGAGAAATAAAATCTAATATAAATACCTTGTGTAACATGCATATACATAAATACCCTGCGTACATGCATATATTTGGACACCTACACAAAGTAATTATCATGAAATTTGATCATACAACATGACAAAAAATTATTCAGAGAACTAGAAATGTTAACAGTTGCATGAAAGAAAGTCTTCAGTCTTCACACAGATCTATAGACAAATTATTGCTTTCAACATCACAATGAATGCATTTATGATGGTTAGGTCTGACAATCAAGAAAAGAATATCAGTGCTAGTCTCTTGGATCAAGCCTGTTAAACATAGCCTAAGACAGAAATAATCTTATCTGCAGCTCTGAATACTGACTATGCAGTAGCATCAGCACAAATAGGTGTGGCCTGACACAAAATACAATTGTATCGACCTTCAATAAGTAAGTATTGTGAACCGGAGCACTATGGCATAACAGGGGCAGTTTTCCTATAAGGGCACTGCCTCAGATATATGCAAGTGCATGATCATTTAAATTGACATTTAAAAATTATCTTGAGAATGAACAGCCACTGTACCACTCCCACTACAAGCCATCTTTATCCCTGTATATGCTACTGTAAAATTTAGAAAAATTGGGAAAGCAAAACTGTCCTAAAACTATCTAATGGTTAATTCTACATCAACATTTACCGATTCAGTAGATGGCAAAGACTAGCATAGTGTCCTATTTGCTTTTTACAATGCAATAAAGCGTCCAAAAGATGCAGACGGAATGGCATACAGTGTAGATACTGATCAGAAGCAGTCTGATTTTCTGTCTGCACTGTTTGGTAAGACCCATAACATTCTCATCATATGCTGTCAATATCAGGTTAGAGAGAAACTAAGATAAAAGTATATACTTCCATCGAGGTATATACTTCGATTGAAGTATAAAACTGAGTGGAAATTAAAGCATGATTGCTTCTGCAGTTGCATGAAGCAGAATTGCAATATTATACATGAACAACAGTGAAAAGCATAACAAACCATTTATGATTTTGTAAAAAAAAAAATCAACTCCCATCTGTGTGTTTTATGCAAATTCAGGAAAATTCAAATAAAAGTATATTTTTGAGATGCCGCCTCCAGTTGGACAGATATATCCATTCTGTGTAATGGTCTACATGCTTGTTGTGCTGGGATCATGTCAGAGATATCATTGGACTGCAATAACAGAAATCAGGGGGAAATGGGAAGATACATGGTTACAGAAGAATGTGGTTCTTTTACAAAAACACAGCAGCAGAAATCAAATTGCTTTGCATTCCAACTTGATTTTCATAAATACTTGAAAGTTTGCAATTATATTCTAAATGAATACAGGTGAAGAATCACTCAATCCTTATGCAATTTATGTACCTAGATCAATCCAAGTATATACCGTGATGGAAGTATATACTTCAATCAAATTCTCCCTAACCTGAATATTTACATATTCTTCCAAACGCATGCAATAGAAAAAGTAACAATCCATAAATGGGTGTATGTGAACGTCAAACTTGTTGTACTAATTAACTGTTGAGTTTTCTAGCTTTTATGATGACAGAATTAATTTACCTCATTGTACAGCCTGTAAATAGTGACACCATGTGATTCAACAAAAAATTCCCAGCCCTCAGTCTGTGGGTTGTCAAGTTCTTGGCATGCAAGTTCAAACTCTGAATCTTGAAATAGACAAACTTGTCCCTCTGCCATACTTAACAAAGATTTTTTTTTCTAGTTCTGTTTACTTTTACTTCGTAAGCAATTTCTTATTCGTTCATGACAAGACACGAAAACACATGTTCTGTCAAACGCAATGTTTACTTCCGCATCCATGGAGACATGCGCACTGGAGTTATTGGTTTCCCGCATATGAGTCGCTAATATAAATTTAAGCCGGGAAAGGAAAACCATTGGATAAACCGGAAGTTTACAGTTTTGACAGGTGCCCGCAGAAGTGAAATCTCGAAATTCTCACAAAATTTTGTTAATTTTGCTATTTTAGTGATAGTGAACTCCAATTGAAGTTGTCCAAAGTAATTCTACGGGATCAACAATTGATTTTAGGTTCATTAATTGTTTAGCATGCACTGTCCATCACACTGAGAAGAAATTGCACTGAGAAGCAATATTTCTCAGTCTCACTAAACTATTGAGTGGAATAACCTTACCATGGGTGCGTTCGGGGTTCTGCCAGTGTCACTATTGGCATGCCAATACCGTTCAGAGTTTCATCATTGGCTCTATCATTGGTACTGCAGACAACTTAGGGTGTGGGCAAAAGTACCAACGTGGGAAAATAATTGTGTAATTCAGTTTGGCAGTTGAGTGAATCCATCATAAATGCTTGATTTGAGACAGGAAAATAAACGTTTTTTTTCCCACAATGATGAAAGCAAATAAGAAAAATTAAAACTTTCCAATTACAGAAAAATATTTGACTCTGCAATGGTGCCATTGGCTCTACCAATTGTACTATTGGCGCCTTTGGCTCTATCAATAGTACCATTGGAATCATTGGCTGCGGATACTGTTTAGGGTTCAACGGTCACCAATGGTACCATTGGCAACCAATGGCACCATTGGCAAAATTGCGCCAATGTCACCATTGGCAGAACCCCGAACGTAGCCTATACGTTGTGGCTCTTACTGATGAAATGAAGGCCCTGGCTGTCTAGTGATGCTCTCTTTGTAACATTTCTTGGAAATGATGACTAGTTGCAACAGCCATATTGCATAACTAAGCTAACTTTTATGGTGAAAACTGGTGAGGTCATGAGCAAGGAGATGTAGTTGGACAATAAAGAAAGGCAGTAGCTAGTCCTGCAGACTCATGTCATTACATTTCACTATGCTATACTACATGTACGAGAGAGTACACAATGACTATCTGATAGTAGTCTAGGCAGTAGCCTGCCATACGGATGGACTCAAGGCTACCCATATGTACCCATGCAGGTAGCGTCGAGTCAAGGCTAGTTAGGCAACCCATATGACTAAATGGGGGAAGGGGTAGGAGAGAGGGGTAGTGGTTGCCTAGCTGTATCGCAATTGGTATGGCAGTTTTTTTGCAACATGGTATTGATGTACCATAGTTAATAGTGGTAATAGCTTCAAACAGGGTCTAATTATATTTGAGACTGTCTAAAATTAAAGTTTCAAAAATCTGATATTAGGTTAAAGACAGTAAATTATAGCAGCTGTAAAAGGCTTACATGTAAGCATACTTTGATGTAAGATAACAACAATATTTTATCAAAGCTTTCTATTAAACAAAGCCTGAAATCATTGTTTTTTTATATTTGAAACTGTCTAAATAGTCTCAAAACAATGATTTCAGGCCTTGTTTAATAGAAAGCTATTAAACAAAGCCTGAAATCATTGTTTTTTTATATTTGAGACTGTCTAAATAGTCTCAAAACAATGATTTCAGGCTTTGTTTAATAGAAAGCTTTGATAAAACATTGTTGCTATCTTACATTAAAGTATGCTTACATGTAAGCCTTCTACAGCTGCTATAATTTACTGTCTTTAACCTAATATCAGATTGTTTGAGACTATTTAGACAGTCTCAAATATAATTAGACCCTGTTTTCAGTAATTATTTAATCCCTCAACTTTATTTATGTTTTATCTTTTCGATAGCATTTGCTAACATACTAACAGACTGAAAGGGGAATATAGAAATAAAAAATATAAATATGTATAGTCCAAGCTGAACATAATTACTGAATATGGCCATATGAAAAACTTATTTATTTCGTTTAAATAAGCTGAGCTTATTTATTTCAGGGACAAAAAATTTGTTATTTGCTTGCTGGTCGGTGCTTTTGTTATTGCCAGGTTCATAGTGAATAATTAAAGATTTGTCAGTGTCATTAAATTTTATCTATCATTGTTGTAACATATCTGGTGCTTCACCAGGCACACAGTCCAGGCATTTAGTGTCTAAGTTCAGAGAAATGTGCTGAGGTTACTTTTTCTGCCTCCTCTTCAACAAAATGCTTAAGTGTTAATATTTTCGCTTTTTTATCAAGGTACATACATGTATGGCAATGAAATGTCTAATGGGTCCCAAAAAGTTGGTCCTAGTGAGCCTCTTGAATTTAAAAGTTTGGGGCACAGTTGCATATTTGCTAAGAAACTTTGCAATAAATCTTTACATCTATGAATTTGTACAAGTCCTCTTCTAGTAAATGTTGTGTAAATTGTGTATAGAAGAGACCAGACCCTGATCAAACTGCTGTAGGAACAACTAGTCTGATGTGGGTCACTAATGGTTCCTATCCTGCCTTGACTGGCAGATTCTGAGAATAAGCTATAACATTTCTGGCATTGGCGGCTGCAGTGTCAATAGTCCAGGGCTGTGGAAATACTATGCCCGACTTGTCTTGTCCCGTTTTACTCTGGACAAGTGAGAAATTTCAGTTTACTTGCCCTGGGACAAGTACTCAAAGTGTCATCAGTGGAAGTATTTCAGGATAATTCAGAGATATTTTTCATATATTCTCATGAAAACATAGGTTGTGGGTTCCTGTTAGAATTGCTTCATCAAGGCGATTGTAACAGGTGCCCACAGCATATGTGTTAATGCAAAACTTTGTGACAGTTAGCCAAAAACTGTAAAGTTCAACTCTTCCCCTAGTCATTATCTGTTATTCTTTCCTTATTTCATGTGTACCTAAAATTTTTTCTTGGCAAGTAAGTATCTGTTTGGACAAGTTAATTTAATTTATTCACTTGTTCATGGACAAGTAGAAAATTTAGGTATTTCCAGTGACAGTGCATAAAAAGGTGACTTACTACTTTCTGCAGAATTCTTTGTGTTATGGTACCTTATGACCACATACTGTTGCAGGTTTAAAGATGTCTGGAGACCTGGTTGGAACATGGACAGTATCCCTTCCTGATGGAAAACATAAAGTGGAATTTGAGCATGGAACTACATCTGGCAAACGTGTTATCAGAGTTGATGGAAAGGTATAGTATCCCTGGTTTATACCTAACTTGTTAGAAAATGCCAACTGTAGCTTGAAGAGTAAGGCCTATGCTGATGGTATAAAATAACTATACCATGGATTGTCTGCCTGTAAAGAATGATAGGCCACTCGCAAAAGCTTGTGGAACATCTTCCCATATAGGTGAACAAACACAGTATATTACCATTGTACCACTGTTTTCCAGCATGGAAGTCTACATGGTTGAATGAGCTGAGGGTTTATCACCCAACCAACAGTGAACACAGGACACTGAAGACAGAGATTTAGATCTTGGCTTGGATTTTCCTATAAGTTCTAAACATTTTCACTTCTCCCTCAGCTCAAAATAGGGAGAAGTCAGCAAGCTTAGGAAGACTATTTCTCCCAAATTGCCTTCTAGGCTGAGCCCTGTATTTATTTGGCTATAAGTCTTTCTCCAAAATGACCCCGAATATGTACATTAGTCTGGATCTCAATTTTTGGGACTGTTTTGGAAGGGAAAACTGTCTTATATCCAAATAAATAAGGTACATGTATTTCAAAATATCTGGTTGAAGATGGTCATACAATGCTAAGTCTGTGCTGCCTTTGCCTGGATCTAGAAATTCCATGAAATGATCTGGAAATACTTCATTAGTGCTGCCACTTCAGCTTACATGACAATAATTACTGTTCAAGGTCACAAATTACACCTATCTCTTCACCTTTCTTGCTTCTGTAACCAACAGGTGATGTATTGGTTGGCCACATTTGCCTTGATCTACACTGTCTAAATTAACAACCCATTACGGTGTTTTTTGCTGACTCAGATAAAAAGCATTATATTGATCCGGAAGGTTCTCATGCTTTAGGGCTGTAGTTTGCATTAATATGCAGAATTAGATGCTCCAAAAGATTTCTGTTGGATACAACTATACTTTCAAAGGATTATTGACCGTGATATCCTTGACATGCATGTAAGATTTCAACATGTCATATTGATCAACTCTGTGTTAAAGTCTGGTAAAATGTTATGTAAATTTTGTAAACCTTTAAATTAGCACACAGACACTACCGCTAAATGGTGAAAGCAGAAAGCTGCTGAAAGCTAAAAACAGAAGTCCATACAAATGCACTAGCTACCAAAAAAATTAAAGAAATGGGAAGACGTAAAATAATTACAGTAGCTGTCCTAGAAATCATCAACTGGCAGGGCTAAGGCCCGGGTACTAGAGAAAGCAGTGAAGTATACACAACATAGATACCTAGGTGGTGGTGCTGTAGCTTCAAAGCCCTCCTCCTGGATCTTAGGCTGCTGTTTGTATGTTTCCAAAGACTGATAAGTTTTCCTATGTACCCTTATTTCATACTTGAAATACTAATTCATAGCATGTAATTTTAGGAGCTGTACAGAGAAGACTGGATGTTTAAACTAGTTGGAAAAGAGCATTTCAAAGTTGGAAGTGCCAAATGTACAATATCTATAGATGCATGTTCAGGATTTGCCTATGAATATACTCTAGAAGTGAATGGTAAATCACTAGAGAAGTTCAAGGAAAACCAAGGGAAGATAATGAAGTGCTGGTATTTTACTCTAGGATCCAAGGGTAGCTCCCCATACAGGGTTGTATTAGGTAAGAATTTAATTTGTCTATGAGTAGCGACACAACAAAACTAACAAAGTGGTGTGTGTACCCAGCAGACTCAGATCAGCCTGGGCATCTGCCCAGTCTGTTCAGAGTCTTTGCTGTGCATTTTAAGGGTAGCTAAGGATCTAAGCTAGCTCGTTGCAAGTGGCAAAGACTCTGATCAGACTGGTTGGATGCCCAGGCTGATAGGAGTCTTCGCTGGGTGCACATGCCAATTTTTTTGTTGGTTTTGTTGTGTAACAGCTCATATCAGAACTTTTCACTTTCGACCAACAACCCATCGTAAATTTTATTACCTGTCAGATCAGCACTCTGATAATTATGATAATACCGTAAAGTGGTCATGTAAAAACAAGATTGAAATGAAATAAGATAAAAAAAACTATTCACCAAATAAGTAGGTTTCGGAGACATTCTACAGCTTTCAGAAACATGCTCTGCATGTAAATGATGTTTACCAGTGATACATAAGAGGGAATATCTGTGATGATTAGGGATAATTTCAATTAAATTGTCATAAAAACATGTTGCGATCCCTCATACCTTCTTGCTGAGATGATTCTAATGAGGCTATAGATGTGGAATAAGTAAAAAGATTGCAAAATTATCATCAGGATACTCCTCTCATCTGCGGCTATGAGGAGTCAATTATTCCCTGCCATATATTATCGCATATTTTCACATAGTCCTTTTTCCTTTCCATTTTCATTGAGAAATACAATACTGGTGGCCATGTTAAAATGTTTAAAATATCAGTTTAAATGTGTGTTTCAGAGAAAGATACTCTTGATGTGTGGGTGAATGGAAGAGTTGTGGAGACCACTGTAAGTATTCACCTCATCTGCTGGAATAAGTTGCAGATGATTGAGCTGCGACTCAAGAAAACCAACAAAGTGGCATGTGCATCCAGTGCAGACACAGATCAGCCTGGGCATCCGCTGTCGTGACAGTCTGATCAGAGTCTTCACTTTGCACTTAAAGGATAGCTATATAAGGATTTAAAGGGCTACTGCACTGTTTCTTCACTATTTCCAGAAATATTTCCAATTAACAGATATTTATGAGAGAAACAGATTGCTGAAAACCCCATCAAAAAATTCCTACCCAAACTGTAATTATTGACAATTAAAGTTTATGCAAATTAGATTTTAAGCCCCGCCCACTTTTTCATTTCTGCAGCTTTACTTGCAAAATGTGAATTTGATTCCAGTCATTACTACCATATTCTAATCCAAAATATTCAAACTTTTTTCATGAGATGATGTAAGTTCTCTCACTAAATTTATTTTAGGGGAAAAAAATGTAAAAAATGTTTTCAAAATATATTTTTTTTAAATTTAAATTATTTGAATGACTCAAATGACGTCATAAGAGTCCTTGCATATTTTTCAGCTAATTAAAATTTAAATTGCTTATAACTTTTTAACCATTTGGAATTTTTCCTTGCAGTTTTCGACATTCTTTCAGACAAAACAATACCAGTTATTTCCAGTGATTTCAATGCATGTTGAAAAACAGTACAGTAGCCCTTTAAGCTGGCTCCATGCAGACAGCAAAGGCTCTGATCAGACTGGGCGGATCTGAGTCTTCACTGGGTGCACATGCCACTTTGTTGGCTTTATCGTGTCAAGGCTAATATAATTGAGACACCCAGCTTCACAAAATCTGTCTAACAGCATATCATGATATAAAAAAAGAAGTGCTTTGCATGCTTAAGGTGTATGGGTACACCTCCATGTTTTTCTGCCATTTTTACAAAGGGAAACCACTTCTGTGACTTCCTGTTTGCTTCCCTGGGCAATATTACCTTTATAAATGGGATCCACACTTACAGGAAAGAGCTGACCTCCGCTGAAAAGGGAGGCATAAATTGCCAGAGTTGCTTCCCTTGAAAGTGTGTCAATTCACCTTAAGTGATTTGGAAACATGTCATGTTCATTTTAAGAGTATAAATAGTCATACAATCCCATGATATGACCATCATTATTCCACGGGAGACAACTTTGAAAGAACTGTATTTGCTTTTGTGAGTCCCTTCTTTATTAAAGAAGGGACTCACAAAAGAAGCAAATACAGTTCTTAAAGAATCTTTAGTAGGGATCTTTAGTGAATCTCTTTTCCACTTAAGGCCTCTGGGTACACTTTCAAGTTTTTTTGCCATGTTTACACAGGGAAATGTTTCTGACTTCCTGTTTGCTACCTTGTACATGAAGAGTTATTGTTGTCACCTTGATGGTGGTCTCAGTGTCAGCGTCCACATTGGATGTTTTGGTTAAAGATTTTATTTGTTGGGCAAGGCCCTGTCAGGCCAGCTATATGTATCTTGTATACTGACAGGTCTTGTTGTATAAGATAATGTGAATTGTTATAAAGAATAATTTTCTTTTACTGTAGCCATAAAAATTCACCTCAGATTGGTATTATATCTCCAATTGAAAACAAAAAGAGGTGAAAAGGAAAAGGTAAGGTGGTGCCCATATAAGAGTAGGAGAACTTTTTAGAAAGCGTACAATTTATAGTATGCATCAAATAAGGTCAAGGTTTATGAGTACATTACTGTGGGTTTTTTTGCCACCATATTTTTTTTCAAGAGAGGCAACTTTAGAGAATTCTTGTTTGCTTCCTTGGATGTTGAAACTATTCCAGAATTGGGTCTACTGTAAAAGGAAAGAATTTGCTCCAAGAGGAGCAAATTCATTCCTTTAAGAGTTGATCCCAACTGAGAAAAGGAGACAACAATGAAAAGGGCAGAGTTGCTTCCCTTGAAAGTTAAACCAATTTACCTTCTTTTGTTTTTAGGGAGAGTTCACAGATGAAGGCACAGAAACTCATTTTGCTCTTGGTGATACTTTGACTTCGCGAGCAGCCTACATTAAAGCAGTCAGCAGTGGGAAAAGACGAGATGGCATAATTCATAAACTATTTATAGACGATCATGAAATACCGGAAGCTAAAGAATGATAAAACCAACGAACAGTATTTTATCAAAGCTGTAGATTAAAGTGGGAGATTTTACGATAATTCTTGGACAGTTTTTATTTCTGCATAAAATGCACATTCTGATCCCTCGTTAGCACTGCCTCATTGAGGCACTTTTAATGAGGGTCACATTATCTCATAAATATTATAAAATCTCCCCCTTATCTTGAAATGGAGTTAATTTTACATATCAGTACTTAAGATAAACCAAAAGCTTTTGGATAAAGTTTTAGCTTCTGTTTTT
This sequence comes from Ctena decussata, assembly GCA_963989385.1. Classification (NCBI taxonomy): domain Eukaryota; kingdom Metazoa; phylum Mollusca; class Bivalvia; order Lucinida; family Lucinidae; genus Ctena; species Ctena decussata. The sequence continues at coordinate 28,810,565 of OZ022504.1, read as the reverse complement.
TCTCCACAAGCTACAAGCTGATGGGTTCTTGATATAAATGCCAAAGTCAGCTACATGTATTTCTACTGAGATTTTCGACAGATGTTTTCTGTGCAAAGATATGTTACAAAATTTACTCAATTTTGGTTTATCTTGAAGTGTGCCTTAGTGTATGTATTTGGTTATAAGACAGTAGTTTACCCTTCAAAAATTACCCCAAATATGTAAATCAGGCTTGTTTAATTCAGCTATACAATGGAAACAATCCCAAAGATCTAGATCCATCTTATGAGATGGATCTAGACCTTTGGGATTGTTTTTGAATGAGGTAAAAAATGACAACATCTTAAAACCAAATAAACATTGTACTCAAGATATGGAAAGGATATGATAAGCTTTGTAAATTCTCAGTCCCAGCTCTGGATTTGAGGCAGTATTTGGTGATGATTTTTGACAGCTTCTGTTAAATCTCCATCAAAACATATGACGTGACCCCTCATCAGGACTGTCTCATCAAGACAGTCTGATGAGGGGTCACATCATATGTTTAAATGGAGAAGTAAAAAAGTTGTCTCACAATTATCACCAAAGACTCTGTCTTACCTAGACCTATGTCTCAATCATACGTATGTTATGATGTTTAGGAAAGATGGTTCTATTGAGTTACTATTATGCTATTTCATACAGAAATACCTTATTTATTTGGTTATAAGACGGGAGTTTATCTTTCCAAAGTTACTGCAAAAAATACATAAATCTGTGTACCGTAACTTGTAATCTGTGCAACTATAAAATGTTTTTTCCTTCCATTCCAAAACAGTCTCAAAGATCTAGATCCATCTTGTAAGATGGATCTAGATCTTTGAGATTGTTTTGAAAGGAAAAAGCCCCGTCTTATAACTGAATAATTACAGTAAACAAGAAACATCTCAGAATTGTTTCCAAATATTCACTTATCTATAGCCTTGTGTCACAAGTTGTGTGTGTAATATATCATGAAACGTTAAGCTGTAATGTGATTTAAATCACAAGAAATTACATTCCAAGCCATATCTAGGCAGGGAAGAATCAAACCAGCCTGTCCTGTTAAGCAGTCTGCTCAGTCTTGGATGTTCCCATGTATGATATATGGTTCTTAAGGTGTTTTGACACACCTCAATGTCTTTTTAGCCATTTCTTAAAGGGGAATAATTGACTTTACTTCCTGTTTGATTCCCTAGATAACTACTCTCTTCCAAAATGGGGTCTCCTCTTAAAAATAAGGATTGTCTCCCAGGAGAGCAAATTCTTTCCTTTAACATGGCAGAGTTGTACCATTTTAGCTTAAGAGGATGTTGTTTTAAACATGAAAAAATATGGACATGAAAGCTAAAGCCCTAATCAGAATGTTCCTAGCAGCCTAATCTAGGTTTCTACACTTCGCTCAGGCATTCATTCATTTTGAACCCATAGGGTAAACTTGATTTATATACATTTGGAAATCTGAGAGCTTTAGGAATAAAAACCTCACCAATGCACAGGCTGGTTTGAGTAGTCACTGCTTTTATTTGATGTTAGGCATGTTTTCTTGTGTCAACACTCATGTATTTGAGAATGTGGATAATTGTTCCCGTCCAGTGTTTATTAGATCTGTTTACTTTTATTTATTTTATTTGAGCCGCGACACGAGAAAACCAACAAAGTGGCATGTGCACCCAGTGAAGACTCAGATCGGCCTGGATCTCAGCCCAGTCTGATTAGAGTCTTCGCTTGGCACTTAAAGGGTAGCTAAGGCTCTAAGCTAGCGCCACGCGGACAGCGAAGCCTCTCATCAGACTGGGCGGATGCCCAGGCTGATCTGAGTCTTAGCTGGGCGCACATACCACTTTGTTGGTTTTCTCGTGTCGCAGCTCATTTCTTTGATTCACAAATGACCAGTTGTTATGTTCAGATATACTTTAAGATCTCTCGATAAGAGGATAATTTGATGATAATTGTGGGATAATTTTCTTTATTTCTCATCACAAACATATTTGTGACCCCTTGTCTGATCTGCCTTGTCAAGGTGGTTTATTGAGGGATCAGTGTTTCAAATTATTTCCAGTTATCACAAAATACTCCCTCTTATCTAGAGGACTGTACCATGAAACAATAATTGTACCAGAGCAGTGCTCCTGATAAGAAGGGGTAAAAGGTATTATTTAGGGATAATTTTGCACATTTCTCCATAAAAACGTTTGACATTGAGACGGTTCTAATGAGGGGTCACAACATATTTTTTTGCTGAGAAATATGAAAAATTATCTTCAAATTATGATCAATACCCCCTCTTATCTGGAACTCTTCCAGAGGAAAGAGTGTTTTGCAGCAAATTGGCGAGTTTGTTTGTGTGGCGTGAAAGTGACAATCAAGTTCTTTATGTGGAGGATTAACCAAATCTACCTGAACGACCATATATAAGCAATGAATTACAAATGAGCCATGACACGAGAAAACCAACAAAGTGGCTGTGCGCCCAGCACAGACTCAGCTCAGCCTGGGCAACCGCCAAGTCTGATCAGACTTTTTGCTTTGCCCTTAAAGGGTAGCCAAGGGTCTAGGCTAGCTCCATGCAGACAGCGAAGACGCTAATCAGACTCGGCAGATTCCATGAAGACAGCAAAGACTCTGATCAGACTAGGTGGACGCCCAGGCTGATCTGAGTCTGGGCTGTCCGCACAACCACTTTGTTGGTTTTTCTCATGTCGCAGCTCAAATGTGATCTGTTCCTGAATGTGTCACATGACAATGTGTGATTTTATTGGCTGTTTGATATATGTAGTTCATAGATTGTTGTGTGAGTTTTTATGGTGGCATTCTCGTTTTTTAGCAAGTGTCTGACTATATGTACCTGTCATCACAAAAATATTTTTTACTGTAGTAAAACTCTGTTTTAATGACTAAAAGAATATAAAATTCAATATCAGTGACAAAAGGAAAAATCTGAGTTCATTCTTTTTGTCATTGAAATGGCATTTTTTTCAGCACTTATAAATTTAAAGTCTTTGTATGATACTGAATGATCACTTATATACCCTAATAGAAAAGGATGTTTGTAAAACATCAGTGTGAAACAATGGTGCACCCCGTATTCGCAAAATTGCATGGAATCACCAGTGCCAGCCAGCAAGCACATCATAATCTGGAAGTTGTGTATGACTCTGTTCTGTGAGTTTATGGTAGTAATTATTATTGTCAGAATGCTAGATTGTAAAAACTATAATACTCTAATGTGCTTAAATATTGAGACACCTAAAACCATTAATTTTCCATTTGTTCCAAATGAAAAATTAATGGTTTTCAGTTGTCCAAATGTTTAAGCACATATGGGTAGTTCTGTTCTATTCCAGTTCTCGTAAGGATATTCCCCAGATGGCTGAGTGGAACTTATCCATAGTTGCACACTATGGAACCGTGTGTCTGTCCATCATTAGGGTAGTACATGTAGTTTACAATTTGTCCACTTTTTATTGTGTCTTTCCATCATTAGAGTAGTAAACAATTTGTCCACTTTGAAAAAGTTGGTGGGGCATATTGGTTTCGGCTTGTCCATTCGTCAGTTTGACTTTTCATCCGTCACACTTTTTAATGCCTCCAATTACTTTAGGTTCTTGAAATTTAATATGTGAATTCCTTATGAAAAAATAGCTGACCCATATTTTTTTCTTTTTTCGAGTTATGCCTCTTTTAAAAAAAATGAGATGAATATCTTGTTAGCAAGATATATCAGAAAATATTTGAGTAATGGCCTTAAAATTGTAAACACTGATTTGGTATGAGGAGTAGATTACCTTTTGTAAAATTTTGATGGCGTTATGACCCTTGTTTGAATTTGGCATTTTTCCAACTTTGGAACCACTTGGTCTGGGAAGCTGATTTTTGGTATAGTAGTAGTCCTTGACAAGTTAAATATTTTCGTAAAGATTAGGTAACTCTGCATTCATTAATTAGGAAGTTATTTCCCCAAATGAGTAATACATGCAACTGCTGGGCTCATGAACCACTGGGCATAAGGTCTTGAAACTTTATATAGGAATTTCTCATGAAAAAATAGCTGACACTTTTTTTTTCTTTTCCAAGATTTGCTCTTTCTTTGAGTTATGCCCTTTCAAAGAATGAGATGACTATCTTGCTACCAAGATATCTTAAAAAGTTTATGAGCTGAGCTATGGCCTTGATATTTAGATCACTGATGGGATATGAGGAGTAGATTACTTGATTAACTTTTTTTGGAAAATTCCATTAAATTTATGGAGTAATGGCCCTTGTTAATATCGGAATTTTTAGACTTTCAGACTTAGACATTTAGCTAAAACAAGACTCTTAACAGTATATCTAGGGAGCCATTTGAGCTAGGATTTTGATATTTGGCATACATCCTGGAACCAGTATGTAGATAATCTGACTAACTTTTGAGGCATTTCCTTAGGAATTAACAGAACTTGCCCCTTTCCAGACTAGATAGTCTGAAATTTTACACCATTAGACTAGGTATTCTGAAATTTTACCAAGCATATGGTTGGGGGCATAGTGTTTCACAAACACAATTTCTAGTTGTATAGTTATTTTTTTTTTTTCTCTCTCTATTTAATTTTTCTTTATATCTTGTATCTTGTTTTTCATAGCATTTTTCATATTTTAGTATTCTGATCTCTTTTGATCTGTTTTCAGGTTGTGTTAGGTATAAAATAATTTCACCTTTCTGTCTTATTCATTACAGTGAATTCAGAGCTCTTATTATGAGGGAGTATTTGGTGATAAATAGGGATAGCTTCTGTTGTAAAAGATTAACTCCCTTGCTAAACTACAAAAAACATACCTTTTTAGAAATTTTTGTTAGCTCTGAAATGGTCCAGACTGTTTTAGAGCATAAAATTTCTGTAGAATATATTTAATTGAAAAATATAACAAATCTGGAAGAATAGTGGTCCACAATCAAACTCTTGTGATTGGTCCAGATAAAAACAGTTGACATAATAATTATGTGCACGAATGAGAAAAGTACAAGGCTATCATCACCTGATTACAAACCTTAATATTGGTTATCTTACTGGCTGACAACTTTGCTAATTTGCATTTACAATTTGATCTTTCTTTTTAATTTATAATTATCTGAAATCAAAATATTTAATAAAATTTCACCCAAGATTTAGATATGATAATATAATATCTAATAGAATTTAGTAAACAAGATTTTATTTGGAAACTGTGAAATGGCGAGGGAGTATATCTTTAAGTCTGCATGAAAAAAGTACATGTATGTTGTGGCCCCTCATCTGAATCACTTTAACTCCTCAATGAGGTTCAGATGAGGGATCACAACAAGTTTTTGGGAAGAAATGAAAAATATCCCTCAATTATCATCAAATTCATCAAATTTCATCTGGCATATTCAGACTACGGTCATGTTTAACCTGACAGGAATGAGTATAGCAGAGCAGCACAATTAATATGTTAAACCTAAATTTCACTATAAATGATAATGAAAAGTCCTTTATCAGTCACATAAGCTGACATGACATGAAAGGGTTCAACTCTCTCAGGAAAGAATTTGCTCGTACAGGAGCAAATTCTTTCCTTTACGAGTTGACCCCCATTGAGAAGGGAGGCAAAAATGAAAATGTCAGAATTAATTATTTACATTTGAGCTCCTGTACTCTCAACTTTCTGATATCTCAAAGTAACATTTTCTGGGACCAGAAAGTTAACTTTGAGATATCAGTACTTTATAGTCTGGGAAGCACTTCGACTTTGAGATGTCAAGAGTTGACTGTACTGTATTAGTTTTCGTCTGATTTCCCTCAGATTTTCACCTGCGTTGTTTTCACCAAATCTATAAAAACATGCATTGCAAGTTTATGATAAACATGGCGTTTTCATTTATTCTGTTGTTCATTTCATGCTTACTCTTGACTGCATTTAAAGTTACCGTAGGAGCATGCTGATCATGGTCTACCCTGTTGGCTAAGGCATGCAGGTTCAAATAGTTCGGGTAAATGCTGTATATCTGATTAAACACAAACACCTGAAGTTCAGTATTCTGTTTTTGAATCTTATTAATTAAACTCTGTTAAATATTTTTTGCTCTTTCTTGTTTTGCCTTGTCCATCTTCATATACGGAAATAATTCACAGTTTGTGTTTCACAGGAAAAAGAAATGAGCCTGCATATGTACTCAACTAAGTAACAAACTAGAGCATTTGAGCAGGGGCTCACATATATCCCCGGCCAGCACCACCACTTAAAGAAACATACTTAATACAAAACTTTAAAGCAAATGTTAACTAACAGACAGACAGATGGACAATCTATTACAAATCCAGTGGAAGGCCTGTAGACAAATACCAAAAGATTCCATTGAAAAATGCAAATTATGTAATCAAAAGAAAATACAAAATTAACACAAAATTTTGACACAAGTTTATGTAAACTTCTATGTCTGTGACCTTGACCTAAAGTCAGCAGCAGCACCCAGATGATGTCAACTAATCAGTTTTAACCTAGTGGTAAACCTAATAACATAGCACTCTGAGAAATCTCTGACATAAATTTTCTCATTTATTACATTGGAGTGAAAGATGGAAAAAAGGAATAAGAAGGCCGAAAGAAATCTTAGGAGCTTGATTTTCTTTCCCACAATATTCTTGGCCTCTGGCCATTCTCAAGATGTATACAAAATTTGATGACTGTGACTTTCATAGGAACAGAGAAATCCTTTTTTCTATTCACCAATCATTTTTTGTCAATTGACAAAAAATTATTGGTGAATAGAAAAAAGGACAAACAAAGGGAATGATATTTAGCAGGAGGAGGCTGATTCTATCTTACACAGTAAAACTTGTCGTACCCAGCATTTGTGCCGAATTCCAAATCTTTAGCTGAAGTGGTTCAAGAGAAATCTTTGACAGGAATTTAATTGGAGAGAAAAAAATGGACAAACAAAGGGAATGATAAGCAGGAGAAGGCTGATTCTCTCTTAAACAGTAAAACTTGTCATACCCAACGTTTGTACTAAATATCAAAATCCTAGCTGAAGCTGTTTAATTCAACTGGAGAGTAAGAAAAATGGACAAACAAAGGAAATGTTAAGCAGGAAGAGGCTGATATTTTCTTACACGATACAACTAGTCACTACCAAAGTTTGTACCAATTTCAAATACCCTAACTATATTAATTCCTGAGAAATCTTTGACAGAAATTTAATTTGAGAGAAAGAAAAATGGACAAACAAAGGGAATGATAAGCTGGAGGAGGCCGGTTGTCTTTTACACCATACAACTAGTCAAAATCAGACAAACTAGTGCTCTCACTGTAGTAATTCCTGAGAAATCTTTGTCAGAAATTTAATTGGAGAGAAAGAAAAAATGGACAAACAAAGGGAATGATAGGCAGGCGAAGGCTGATTCTCTCTTACACAGTAAAACTAGTCATACCCAACGTTTGTACCAAAGTTCAAAAGAGAACATATAAACGGAACAACCAAAAACTACTACCCCCTTTATGCTTCGTATACCAGGGGTATAAATATGCTGAGCACAGATGTTGTGACATTGTATTGGCTGTAGGTAGGACAAGTACAGTAGGTGGCAAGAGATCTTTTGTGTACCCAGAGGCAATAAAAAGTATACAGTTTTTTATGCCCCCGCCATGGCGGAAGGGCATATAGATTTTACCCTGTCCGTGTGTGCGTATGTATGTGTGTTACCAAAATCGTGTCCGATCCATAACTTTGAATTGCATGGTGGGATTCAAAATTTCTTTGGCAGAAATGATTATTATGCTAAGACGGTGTGTCGCTAGCAAGAACCATGTCGCTATCTCAGAGGTCAAGGTCACAGTCCGCACTTAAACTTTGTACATAGGCTATAATGAAATACTTTCGTGTTCGACCCATAACTTTGGACTGCATGGTGGTATTTAAAAATTATTTGGCACAAATGATTATCATGACAAAACGATGTGTCGCATGCAAGAACCATGTCACTATCTTAAAGGTCAATGTCACCGTCCGCACTTTAACTTTGTGCATAGGCTATAATGACATATGTTCGTGCCTGGTCCATAACTTTGTCCTGCATGGTGGGATCACAAAATTATTTAGCAAAAATAATTGTCACGACAAGACGGTGTGTCGTGTGCAAAAACCACACTGATAGCTTTAAGGTCAAGGTCACAGTCAGCACTTAAGCTTTGTGCATAGGGTGTAGTGAAATTTTGTCCTGTATGATGGGATTTCAAAATTATCTGGCATAAATAATTATCATGACAAGTTGATGTGTCGCATGCAAGAACCATATCGTTAGCTCAAAGGTCAAGGTCACAGTCTGTACATAAACATTATGTATAGGCTTCAGTGAAACATGTGTATGTCCTGTCTATAACTTTATCCTGCGCGAGGGGATTCAAAATTATATTGCATAAATGATCATCATGACAAACCCCTAGCTTGAAGGTCAAGGTCACACTGCGCATGTAAACTTTATGTTTAGGCTATAGTGAAAACATTTTTGTGTCCGGCCTATAACTTAGTCCTGCATAGGTCGTTTTGATATTTCATTTCTCTTGATTTGCCATTTATATTGTACAAGTCTGCCTCTATGAACCTAGTTATCCTACAAGTGCCAGTAACTTAAATAAGGTGCCATCTTACTCAATGCACTAGGCGGGGACATCCGTGTCCCATGGACACATTTCTAGTTTTATTTTGAATACTGGGTCTCATGTAAATTGGTGCATGGATATATTCGTAAAGTCATTTTGGCAAACGTCTATCTCTCCAAAAAAACACAAACACAAATTGTTATGCAGTCATTAATAATGGAGTTATGGTCCTCACTTCAAATTCAGCACTTTCAATCATGACTCGCTTTGCACATAGCAAATGGTATTCTGCACTTCACGCATGTCTAGCGTTGATGTCTGTGAGTAAAACCACACCGTCATTTGACCTGAAACTCCCACCAAACGGCTTCAACCATAGTTAGAAATGCCACGTCTCAAATTACCGCCCTTTGAATCAAAATTATAGAGAACTAAAACGTTTCACTATCTTACCTGGTGTTAGAAGTTTTCCGCTAACATTTTCGGAAAAATGTTGCTTGGCTTTTTGTTTTTGTGTGCACTTGAATGAAACCTCATAGACTTGTTTATTTGAAAGAAAATTGCAAATAATTTTCCCATAAAAACTCAATGCAGATTCAATTCATATTACCAGAAGACGCCAAAAACATCATTTCTTGGTACGACAATTTGATACTTTACCCCGTTTTCCGTTTGAGAGCGCGATAAATCCTTACAAACTTTTTTATCCTTTTTCCATGTAATGCATAAAAATGCATCACTTAATCTTTGTTGTCCAAAATGTATGTTTAAAGGGGAGCTACTCAAGGGAACTGTTGACTGAGACCTCCTGTCTGTTTAAAACGATGTCATTTCCTTATCCTTTGACCGACTGTGCTATAAATTATCGCAAATTATGCAAAAATAGTTCTATTTATCAAGAGTGCCCAGTTTTTATGCAGATAAATAGACATGTGTAGAAAAATGAAGACTGCGTCCCCTGTATACTTTCTTTTGCCTCTAAGTATATTTTCTCACTGTTGTCTGTCCTTGTTTCCTCCTCTTGCTCCCTCTCTCTGAAAATACATATTCCATATGACTTCTCAGACCATGTATACAGCTCTTAACTCAGGCAGTTCTAACTGACTTAAACGAATGCGACTTTAGGTAAACTAATGCAAAGGTTAAACAAGAATCATGTTGTCAGAAGATAATGAAGCGCGACGTTGGGTCCATCGAATTACCCCAAACCACCCCAAAACACCCCAAACCACCCCAAACCGCCTGAAAACCACCCCAAACCACTTTTCTTAATTCTGTTTCAGGTTAAAAAAGTTTCTAAACGTTTTGTTTATGCTTTTAATGATTTCAAAATTATTGTTAAATAAAAAAAATAACTATTATCTTTTTATGCAGAAACAATGATTTTCACGTGGTATATGCTTATAATATGTTATATGTATGTATGCCCTTTCTTACGTATGTACATATGTAGACACTAAATATGCTTGCATTTCTGCATATATGTTTACATGCACGTGTACGTATATGCATGTTATATACCATTCAGATTCATGGAAGCACAGATACACAAATATTGCCTACATATTGTTAATGACAATTCTTCCCTAAAGCTGCACACGTTAATCAATTATCCTTAATTATCAATATTTTTAGCATGAGCAAACATTTCTAACGCTGAGTTCCTGCAAACTACCAAATTTGGTTTGGAGTGATCTGGGTTTGGTGGTTTGGGTGTTTTTATGGGCGGTTTGGGGTGGTTTGGGGTGTTTTGGGGTGGTTTGGGGTAATTCGATGGACCGTCCTAAGAAAATTCAAACCTCTAAAATATTGCAAGAGATATGACAACATCAATGAACAGTAAAATATAGGTCACAGTCACCTAGAAGTAACATTAATTCAATAACTGTATCTGAATGTACTATTATTACACCGTGTATGATATGTTTTAGATATATCTCTTAAACTGTTTCGTTGACTTGCATTATACTTAGTGTAATGGTCATTCAGATACAGTGACTGAATTCACTGAAGATCTGCTGAAAGCAGCGATGTATATCGGACCATGGCCTTTATTTTTACGGTTGATTGGTGGACATTATTTCAGTATGACACCCTAGGGGTCCCCAGGTGTCGCAATACGTTGTTTCTGTCGAGTTCATCCTAGCTTTTATCCGTGTTTTTTTTTGTTGTTGTTGTTGTTGTTGTTGTTGTTTCTCGTGATGGTTCAATGATGAGTTAGGAAATCTTCATGCGGACCACCAGTAAATAAATGTTTACCCCCCTGCAGAAGCTGAGGGCCAGGGTTTGGATCCAGTAAAACTAGTATAAGACCCAAGTAATCTATTACTGACCGTTCCAAGGCGGCACTTCTGTTGTGGTTCCAGTGTAGCGTGTTGTTATGTTATGTCCAATATGGTCACTTGTATAACCCAGATTGTTTTTTGTTTGTGGTTTAAATAAAATATAGGAACTATAAGTAAAAATAGATGCTACTGTTTGTTTTTTGTTTTTTTTTTTCGTTTTGTTTGTTTTTGTTTTTCGATTGGGCAGCTGAATGACCACATGTCTTGGAAGGAACTTTTAATTCGGTTTACCATGCATGTCTTTCGTGAACTGTTGTCAATTTATGTACATCTTTCTTTCCCTTTTGATTTTGAGGGCGGGATATGGTATCTGATTGTATTAGTTCCAGATCGATCATTGCCCATCTTTTTACTTTTCTTATATAAGTTTACAATAAATATAGTGTATGATTAAGTAATATTTAGAGAATTGAAATGTTCGAGTAATTGATATAACCTTCGAGGGGGCGGAGCCCCCGAGCTGGTTATATCAATTACAGGCTAGTTATATCAATTACAAGTACAGTCAATTTTCTAAATGTTTTGATTTTTCCAGGAAACGTTCAATTTGTGAAAAATACACACACACACACACACACACACACACACACACACACACAAACCAGAGAGCCGATATGAATTTTCATTTCTACCGGTAGATCATATTACGTTTCCATTTTGAGTGCAGAAATGAAACCAAAGAGGGGAAATGCACGTACCGGGTATTTGTAATTAATTTAAGAAAATGTCGATGTTCTTTAAATTCTTAATAAATGTATTTTGATGTCACTGGGTTGACTGTAAATATTAAGACCACCGGGAGACCACATCACCAGGATACAGCAAAGGTTTATTTTAGACTGGGTTTCCGCACAGTTGATTTGTGCAGATGACTAAAAAAAAACTTCTTGTTGTCAGTGGCGTAGCTGGGGGACGAGAATCACGTTTTACACTCCTTGGGGGGAGAGTGTAGTTGTTCAGACCCTATGCTATTTCAGATTCTCATGTCATTTGGCAGCTGGTATAGAAATCTTGTCAATTTCATTAAATTTCAGCATGCAAGTATGCAAGTGCGTTTTGAAATTTTGTCAATTTGATTTGCGTATGGGCAGCTACGCCATTGGTTGTTATACGTATATTGCTGCTTTTAGGTGTATGCGGGTAATGATTAGACATCGTCGTCATTAATATAAAGGACATAGGCAAAGAGTGCAGACCCAGATCAGACGCCGCAGAACGAACCATCTGAACACTGTTCACACTACATGCATTTGCATGAAATTTTCTGCAATTTCTGAAAAACAAAAAACACACACAAAAAAAAACATGATTTGAAAAAAAGCCTAAATACACCAGACGCCCCTAAAATGATGAATGCAATTTTGTATAAAAAGAACAATATGATCTTACAGTGCTTTATAGATTGCGCAAATCTTGGCTGCATTTTTGCAACGTTAGGGACGAGTCATTTATTATCAGGTGGGGGCCGGGTACATTTAGGGGGGGGGGGGGGGAGTCGGGTTTTTTTTGTGATGTACTGGGGGGGGGGGTCGGAAATCAGAAAGCCTCGGAGCAGGGGGGGTCATATATTTTATTAAGCATATTGGGGAGGGGGTCAGAATTTCAGAACTCTTCCATCAGTCTTCATTTTTAAAAATGTCTCAGCTTCTGGGGGGGGGGCTTCGCTCCCAGACCCCTCCCCCCCGCCCCCCATTACTTCTAAAATTTCAGACTCTTTTCTTTCAAACTCAAAACTTATAGACATTTATGAAACACACACACACATAAAAATTGGGCAGCTTCATATCCAAAAACAGATCTTTTCATCCATTTGCTAGAAGAACAGAATGAAAATGTTAAAAATCATCTCAAGCGGATGATTTTGTTCTCAGTTCAAATTAATGCCTGCATTTGTGATATCAGTTCTCCAGGTGCCTTTTCATCAGCAAAACGACTGTGGCTTCCGGGGGCTGTGCCACCAGACCCCCCCCCCCCCCCCCTCCACCCAGAGGCTATATTAATAGTATTAGCAGTATAATTATTTAGCATTCGACAAAAAGATTTCTGGATGCCCATAAGCAGAAAGGAAATGCAGTTAAGAAATGCAGACAAAGTTTAAACAGAACACGATTGATTAACCTGTTAGAACAAGAAAATGTTCTTTGTGTTTCATACAGGTTTGGACTGAGGTCAGTCTGACATGGTGTGTGTGTGTGTGTGTGTGTGTGTGTGTGTGTGTGTGTGTGTGTGTGTGAAGGGAAGCTGGGAATGAGGGATGGGGAGGGGGGTCTGTCAGAGAGTAGCTTTTCCCCCCTAGTAGTTTTTCTCCCCGGAAAAATGACTATGATTTTTCCATAGTAGAATTTCCCACCGGAAAAATTACTATATAGTAGAATTTCCCCCCGGAAATATGACTTTATAGCCAATTTTCCCCAGGGAAAATCTACTATAGGTGTTTTTGCATAGCCGTTTTTCCCCTCTATAGTGGCTTTTCCCCCTGGTAATATGATCGCAGGAAAACACGCTACATAGTGGAATTTGCTCCTACTCCAATCATAATATTGAGGTTCATAACTGAAACAGAAATACGAGTGTCTGTCCGTAACATTTCGATGGATAACAGATGCTAGAACCGCATGCATGTGTCCATCAGTCTGTCTTACATTTGATTTGGGGAAAACTGGCAGGCATTTTGCGTTTCCGTGTTAGCCTAAAATGGCTATGAGTTTACGTGGCTGTGTGCATAAATTTGTATAATTTTGTCTTTGTACAAGCGTTCATCTGTGCGTGCGCGCAGCGGAGTGCCTGGATTACTGTTCGCCTTTCATGCACGAGTCGTGGGCTCGACTCCCATCGGGACACTCGTCCGATTATTATTTTCAATGTAATAAACTGCCTGCTAAATCAAACCTGACTGGACAAAGCACCCGTTCGTACATCTTTGTGTAAGCTTGCATGCGTACGTGTACGTATATATATGTCTGCGATGGAAAGAAATCACACCCCTTGCGTTTCTTAAATTAGTAATTATTGATTATTATAAAAACACGGTTGCTAAATTTACATATTGATATTTTGGAATTAATCACGTTTATTACCTCCATTGAAAAACTGATACATTTCTAATGCGATTAATTCCGTGAAATGTCTCAGTTCCATTGCGTTCCGTTTTTTTCCATTCCGCAAAATACCAATAGCCATACAGAATTCACTAATTATAGCTAATTTCCCGGTGGGGGAAAACGGACTATGGGGGAAAAGTGGCTCTATGAGGTCCGGACAATCCACTATATAGTCGTCCTTCCTATAGCCATTTTTCCGGGGGGAAAGGGGGAAAAACCACTCTCTGACAGGGTCAAAAAACATTTTGTTACCTATCTGGGGGTTCGGAAAAATAATTACGGTGAGACTGGCACGGGTGGTAAAGTTTCAAATTGACCTCCGCGGAGGTCTGTTGAAAAACAATTTGACTATTTTTCGGTAGGCAATTTGAATATATCCTGTCATGAATTTTCGCGGTTTACTGACAGGGTTCAGACAAGATTTTTCTCGCTAGAAAAGGTATTCCAAAAATCGGAGAATGTCATGCTATATATATTTTACAGTTGTATATTGTGACCAAATGACATGGAGCAGTTTGAAGCGGTGTTTTTTAAATTACTTTTGTCCTCCAGGTTCAGTACCGAAAACGAAACTAGGAAGGAGTCCTGCACAGTTAAATCGGCTTTTTGAATGCATTTGCAGGCTTTCTGTGAAATCTTACCGATGCAGTAAGACACGTAGCTTGTATAGCTTCATTCTAAACATACTTTCAAGAATACGCATGCTTTTATTACTACATGCTTACCCAATTTGCGTCGGCGGTCAATTTGAACACGATGAGAACAATTTGACTAATGTAGATTAACATGGAAAAAATTAATCAGCTTAGAAGAAGAAAATGCTTGATTTACTTTCCAGAAGCTAGGTAGCAACGGATTGAAAGCATATTTTCGTACTTCTAAAGAATATCAGATAATATTGCTCATGTAACATTGTCTTTTTTTATCGTGAAATAGTAGCACAATAGTGCTTTATATTTTTTCTTTTGTTGTAAAACCAGACCTGTGACACTGATTTGTTTGTAAACATAGCACGAACCGATTTGTTTTCAACACATCCTTTACAGGTCATTCTAAAGCGGCCGTAATGATGTTGTTATTGTTTCATGTTGATTACCCGTGTTTCTATGTAACGGCCACTTCAGGAGTGTCAATAGTGCTTTATATTCAATAGTGCTTTATATTTTTTCTTTTGTTGTAAAACCAGACCTGTGACACTGATTTGTTTGTAAACATAGCACGAACCGATTTGTTTTCAACACATCCTTTACAGGTCATTCTAAAGCGGCCGTAATGACGTTGTTATTGTTTCATGTTGATTACCCGTGTTTCTATGTAACGGCCACTTCAGGAGTGTAATCACCTCGCAGCGAGGGGAGCATGCGGGTATGTTTGCTTGATATCTTCTTATGGGTTCACTCTAAATTGTTTGAATATCGGTTCTCTTCTCTGCAAATATTAGTCTGGATGGGTTCGTTTTATTTTACAAACAAGTGAGAGCCACAGGTCTGCTTTTACAACAAAGAAATGATAAAACACTATTTTTCTACCATTTCACGATAAAAAAAGAGAATGTTGCGTGAGCAATATTATCTGGTGTACTTAAGACGTATAAAACCATGTATTCAAATCATATGATATCTGGCTCCTGAAAATTCAGCACGCATTTTCTTCTTTTTAGCTGATTAAATTTTTCGATGTTAATCTACATTAGTCAAATTGTTCTCATGGTGTTCAAATTGACCGCCGAGAAAAATTAGGTAAGCATGTAGTAACAAAAGCATGCATATTCTTGAAAGTATGTTTAGAACGAAGCTATACATGCTACGTGTCTTACTGCATCGGTAAGATTTCACAGAAAGCATGCAAATGCACTCAAAAAGTCGATTTAACTGTGCAGGACTCCTTCCTAGTTTCGTTTTCGGTACTGAAATAATTTAAAAAACACCGCTTCAAACTGCTCCATGTCATTTGGTCACAATATACAACTGTAAAATATATATAGCATGACATTCTCCGATTTTTGGAATACCTTTTCTAGCGAGAAAAATCTTGTCTGAACCCTGTCAGTGAACCGCGAAAATTCATGACACAGGATATATTCAAATTGCCTACCGGAAAATAGTCAAATTGTTTTTCAACAGACCTCTGCGGAGGTCAATTTGAAACTTTACCACCCGTGACTGGGGTCGGAAAAATTTTGGTGGACCGTATGAGAATGTACCCCCCCCCCCCCCCCCTCCGCCTAACTCGTCCCTTATTATACAATATCTGAAAATGCAATATATCGTTTGTTGGTATGTGGCATTAAAACGTCGTAGATCTATTAATTTTTTTAATGCAAGTATTAAATGTCGTTTTCCTATATCCAACTTGGTCTCAAGTTACAACGAACTTGCCCACTTAAACCAACTTACTGATATGTGGAAACAAAGCGGGCGGGATGAGTCACGTGCAGGAATATTCCACTATCAGGAATAATACCCATTGCAGTGTGACATTTGAACGATTTGAACGGACATCGAGTATCTATTTTCGGACGTTATCATTATACATTGCATTACTCCTACCCTGCCCACCCCCCACCCCACCCCACTCGGACGTTATCGTTATCAACATTGCGTTTATACTCCAGGCCTCCCCCTCCCTCCACACTGACACACACATGCACACCGAAAAATCAAGTAATCGCGTTTCATCACACAACACATTATTGATCAACATATCGGTTAATCGCTTTTGTTGGTTGAATGCGGTGTTTTTGTATATCTTAACTGACCTATTTTTCGGACAACAGCTGTCAATGGAAAAATTCCTTTCATCCGAAAATAGAACAGTTATTTATAGATTGACTGAGTTTCATTTGAATAGCATAACTAGATTCTAATAAGTAATTTCTTTAGAACCAGTCAAAAATTCATTCGAATGCATTTTGGTTTGAAGTGAATTACCAGAAGAAGACCAAATGAAATTTTTCCATTGCGTCATGCATACTAATTATATATACCGCATTATTGTAATGGAGTCTGCTTATGAGCAGTCGAAACAACTGCAAGAAGTGTTTAAATCGAATAAAGGATAATTCAAAATGAAGTTTAGTACAAATTTGCTTCAGAGACTGGCTGCACAAGTAAAGCAGTATTCACAGTATCATCCCCAATCGCTGTCTCTGCAGACTCTGCTGGATTTCGGTGAGTAGTTGTATTTTTCCGTGAAGAACCTTAACACTTTTCAATCAGCTGGGCGATTAAAGAGTAAAATGCACAGTGTTGCGAGGCGATATAAACGAAAAAGAGAAAATGTGAGATTTCACCACCCTTTTATAGTTTGACACAAATGAAAATATGCTTCGACGTAGAGAAATGGTATTAATTTTGCAATTAATCATGACCCTCCCTCAATATTAATGAGGTCAAAATGAGGGACTCTTTTAGTATGTTTGGTGATTTTTTCAGTAATAAGAAAATGCAAAATTAAAGGAATAATAACCATTTAAAATCATCGATTGATCGCCTGTTTATTTAAACACGAACAAGGTGATTTATGTTTTTGCAAAACTAGAAAATGGGTTAAGTCAAGGGAAAAGGCGTTAAGACCAGCTGTAGATATTGTGCAGAGTCGTGCATAAGAGTTTCGTAATATTTTGACTTTTGTATTTGTATGAAAATGTGCTGTATTTCTTATATAAAATATTGAGTTATTTAGGAATATAAAAACTGTTGCAATTAATTTGACATGCTGCAAGGAATATGATAATATGCAAGTACGAATTTATGGTTTAGAACAGAAACACAGACGTGACTCAGAACCACAGGAACAAAATCAAGCACAAAAATGAAAATATTGAGCGTTAACAATAAAAGCAGCTCAAATTGATGACAATGAAAAATTATTCAGATATTTTTCCTCAGCTGTGTCAAAGACTACAGATTTTATAAGCAGAATTAGCCTATAAAATAAGATTTTTTGTGATGTCTTTTCTGTGATGGTCAAGGTCACAAATTGTAACGTACGGAAATGCGGTCAGGAAAAGGCAGTTGACCTTGTGTCAACAAAAACTGTTAGACCCTGACCCCTTTAAAATACTGAAGATGTCTTTCCATGCATATATTACACCAATTAAAACTGTAATAACCTACTTTTCAACCAGATAAATCCAGCCAAGTTATTTTGCATCTTCAAAATAAACAAGATGCTTACCCAAAATATAAAACAGTTTTGTGTGTCAAAACAGCTGACCTCATTACTAAAAGTTGCCAATTCAAAGAATAGCAGAAGACATAAACTGGAGAATGTGTACTCTAACATGAATACTGATTCTGGATATGGAAAGGAAATAAAAAATTTTGAGCGCTATTCCAGCTACCTCCAGCTGTATGGCAGCTATCATCCTAACCCACTTAGTCTTCAACAGCTGTTACTCTTTGGTAAGTTGCATATATGAGAAATGATATGGACCTGCAGTTGTGGGGATCAGTGGCACATGTAAGAGGAAGAAGGTAGGAGTACTTAGCCAGTTTATGAATTGGGCATAAAATGATTTACCCATGTTTCTCCCAATAAATGCCCCCTCTGCTAATTGTCCCCTGGCCTTTTCTGTGGAAAAAATGGCTAGTTACTACCAATATAGAATAGAATAGAGGTCCAGATAAGAATGGGGTTTCAAAACTTTCAAAGTAATTATTGTATGACTAGATATATTAAGATATTTTTGTACTCCTTTAATACACAGCAGCTGGAGTGTTAGATGGACACCCATCCACCGGACACCCATCCACCTTCTTCAATATTTAGGTACCGTATCTTGAAAAGATCATGTCTGCTGCTCTTGAAGAAGTTCAAGAACATGATGGAATAGTTGGCAAAAAAACTATTACCCATCTTTGTTTTTCTGGTGACATTGATTCCTGAGTAGGAACAGGAACTTAACCCTTTAAGCGCCAAAAAGCAGACGACAAAATTTACGTCTGCAAAAGTTTTATTTTTTTTACCAAGCTTTATCATATTGAGAATTCAAAGACTAGAGGGCAAAACAGTGTAGTTCTAGATGAGGCGGCTCATCATGAGCCGCCTCATCAAGATTTACACTGTTTGCATATTCGGCTGTTTTTGTCTCTGGCGCTTAAAGTGTTAATGTCCAGGTGGAGAGTGACAGTTTCAACAAAATCTGCTCATGGTATAAAATGAAGATCACTTCTGAAAAGGCAAAGCTGATGATAAACAGTGCCAATGGCATCTAAAAGAATATCACCTAATATAGAAAATAGTTCAGATGCCCCTTGGAAGTTGTCTCAGTTTGATGGTTCTAAACCTGAGGTTCTCTGAGACTCGAAGATGCCAAAAGCCACTGCAGCCCTGACAAAGCTAAAGCCTAGTGAAAAACTGATTCACTCCCTTGCCGCGTATGAAACATGGACCGTGACAGCAGAGTTTTAGAAAATAAATCAGAATGCAGGCTTTTGAGATGAGATGCTGCTTGAATCTTAGTCAACGTCTCAAACAAGGGCCATGTAACTAATGAGGATGGTCACCGGAAGATACAAGAAGCCACTGAAAAAACTTTATGAGCTCCTTACAATCAGACAATGATTAAGAAATGGAAACTAAGGCAGTCTGGCCACATCTCAGAGTTTTCATACTAAGCAAAGACAATCAGTCAGGGTACACTGAAAGAAAGAAAGAAGTGGCAGACAGAAGAAGAGATAGGGGATGGGTATGGACTTGGCTAGCACAACAAGAGCAGCTGAAAGCAGGACCAGGTGAAGAGAGACTGAACATTACAGAGTTATCTGTGTTGCAAAATTTACCTTGCAAGGTAATGGGATAGACTGACTAGACTTCAAAAGTTTGTCACACAATCAATTTGGGGAGATTTTCTTTCACAGATACGGGCAATCATTAAATATAGAAGAAACTTGTGAATTGTGATTGCACTGATAGGTCATGTAGAGGTGTTCTATAATGGTAAAGAAGGAAATATTTAAAATCTTGCTATTGATATTGGGTACTA
The DNA here is from genome assembly GCA_963989385.1 of Ctena decussata. Taxonomy (NCBI): domain Eukaryota; kingdom Metazoa; phylum Mollusca; class Bivalvia; order Lucinida; family Lucinidae; genus Ctena; species Ctena decussata. Next base: position 28,790,532 of record OZ022504.1, on the reverse strand, counting down.
CTGTAAATCTATTAGATAACAGACTTTTTCACCTGAAGTGCGGTTTTGGAATGGGACTCCAAGTGTAAGCATTCTTTTGTAGCCCACCAGAGTATTGATAATTGTGATCAGTTACCATCTGTCTCCGTCCATCTTCCACCACCTACCTCTTAAACACAAACGAGTGATCATGACTAAACTTAAACTGATCTTTATGGCCACAAGATCTCAGTCAAGTTTAGTAATGGTCTGAATCAGATCATTAATACTATAACTCTACCTGGTAAAATATGTTTCAACCTTTATCACTCTATACATTCAAATGCTATTAGATCTGATCAATGCCAGTCATTATACTAGTCCATTTCATGCCAGTGAGTTTTAAGAGCAGTCATTTATGCAATCCATGCCAGTCTGTTCATTGGCATGAATTGTATCAATGATTGCATTTAAAATGGACTGATATTGATTGTATCATGACTGGTAAGGACTAGATCTGTTTACATTCACATAAACTGTATCTGGTGGTCATTGGAATTTCCTTGTCAAAATTGTGTTGATGCAGATTTACATAGTAGATTCATTTTGTTAAATTTTTAATATAATTAGAGAATTTGGCTAAGGTGTCCAATATTGAGGGTAATTACACTTATGGTAAGGAATAGCCAAATTTTCTTCATTGTAAAACATGTTTACAGGAACTGAGCCGTGACACAACAAAACCAACAAAGTGGCATGTGTGCCGTATAAAGACTCAGATTAGTCTGCTTCCAGCCTGATCGGAGTCTTTGCTGTTGGCATGGAAGTAGCTTAGACTCTTAGCTACCCTTAAGAACACAGCAAAGACTCTGATCAGTCTGGGCAGATGCCCAGGCTGATCCAAGTCTTCATGTGGTGCACATGCCACTTTGTTGGTTTTGTCATTTTGCAGCTTATTTTACAGTTCTGGTTGAAGAATAGTCAAATTGTTTTCATTGTTACACAATCATGTTTACAGGAAGATTTTATTTTGATCTACAGTTTATGGGAATGCAGTAATGATCTTTCTAATTTTAGATAACAGGATACCATATTAGGTCAGCTACTTTATTACCCAATATGAAAAAGACATAATGTGCTGAGATGTGTGCAGTTAAAGATAATGACAAATCATTAGAGCCCCAGAAATAGCAAATTTGTTACTTAAATTCTTATATCCTGGCTGGCATTGGCTAATTTTTTCTAATTTAGGCGTTTTCATTGGGGGCTTTGGTTTAAACAATATTTTATTCATAGAAATTACTTGATTGTATGTTTACAATACAAAAATAAGTGGTACAGAATTTGACAGATATAAAAGCCATCTCCTGAGGAGATTGGGGGCTTTGAGAGCAAACTCCCTTTAGGGGAAGCCCCATGTGAAAAAAGGGAGACAAATACATGTACACCCAGCTCTGAGTGATCTTCCACAGAGGCATACCCAGACCGTTAAAGCTCTAAAAATTGAGACACCTAAAAAAATTACCATGACTATCCTAAAAATGGGACAGTTTGGTTTATCAGTGCAGTTATGCATCCAAAAGATGCAGATGGAAAGGCAAACAGTGAAGACCCTGATCAGGCTGCTCCTGTGGGAGCAATCTGATCTAGGTCAGATTTAAACATATTTCATTGCTCATAAAGTCAGATACAAGCAAATGGATCGGGCCACAAGTTCTAACAACATTAGTTACAGCCCTTCCCACAGTAACTAATGTAGGGCTGCCGTAACTAATGTTGTCTGGGTCTGCACTGTTAGGGCAGACCTTTAATCAGTACCTATGATGGTCACCTATGGATATAAATGTTACAAATTTACAGTAACCAGTATCTGCAAAATGAACCTCAGGATAATGATTAATAATTGTGGAAGGACAAAAAAAATAAAATTGAGACATGACTATTATTTTTCTTAATCTTCTTTTGCAAGTTCGGATTTAAAGGTGTGTGCACTGTGCAGTATTAAAAGTATAATCCTTCATAAATATACAGGGAGGTCATTCTATGTCTGTAGCATTGAACTGGAATTAGTCCTATCAGCCTGGAGACTTCTTACGATCAGAGGGATGGTTGGGTCGGGAGATGGTGCTTTGTAACTTTCAGTGTCAGGGCATCCTACTAATTAATTTGGATAAAAGTAGGGCAAGAGGCTTTGCTTTGCAGCAGGTGTGGGATGGGAGTTGTTTAGAGTTTTTAGTCTCATCTGTCCTATCCCTGTTTTACTACGTACCTGCCTTCTTTCATTTTAATACATGTATTGTGCTTTCATTTGTGACCTCTTATGCATATTATAATTAAACATAGTCTTTTAAAGCGTTTTTGGCGCGGAATAGCCTTTTTTGTGCAGCTGTTTGCCACAAACCCCATATAGCTCACTCACTATCCTGTCCCTTTTTTTTCTCCCTCTTTTTGGGATACAGCTTGATATAGACTGAATTACTGTCTCAAAGCTTGATATATTTAGACTTAAATACTGTCTCAAAGTTAGAGCTGTTAAACCCTAAATATTACCAACTAAACTTAGGATCAGTCTAATTATTTAGATTTACAATTGCTTGCTTAAAGTTAACATGTTTGTCCCAAATGTTTGGGGTTTTTCTTAAGATGAAACATAGACAGAGGCCCAGAAAATGGAGTAATTCTGAGATAGTCCTCAGATAATTCTTGTTGATTCTTCATATAATCATGTGTTGTGACTCTCATTAGAACCCTCTCATTAAGAGGGTTCTAATGAGGGGCCACAGCATCTATAGGTTTTTATGGAGAAATAAACAAAATATTCCCAAAATTATCACAAATCTGGGGCTCTGCATAGATAGCTCTAACTTTCAGTTATCTGTGTGAGCTTGGTATGCAAGGTTAGATTATATTTTACGAAGATCTTTGAACTGTGGTTGGGTCTCTCCAAATGCATGGTTAGTCACTGCAAAATTAACAATCCCATAGTCATGTTCCTTTCTAACCAATAAAAATTGATGAAATTGTGGTGTTGAAAACACCTTGAGGTGGTCACATTTGAATTGAAATTTAAAATAATTAATTACAGATAATTGATATATAATAAAAAGTGTTCAGTTGTCGGACACTGTAAGTTTTCTTATGACAGAACAGGTATAAGAGTGTACCTTAATGTTATTACCATATTTATTCGGGTGTAAGATGGAGGTTTTCACCTCCAAAACAGTTCCAAAATTCTAGATCTGTCTTGTAAGACAGATCTAGAATTCTGGATTGTTTTGGACTGGAAAAAAACCCATCTTATAGCAGAATTACACACGATTGATTTTCATATTTTCGGTAATTTTGGAAGGGTTAACTCCAGTCTTATAGCTGAATATATACATCAGGAAGATCTTTAACTGCAGTCTGGTCTCTGCAGATGCATCCAGAGTCATCTTGTAGAGATTATTTGAGAGTGAGACCTCCAAACATATTTTTCATTAGTTGAATAAAATATGCTCTCTAGAGCTATAGGCTAGAACTGATGACAACAAAAATAAATAAATAAATAAATCTATGTTAGAAACTAACTTTTAAAATTCTTGTTATATTGAGTTTGAAATACTATATAGAGTTTTCTTAAAGCCGGAAAAATGACTGAGTTATAATCATAATATTATTGTTGACCCTGTGAGGTAATACTTAATGGGTTATCTTATCATTTGACTGTTCAACTTTTAACCTTAAACTACAATTTTTAAAACTTTAAGGTCAGTATGGCTTGGTTGAGCCAGATAAAAATTTAACAGGGGCTGTGGACAACAGAAAAGTTTGGGCACAAAGTTACCAGTTCCTTCTTATTATATCTATAAAAGCATTAAAACTGCCTTATCAAGAGAATTCTAATGATGGTTCATAACTTTTATTATTATTATTATTTTATACATGTATGAAAGACAGACATATAAGAAAGATAACAAAGTTCACTCCAAAAATTTGGGAATTGAGGTGTTGTTGTCAAATAAAAACTGACATGTTTCAACTGATCACGTTTCCTGATGGTGCTATATTTAGATGAGACTATCTATTTATATCTTCATTGGTTTATGCACATTATTCAGATGAATGGAAAATTTGAAAAAAGTCATGAACATATTAAATGTACTTATTAGTACATCTTCAAGGTCTCACCTGGTTTACATGTACGTGTAATTTGACTTAAAATACATGTATTGTTTAGTCTGCACAGCAGTTTATTTTTTGTACATTCTTGAAATTTTTTTTCGTCAGACATAATGCCTGCTATATCTTTAGTCCTAGAGATCGGCATACTGCAGTATGGGGGAAGAGGGTTGTGGTTGGGGTTGGGGTATGCTGTGATTGCCTTGATTTTCTAGTCCTAATAAAAAACACTTTAATTTCAGTCTGTTACTTAAAGGCATAATGAATTGACACTAATTTGAATAAACAACCATCATCTTTATTCATGATGTGGAATAATGCCTTTTACACTAGTCATAGTTTAGGAAATGCATCAATAATGCATTTCTTAAACTATGACTAGTGTAAAAAAAATTACTTCTTAATTAAAAGGCTTTATGATGGCAGTATACATTTCACTTGACTGTCAAGTGCAGAGATGACATCATGTCGTTGTGACATGAAATATAAGAACATATTTAGAAGCCCTGTGTGGAACAAAGGGTCGGAGTACAAAATAGTTATTACAAAGGTCCAGTTATATCGGTGACCGAATAGAAGGCCCAAATAGTAGGTAGGTTTATAATGTTACAATGTTTAAGTTGCGAAGGCCAAGATTAGCCTTGAAGTTGAACTTAGCATTGTCATGCTGGTCATGGCCTATGTACATGCCTTTAAGCAGCAAATTTATTTTCCTTACAGGTCTGTTTTATAGCATCTTTTAAACTTGCATTTTAACTAACGTATTTACTGTACCGGTATTTTGACACTTAAGAAAGGAAATGTTTCAAATGGCATCTTCTATCAGGTCTTTGAATTTAAGCTGTCAGCAGATGCTTGATAAATCCTTTGACAAAGGTTTGTAGGTGCAGTGTGATCTAAGTCTACACTATTTGCTCAGAAGCTCTGTCCAGAGGACCAGATAAGATGAAGATAATCACTAGATAGTTTCTTTTAAGTCTCAATAAAACCATATGCTGGGAGCCCTCATGGGAACTGTCTGATGGAGATAGTTCATTACAAAGAGCTGTCTTTATGACCCTTTATTAAAACCATGTCATAAAGATGGTACTGAGTTACTAACTAGATGTCACAGCATAGATCTTTATGGAGATACAAGAAAAAGTGCCACAGAATTATCATCAAGTACCTTATCTGGACCTTTATTTAAATAAGATTTATCTTAAATTGGCCAGTTTTCAACAAAACAGCAGAAGTTTTGAGTGAGCCTTTGAACCAACTTTAGACTTAATACAGAATACCAGTATACATGTAGATGGATAGATGACTTGCAATTGTACATCTGTTTTAACAGTATTTGAGTCATATCAGGACAATGGGTGGGTGATAATGAAAGGCTGTGGGCAATGAAACCCAGTATACAATTGAAAAGATTCCCACCTTCAGTGGGTCTTGAACCTGGGACCGCTAGACCAGCTGGTCAGCACTTAACCTACTGAGCTTACGGGTCTCTTATACTGAAATAAGTAGTATCTAATACTTACAGATAAACCCACTAGTTACATGTATATCTAATTGTTCAAGTCTATTCTAATTCCAGGAACAAAGACGGGAACCGAGGTAACGTCGTGTGAGTTTCTTCGCCATGAGCTTCCAGTTAGACTTGCCAATATCATGCAGGAAATCAACCATACTCCTGCCGTGCTTCAGAAGATGCCATCTTTTGCCATGGTCAAAAGCATGTAAGTAGTATAAGTCACCAATCAAGAGATAATAAGGCGAATGGGTAAGCTTTCAGGGAAATGTTACTGCTATTTTCATTTTTGCATGCTTTCTAAGCAGTCTGGGGACTTATGGATTTCCGTCACGCATATTTGTGATGGTCAGCCATACTTCTTACATTTTTCAGTCCAACTCACTAAAATGGCAAATTAACCTACTGGCAGTGTTCAGTCTGACCTGTCTACACTTAAAATTAATATTTGGTCCAGCCCTTAACTATTCTCAGTATTAACAGTTTTATTTTGGTTATGTCTGAAGAATTATGGTCAAAATTAGGCAAATATTGCTGTGCATTTGACTTGTTTTATTTCCAAGAAAAATAGATATTTACTTTCAATTTTTTATAAAGTGTTACGATCAAAATTGTCTACGATGCTTGCTTTTTTGTAACGGATGCTAACCGTACGAGTTACTCAAGGTTTTGCATCAGTTACGCGACAGAAAAGTACTTGGGGTTTTTAGCCTTTGTTATGGTCAGCCATAACACCAGAAGAAACCAACGTTATGGCTTTCCATCACGTTTCATCCTTCGGACATGTAGTGACATCTTGTGGTAAAAATTTCAGTAATTACGTTATGGTAAGCCATCATGTCAGTTCATTTAAAATGCATGGTTAACCATCACAAATATGCGTTATGGAAATCCATAAGTCCCCAGACTGCTAAGTGGGGTCAGCTCAAAACAGCTTGCTCCTTTAAGTGTAATTCTTTCAGAGTAGACCCCATTTCAAACGGGAAATAAATTCTGAAGGAAAACGCTCAGGAAACAAGGAAAGAAACAGAGAAATGAAAACTGCAGATTCCCTTTAATTGACTGTGCTCATGTACAGTAATGTAATGTGCAACACTGCATAAAAAAGTCGCAAAAACTTCCTGCAGAACTACCGTATCATCAAAGCTCCTCTTGCACAGACTTCAGCGCTACAGATAAGGGGTTACAGGGATAATTTAAGGACAGTTTTCCTTATTTTGCCATATTAAATATATTGTGACACCTCATTAGAACCGTCTCACCCAGACAGTTCTAATGAGGGGTCACAACATATGTTTTCATTGAGAAATGAGAAAAATCATCTCTAAATTATACCAGTTACCCCTCACGCTGGTCTGGCATTCAACACAGGCAACGTACTATAAAACACGATTTTTTTCGCATACTTCTTATATTAATTTCAAACTTTCATTCTTACGGACCCGGCAGTTTGTTATACCTCTTAGTCAGACCAGATTTTCGAAGAAATTCCATCTAGTATAAATGCAATGCTTGAATAAAGTTTTTTAACAATTCGTTACCTGGTCGTTGTAGCCCGAAAATTGTTTTCAAGCATTTCTTGAATATGCATATCGATTCAATAAAACTTTTGAGTCCTATTTCAAGAGTAGGGGGTCGGATGGTCCGTGAGACTATACTTCTGAAACAAACTTATCCTGATGAGCAGAACAAGCAAGTTCCTTGTACGTTGTCTTCGTTGCCTGTGTTGAATGCCAGACCAGTGTGCCCTTCTTACCTGGAGCTCTGAGGTCACAGTTATCTCTTGATATTTCAGTGACAAAGTCGAACTTCATCTCAAACTACTGATATCTCAAAGTAAATTTTCTGGTGCTAGAAAATTTACTTTGAGATACCAGTAGTTGGATACAACAGGAGTACTTTGACATACCAGTAGTTGGAGACTACATGAGTACTTTGAGATGCCAGTAGTTTGAGACAACAGGAGTTGAAATGTAAAGAAAAATAAGAAATGTATCCAAACTATATTCTTTGATTTAGGAGGGTACTTTGAGATATAAATGTTTCAGATAATGAGGGTCACTTGTTTATAGGTCTGATTTATTTTGCTGATTTACACATTTCTCAATTGTTTGTAGGTATCAGCGCAGTTTTGCAGAAATCCTTGAGTTTGAAAGAGCTGATGTAAATGATGATAAGGTGTTACAAAGGTAAGACATTCCTTTCTACAGATAAACAAATTTACTGTATCTTTTCAGATATATGATGAGGTTTACCCCTTCAAAAAAAAAAAAAAAATCTAGATTCATCTAAAAGTTGGTTGTAGATTTCAGATTGTTTTGCCATCTTATGGCATAATTTCACAAGACTGATTTAGATATTTTGGTTTTTTTTTGGAGGGGGTAAAAACTGTCTTATAGCTGAAGCAATATAATATGTAACCATGAAATATGTATGCCCAGTGCAAACAACAAGTGCCTCTTTGCCGTCTGATCTAGATCTAAGAGTTTGTAGTATACAGTTAAATATATCGTCAAGTTGTTTGCAAAATATTTGAGGTCAATCTTAAAGGAAAACCCCATCTTACAGCCAAGTTATTATGATAGCATGAGCAAGTTTAAAAGATGTTTCACATCTGTTATGATTATATGACTTCTAAGTAGATCCCAACCTCTTTTTATAAGGAGGCTAGGCATTAATTTAAAGAAATTCGACTTTTGTAAACTTCAACATTTAAGATTCATTTGTAAGCTTCTACATTTCAGATTCACAAAGACGTTAGTTGATGTTAGAAATCGTCATGTTAATGTAGTAGAAACAATGGCAAAGGTGGGTATACTTTACTGTGGTTACTTGTTCAAGGCTTATGAGTACTCCTCTGTATTTTTATTGCTGCTAGTCTGAATGATGTCATGAAGAACTTTGTTTTTATATTGAACGCCATTATAAAAAGGATTGACTGCCAAAGTAAATCTAATTGCATAAAGTATTTAAAATTTAAAGTTTATAAAATAAGAAAAAGTAGTCATTTAGAACAGCACTTGTTTAATAATGTAAGGGTGAATAGGAACACTTACAGGGATGTAAATTTTACATAGAAGAATTTTTCATAGGATGTTGGTGGTGGTGGTGTGTGTGTGTGTGTGGGGGGGGGGGGGGCTGCCAACAAAGGAAAGAAAGTCATGAAGATATATCCGTACCCTCTAAAATTACTCAGGATATGACATATTTTTCAGGGGATAATGGAGTATAAGGAAGCTTATGGACCTGAGTTACTAGACAGACAGGAACAACAAATAGACTATTTCCTCAACAGATTCTACATCAACAGAATCAGTATACGAATGCTGATCAACCAGCATGGTAAGATTTGTGTTTGTACACTTGTTTTGAAAAAAAGAAAATAAATAATATGTTCCATAATATAATATTATATTAAATTGGTGCTATCTGTCTGCCCATTTATGTATCTATCAGTCGGCAAACAATCTTTCTTCAATCTTTTAGAATATTATAATGAAGAATGGTAATATGTATCATAATGAATAGTTAATGTATCTTGTCTAGGTGATTACTTCCCAAATTATTTGGCCTTGCATATATTTCTTGTTTCATTTTGAGTATTTCAATGAAACTTTACAATCATGGGCATCTTGTCGAGATGATGAGTACAAACAAAACATAACAACTCTAGCTTACTTTCTGACATATCTGTGATTGTCTAGCTGAAGCATTTTTCCAACTTCTGAATTTTAGCTTCTATCTTGTTCTTGTTGTGATGCAGTGCTCCAGGTGAGAAGATGTAAATGGGATAATTTGCATATTTCTCCGTAAAAAACTATAATATTGTAACCCGTCATTAGAAGCGTCTGACTGAGACGGTTCTAATGAGGGGTCACAACATAGGTTTAAGTTGAAAAATAAGAAAAAATATCTCAGAATTATCCTTTAAAAAACAACCTTATTTGGAGCTCTGGAGTTGACAGCTTGGCTGTTTAACAGCTTTTCACCAACACATCTTATGTTCATTTCAGCCTTATTATATGGATCTCAGATTGGTAATCATCCACGGCATATAGGATGTATAGACCCACACTGTGATGTTCTAGAGGTGGCTAAAGGTAGGTTAACCTGTTAGGATGAGTGTGAACTCTTTCAGGGGAAGCAACCCCACCATTTTCATTTTACCTGCCTTCTCAATAGGAATCAGCTTTTAATGGAAAGAATTTGCTCCTCTGGGAGCAAATTCTGACCTTTAAGAGTAGATTCTCTTTTGGGTTGGTTTGTAGCAAATAGGAAGTTACTGAAGTTGTTCCATTTATGTAAAAATGGCAGAAAATATGTGGAGGTGTACCCATACACCCCATACTATATTAAATGTTTTATCAATATCTTTTTTGTGTAAAAGCAAATTTAATGCCTGTGCAGAACATATATTTTGCTAATTCTAAGTTCTGTCACATTTGTGGTTTTTAGCTCGCCTGAACGAAAGTTCAGGAAGAGCTATTGTTGTCACCTTGGTGTCAGCGTCCGCGTCAGCGTCCGCGTCCGGATTGGATGTTTTGGTTAAAAATTTTTTAAAGACCTATATCTCCCTAGCCCATGGATGGATTCTTTTGATACTTGCACTGTAGTTAGATATTGGTCCAAAGTTTAACAGGGTACCACCCCTACCCCACTTCGTGACCTTGATGTCAAGGTCATGGACTTAGAAAATTGGGATTTTTTTGGACTGGATGTTTTGGTTAAAGTTTTATAAAGCCCAATATCTCCTTAACCCATAGATGGATTCCTTGGATACTTGCACTATAGTTAGATATTGGTTCAAAGTTTTCCAAGGTACTACCCCCACCCCCTCAGTGACCTTAATGTCAAGGTCATGGACTTAGAAAATTGTTTTTTTACTGATTGGATGTTTTGGTTAAAGTTTTTTAAAGACACATATCTCCTGAACCCATAGATGAATTCTTTAAATATTTGCACTGTAGTTATAAGTTAGTCCAAAGTTTTATTTAGTACATCCCAACCCCGCTCAGTGACCTTGATGTCAAGGTCAGGGATTTAGGAAATTTGGTCTTTGTTAAAGTGTTCTAATTGCATACTGATCCATAATGCTTGACAGAGATTTAGTTTACACTTGAACTGATGTTAGACACTTTTGAGTTTTTACAAAACACTATATACTTACCCCACTGGATGACCTTGAAGTCAAGGTTATCAACTTTGAATTTTGTCTTCAAGATTTTGGTTAAAGTTATATACTTATGAAGACATAATTTCACAGTGCCACAATGGACTCAGTTGATACTAATACTTGGACTGATATTGGATAATGGTTCAAGGTTTTGATACATCCTAGGCCCCCCCCCCTCCACACACACACACACCACCACCCCTTACCTCTCTACCCCTTAGTTCTTTGTCCTCAAGCTCATGGACTTTGAAATTTCATGTGGATTTTTTTTTATTTTTTTTTATTTTAAGACTTATTTCTGAGATAGCTTTTGTTTATAAATGTGTTGTCATTATGGACATGCTTGTCTGAAGTTTTATGCCTAGCAGTCCACACCACCATAGCAACACTGTGATGGGCAAGCACTTATTCAGGTGAGCTATGCTGTCAGGCGACAGCTCTTGTTGTCTTACTTGCAACTTGCAGAAGCTTGGGATAGGTATTACTTTGCGGTGTTGGCAGGGGCATTTTAAATTTCTGGTTTAGCTCTTTTTTGGGACAATGCGCTGACAAGCTAGACACCGCATTATGTGGAATTCTTGTTTAGTAATATATTTTCCTTCATTTAGCTTAAAATTAGAAAATTTAGAATTTTGGAAATATGCTGGATTCAAGTCACATAGTAGTTTTACATTTGTTCAAGTAAAATATATTTTTAAACTGCAGTACTTTTTTTCTTTCCAGATGCATTTGCAAATGCACGTTTCGTATGTGAACAGTTTTACTATGACCTTCAGGCACCTGATATCAAAATCAGCTGCCATAATGGTAAGTTAATTTAGTTTTTGTGTTAACTCTGCTCTGTCATTTAGGTAGCTTTTGTAACAAAGGGTATCCTCCTTTGAGTCATCTGTGCAGTCTGATCAAGTGTAGGTTATATATCTTCATCTTAAAGTTTCTGCTGGATTATTTCTAGCCTGCCTTAACAAACATACAGAAGAGTTATTGTTGTCACCATGGCATCAACTTTCACATACACATAGCCGTTCACTGCATATTTATGTTTTACTTTTATCTGTAAGTTTTTCAAATGTTTATAATTCCACAACCTAACATATAATGAAAGATTACAGCTGCAATGGGTTAACTGTCATTCCTTGATCACTGGGCCCTAGAGTCCTACCCAGGAAAGAAAGTGTTTTGTTTAAGTTTTACTTGCAAGCTTTGCATATGTATTTATCTTTAAAACTCCTCAGCAGCAAGCTTCAACAGTTAAAACTTGACTGAACTTCCAGGTTTATAATTTGGCACCCTTACCACCGAGTCACCCAGGCTGGCTAATGTAAGCAGATTTGATGACAGTTTACATGAGGTACTCGAAATATGTCAATAAGTATATAGTTTTCATCTTTCTTCTGTCTTTTTGTCCATACATCTGTTAACAGCTGCATTAAAGCTTTACAATAAGTTTGACTGTGCGGGAGGCGTGGGAGGTGGGAAGGGGGTATACAAGAGCCAGGCATACAAGAGCCCCTTTCACTTTCTGTAGTTTTAATGGCACATGCCAGTGCTCAAGATAAGAGGGGTGTAACAGAGATACTTTGGGGATAATTTTTCATATTTCTTTATATTAAAGTATATGTTGTGACCCCTCATTAGAACTGTCTCACTGAGACAGTTCTAATAAGGGGTCACTACATATGTTTGTATGCAGAAATAAGAAAAAAAATATCTAGGAATTATCCTCAAATCCCCACCTTATCTGGAGCTCTGACATGCCTACCTTTGATTAAAAGGATGATAAAAGCGCTGTCTTTGTTTCAGCTGCAGATAATGTGGACAAGGTACAGCTAGTCTATGTTCCTTCCCATTTGTATCACATGCTGTTTGAATTGCTTAAGGTAAGGCACATTGTTCCACAATCTACTATATCTTAAACTGACCAGCATTTTGTAGTTCTGTAAAAGAGCTGATGTTAAACAAACCAAAACTTGATCAAGCAGGCGTGGTGATGTACATGTACAGAGAGTAACGCAAAGCATTCAGTGCAAAAACTCTTCATTTTTTCAGCAAAAATATTAGCTTGATTTTATGTGTACTAGAAGACTTAGTGAGTCTTTGACTAACGACTCAGTTGAGCTAAAGATGCTTTGGACATCTGGGCCTAGATGTGCAAGTTGCATCTCATATGAGCTATGCTGTCAGTGATAGTTCTTGTTGAAAATAAATGACCTGGAATCTGATAAGAACACATTGGAGTAAAGTTTTCCTGTCTCTAAAAACTGAGTTGTCTTTTTATTTCTCTACAGAATTCAATGCGAGCTGTGGTTGAAACCCATGCTGGGGCGAAAGAAGTCCCACCATTGGAACTAATGATATCTAAAGGTGAAGAGGACCTCACAATAAAGGTATATATGATACCCATTTACTATAATAAATAAAAGAGTAATGATACTAAATGGGTGACACCTTAGTCAGCTTCTGCAATCTTTTCAAGCTTTGAACATCTTGATTGTATAATGTTAGGTGATATTTTGAAATCCCGCAAACAGTACACACCTTTATATATACTCCACCATGTTTCTCCACCATTTTCACAAAGGGGAACAACTTCTGACCTGGTTTGCTTCTATGTAGAGCTGTCATTGATTGGACATTTGGCGTATCGATATATCAATAAAAATATCGCGATATATCAATATAAATCGATATTGATAAATATTGAAATCTTTGTGAAATCATTCATGTGTTGCAGGCTCTTGCTCTTCTTTTATTCATGTTCTTAATATTAGTGATTAAAAACAAATCCAATCGCCTGCCCATCTTTCCATCTTCCAAAGCAAAACCAAAGTGGTTCCTCACCAACCTAACCAGCTAATGAGAATGAGACAAAGGGATAGAACCGCAAATGGCATCTACCTACAAACTCAAGATCAGGGATCTAAATAAATAAGAATTTACCCAAATTATGAAATGGAATCATGTAGATGCAAGAAAATGACCACTGGTAACTGTAAGAATAAATTATATTTTTTCACGAAATGTATTGATATTTCCTTTTCACATATCGAACCAATATCGCAACTTATTTTTTATCGATATCAACGATATCGATGACAGCTCTACTTCTGTGCTAGACAAAACCTTTCCAAGAGTCAACTTTTTCAGAAAGAAAAAATTTGCTCCTCGAGGAGCAAATTCTTTCCTCTAAGAGCAGACCCCATTGCGAAGGGAAGAAAAACTGTAAATGGCAGAGTTAATTCCCCTGAAGGTGTACCCATTCACCTTAGGGCATTTCTTTAGGTCAGGTGTCATTGCAGAAATATTTGTTAGCAAAATTAGAAGAAAATTATCTAGCAGTTTACGATGCAGTTTCTTCATAGTAGGTAAAGATTCCACAGCAATATTTATTAACAAACTTAGAAGAAATTTATCCAGCTTGCATCGTCAAATAGTCCTGCCACCAAAAACGTTTGACATGGATTTTCGTATATTTCAGTTGTCAGACCAGGGTGGAGGGATACCCTACAGCAAGAAAGATCTCTTGTTCAAGTACATGTATACAACAGCCACCGAACCCCTACCTTCATATAGTGTGGATAATTCTGCCCCTTTGGTACGTACAACTTGTAATAAATAATTATTACTATAAGAAGGCAGATGTATTGTCCAAGTATATTCATACAACAGCATCACAGCCTCAATCCCTACAGTCACAGACCAGAGAAGAGTCAGATTTATTGTTGGTACGTACATCTGATATTTTATAGGAGCACATATTTTCTGCCACTTTTAAGGGTTGAATCTGTATAAAAACATGGTTTGTGACACCTCATCTGAACCATCCATTGAGGCAGATCAGATCAGGTGTCACAACATTTTCTCAAGATGAAATGAGAAAAAAATCATCCCATAACTATAATCAAATATTCTTACCTTAAGTGCTTGATCTTATTTAAGACTGTTTGTATACTTTTCAGGCTGGCTATGGTTATGGTCTACCCCTGTCTCGTGTGTATGCTCGATATTTTAAAGGTGATCTAGTCATTAATTCTGTTGAAGGCTATGGCACAGATGCTTTCATATATCTAAAGGTAAGATTCAAATGGTTAATTTTCATATGAAGAGAAATTTTAAAGATGATTTCAGGATAATTTTGAGCTCGCCTGTGTACGAATGTAGAGAAAAAGATATTGGCCTACCCCAGTGTTGGCAGCATCAGCATTAGCAAAATAAAGTTTTACGTTAAGTTTTATGTGATGGGCAAGGCTTTGTCAGGCAAGCTATCCTGTATGTGTACAGGTCTCGCTTTCTTCAAAAATACATCATTCAAACTGCCACTTAAAAGCACCTCTTTTGAATGGTCTCTTCTCATCAGAGGTCATTTGGATACTTTTGAAAAGTTTTCCATGAAAATTAGATCCCCTGAATTGCCACCTCTTTCACTTTGCCAGCGGCAAAGCTACAGTTAAGGTGGGGTATTGACAAGAATTCTGAGATTTTTTTCTCATTTCTCAATTATACAATGTGGCCCTCTGACATTAGAACCATTTCCCCGAGATGGTTCTAATGGTGGTTCACATTTTATACCGACGTTTGTATTGAGAAATATGGAAAATTATCCTTAAAGTATCCCTGTTACCCTTTCTTATCTGGAGCACTGAGTTTCATATATTAAAACATTACTTGCTGTCCCCTCCTTTGAATGGTAAATTAACCTGAAATGTTTTGCTGTATAATTCAAATCCTTTTAGACCTGGGCCCAGTTCAAAGCATTGTTAGCCAAACAAGCTCGTTTAGAGGTCAACTCTTTAAGTGTTTTTTGACTTCAAAGCCAAATACACTGATATTTCTTTTTGACAGTATGTGAGAAGCTTTTGCATTGCAAAAGCTTCTCACATTTTTCAACAAAAAATATTGGCATATTTGAGATATTAACATTTCAAATTTTAACGTCTCGTTAACTAACCATGTTGTTAGTTTTGAACAACCGAGCCCTGGCCAACAGTCAACCAAACTGCAAGAGTTTTTACTGCTTTCGCTACAGTGTAGGCAGCAATTGAAGCAATGTCTTTTCACAACAGAAAGTGAAAACAGAACAGTAAACCAAAAAATATTATAATACAGTCAACTCTCGATATCTCAAAGTCAAAAGTTCAACTGAAACTACTGATATCTCAAAGTGAATTCTCTGGTCCCAGAAAATCTACTTTGAGATATCAGTTGTTAGAGATATCAGTAGTTGAAATGTAATGAAAAATAGGAAATGTGTCCAAAACATATTCTTCGATAAAAGAGGGTACTTTGAGATACTAGTGTTTGAGATAATGAGACTTTACTGTAATGAAAATTAAGAGACAGATAGAAAAAATCTAAATAACAAATCCATACTGATGAGCTACTATATCTTTATATTTGTTTCTAGGTATTGTCTGATGAAGCGAATGAGTGTTTACCTGTCTACAACAAGACATCCTCAAAGATTTACGAATCAGACACGCCTGTCTCAGATTGGAGTTCCCCACCCCCATGGACTGAGAACACTTCAAATAGAAGTTTTAGTACATACACCAGACTTAGTAACATGAGGAGAAGCTAGTCCTGCGTGATCATTGATGTTCATATGTCGTGTGTAGAAAAGTTGTGTATATATGTGTAGAGTTCAAATGACAAAATCTCAGATGAGCCACAATGTTTTTTGGAGTGAAAAGTTCTTTTGCGGATTTCTCAACAACTACATACAGTAAAATGTCTAATAATTCTATCACATACGACTGATTACAGTAAATGCCCTAAAAATTGAACAGTTTGTTTTTCAGTGCAGTAATATAGATGGAATGTCAATCAGTGAAGACCCTGATCAGACTGCTCCTTTTGGAGCAGTCTGTTCTGGGTCTGTACTGTTTGCTCAGACCTGTTCGTCCTAGCACTAACAATTTTTACAGTATTTTTTGTAAAGAAATAAGGATTGCTGTTGTAAACACAGATCCAGCTAATAAGAATCCATAATATAAGTTTAGTTAAGAATTGAGAAGAAATTATTTTTGTCACAAAATGTTGGCTTAATGGGGACCATTTTCCTGTAGCCAAGAATGTATCTGAAAGGCCGAAAGCTGTAAGGAAAATATTTTCGTGTCCAGCAAGGCTGTGATGATAAGACAATGCTATGGACAATTGGATTATGATGTTACTAGGAACATGGATATATTATACCGGTACCTGATTGAAAATTTTCCTATAAAGGAAAAGTGTAAATGTGTATATGTATTTGATTAAATGTCTTTCGGACATTTTATATTTTGTAATGTCATGTAGTCATAGAATCAGGGCCACTTTCTATATATTTAGATGAAAATAGTACTTATTTTCTAAAATTATTTTTGTCTTTTGTTTATTTTCATTATAGAATCAAAGATGTTAAGGTTTTATGTGCAAGTGTGTTCAGTTTTGAGATGGGCACTCACACTAATACTCATTTGAGCATATAACTTGTAAAATAATAGGACAAAAATCATACCAAGTTACCTTTTTTTATTGCAAAAGGACATACAGTTTAAACCCAACTTATTGGCCACATGTACTGTGATAAGGCCGTAAATTTCTGTATAGACCAATTTGACACCTTCAAAATTGAATAAACCCATGTATATTATATTATGCTATTTAAGATATAGCATATATGGAAAACAGTGCCTTAGAATTAACATCTAAACTTGCTGTTCTGCTTTCAGAAGGTCAGGTGTGTGTTTTTTTTCACAACAAGCTTTGGTTTTTCCTCATTTTTAACGATCGGCCTGATCTTAGGGAAATATTCTTGAAAGAGCAGTAAAACACATACTTGAAAAAAAATGGATTAAAAATAGCATTTACAGTGGATACATATTGAATTTTTGATGTTTAAACCAGTTGAACTGATAAGGGAGTATTTTGGTAATGATTTGGGGGATAATTTCTCTAGTTTCCAGGGAAACATATCTTTTGAGTACTTGCATTAGAATCACCTTCAAAGGTGATTTGAATAAGTAGCAATGTATGTTTCAAAAATATTCCAGTCACTCCTGGGTATGTGGGACTTTCTTAATACATCAAAAGCTCAATCACAAGATCTCTCTTCTTTGATACGGGTCTTGAGTGGGTAGATTTAGTATGGTACTATTAGATTTTTTCTTGAGCAAACAGGCTTTTACTTTGCCTGAATAGTGCTGTATGCCATCTAGAAACTTGAAGTGCATTGCTGATGTTCTGGTGATTATCAGAGGCAATTTTCGCGATTCTAAACCAGTGCTTCTGATAAGAGGGGTATTGAGGATAACTCTAATATTTTTTTCTGATTTCTTTGACAACAAAAACATATTTTAGCCGCGACGAAATCCCAAAATGGGTCTGTGCACCCAGCGCAGACTCAGATCAGCCTGGGCATGCACCCAGTCTGATCAGACTCTTCGCTAAGCGCTGAAAGGGTAGCTAAGAGTCTTAGCTACCTCCATACGGATAGGGAAGACTCTGATCAGACTGGACGGATGCCCAGGCTGATCTGAGTCTGCGCTGGGCGCACAACCACACTGTTGGTTTTCTCATGTCGCGGATCATATGTTTTGACCCATCATTTTGTTCTAATGAGGGGTAACAACACATGTTTATATGGACAAGCATGGAAAATTATCCCTGTTACAACTTCTCATCAGGAGCAGTGGTGGACTGTTCAAAATATAAAAGATTTCAGTTGTTTCATGAATATAAACACCCCTGGTTAACTATGTATATACAAGGGTTGTTACGAAAGGAAAAAGAGCTTTTACAAAACGAAAAAGTCATAGTAACCAAATGACCTGATGAGAAGGTAGTTTGGTAACTATGACTCTTTTTCATTTTGTAACAACTCTTTTTCGTTTTGTAACATCCTTTAAAATATAGTTAACCAGGTGTGATAAAAGCACATGAATAAACCTGATTGGTATAAACATGAGAGTAAAGTCATATGATGTCAATATTTTTATAGACTTAATAATCAAATACCTCAGCTGACCAGTGATACTATATATTACAGATATTTAGTTCTATGTATATGTAATATGTGATTCTTGGTGCTAGGAACCAGTGCACCCTCAAGGGAGATCACTCTGACCTGGAAGTATTGATGCCTATCAGATTTAAGGTGTTTGGGTACATAAAGGGAAACAATTGTTGTGACTTCCTGTTTGCTTTCCTGAAAGACATAGCCCTATTAAATTTTGATCTACTCTTAAAAGAAACAGTTTGCTCTTAGGGGAGCAAATTCTTTCCTCTAAGAGTTGATCTCCATTGAAAAGAGAGCCAAAAAAGAAAATTGTAGAGTTGCTTCCCCTTAAAGTGTACCCACACGTTAAAGGGAAGAATTTGACCCCAAGAGGGCAGTCAGTTCTTTCTTTACAAGTGGCCTCATGTTAGAAGGGCTTAAATGATTTATCATATGATGTTGCTTTTATTCAGTGGAAAACGTTGTGTCATAAAAATTGTATGACCACATGTGTAATAACACTTTGGCTCGTACACGTAAATTCATTGACACTGTCCTTGTCAGCAATGCGTTTTCTTATTGAAATAGTGTTCAATTTATAGGCGTTAAAATCCCGTTTTAAAAGGTCATATGATAAACAGAATCTTACACTCACGGTCATTTCATATGAAATTTATGAAACTCGCCAGAGGCTCGTTTCATAAATTTCATATGAAATGACCACTCATGTAAGATCCTCCATATATAAAGCTGTTCCTTGAGAGTAAAGATTCTTGGACGGACACACGGCGCCAAGTGTGTGCAACTTTGGTAACGTACCGTTGAGCCACTTGGGGAACGTCGATAGGAGAATTGAACTGAACTGAACTGAGTAAAGATTCCCACTTTCTGACATTAAAACCCCATGAAAAACTATTGCGTTTTGAAAAGGGAGGCTATAAATTTCTTCTTAGAGGAGTGCTCTCACTTGGAAGTGTATCCATAGACCTTAATGAGCTCTAGAGCTGCAAATAAGGGCTGATTGTGAGGATAATTTTGACATAATTTTTCTTATTTCTCAGCAAAAACGTGGTGCGACGCTCCTTGGAACCGTCTAGGTGGAACAAGGATTTTGTTGAGAAATATGGGAAATTACGTCTTAATCATCATCCCTGTTATCCCTTATTATCTGGAGCAATGGTCTTTTTGGGCAATAGGTTACCGTAATGTGCATATATATTGGGACACCTAAAAATAATGAATTTTCCATTTGTCCCAAATGGAAAATTTATTATTTTAGGTGTCCCAATACTTAAGCACATTAGGGTAAGTGGTGTTTTGTGATAATGAGCATCAATGCAATGTCTTGTATTGCTTGAAAAAAGAAAACTTTGCCTGGAGTATGTAGTGGCTGGCTGTTTTAGGAAAAACTTTTTTCATGTTGGGCTAATTTGATCATCACTGCATTTAGTTGAAAAGTGAAAGTAAGTTGCCATGGTGTAATTGTATTTGTCCTGTGCTCTGAATATGCCACAAAAATCTTACTATTTCCAGTGTGCTTAAACATTTGGACACCTAGAAATAATTTATTTTCCACTTGGGACGAATGTAAAAGTTTTTATTATTTCTGGGTGTCCTGAAATCTTAGCACATTAAAGTAGATATTGCTTTAGTAAATTATGCCATGATGGTTCATTTAATTCAGTGTATTTACTTTACTAGTCTTAATATTATGGTTGTAAAGGGGATCAGTTGGACTTACAGTTAGGGCAGAACAGAGAAGACTATTTTGCTTAGAAATGATATGAAGTGTGACGCAAGAAAAGCTACCTTATAGATTTTGTGAACAGCAAAGATTCAGATCAGACAGCACAGTGTTTCAGATAAGAAGGAGTAACAGGGATGATTTTGGGATAGTTTTCCATATTTCTCCATAAAAACATATTTTTGACACATCATAATAACCGTCTCACCGAGACGGTTCTAATGAGTGGTCACAACATATGTTTTCGTTGAGAAATAAGAAAAATTATCTTCGAATTATCCTCAATGCCACCTCTTATATGGAGCTCTGAACAAACATGCAGTTATATGGCTTTCTGTGATTTTGCTGCATAGAATTCTCCGTTGGAACTGAAACAGAATAGACTGGTCTGTCTGCACGACTGGTTGAAGTCTTTGCTGTTTGCACTTGCTACAAAGTATCCTTTTTCTTGTCCTTAATTTTAGTTATTCTTGCAGCAACAGTTTTGTATATATACAAGAAAATATTGTATTTCTATATTTATGGCTTTATTTGATCTCATGTAGTCAAGTAGTGGATAAGTGTAGTCAAGTAGTGGATAAGTGCTGAACAGCTGAACTATTGTGAAAGTAGATTGAAGTTACTGTTGGATAGTGAATGATGTGTTTGTGAATGTGATAAGTCAACTACGGCAAGATGTACTTAATAGTATTTTTTACATTACTTTGTTTTTGTTCTGTGATGGAGCTATACCATGAGAAAAGATGATAAATGGCGTGTGATGATGGGAAAATCAGGTCACCTCACACTGATAAACAGTCTGATCAAAATCTCTTTCTGAATCCGGGGTCTACAGATCCTCTGGAATCTTAAGTAATAAAAATAGCATCAGCAGTCCTGATGATTACCGGTAGGAATCCAAGCATATATAAAAGGAAAATCTGATCAGACTTTGCCTAAGAATGTAGAGGCTGATATGACTTTGTATTGTCGCACATGCTGTAATCATGCTTTAGCTCATGTATGCTCTTATTATTTCAGCCGGGACACAAGAAAACCAACAAAGTGAGTCTGAGAGGATTAGGCGGATGCCCAGGCTGATCTGAGTCAGCGTTTGGCGCACATCCACTTTGTAGGTTTTCTCGTGCCGCGGCTCATTTATGTAAATCGAAAAAGTTTTGAAACTGCTTATTTTTTATTTTTTGCAAATTCAAGTCCAAAAAATATATTATTTTTCTTTTTTTGTAATAGTTCTATTGTTCGTTATTTTTTTGTAATGTATTCTTTGGTTTGATAAAGGCTATATGTGTTTTGCAATAGTTCTATTTTCATGAAACTTCATAATTTTCTTGAAAATAAAACTACTGCAAATATTTTCTACTTTATAGTATTGAATGGCCTTTATTGTATTACAAATCAAATGAGGCTGAGCTTGGAAAATGATTAAGTTGGCATATATGAACAGAAAATGTCCGCCAGCCTGTGCATCTGGGATCTTTACAGACCACGCAAGAAATTCCCGAAAATTTTTGAAAAGAGTGATGTCCCTGATCACACTGCAGTGACATTTGAGCTGCGACATGAGAAAACTAACAAAGTGGTTGTGCGCCCAGTGCAGACTCAGATCAGCCTGGGCATCCGCCCAGTCTGAGCAGACTCCTCGCTAAGCACTTAAAAGGTAGCTAAGGGTCTGAGCTACCTCCATGCATACAGCGAAGAGTCTGATGATGCCCAGTCTGATCTGAGTCTGCGCTGGGCGAACAGCAACTTTGTTGGTTTTGTCGTGTCGCGGCTCATTTGAGTTTTTCTGGTATACATGCTAATCAACCCTTTTTCCAATTTAAGGACTTGTCTGTGTCTGTGATATCTTAATTTTCAGTAGTACAGTGATCATCCTAACTATTGGGACATGTCAATGGATTATCATAATTTTCTCAAAATAGCAATAATTGGGAGCTACCATCTGGCATTCTGATGCCCTTAGTGTGATGTCTGATAACATCAGAAATTTAAGGAAGCCTGATAGTGTGACGAAACATTGCTTGTTATTGGCTGACAAGTGGTTTTATGTTGCTGGAGGCAAATGCTTTGGTGCAAAGTAGTATACTTGGAAAGGTGAAAATAGGAAAAAAGTACATTAGAGTGGGGGAAAAAACATTTAGAAATTGCTATTTATGGAAGTAAATTGTTGGATTCATGATTGCTATTTGCTTTTACTGCTAGCTGACTGTTGCCATTAAACAAAATTTGTAACAGCAAAGTTGATAATTTTCAGTCCCTTATAAAAATTTTGAGTACAGTTATCCCTTGATTATGTCAGTACATTGCTGCAGACAGACAAATAGTGCCAGCCCTGTTCATCTTGGTCTGCACTGTTTGCCCAGACACAGGGGGTCTCAATTGTTGGCATATTCATTTCTGTCCCAATAATAGGGTCACTATGATTTGTGGCAACACGACAAAACCAACAAAGTGGTTGTGCACCCAGTGCAGACTCAGATCAGCCTGGGCATTCACCCAGTCTGATCAGTGTCCTGGCTGTCCGCATGGAGGTAGCTTAGACACTTAGCTACCCTTGAAACGCTTAGCAAAGAGTCTGATGAGACTGGGCGGATGCCCAGGATGATCTGAGTCCACGCTGGGCGCGCAACCACTTTGTTGGTTTTCTCGTGTCACGGCTCATGTAGTTGTATCATTTTGTATGAGTTGATCATATTTGAAATTCTAAAGTCACAAAATGCCAGCTATTGCTGGTCACACCTAGTATTTTCTATGGCCAGTTTTCAGAGAAACTAATATATTTGTACGAATTACAAACTCTATATAATACAGTATGGGTACGAGTCAATTTTCCTTGATGAATAAAATTGGTGTTTTAACAAAACAAAATGCATTGAATAGTGCACCCAACTAGGAAATTCCTTGGAACCCATATGGTCATTGACCCTATGGATATTGACCATATGGATTTCTTGGAATTTCTGTTATTGACCATATTAAACATGGACTTAAATGACCTGAGAATAATTATTTGTTTGAGAAAATCTGAAGTTTCTGTTGAAAGAATTTCAGTTTGTAACGTCATTGAAAAATTGGCAGAGTATTTGATGATCTAAGACTGTGCTCATTTTATACATTGTTCATGCACGTGTATTCCTTGCTTTGAAAGGCCCAGATCAGTTAATGAATAAATGCAGTCTAAACAGGGTTAATTGTGCTATTATGAAGGAATAAATGTATTGTGTTCTTGTTTTAGTTCATAAATGGCTATACTGTCTAGCTAGTGGAACAATGTGTTCACTAGTCTATTTTAATAAACCATGGGTTACTTCACATGAAAAGGAACCATATGGCATGTGCAGATAGAGATGACACGGATCAGCCCTTGCTTCCATGCAGTCTGTTTCAGAAATCTTCAAATTGGCATATACTACTGTATTGTGCTAAAGTATTGGGACGCCTAAAATAATTAATTTTCCATTTGTCTCAAATTGAAAATTTATTATTTTAGGCGTCCCAAAGTTTAAACACATTACAGTATTTAGTATATTTACCATATTTATCTATCAGCTACAAGACA
Source organism: Ctena decussata (assembly GCA_963989385.1). Taxonomy (NCBI): domain Eukaryota; kingdom Metazoa; phylum Mollusca; class Bivalvia; order Lucinida; family Lucinidae; genus Ctena; species Ctena decussata. The sequence continues at coordinate 28,766,449 of OZ022504.1, read as the reverse complement.
TTTGTTCCCCTCCAAAACAACCCAAAAAATCTAGAGCCGTCTTGAAAGACGGATCTAGATTTATAGGGTTGTTTTGAAGAATTAATGACTGACCTACATAGTTTTGGGTCATTTTTGTGGGCGAAATCCCCTGTTTCATAACTGAATAAATAGGGTATGGAAATTATATAGAATGAGCCGCAACACTAGAAAACAAAACAAAGTGGTTATGCGCAAGCGCAGACTCAGATCAGCCTGTGCATTCGCCCAGTCTGATCAGAGTCTACGATGTGCACTTAAAGGATACTTAAGGGTCTAAGCTTTCTCTGCAGACAGGGAAGACTCTGCTTAGACTGAGCGGACACCCAGGCTGATCTGTGTCTGCGCTGGGCACACAACCACTGTTGGTTTTCTCGTGCCGCGGCTCAAACGAAGACCAATCAGTTTGCTTGAATGTGCAGGCTGACTGGGTATTTACTGTACACACATGGCTAAAGGTTCCTTTACAGGTGACAAAGCTCACATGTATTTGAATGTTAATGAATCGTTATTAAAGTAAAGTTAAAATTTGATCAAAATGTTCTTTTTCTTTCCCACCTGTAAAGCGTGGCATGGTCGTAAATGCCATATTAAGCTTTAGACAGCAATCTCTGTGATCTGATAAAATAGAGAAGCTCACAAAAATTATTCCAAGCTATTTCAAACGGTTTTAAAACTACTGTTACACCTGCTTTAGTAAGGTGTGATATATGCAGAGCTCCAGATAAGAAGGGGTAATGAGGATAATTTGAAGATAATTTTTCTTATTTCTAAACGAAAACATATGTTGTGACCCCTCATTAGAACCGTCTCGGTGAGACGGTTCTAATGATGGGTCACAAAATATGTTTTTAAGGAGAAATATGCAGAATTATCCCTAAATTATCCCTGTTACCCCTCCTTATCTGGAGCTCTGATATGTATCTGGTTTTATGTTCATCCGTCATTCTGCCCTTCTATCAGTCCACAACTGTGCTGACCCTAGTGTTCAAGATTGTTTCTCATTTCTCTAAATTACTATACCTGCAATAGTATGACCTGTTAAAAAATTTCTTCTTCTAAGGATGAGCTTTAATGGATATTGCACATATTTGTACCATTGATATATATTTCATGCTCTACTAACTTTGTAAATTTTTACTTTATCCATTGGTTAGGCCCTAGCGTTAAAGGTCTCTGAAACTACAGTACCTATGATCGTCAAATCTGGAATAAGAAAAGTTTCTTTATAGATTTTGCACTTATTAGGACCTTGGTACCTATATTTCAGGCTCTATTGACTTGATATTTTTTTTTACTTTAGCCAACTTTCAAAATTGCATCAACCCTAGATTTTAATTAATTTCTCTTAAAGACACATTTTTTTTCTTTAAGAAAATGGGTTTGCACAATTTGATCACCTATTATAAACAGTACTTAGGGCTATAGCTCACATCAAAGGCTTTTTTTATCTAGATGATTATAAGGGGATTAAGCCAGTAATAAAACTGTATGAGGGGGGTGGGGGCTAATATGGAGAAACTGCTATTATCCTATTTATGCATCTACTTTGAGAAAAATTAAGTAGAGAAGATAAAAACAAGTTAAATGATAAACGAAACCTGTATTTTAAATATTAAATATAATTTTCTCATCTGATATAAACTAGTGGATGAACAGTTTTATTTGATTTATTTAATGCAAATAAAAATATGTTTAACTGTCTTGAAGTTTAACATTTTAAAAGTTTTGGCATTTTAAAACAGTAAAATGTTGTTTTTTTCTGTGAAAAGCAAAAATGAAGACTAATCAGTGTTAAAGTCTGGATAACACAAAACACCAAGTGCCAATAAAGGATATTTATTAGCAACACAACACACTAAGTACACAGTAAAACTCTGACGTCGTCACTATGACTTCATGACGTTGATGACGTCATAATACTGTTAAAGTAACTGTACAATTATCAGAATCAATATGCAGGGTTATGTCCCTTAGATAGAAGTAATTTGCATTATTAAACTTTAACATTAATTATACTTTCTTTTCTTTCTTTTTCGTTTCTTCATTTAGAATGAGAAGATGCCAAAATTAAGCTAATAAAAATGTTAAGAAAATACAGAGAGAATCTTATTTAAATCCATGTAAATGAAAATTTGTCAGTGAAGTATGAGATAGAATAAAGTGACATGGTATTATGTGTTCACCATTAAATGATACCAGTTATGCCAATTAAGTGAACCGAATGTTCAAACCAAATTTGATCCGCTTATAAGTTATGCATTTGCGCTTAAAAATCAAGTACACCATTTCTACACTGCAGATACTTTAACCACTGATTCCAAAAAGCTGTGATGCTGACAACTGATTATCCCCAATAGATTGACTTAAGTGTTCATTCTTTTTCTTTTTCATTCCTGTAAGTAATTTTATTATTCCCTGATTCATCTCGGTTTCTTTCTCAAATGCAAAGTCTTGTTTGTCAAACTTTGTTCCTTCAGCCTCTATTTCTTGTCTTTTATAACTGGATTTCATAAAATTCCAGCCATCCTCTCCTTCCTTCACTTCTTTGACCTGTTCTTATTTTCCATCATTCCTTCTGCCTTGGTTAGTTCTGAGTATATGAGATTCAGACTGTTTTCCTTCTATATAGTCTAAGTCTTCCAATGCTTTGAGAAGGTTTTCTAAGCCTTTGTTAGTAGATTTCATGTTTTCAGATAGAGACTTTCTGTTTGGAAATGTAATTTCAGTAGTTTCTGCCTCACTGTTATTGAACCACTTCCCATACTCGTTTTGCTTTATATTTCTCTGTTGACTTGTGCTAAGTGTGAAAGCATTCTTTATTCTGAGTGATTCCCTCTGTCTTTCATTTAAATCTAGGCTTAAGTTCCCATCACTGATACCCAAGATAGAGTCCCTTACTTTGTTCTCAAACCTTCCTTGAGTTTTAGTCTCCTCTCTCTCTGGCACTAGCTTTAGCTCAAGACCTTCTCTCTGTCTTCCAGATTCTCTACCCCTATCAACCTTCAGCTGCTTTATCTCAAGTTTTAAACTTGCTATTTCTTCCTTTAAGCCTGTCACCACAGAAGTTAGCTCCTCAATTTCACATGACTTAGAAATTTTCTCTATAGGCACTTTTGTATCTTCACATACCCAGTTATCCTTATCCCCATTATTTGGTGCTTTTACATATTTATCTTCAGTGTTTTTCTTCTTCACCATATTTTCCCAGCTGTCAGGACAGTCATCTAACAAATGACGGAACGACCCACAAGATAGGCATTTAAGAATTTTGCCATCTATACCTGAAGGATTAATTTTCTTTCGCATACCTACATTTGGTCTTAAAACTCTCTGTTTATCTGTATAATCTTTACATTTTACTTTCCATGCCACACCACTCCCTTTTAACAGAAAATCTGGCTTTCTTTCAATTTTTCTAGCTGCAAGGGTGGGATCATTTATTTCTGAAAAGTTTGGTTCTACTTTTGGTTCTATCTTGACATCAGATCTACTGCTGGAACCTTCTAGACAATCTTTGAATTTCAACAACAGGTTCTTTGCCTGTTCATACAGTGTTGACATCTCCTCAAAGTTCATCCCGTTCATGATGAGTAACCTCTCTGTTCTACTTATTTTTGCCTTTTTCAGTAACCTAAATGCTAGGACTTCTGATGTGAATTTAATATTTTTCTTCTCAATCTTTTTATATTTAAAATCAAACATACTTACAAACTCTTGAATACTTTGTTCATCTCTCCTTTCAAAATTTTCAAAATCGTCATACTTCTCTAAACTATCAACAAGATTGTTCTTACCCAAATGCTTGTCTAAGAAGTTTAAAAGAATTTTTAATCCATCACCTGTCTTTAAATCATCTAATGGGATTTGATCCAGCACTTTCTCTTGAATATGCATTTCATCATCTTCTGGTAGTGATAATAAAACCATTAAACCTTGCTTATTCTTTGGTAAGTCAGTCAGTTCTCCCCATGCCAACAGTTGTTGCCTAAATATTTCATAATCCTTCCCTTCCTTAACAAGAGCTGTCACCTGACAGCATAGCTCGCCTGAACAGGTGTCTGCCTATTGCACACTCTGTATGGTACGTGGTGTGGCTTGCATTGCATAAAACTTCAGGCAAGCTCCTATACACAGTCTAGGATGCTATTACAGATAACAAATACCTGGTAGAGCCTGGTAGCTCCTGAACAGAGTCTGGGATGCCATAACAGATACATGGTGGAGCCTGGAAGCTCCTGAACAGAGTCTGGGATGCCATAACAACAATATACCTGGCCGAGCCTGGTAGCTGCAGAAGAGAATCTGGGATGCCGTAACAGATACCTGGCGGAGCCTTGTAGCTCCTGAACAGAGTCTGCGATGCCATAACAGATCGCTGGCAGAGCCTGGTAGCTCCTGAACAGAGTCTGGGATGCAATAACAGAGACTAGTAGCTCCTGAACAGAGTCTGGGATGCGGAAACAGATACCTAGCAGAGCCTGGTAGCTCCTGGACAGAGTCTTGAATGCGGTAGCAGATACCTGGCGGAGTCTGTAGCTCCTGAACGTAGTCTGGGATGCTATAACATTTACCTGGCAGAGTCTGTAGCTTCTGAACAGAGTCTGGGATGCGGTAATAGATACCTGGTGGAGTCTGTAGCTCCTGAACAGAGTCTGGGATGCAGTAATAGATACCTTGCGGAGTCTTGTAGCTCCTGAACAGAGTCTGGGATGCAGTAATAGATAGCTGGCGGATTCTTGTAGCTCCTGAACAGAGTCTGGGATGGGGTAATAGATACCTGACGGAGTCTGTAGCTCCTGAACAGAGTCTGGGGTGCATGGCGGAGTCTGTAGCTCCTGAACAGAGTCTGGGATGTGGTAATAGATACCTGGCGGAGTCTTGTAGCTCCTGAACAGAGTCTGGGATGCGGTAATAGATACCTGGCGGAGTCTTGTAGCTCCTGAACAGAGTCTGGGATGCGGTAATAGATACCTTGCAGAGTCTTGTAGCTCCTGAACAGAGTCTGGGATGCGGTAATAGATACCTGGCGGAGTCTGTAGCTCCTGAACAGATTCTGGGACGGGTAATAGATACCTGGCGGAGTCTGTAGCTCCTGAACACAGTCTGGGATGCTATAACACTTCCCTGGCGGAGTCTGTAGCTCCTGAACACAGTCTGGGATGCGGTAATAGATACCTGGCTGAGTCATAGCTTCTGAACAGAGTCTGGGATGCGGTAACAGATACCGGGCAGAGCCTGATAGCTCCTGAACAGAGTCTGGGATGCGGTAGCAGATACCTGGCAGAGTCTTGTAACTCCTGAACTTGGTGGATTCCCAACAGAATCTGGGATGCTTCAAGTATTATTTGACCAATCAATGAAGTTTTCCCAATGGAGGTTTTAAATCAATGGCAGGAAAAGAAAGGTTACTGCAGCAATGCAAACACAGCTTTATGGTCCGAGAAGTGTGATTCAAGGACCCCACATGTAACCTGAAGCTGCATCTCATTAGTGTAAACATGGTCAATTAGACTGTTGTTGTCTGTAGTTGGCTGACTAATTTGTTGTTCGAGACCTATAGTTTTCAAAATTGCATGGCTAGAATTGCCTAGCAGATCAACATTAAAATCTCCAGCAAGGACAACTGGCACATCAACAGTATCATGATACAGCTGTTGAGCTTCTACTAAAAACTCCTTCAGCTCCGTCCATTTAGCTTTTGGTGATGCATACACTGCTGCTATTCTGATTTGTTGTACATCTTGAAACTCTGTCTGTATGACAAAGGTAACCATTTCTATGACAGTTCCAGCTGATGTTTTCTTGACCTTGTGGCAAATTGTTGACCTGTCTATTTCTAATTTTGTATAAACAATCATGCCATACGGTGAGCGAGATGTTCCTGAACACTGGCCATCAAATCTAAATGAGCAGAATCCTGGAATAGAATAGTCATCAGTGACATCAGATGGCTTGAGCTTTGTTTCAACAAATATCATCACATCAGAACAGCTGTAGTTCTCATCTGGTAATATGTCCCTGAAGTGTTTATGAAGAGATCTTACGTTGTGAAAGAGCAACTTCAGGCAGGGTTTCTTGGCAGTATGGTAGGTTAATAATGGTGACTCTTACAACATTTCTGTTCCCAAACGTTCCATTTCTTCTTTCACAGCTCTACTTGTTGCAATTGACTTTTCATTTAACTCTCTGATATAGAGATTGTCAACTGAAGTCACGCGACTTAAAGCTACATAGTGGGAATGTGGGAATGTTCTGCCTGAAAAATCAACCACAGCAGCCTCCATGGTATCACCTTGACATCTATGGCAAGTCTTTGCTGCCGCACATCTTAGAGGAATCTGTTCTCTCATTAACATCACAGACTGGTAACGTCCAACTGGAAACTGACGTTTCACCTTGAATATTGGGGTCCAATTTTTGTGGATGGCTGAAGTATATAATTTCTTGTTTTCCTCTCTACATTTCCTTCCAACAGATTGATCTTCAAATTTAACCCACAGATAACTGATTTTGCCAGTTGTAGTTACTGAGCCTACTGATTTGAGGACACAACCAGCCCCATTGGCCAAACCATCTTCAACATCTATGTTGCATGATATCTCATTTCTCAGTCCCAGTGCCGACTTGTATTGTGAACTTAGACCCATTGTTTTGCTTGCATCTTGAGGAACTGATCTTTTTACTTTCTCCTTCACATCTTTGGATACATCCCCTAAAACAACATCCATTGCTTTAATGCCTATTTTATTGGTACTGGTTTCATATACCAAACTGTTGTGGCTATCAACCATCCTGTTGGATATAAAGATGTGCGGTATCTTGAGCGGATAGTCTGGATGTAATACATCTTTATTGATAACTCTAGTCTTGAGCATTTGTATGTCTTTCTCTGTATGTCTGCATTCTCTCAAGCGATTGAGTAACTGAGCAAACTCAGCTGAATCTTTCGGTCTCATGATAGTTGTTAACTGGAATATTTGAAAGTTTTCAGTCCAAAGGTTTGTTGCAAGCGGTCCATAGTCTTGTGTGAGATTTTCAAAGACCCAACCATCGAACACAGGCTTCAGCTGAAATAAATCTCCAACTGCAAGAACAGAAATTCCACCAAACAGCTTTGATGAACCAGTTATCTGCTGAAGTCTGTGATGAATGAAAGACAGCATTCTGTTACCTACCATGGATATTTCATCAATTATCAGGAGTTTGACATCTTGAAACTGACAATGAAGAGTGTTCAGTTTATTACTTGTCAATGGTTTGTAAGTTAGTTTTTGGCTGACAGGAATTTTGAACAGACTGTGCAGAGTGTTTCCTTTAATCAAGTATGCTGCTATACCTGTTGGTGCTGCTAGGAGAACCTTGATGTTGTCTGGATTGCAGGTGATACTTTTGTTGTAATATCTCAACATAGCTTGATAGATAGCCTTTACCACTACTGTTTTACCCACTCCTGCACCCCCTGTTGGAAATAAATATAGAGGACTGGCACTAACTTTTAAATGATACAGTACATGGTGGAAAATTTCTCTTTGTTGTTTGTTCAATGATCTGACCAGTGATAAATAATCTTCCTCTGGCATGACATTTACCATGACTTCAGTTCTGTCACTCTCAGACTCAGCTGGTCCTCCTGGAATTTCATTGAAAGATGAGACTTTAGCATTTGGAGGGGCAAAGACTGGAAATATATCACCTTCTGTAATTCCCTCTTCTTCATCATCTCTCTCCACTTGCTGGGCATTGGGTGCTAATCTATCCCATTCATCTTCCATGCTGTCTTCAGTTCTCTTTTCAAGATCTTTAACTGCTTCATCTAGCTCATACCAGTTGTGGTTGTATTCTTTCATCTTGTCTTCTATATCTGTTATGTCAACCAACTGTTGGAATCTTTCCTGGTATGTTTCACAATCTCCTATTATCATTTCTTCTTTTCTCCAAGGATAAAATAACATCAAGACTTCTCTGAAGTAGTTTTCTGAGTCCATTTCATACTGGTATCTAACATATCGAATAACTATAGGCCTCTTTCTCTTTCTAAGTATAGTCCCATCTTCACACTTGTATTGCTTAGTTAAACAGCATTTATTATCACTGGCTGGACTAGTATCATCACTTTCTTCTCCTGTATTTACTGATCTGCTATTATATACTACCCTGTAATATGAACAAAAGTTAGCAAGGCACAAATCATGAAGTTTTCTTGGTCTTTGTGCATATCTCTGTATTATGCTTCTTGTCTCTACATCAGTAGAATCATCAGGGAGATTTTGGATTAACTTGGGACTTTTAAGCATTACAACTCTCTCATTTTCTGGGGATGTATTAATGAACATAACATCACGTGATGCATTTTTCAAAGGTAGCTGCAAAATAAAGTACACTGCTTCTTGTGCAGACACTTCAACATGTGTCAAGAATTTGTGACCAATAGTCCTGACTTGTTTTCTTATGTCCTGATTTCCTTCTTTAGCTTCTTTTGCAGCATTGAAGAGCAAGTTGCTCATGCCTCTTTGAGCTTTTGCTATATATGTCACTATGTACATAGCACAGGCATATGGATCAGTGACAAACTGTATATCCATATTTGCTCTCCAACACTGTAAAAGACATTTGTTGTAACTATTGATCCTAATTTCATCCACCTGTCTCTGTAAGAATATTTTTAGGCTTTTTAATGAGGATCTGACTGCCAATGTGTATTCTTCCATTGTCAAATCAATTTCTTTTAAGAACTCATGAAAATCTACATCTTTGCCAGTTTTCAAATCATCAAGTGTTTTCTTGATCCTTTCCCAGTTCTTTTCATGTTTTTTTTTTCTCTTCCTCTGTAGTTTCTGGGCCCAAGGGCTCAAGAATGCATGTTTCTGGCATCGGTGGCATTGGAAAATTAAACCTACATTCATTTTTATTTTTCCTTTGACATGTCCTAGAGTGAGAATGTTGTTGTAGAGGGACAACATCATCCACAGACTCATCTTTATTGCAGGTCACATACTTGTCTACAAATGCAATGACCCTGGCTTCAGCATCTTCGCTCTCATCAAGAGTTGGTGAATCTTCAACCCAGACAAGCATGTGGATATGAGGAGAGCCTCTCATCTGAAATTCTACTTTGTAGAAATAATCTGAAACTTTTCCTATTATATTGGCTGGGCTTTGAAGAACATCACTGATTAATTTTTTGACTTGATGCTCAAAGTGTCTAGCACATGTGACCGGGTCACTCTTGATCAGTTCTGACTTCTGGAACCAGGTGAGCTCTGACACTTCTTGATCTGAAAGTGTTTTCATATGAACAGACTTGGATAAAATTTGAAGAAGGTGAGTCCACCTAGTTTCTGCAGAAGAAAATGATGTGAACCATGTTGGAATACCTAGCTTGCGTATCATAGCAAATATGTCCTTTTTTGTCTGCTCCCAGTATGGGGGTGACCCTCGAAGATCCTTAAAAATTCTAAAGCCTTCGTTCAAACGACACAGTTTTTCCACATTTTCCATTGATTTTAGATGGCCAGCAGTCAAATCTTGTTTTCCTTGGGCTTTTCTAATACAGATATTGGCTTTATCTAGAATGTGCTTAGCCTGTAGTTTCTTAAACTTAAAAAACAAATTGGGAATGTGACTGGCTATCCTTCTATCTGATCTTCGCAATTCTGATTTGCAAATATCAGCATAGCTTATCTTGACGGGTCTTTCTGTGTTGTCTGGGCGGGTTCTTCCACAAAATAATGTAGGAAAAGCTAGCTCCTCTGCATTATGATCCATAAAAATGCTGACTGGGGAATTTCCTTCAGCAGGAGCAAACGAAAATATGCGGCAAGCCTCATCAGTTAGATCTTGGGGGACAAGAAGAGTGTCTAATGTGCCCACTGGTTGCTCTCCAGCTGTAGTTTCATCCCATGGATCTGGTTCATCAGTTGAATCATCGGGACTATCATCAGTTTTTTCCACAGTGTTATTTGTTGGATTCCAAGTATCATTTACAACAACACCCTCCTCCTGATACAACTTGCTATTTGCTATTAACCAATTAAGTGCACTTACAACTTTTTGAGGTCGTATATTTCTAAAATCAACATGATGCCCAAAACTCAGCTTTCTTTTCAACTTAACTGGAATGCATTCACTGTCATTCATATTTCTAGGAAGTCTCAAAACTGTATTGGTCACATTAGCTGGAACATTGACAACATTTCCATTAAGGCTAAGCTGGCCACCACGAGGAAGTTGATGCAAACACATAAATGGGATCCGTGTTGCTACCAGTCTTTCTTCCATATCTGTCAAATTCAGCTCAGGAGGCTTTACTGGAAAATCCATCAAGTTGGCTATGGCACAACTAGGAATTTTTTGACTCCTAATGGCACTTAAACATGTATGACATATCCACTCCTTGTTATCTACACTTTTTGTACCTGTAATCAAACTTCTTTTCAACTTTTCCTCAACATTGAGTAATTTTGGCACTTGTCTTACACTTTCTTGATACATCATTTGACTGCAACATGTGCACACATATAAAGGTCCACTCTGAACAGTTATGTGGAAGTTTTTTACAATCTCGGAAACAGAGTTTCCTTTTCTCCCCTTTTTTTTCTTATTTTCTGATGCTCTATGAGACGTACTTTCTCTCGTCAGCTGTTTATGTTCTTTAGCTTGATACCTACTATTAACATTTTTCTTTCTCACACTTTCCAACCTTCTGATTTCATTGCAGATTCTTCTTTCATGCTTTCGTTTTTTTGTCCCTTTCATGATTTTCAAGATTCTCCCTTTTCTTCCTATTCTCCAAGCTTCTATATTCTTCTTCTTTTCTTGTCTCATGTTTATGTTCTCTTTCTTTTTGACGACCATCAAGATTTTGCCTTTTCTTCCTATTCTCCAAGCTTCTATATTCTTCTTCTTTTCTTGTCTCATGTTTATGTTCTCTTTCTTTTTGACGACCATCAAGATTTTGCCTTTTCTTCCTATTCTCCAAGCTTCTATATTCTTCTTCTTTTCGTGTCTCATGTTTATGTTCTCTTTCTTTTTGACGACCATCAGGATTCTGCCGTTTCTTCCTATTTTCCAAGCTTCTATATTCTTCTTTTCTTACTTCATGCTTACGTTCTTTATCCCTTTCATGACCTTTCAGATTCTGCCTTTTCTTCCTGTTTTCCAAGCTTCTATATTCTTCTTCTTTTCTTACTTCATGCTTACGTTCTTTATCCCTTTCATGACCTCTCAGATTTTGCCTTTTCTTCCTGTTTTCCAAGCTTCTATATTCTTCTTCTTTTCTTACTTCATGTTTATGTTCCCTTTCCCTTTGAAGACCAGTTGGATTCTGTCTTTTCTTCATATTTTCCCTGTGTCTCACTTCCTCAGCTCTTCTCATTTTTCTTTTATGTTCTGCTTCTTTTCTCCGACTTTCAGAATTTTGCCTTTTTTTTAAATTTTCCATTTCCCTAATCGCTGCTGATTTCCTTTTCTGCTGTTTTCGTTCTCTGTCATTCTGGCTTAGTTTTTTACTTTGTCCACTGGTTACAATTTCCACCTCCTCAACACTTTTATTGCATTTTTTAACAAAATTTTCATTTATAAAGTCATGATCATCTTGCCTTTTTCTTTTATAGTTACTTCTTTCTGTTTCTGAATATGCATTATTGGAATTTGTGGTTGGAAATGCAACTATTTGTCTGTATCGTATACAGTTGCTTAAGTGGGTTCTCATTTGCAAATTATCAAATTTTTGCAAACTGGGTGACATCCCTAAACAGTAGCAGAATGCATAAGCAACTGCAAATGCCCCACATGCTGCATCTGCTCCCTGCTGGGTTACTGGTATGAAATCCACTTTATGTAAAAGCTCACTGCCATACAGAAGTCTAAGCTGAGGTACAATTTGTGTATAATGTTCAATTCTACGAAGGGAATCGTAGACCAAGATTCGCCCTATTTGCGGGTTATATACAGATGTAACCCAATGATTACCTATATTATGTATATTGATTGATAGTTCACTGTCTGGAACTGGCGGGCTAGCTTCTGTCAGGTTTGAAAGAAACCATGTCATTTCAGCGGGTGTAATATACCCATGGTAGTCTGAACCAGTATACTGTCTTATCATGTCCAGTGCCACACAAATAACATCATCAGGGATAAAATTACCACATCCTCCCACCATATCAGCTACTATAGACATGTCTCTTACAGGCTCAGAAATCATTCTAAACTTTTTATTCAAAGTTTTGTCAGATTCCTGATATTTAGTCTTTATAGCTTTGGAACATGTATGTGACAAAAAGTTCTTATATGTAGTAAAGTTGGTACTACAGCTACCACAATATGTACATTTATGGTTTACTAAAGTTTTTCTTGTCTTGTATGACCGACGACATCTTTCACACATTAAAATTTCAGTGTTATTTTGTGATAAGCTTTGTTTTACCTGAGCAGCACAAAGATTTACTTTTGTGTCAGTACATTCCTCTTCATCTTTATTCGTAGACTTGGAGACTGCTTTAGAACATTTGTGTAGCTGGAACTTCTGATATGAACTGAAGACTTTGTCACATTTGTAGCAGAATGAACATTTATGGTTCAGAAGAGTTTTTGCGGTCTTAAACCATTTTTTACATGCGGAGCACTGCTCCATACCATTACCATTATATATATGGGCCCCTTTGTTTCCTAACAGGATGTCCAGTATCAGTGTAGCTGAACCTGAAATAAATGAAAGAATTTCAGAGCAATCATTATCTCTACAACAAGATCATACCCATAAAATCAAAACTTTTACATTGTGTTCATCTAACAGAGTGTGTTTCTTTTTCAGTCTGTGATACTTTAAGCCATGAAGAATTGTTTTATACAATGGTCATAATTTTAGGAAAATATGGATGAATATAACAACCATACATGTTACTGATTAATGTTGTTATCTTTTAGTGATTAGCAATATATTTAACAATTAAGCAAAACAATTCTAAAATATACCAATTTTTGTGAAAATGGCTTTATCAACTACTGAGGAAATACTAGGTCAGAAGTATTTGAACAATTCTATAGGAAATACAGGAAATTAACATCAATGACTGCTTTGCTGTATTAAACTGTGGAAATCTAACTTGAAAACATGTAAATACATAATAAGGTGTCATCAAAGCTGATCACGTTTGTAAGAATACAGACAGTATTACTATAAATAACAGAAAACTGGGAGGAGCCAGTTATCTGTGAATGAAGACTTATACCTATTTAAAATGTTACAACTGAATATTTTCATACCAAAGTATAGTTGTGTGTGTGGAAGGGGGGGGGGGGGGGGGGGTGGAGTGAGGAGAGCAAAGAAAAAGGGAAATTTGCTAAAAAAAAAAGGTACTTCAACACAACCATTGACAAATGCACACAAAGTTGAATATTACCAATGCTCGTTACCAGGCAGATTTTTTAGATAATTCTGGGAATTATCGTTTACTTCTTAATTCAAACTACATCAGTCAGGCAGTTCAAATTAAAGATAGCAACATATGCATTTAATGACCCCATAATTACCAGCCCAACCCTTAGTTATCTGGAGCTCTGGTATCAAGAAATTATGGCTTCACCATTGTTTAACCATGTACCTGTGTTGTCCCATGCTGAACTTGAAGGATGACAACTTCTTTTAGCTGTATAGACTATCATAGTCGGGTGACATGGACTGGAAATTACCACTTTTCTTTTTCGCATAGAGTGTAGAGTCCTCAATGGTATCACTGTAATGAAATATCAAGTACCTGATATAACGTAGCAAATGCATGCAGTCACATGTAATATTTTAAATTCTTAGCAGTGGAAGCTCAAGGAATTGTTTTCTATTACTGTAGTTAAAATATAAATATATGAAACTCCATGAAAATGGCTTACTCTTAGTTAAAACACAAAGTCATTTCTTATACAAATGCATTAAAGTTTCAATAAATAACTGTTTTAAATAACTGAGGTCATTATGTACTAAACAATTTTGCTTCATGTTTACACCATGTGAACTTATGATAAATGGGTACATCTCCATGTATTCCCCTATTTTTACAAAGTGGAATAACTTTCGTGACTTCCTGTTTGTTTCTCTGGAGAATGAACTTTCCAAAAGGGAGTAGAGAGTCTATCTGCAAAGGAAAGAATTTGTTCTGGCAGAAACAAGTTCTTTCCTTTAGAACTGACTCTCATTGATAAGGACATCAAAAATGAAAACAGCATAGTTACTCCCTTGAAAGTGTACCTATTCACCTTATAAATCAATCTTTAAATAAAATAGCTGATTTAAAAAATGTTTTTTACCATGCAATAATTAATACGTTAGAACTAAGTCAAAAATGATCTTTGCAAGCAAAAAAATCCCTTTAACCATAAGAACTTTGATGACAATGGTTGTTAGTAGTGCAAAAAAGCCACTTTCAGATATCGAAACAAAACATTAATCTACTTACTGGGTTTCCTGTGCATATTTTCTTGATTCAAGTCTTTTGAAAATAATTTTTAATAACAGCGAATAATTATATTTTAAGAAATAGTTATGACTGGTATTAAAAGGTTTCATTTTTCCAGGTTTCTTTTTCTTTATGACAAACTTCTCGGATTTATTAATGCAGGTACATCTACACTGATTTCAACCATTTATTTCTTGTTTATATGCATTATTTTTCTTTCCAAATATCTTAACATCTGCTAAGTGGCAACTTTGAAAAGGTGAATGTTACAGAACAACATGCAGATAGTTTTTCCTCGATCACTCGTCTGTATTGATCTGAAAGGAATCCATCACCAGAATCAATTATATCATGTCAACAAAGAATAGGAAGCATAAGTCTGCAATTACTCCCATTTCAAACCTCTCTGGTCTAAACATCATTTAATCTGAAAATTAAGTCAAGATTGAACATAACAGAAATATTAGTTAACAACTATAAACTGAGCTTGTTCATAATAAAGCAGTCCAACAGGGATTATTCTATATCAAAGACATATGTAAAGAGTGAACATAGCTTTGACTTTTTAGTGCATAGGGACAACTTTTTTTTTTAAACCTTGAATTTATTCATTGAATTTATTAAATAAAATTGATTGATTTATTTTGGTTGATTTGTTGCTTAACGTCCACGGTAAACAGCTATGGTCATGTCGGGACGGTCAGTTAACCTAACCACATTTTTCCTGGGCAGGTTTAGACCTCCTAAGGGGTTAATCAGTACTAAGTGCACATACATGTACTTTCGCCTGTAACTGACAACTGCCCTTCTTGAATCAGCAGAAGGAAAAATGAAAGTATGTGGCCAGACCGGGTATCGAACCCAGGACTTCTGACTTATGAGTCAGGTGCCCTACCGATTGCACTGCAAAATTGAATAAATCTTTTAGTTTGTTTCATAATCCACAATGTAGTAGATATAGTAAGGTATTTTAACCATTAACTTACTGGCTTCTTACATCTCTTATTTCAGACAATTGCTCTAAGTCAAAAACAATAAAACAGTTGACTGAATAAATTATCCTTCAGGAGCAGTCTGATTACAGTAGGCCATATCTGTTTCAAAAATTAGATATATGTCCTGTCTGTAAGTTCAATAGGGTTTCAAAATAACAATTCAATATTACTTGGCAAATATGACTGGAGTCAGGATTCAGGCATAACATTACATACAGACACCAGAATAAACCCTGTTGTGGGTGTGTGTAACAGATAATTTGGCAAAATGGATAAGAACATATAAAAGCAGTCTTAAATACAGTAAACTGTGAAGGTTAAAATATTTGGTTGGATTCACTAATACACAGTGAAAAAGTAATTTGTTCCAATTCTAGATTTGATAAAATGGAAGAGTTATTACGGTAAATATTATTTTAAATTTAGAATGCAAGTATTTAAATATTACTGATATACAGATTACCATTATATATGCCAATATATCGAGTTACACACATGCCTTATTAAAAACTTTTACTGTATATAATACTTATCTACTCTTGATTTGCTAAACTCACCATACATTTGATGATGGACAAGGTTTCTGATGACAGCTGCCTGACAGAAAAACACTACATGTACAAGAGAGGCACTGTAAAGCAACATGATGTAACATCATTACCATGATAACTGTAAATAATAGGCTAAAACAAACATGTACACTCACACCAGAAGGCTCATATTAGAGCAGTCTAATCAGAGCCTGCAATGTTTGCTAATGTAACCTAGATTTTATTGACAACCAACCAGTATTAAAAGCAAGTGTTAAAATCTAACACTAACAGCAGTAAATGGTTGAACTGTTTTAATTTTAAAGGGTATTCAAGCAGTAAACAGAAACATTCAGTTCACATAGCAATTATGTATCCAGGAATCACCTGGCAAATCCACAAGGGCAGCAAGGAAGTGTGAGTATTTTACCAATGATAACATATTCAACCTGCTAGGAAGGGGGGAGGAGGGGATACAGAAGGAATCTTGATCTCAGGGTAACTGAAAAGAGTCAGAAGAGCAACTTTACAATGCAAATCTTTGGACCAGCATTACCCAAATTATCAGATAAATTCATCATGGCACTGTATAAATGTCATTCTAAAAGTTCGACCTAACACTTAAAAAGAATTAATAGCGACATGGCTTAACATGTAGTATTATGTAAAAAGGCTAAAAATGTAGTATTGTGTAAAAATTCAAACAAGTATCTAACATCAGCTGGTCTCAGTACTGACTATATCTGTCCATGCATTGTGAAACAACTAACCCTTAAGAAAACTTTGACCCAATCACAAATTTTAAGTCCATGACCTTGACCTAAAGGTCCTTCAGTGGGGTTCGGGAGGTACACTATAAAACTTTACCAATATCTAACAACTGTCCAAGTTGACATTGTAAAGTTATGTCTCCGTCCATGCTTTGTGAAACATATACCTTCAGAAAACATTGACCCAATTAAAAATAGCCATCAGAGGAGATGGCAAATCCCCCGACCGAAGACCCCCATGGGCCTTGGTAAAAAGGGTGCACTTCAAAACACATATTAGTAATATAGTGTCATTCTTTTATGCTTCTGATTGATATTAACCTGTTAACAGATGCATGATTATCTAACACTCAGACTAAAACAGTATGCTTGACTGCTAAAAAGAGGTAATATCTCAAAGAGCCACCATATACACAAATGTATAGCATACGATACATTCAACTTTCAAAATGTGTGAATAACTTCTAAAGTACAAGCCCTACAAACCTTATTTTGAGCTCTCTAGTAAGTGAATTTGGACAAAGAATCCAAATCTGGATTTTTTTTTTTTTTTTTTTTGGGAGGGGGGGGGGGGGGTCGAGCCCAGCGTGCGGGTATGTGGAGGGGTCAGAGAGAGATAGGAACACAGATAAGATATCACAGCATGATCATCAATATTCTAAAAGGTACACGGTTATTCAAATTCTGGAGCTGGCCAGGGTTATACAGATATAGAGCAGAGACTCAAACAGCAGCTCAAACTACCAAAGGGAAATAACTCACAGAGTATAAAAGCAAGAGTTATCATTCATGTATGAGACAAATTGTCATGACCTGTTCTGCATATCTGTGAAGTATCATGAAAATATTTCAAAAGGTATTCAAGCTATGGAGCTGACACCTAAAATCATCAAAGGGAAATAACTCAAAATGTAAGAAAGCAAGAGTTGTCATTCTTGTTCGCGACACATCATCATGACCTGTTCTACATAACTGTGAAGTATCATGAAAATATTCCAAAAGGTATTCAAGTTATAGAGCGGACACGAAATCACACCTAAAACCATCAAGGGGAAATAACTCAAAAAGTAAGAAAGCAGGAGTTGTCATTCTTGTTCGCGACACATGGTCATGACCTGTTCTACATATCTGTGAAGTATCACGAAAATATTCCAAAAGGTATTCAAGTTATAGAGTAGACACGAAATCACACCTAAAATGATCAAGGGGAAATAACTCAAAAAGTAAGTAAGCAAGAGTTGCCATTCTTGTTCGCGACACACCATCATGACCTGTTCTACATATCTGTGAAGTATCATGAGAATATTCCAAAGGGTATTCTAGTTATAGAGCGGACACGAATCTGCCAAAAAATCACACCTAAAACTATCAAGGGGAAATAACTCAAAAAGTAAGACAGCAAGAGTTGTCATTCTTGTTCGCGACACATCGTCATGACCTGTTCTACATTTCTGTGAAGTATCATGAAAATATTCCAAAGGGTATTCAAGTTACAGAGCGGACACGAATCTGCCAAAAAATCACCAAAGGGGAGATAATTCAAAAAGTACAATGGCAAGAGTTACCATTCTTGTACGCAACACGGCGTCATGACCTGTTCTACATAACTGTGAAGTATCATGAAAATATTCCAAAGGATATTCAAGATATAGAGCGGACAAGAAAGTGTTTATGGACGGACGGACGGACAGACGGACGGACGGACGGACGCCAGGCTCATCGCTATATCCCCCGAACCTTTCGGTCGGGGGATAAAAAGAATTCACCTATGAGTTTAAAAGATATGTGTCTTTAAAAAACTTTAACCAAAACATCCAATTAATAAAAAGACAATATTCTAAGTCCATGACCTTGACATCAAGGTCACAGAGGGGGGTGGGGGTTGTACCTTCAAAAACTTTAGACCAATATCTAACTTTAGTGCAAGGATCAAAGGAATCCATCCATGGGTTAAGGAGATATTGGGCTTTATAAAACTTTAACCAAAACATCCAGTCCAAAAAAATACCAATTTTCTAAGTCCATGACCTTGACATCAAGGTCACGGAGTGGGGTGGGGGTGGTACCCTGTTAAACCTTAGACCAATATCTAAATACAGTGCAAGTATCAAAAGAATCCATCCATGGGTTAAAGAGATATAGGTCTTTAAAAAACTTTAACCAAAACATCCAGTTCGGACGCCGACGCCGACGCGGACGCGGACGCGGACGCCGACGCCAGGGTGACAACAGTAGCTCTTCTTGAACTTTCGTTCAGGCGAGCTAAAAACTGGTGGATTTTTCCATGTCTCCATATTGATCTCCTCTTGATCACAACACTGTCTGTTTCACTCAAAAGCTCTTCTAATCTCAAAATTCCAATAGTTAATCCTAAGAACTGCTCCTCTTGGTCGACAGGTACACATCTGATTCAATTTTTCACAGTCTTCTTTTCTTGCAAAAGCTTGAATCCATTATTTGCTCTCTTCTTCATTAATCTATACACTTTTCTTCTGTTTCCCCTCCCTATTACACCACCATTTTGATTATTTCTGTTCAAGCTCCATTATCCATGCATCTTCAGCACTCCAAATTCAGTAGTAAGTTCCAAGAATTGTTCCTATCGCTCTGCTATCATTGTTAAAGTCGGGATAACACAAAACACCAAGTGCCAATAAAGGATATTTATTAGCAACACAACACACTAAGTACACAGTAAAACTCTGACGTCGTCACTATGACTTCATGACGTTGCTGACGTCATAATACTGTTAAAGTAACTGTACAATTATGAGAATCAATATGCAGGGTTATGTCCCTTAGATAGAAGTAATTTGCATTATTAAACTTTAACATCTACTTTGAGAAAAATTAAGTAGAGAAGATAAAAACAAGTTAAATGATAAACGAAACCTGTATTTTAAATATTAAATATAATTTTCTCATCTGATATAAACTAGTGGATGAACAGTTTTATTTGATTTATTTAATGCAAATAAAAATATGTCTAATTGTCTTGAAGTTTAACATTTTAAAAGTTTTGGCATTTTAAAACAGTAAAATGTTGTTTTTTTCTGTGAAAAGCAAAAATGAAGACTAATCAGTCAGTGCAGATGAGCATTCTGTTTCGAATACTCTTTATTGACACTTTTTTTCAATTTGACCAGTTTATTTATCAGAATCAGTTGTTACATCTGTGTAGGCTGATCAAGGTCTTCACTTTTGCTGTTTAGCTATGCAGATTGATTTGAATACAAACAGTAAATATTCAAATCACAATGCATAGACTTATCAGGGCCTTTTTCGCTGTTTAGCTGTGCAAGCTGATATGAATACTCACCGCTGACAAAACTGTTATGAGAACAATTAATTTAAATCAGTAGTGACAGCTTTGTAGACTGACCAGGATCTTCATTTCTGTGTTTTAATTTTCAAGGTACGACAGACTGCTCATGTGAACAGTAAATATTCAAACGAACAGTCATAGCCGTGTAGACTGATCCGGATTTTCATTTTCTGACCAGTAGATATTTAAATCAGCCGTCACATACGTGTAGACTGATCTGGATTATCAGTTTTACTGTTTTAAATTTCCAGGAATCTCATATTGTTCATGCAAACAGGGAAGGCACTGATGAGACTGCACAAGCTGATCAGAGTCCTCTGTGTGCACGAATATTTTAATGTACTAGTACCTATTTACATGGCCCTATTTATATCATCTCTTCCTATAAAAACATAAGTCTTTGAGCAAATAATGGTATTTTTTTGTGGTCTTCAACAACACAGTCTGATCCAGTTATAATTTGTTTATAACCATATTTTCCCTTTTCCTTTGACAGCTGATTTCCCTTTATCTGGTCCCGACCTGTACTTCAGTCACAAGTCTCCCAGAAGGTCTTATCTTTGAGCAGCATGTTTCAATAAACAGTCATTAGGGTATTATGCAATCAAACATGTGTCTTTAACTGCAGTACCTGTCATCATCAAATCTGGCATGAAGTTTCTTCTTCTAATGGTCTTTAAAATGTCCTCAGTATAAACTGACCTCCCATTTTATCCCTAAATTGATATATTGTGTTATCACATGAGAGTGGTAACAATGAAAATGGTCAAAGTACCCAAATCATAAGTCCGAACTCGTTAGTCATTTAAACATTGACAATACCGTAATATTTTAGATACACAGACATAGACCCCAAAACAGAGGTGTGATCAGGTGCTCACAAGTAGTGAGCATCACCTGCCTATTATAATACACCCGTCATATCTCTGTATCAGTGGAAAAAGTCAGTGAAAATAAAAGTCCGGTATTTGAAAGCCAAACTAAGATAATTCAGATGAGGCCATCAAATCGGAAAATAATTTAGCAACGGTCACATTGAAGGGATCAACGGGGGCATGGTATCTCCCATAAAACTTTTTAACTGTCGACACAAGCTTTATTTTCTGATAACCCTGTTTCAACAGGTAACGGGTTAGTAGCTTCCCTCTTTCAACTAAGTCTTGATATTAGAAACAGGCTCAAGCATACAGGTTACATTGTTAGAACATCAGTGCAGAAGGCTGAGTTTTGCACTTCACTGCGAATATTTCAAGAGACTGGGACTGTTACCTAGTCGACGTAGAAGGAAGTTGTAGACTGTCCACCAACTGACCCAGCTAACTTGACCAGAAGCGATTTTAGAACATTTTTGCCAAATACCAAGAACTAAGCCCTCTATGTATATATGGTGCTGGACTTTTAATGCTTTTTAAAAACTGTTTATAAACTGTAATATACGGTTGGTGGCGGAGTTTCATCATTTTAAAAGTAACAATTTTACTCTGTGAAGAGGTGTTCCATTATTGGAAGAAGTTATAAAACAGAACTGAACAGAGCATAGCGGACTAACTGAGAGACATAAACTCCATATGCAGGTGCGGAAGGGATATTACTACTCAAAAATTGAAATTTAACTATGGAAAAATTGAAGTCGTCCCTCTTGTCATAAAGCCTAGTAACAAGTTTTCCATTGTCAAAATAGAGATAACAATTTAAGTATGAGGCAGATGAACTGGACTCTGTGGTATCTTTAATTTCAAGTTTACATGGATAGATGAGGCCAATAAACTCCGAAAACTTTGAATTATTCAGAGATAGAACAACATCCATGTACCTGTAGATGAAGTTGAATTTCAGTGCAAGGTGTTTGCTACCCGCTTTTAAGAGCCCTTGCATAAACTCCGCCTCATACCAACAAAGAAAAAAATATCGGCAAGTAAAGGGCGCAGCTAGTGCCCATCGGAATGCCAACTGTCTGTTGAAAAGTCTGTCTGCTAAACTCCACGTAAATATTGTCGATAAGAAACTCCAAAATTTTAATGACATCATCTTCAGAATATTTTGTATAAACAGCAGAATGGTCCGTAACGAAGTGTGTGTCCAGATACCCAAGAACAACGTATTTGTACCGACGATTTCCGTTTTTGTGAAAGAAAGAATTGTTTACATTTTCTTTTAATTTAGATTTTTAATTGTCATGTGGTATTGTATAAAGCGTAGAGAAATCGAAGGTTTTGATGCTATCTACTTCAAAAAGTGGTAACAAGAAAGACAGGAGTAAGCCAGCAAAGGCTTGTTTTAAATCTTAAAAAAATATTTACATGTACATAAAAAAGGAACAGTAATAAATCAAAGAAAATGTAAGTTACAGTACCTTGTATCTGAAATGTCCCTCAGAATATTGTAAACACAAGTCTTTCAACAGTTTTTGGTTCCAGAAAATAAAGTCAGCTTTATACAAATGCAAAATCCAAGACTGAAAGTCTCAAAGTAATCCAACATATTTAAATTCCAGTTTTAATGTTTTTAACTATTGACTGGTGAAAGTTTTCAAAGATGCCTTTATGAAAATTTGGCCTCTTTATATTTATCTAGGAATATACAGGGATTATCCAGGAATTGACTTTTACTAGAAGGTTCTCAATTCTGACATATTTTTAGACCAGAAGATTCGATTTTCAACAGTACTCAAATTAGTTATTCTAGAAAAATATTGAAATATCTTGAAAGGTCTTCAAGTTTCCTGAACCTTCCACCACTTTCCTATGACAATAAAGAGAAATTCTTGAAATTTCCAGACAAAATTTCTATTTCTGAAATATTCTAAAATTTCATTAATTTTCTAGAAAGTTCAAAAGTACATTGTAAACAACTTGTTTGTTTTACATCTATAAAACATCTAAAACACCCAAATCATGGCTTAAGAAAATATTTACAGCATTAAAATACATACTTATAAGACTTCCGCTCTTCAAGGAAAAGAAAGTTACATGAAATAATTTATTAAAAGCTTTCTTTTGCCATATATCCAATTATCATCAACCATGATTATATTGAAATATGTTCAGAAAAGTAAGATCCTTTGGAAGCACGGAACACACCAAAGAAAAGAAAATAACAGACTCGGTTTAACTGAGTCTGTTCATGACTAGTAACGAAATGTGCGACACCAGCCACGCCCCTAGCACCGGCTTAAAAGCGGAACTCTATTTTCAAACTTCAGAGAAATTACTCTAATATTGAGAAAAAGTGTTTATCTCTCATCCTTGCTCTTCATCAATTTGAAGTGTACTTAACTTCAATGTACACTGAAGAAAATATTTTCTTCACTTTGAAAAAGTTGCTGAAAATATGAAATGGCCAAAAGAGCATTGGATCTTGCTTCTGCAGAGTGACGTATTTGGCAAAGCTCGCGAAATTTATACTCAGCTTTTTTTTGAGCAGAGCTCAGATTATGACAAAGTAAAAAAACCTATGCTTAAGGCTTATGAGTTGCAGAAAAGGAACTGCAGAAAATAAAATGGCCAGACTTATGTTGAAATTGCTAGAACAAAAGAACAATTTTTTAATAGGTTATCTCATCAAAGAAGTAGGCTCTAATCATGGAAAACTTAGACAGCTCATGCTTGAAGAATTTAAAAGGTGCACTAACTCTGACATCAAATCTTTCTTATACGAAAAGCAAGTTGAAACTTTAGAGGCAGCTGCTCATTTGGCTGATGATTATTCTTTAAATCATAAGACTTCTTTTGTGCACAAACCTTTTCCTAAAAAAGACATCTTTCTACTCAAACAGTTCCAAAAGCCAGTCTCAGTAATCCATCTGGCAATTCCAGTCCCTCATATAATCCAACGCGCAAACCCCGTGGTGAAAACAAAGGTCAAAATCCTACATCTCATTATTGTAAGCAATCAGAACACATAATTTCTGAGTGCTTAACTTTGAAGAGGAAGAGAGAAAAACTAGAGGGTCCAAAACCCACAGGTCTTACATCTTTAAAGTCAACACCACTGTCCTGTTTTGAGGATAAATTCCCTATTCAGGTCAAAATTTCTGGGACTGTTCTGTTGTGGAGATTTATGAACTATTCTTATCAGAAGGTTTCGTGTCACTAAATAGTGACTTTGCCCAGAAAGTAAATTCTTTATTTTTAGAGGGTGACCCAATTTGTACAACCAATCTTCCTTGGGGCCCTCTTTTACAAGTTAACATATTTACAACATTGTAACAAAATTGTTTCTCAAACAGAAGATCATGAATGACTATGGAAACGAGATTGTAAACATAAATGAATATGGATTAACAAACATAATATTATACAATTAATCA
Organism: Ctena decussata; assembly: GCA_963989385.1. Classification (NCBI taxonomy): domain Eukaryota; kingdom Metazoa; phylum Mollusca; class Bivalvia; order Lucinida; family Lucinidae; genus Ctena; species Ctena decussata. The sequence goes on along the minus strand of OZ022504.1, from coordinate 28,742,049 downwards.
AAAGCAGAAGCTGCTTAAGACAGTCATACATTCAGACAGACAGACAAATGGACGGACGGACAGACAGAGAATGGCGGTGGAGGTAAGCAAGTCATCACAGCATAATATAAGTTATACAAAAAAAGCTAATGCTTTATCCATTCGGAGCACCGTTTACTAAAAGTATGTTATGAAGATGAGTTTTTTTTATGTCTAGCGGGATACTGTTCCAAACCAGTACTCCCGAAAAAGACAAGCTACCTTTAAATAAATTATATTTTGCCTGCGGCATTACATTATGTTTATTTGTAACCGATCTTAAATTTGATATGGTGTTATCGAAATTAACCTCTCTCATTTGGAACATTTCATGCAAATAACTTGGGGCAAATTATTGTGAACCTTGTACATAATATTGCCTTGTTAAGGAAAACGCCTTTATCAAATGATAAACTGTCAAGTTGTTCCAGAGATTCATTTAAACAGTAGTATTTCAGTTCTCATATCGACGTTGCCCCCGCATCTCAGCGGAACGAATCCATAGCCGCAGTAACGGGCGACGAGCGTCCGTCCATATATTCATTTAAATTGTTATAATCATGAGATAAGATTAATTTGCATGCCCTCCTCTTCATAGGCCATGAGCCAGATATGGTTTACCTCCCCCCCCAGGGGGAGTTTTGTGGACCATACTTTTCTTAAAGTCCAGCATCTTAGAAGTATTTTGCAGCATGTTAGCCCTCTGGCGAGTGGGGCGTTAAGCTGTAACAGCCTATTACATTACGTTACCCATTAAAATAATTAACATATAATAAAAAATATAAAAAATTATAAAAAATAGAAGTCACGTTCCTATGTTTAAAATTGTAATATAGTCTAATAGAACAATCCAACAGCTAAAAGTAATGATGTTTGAAACGTCACTTTATCTTACATGGTGTAATATACGTGACGTTTTTCTTTACTCTCCTTTAAAATTGCAATTACCATCCAAAATACTTTCTTTTTGTAAGTTATTCCTTTAATATTAGACCAAATGTTTGTTACTGTGTTAAAGAAAATTAATTGATCTTTTCAAATCTGCAAAAATTATTGCCCTATCTTGTATATTATGGGGGAGATAGGATGTTGAACACAGTACCCCCTAATGAATGTTCCATATTACAGTTATCACTTTCCGTATAATTCAAGTGCTTGAACTACACTGTTGGAACTGAAAACAACAGTAAAAGGTATTATTGAATATGCCAGCCTATTTACACAGCAAGGAACAGTTCAACACTATTTTGAATGCATTTTAGTCGGCCATAATGATCGATTATATACGTTACCTAGGGCTACTTTTGTTAAACTCATATAATTTGAAGATACAATCATTCTATTTTCTTTGGTAGCAGTTTCTTCATCTTCTAATATAAGAGAAAAATGCATTCTGGTTTATTTTCTATTATAAGCTATTACTAGTGGTAACGTAAATAACATTAACATTTAAAATATTTTATTATAATACCTTTAATCAGGCTTTTTTCCACTGTGACATAAAAAATAACACATATAAGTCTGGATGTTCTTATGATATATTGTGTACTTGGACCTATCAACACTTCTCTCAGTTATTACTTTTAGAGATTCATGAGGTGTATTTTATACGTGATTAAACACAGTATACTTCAAATTGTAATGTTAAGGGCATTGACATATTCTGCATATGTAAAACGGGTTTTGCTGTTTACTTTGTTATTATATCAAAATTAAAGTATTTCATAATGGCATTGCCCAGTTTGTTTCTTTTACAAATTGTACATTTGAATTCTAAAGACAGTAACAAACCTGAAATATACAGCTGAAAAATCAAATTACAAAAAAAAAATACTTCAGAAAAGATAAAGCCGCAGCTTTTAAAAGCCAGCACTGATTTTGCATATAGGGCTCGAATAAAATGATATTCAATCAGTTTGATACCATTTAAAGCTAAGCGGTTTTGACGTGTTTAGTTTAAAACTACAAAATAATCAGTAATCAACAATGCAAAATAGAGTTCCACCTTTTATATTGACAGGATTTGATATAGCCTTTACGTGCACACTGAAAAACTATAAAGCAGAACAGTAAACCTGAAGTTTGACGGCTTAAGCCAAATACAGTTCTGCATCAAAGCTAATGTAGATATTTGCTGGCAGCGTATACTTACTTTTATAAGACGATCGTATATTTTACGTTATCAGAGGAAACACCATCGCTGAGATACAGTTAAGAAACAAACAAACTTCTGAAAATAATTAATGGTAGTGTCAATACATTGCTTTACTTAGTTCATTTATGTAACTAACAATTATGTGTCAACCAGGAGTTGGGAGAATCGTATCAGAAATATTTAATACAGAAAAGAGACACTGGCAGTTTACTAGTATACTGTAGCAATTTATAAACGCTATGTTTATGATGATCTATATTTCTATGCTTTGTTTCTTGCTCTTAAAAGTCTAACTACATTCAAATATATCCTAAAGAATCTAACTACAGTCAATCATCTCTTAAAGAATCTATTCACTAAAGAACATAAAGACACGTTTAGTTGGGCAAAAAAAATTTTTTTTCAGGGACAGTGTTCCAGTAGCTCTGCAGACATAATAAAATGGCAAATGAAAATGACAGAATATATTAATGTTTGTCATCGCTGTTAAGATATTTATGAGCAAATCTTAGTTTTTCTTCTTCAGAATGTATTTGCCTACACTGTAGTTATATGCTTTACAGCATAATATTGAGAAAAAGGAAAGACCAAAAAAAAAAAAAAAAAAAAGAAAGACCAAACAAGTAACGTATACAACGTATTTATTGAGAGTTTATGAACTCTTCATTTCCGATATCCTTAACTAGTAATACAGTATATCTGAAGAGCAAATAATCAAACAATAGAAATAATGCATATCAATACATGCCAAGGAAGGACTTACCTAAATAACTTACGGCAGTTGATCTCTGTGACCCTGTTTTACCATATTGTTTACTTTTTAGCAATAAATATGGTTGTAAACTGCTTATTAATGATATCTTACTGCTTATCAAATCATCCTTGTCCAAATATGTTAAATACTGTTAAAGAATAAAGTCCCAATTTAGTTGTTACATTATTGAGAATTGTCTGACTGAAATTTGTATTTCGTAACACATTTAGTCCTTGATAGTAACAACAAGTGGGAATAAAACCATGGGGTTTGCAAAATCATCTGACCAGTAACATAATGAAAAAATAGAACTCCTGAACAGGCTGAAGACAGAATGCTGTATGTGTTATAAAGTATGTCACTTTCTATAATCCTTAAATGTTCACATTGTTAATATTTTGTAATGTATTTGATGGCAGGGAGCTGCATAAACAGATCACGTAGATCACAAATTAACATATAAGTTATGATCAAGGGAGCCACACATATTTGCTAACACATGTGAAGCAGTTACTGTGCAAAGAGGCTCGTGGCTGACGATTCGACTGACAGCATAGGAAAATGGTGTTAATGCATGCCGGCATAGTTGGTTCTGCTTTTGATTGCCTCGGCTGGTAGTCACAGTTGCATATTTGTATGTAGGGTAATTGAATGGCTCAGCCAACAGCACAGGTAGTGAAATTAGTTTTATCCCCATCATAACGGGAACCTAAATATTCATCAGTTGCAGCATATACCAACTTATACTTACTTCATTTAATGCATAGAATTAGAAAAATAATTTTTATGAAGTCACTTTTAACTGAGACTCAATTGAAGGCAAAGACGAACTTCTTCAGCTGTAACAATCTATGTGCTTCTTGCTGAATCTTGTGTATTTCAAAGAGCTAAATTTGCCATCTGACTACCAGTGGTAAGCTTATACTACAGCAATGAATAATTCATGCTGCCAGGGAACTAAAATTTTGATAACAGATGACTCACAAATCTTATTCCTCGACATATTACAATCATGTAACACAATCATGTAACGCAATGTTACTGTTAGATTGCTTTTCAAATATACACTATTTTTTTTTCATAGTTTGAGGACACATAACATTAACATTTCTTCATATTTACATATAAAACAGTATCTACTTAAGACAAATTAAAGATAACATTGAAATATAAAATGCAGCTGATGTTGGCTTCGTCATTTTGTAGGTTAAGTTCTTCAAAAATAAAATAGTTTCTGTCCCCATTTAATGTATCCACTGCTTACTTCTGCCTTATCTAAGCTGGACATGAATCAAAGAAGATTGATGGAGCACGTATAAACTTCAGCGATTTAGTCTAATTCTGTTTTTTTTTTGTTGTGGTTATATACGTTACATATTTATCGTGACTGCTGACGAGTTTTGTAAGACTTTAGTTTTTTTTATACTAGAGTATTGAAACAGTCATATATATGACAGTAACTTTTCGCTACACTTAAATTCTTAAAAATTGCTCCATATATTACATGTATTTAGACATTGAAGGGGAAAAACGTCAAATGCAATGTAAACTACGTACTATGAGTTATTCAACTTATCCTAGACAAAATCAGTTACTTTGAAACAGCGATTTATGCACTAGCAGACAAAACCCAACATTATTTAGGGCGAATACTAACATGTGTATAACAATGCGTATCTTCTATTATAATGTAAATATGTAAATTTGGGTAGTGTAATTGACGTTGACGTCATACGTTAACGCCCCAACGTACAGAGGGCTAACATGTGTCATTTTGTTAGCTCACCTGAGCCGAAGGCTCAGAGGTGAGCTTATAGGATGGGAGTCGAGCCGTCGTCCGTCCGTCCGTGGGTGCGTCAACACTTTCAAACATAAATATCTCAGAGACCAGTGGGCCGATCGCAATCAAATTTTATCTGAAGCATCATTTGGGTGGGGGAAAGGCTGCATTAAGTTTTGGTGCCGATCAGCTGAGAACTCTGGTTTCCATGGCAACAGATAGCCCCCATAGGGTTATAATGGGGAAAACGGCGTCATCACGTTTTCTCGACTGTTTTTGATTAGATCCTTATCATATTGGCAGGTAATGATGACATACACAAGAGCTTGCATGAGTTCGAAATTTGGTCGGATTTGAGCACAGACTACGGAGTTAGCTGCCCTTGAGCGTTTGAAAAAAAATCCCATAGGACAGACAGACAAAAACTTTTATTTCACTCAAGTCATATAAAACATGACATATGAGGATTAACATATAACTCTTGAAATTATAAGTAGGCAACAGTAGTGAAGGTACGAATCTAACGGATAACTAAGACTGCCTCGCAAGCATCATCTTTCTACTAGCCTGCAACATTTATAGGCACAAATAAATGTTGCATACCAGCCGGAAAGAGGATATTTGCAGGTCGAGGGAGAACATGTACATGAACATTTCACCAAAATAAGTTCGAATTAATCATGCATTATAGAATCTTAGCCTGTATAGATATGGCAGATCTCGCTAAATCATTATAGAAGTACTCCCAGTGGACACACGACGTCGAAACTACGTTGATTCAACGTTGTTTCATCGTAGTTTGTCCACCGGGACCAGTGTATGACCTCGTCAAAAATGTAGATAAGTAAGTTAAACAATAAACAAAGCTAAAATATTGATATTAGAATGAACGTTATAAATCAATACGTAAATAATAATTATCAAGAACCTACCAGGCATACCATGCCGAACAACATTGATTCGACGTTGATCCAACGTCCTAACGTTGAATCAACGTCGAATCAACTCTGTCTGCCTGCTAGGTTAATATGGGTTGTATCGAAGGAAATACCTTAAGACATCATAACCTAATAAAGGCCCATACGAACAGGCCAAAGCTGCACACGCAAATAGCAGAAATTATGACCACAATTATAGTAGCATAGGCTGATCTGGATCACATTCCAAAGATAGTCACTTCCCCGTTGCGTTCCCCAGAATAGTAACATGATTGCGGTATACCTGTCAAACCGGTACACAAATCTGCACAACAAGCCCGTGCAGTTCGGGAATAACTGGAACAAGGTATGTTCATTCAGCGATTTATGAATGAAGCAGGTGTTGTGTGGATTCAATGTCGGAGATCTGTATTATTTTTGGATTTAAATTCCCCAACCGGTGAGTAACTGAAAACATTTCTGCAAATATAGAGAGATTTACATCCAGTGAAAAAAAGAAGAAGAGAAAATCATTCATAGTGCCGAGTTGCAAAACTTGTATTTACCGTTAGAGTCCAAATAAATTGGGCAGTGAATGCCAGAAGGCAAACAGTGTAGACTCTGGTCAGACTGCTTCTTCAATGCACAAAGGAACAGTCTGACGGTCTGACCTTGACCTAGATCCTAGTTCAAGCGCTGCCGATTAGTGATCTGTATTTGACATCACCCGAAAGGTGAGTAAACTAAAACCTGAACAGCCTGCTCCTCAAAAGCGTAAAGTACCAGTCCTGCAGGGTCTACAAATTCGAATCATGCCTTGAATTTAATTAATCAGCGCCGTTCGGGTCTTACGCGCGAATTGATTTTAAAGCAAAGTTTACATATAAACTGGGTTTACAATCCATCAACACCTTACAGTCAGCACACGCTATTTCTTATTTTGTAAATTGTGAGCCATGTCTTCTCCCAGGCCGTAATTCAGATATGGCAGGCAATGTCCAGTCCAGCTATACCTCAATAGAGGACGGCACACAGCTCATTATGATAATGGGCTTGTCTACCGTCATAACCGCAAGTAATCGGTCATGTTTATCTGAATGTTAAACAGCGTAAATCCTGTTAGACTGCTCTCCTAGAGTCCTGCGAGAAAACATCGCCCGTTTTTCATAGGTTAAAAACATGTAATAGGTGAGATGACTCACCACCAGAGCACTGTTAGAGCCCCATATATTTAGGCACAATAAGCTAAACCACCAGCAGTGGCGGTTCTAATCGGGCGATTCGCAAAAATACACAATCCAGTTTGACCAACACTCTGGAAGAGGGCCCCTAGGCATAGCAGTATAAAAAGCATGATCAAGCAAAATGGTTGCAAATAACATAGGATTAACTTATTATCAACATAGTTCTCTTCCATGTAGAAGGCGTGGCATGAGAATGGGCTTTGAGCCATGTACACACGTGCCTATTTTAAACTCTTAGGGTTATAATGGGGAAAATGGCGTCATCACGTTTTCTCAACTGTTTTTGCTTAGATCCTTATCATACTTGCAGGTAATGATGATAAGAGCTTGGATGAGTTCGAAATTTGGCCGGATTCGAGCACAGACTACGGAGTTAGCTGCCCTTGAGCGTTTGAAAAAAAATCCCATAGTGTTATAATGGAGAAAACAACGTCATCACATATCAGTGCTCCTGATAAAATTTTTTTCAATCAGTACCGTACTGGTCAAAATTTTCTTGGATCAGTATCCACGATTCTGCTTCAGTATTTGCACTGAACCGACAGATGTAACATGAAAACAAATTTAATTTTAACAGTATTTCAGTGATACTGAAGTTCAGGTTAAAAGTTTATATTAAAATCCACAACTTATAAAAATCCAGCTGGCCGACACCTAAAAACTTCTATGGAAAGTCTATGTACACGTCGGATGGCAGCAAACCTACCACAATATTTTTAACCTTTTCTACATGCAGTCATAACCGCACCTGAGATAACAGCATTTATTATCTCATAGACGCATCTACGATTTTCGGTTGATTTGTCAGTAGGCCTAAAAAAACGCAGGATAGAGGCCTGCTAGATGTAAAATTACAGCTCTAAAGGGTTTTTTATATTCTGACGGACCCATTAGAGCTGTAAGTTTTACCGTTCAAATTTTTAACAATATGGGCAGACAAAAGTCGCGACAAAATTACTTCTTATGTAGAAATAGTGTACATTAAAATTTTACATAGTAATATAGTTAACCATCTAAATTTTATAAAAAACATAAACAAATGACCAATCATGCACTGAGTATGTTACAGTCATGTAAAATAAATCCCTGTTTCGTTTTCGTTGACTTTCCGCCACATTATTTTGAGGGAGATAACTCATTTGTCTTCCAAAACAAGCTTCTATGGTCCCAGGAAAGCAATTGTATGAGATTCATTCACGTAACGAATAACCTATTTTTAATTACGTTCTCAATATAAACGTTGAAATTTTAAAAAAAAAATCATGAAAATGTGTTTTAATCTAATTAATTATAATTTATTTATATTTAATATATAAGTTTTAATCAACATAATCTGAAATATTATGTAAAAAAAATGTTTATAATTAAAAAAGGTAATAGCTTCCATTTACTTGATTTGTTAGGGCACCTGACTCGTAAGTCAGAGGTCCTGGGTTCGATTCCCGGTCTGGCCACATACTTTCGTTTCTCCTTCCGCTGATTCAAGAAGGGCAGTTGTCAGTTACTGGCGAAAGTATGTGCACTTAGTACTGGTTAACCGCTTAGGAGGTCTAAGCCTGCCCAGGAATAGTGTGGTTAGGTTAACTGGCTGTCCCGACATGACCTTAGTTGTTTAGCGTGGATGTTAAGCATCAAATCAACCCAAAAATCTTTCTGAATTGGAATTAACATACTGTGCTGTCATTGTTTAACCCTTACAGCGGATATATGTGAAGTGTAGCCATTTTTGTCAGTTGTCTATTAAATGATAATACGAATCCATATAAGGATATATACCTTCATATTTCCCATGGTGTACATTAGCTAAGTGTGTTAACCGCTGACCTGCCTAGATAACAGACCATGTTCGAATATCGCTTTCGAAAATACTTTAAATCTTAAAATTGTTTCCATAATGTAAAAAGTTTTATATCACATCAACGTTTTATTATTTAAAATAAAAAAATACACAGATATGTATGACATTGTCGACATATCACCTGTAGTTATAACTTATATACGTTAAACAATGGCCTGCTCATGTAGCTGTCCCAGGTCCGAGGCGCAGTAAAACCCGCGGCTGAAATTAGACCATAAGGGGGGTCGACTTCACACTTTCATCATGGTGATATGAATGAAATACTGTTTTAAACTTATTAAAGCGGAAGTAATACATCAATTGGACTTCAGTTATTATTTTCGAAACTACCTTGGAACACAGGGTATAATTAATTCCGCTAATTCTCGCTTCCTGCAGAGACTTACATCATATTTGGCTTCCGCCTAGAATGTCCACGAAGTCCTGCTTCCTGCCGAGACTTCTGTACGTGATAAATGGCTTCCTGCAGAGACTGTCTGCGTGATTCTGATTCTGCTTCCTGCCGAGGCTCTTGGCAGGAAGCAGAGTCACGTGGACAGTCTCGGCAGGAAGACAATGTTCGAGGACAGTAGTCTCTGCACGAAGCAAGAGTTTGCGGACAGTCTCGGCGGAAGCAAAATATAATGTACAGTCTCTGCAGGAAGCGAAAATTAGCGGAATCGATTATACCCTAAGTGGAAATGGTAAATAAAATTCACATGGCTAACATCTCTTCATAACCACTGCGAAACTGAATAATATAGTTGAGGTCACGACAAGAAAGTGGCATGTGCGCCCAGCAAAGACTGAGATCAGCCTTGGCATCCGCTCAGTCTGATCAGACTATTTGCGTTGTGTATTGAGGGTAGCTAAGGTTCTACGGTAGTACCATGCGGACAGCGACTCTAATCTGAGGCTTCACACACGTTTTGTATTGTCACGGTTCCTTTATATTCTGTTATTCCTGTTGCTTACACAGTGATAAGGAAGTTTGTGTGTGTTTTGATGGAGTGTTTGGTTGTGTTTATGGGTTGGGGAGAAAACGGGGGGAGGGGGGATATGGCGGATTCGTGGGAAGGAGGGGAACGTGAACTTGCTTTTATGTTTCTCAGGAGATACGCTGTCAGTCGGTTAAGCCTACTGGTATAGCGAATTGGAGTTCGACTCCCGGAGGTGGAAATCTTTTCAATCGTTAAAGGGGTTCTATTGGGCATATCTTATCATTATCACCCTTTGTGCTTATGTCTTAAGCACGTAAGCAAGTCTTCCTATACCAGACACCTGCCAAGGGAAATGACTCTTTAAAAAATACCTAAAATTTACATACAGAGTTACCTAAATTTAGTCACGGACAAACTATCCTCGAATCCGGGACTAGCATAGATATAGGCAATAATGCATGCACACTAAATTATATTACGTTTACTAACATATCATGTGACTTATGTGTATTTTTATTTACAGACAGCTTAAATTGTACATTTTGCCTGTTGCATTAAGTGTTCGTATTTCATGTAGGAGGTATTTTTCAATAATATTTCACTTAGGAAGATTGATAAAGAAATATCTGGAATGGATTCCAATAAAAGATTGAAAGGATTTCTGTATGTATTATCAGTAATAATCGCCTGCGATTAACCAAGTGACCTACATGGGTTTTGGACTATATATGAGCCGCGACACGAGAAAACCAACAATGTAGTTGTGCGCCCAGCGCAGACTCAGATCAATCTCGGTATCCGCCCAGTTTGCTCAGACTCTTTGTTAAGTACCCTAAGGGTAGTTAAGGGTCTAAGCTACCTCCATGCGGACACCGAAGACTCTGATCAGACTGGGTGGATGCCCAGGCTGATGTGAATCTGCGCTGGGCGCACAACCAAAATGTTGGTTTTCTCGTATCGTGGCTCATATGTAATTTTTTTAAAGAGAATATGTTAAAATTTATCTCTTATTGTTTCGTTTTTAAGGACTATTCCTCCAAAACGTATATAAAACATTTAAAGGCCAAAAATATCAGACCATTCGCCACGCTAAAGAATCACTGTGCTGCAAAAATGCATTAGTTGTTGGCTGGCCCAGTCGAATGAATATATTTGATGAGTTATATCTTTTTAACCAGCATAGTTTAAACAGGTAGTTTTTAAAGGGCTTCTTGTCGTGTAAACATTTTTGTCCTTGCTTGTTCAATCTACAGTGCTTGATCTCTAAAAATAGCTGTATGCTGTATGTATGTTCATTTGTTTGAAGAATGTTCCGTGTATGAAGTGTGTGTGTTTGTTGGGGGATACTTGGTGTGTTTTGATTGATTTGTTGCTTAACGTCCACGGTAAACAATTATGGTCATGTCGGGACGGTCAGTTAACTTAACCACACTATTCCTGGGCAGGCTTAGACCTCCTAAGCGGTTAACCAGTACTAAGTGCACATACTTTCGCCAGTAACTGACAACTGCCCTTCTTGAATCAGCGGAAGGACAAACGAAAGTATGTGGCCAGACCGGGTTTCGAACCCAGGACCTCTGACTTATGGGTCAGGTGCCCTACCGATTGCGCTACGCGGCCCGGCACAACTTTGTGTGTTTGTGAGTGGGGGTAGGCTGGGTGGTGGGGGTAGAGGAGTTTGATAGTTTCAATTTTTGAAGACTAAAAGAAGGACAACGAATAGAAATAAATATATGACCCATATGACCCCATTTCTTTGTTAGTTATAACGATTTATTAATGTTATTGTTGTACACTAACTTTCGTTGGTTGATGGTTCTCTACCATATGTCTGATGTTCTGTGAACCTGAAGTAATTGGTACCATGGCATCCTGTGTACGTAGCAAGTGCCCCCGACAAGAAATAAAAAATATGTAAAAGGTCGTACTTAACGTTGACCACAGTCGAATCTTTGTAAGAGACATATTGCGGCATAGGGGAAATTTTACAATACATGTAGTTTAATAACCGATAATATCATAACATTCTCGGTGACTGAGTGAGTGAACTTGGATTTGACATGCCACGTACAACCATGTCATACGCAGACGTGTTTTTGGTTTAAAGTGTAATTGGAGAGATTGGAGAAGCGGGGATTCTATCTTCCTATCCCTGGATTTCTAATCCAGTCCTTTATACACTACAGTACCGCCACTCCCAGCAATGCATAAAAGTTTAAACTACATTATAGTATGCAGAACCCTCACAGATAATTCCTGTGCCAGTTTGGATTTTCATTTATAATATCCTATACTAATTTAAAAGAGTTTAAAATAAAAAAAAATACGGTGTATTTTAATCCGATTTTAAAGGTAGGTTCCTGAACTAGCGATAACAATTTTGTCCACAAAATAATTTCGTCTTTTTCTGAGCAGTATTGAATTTTCTTATTTTTCTGAATTTGTTGCTACTGAGAAACTCATCAGATGTTGAAGAAAATAGTCGTTTTCCCTTTTGGTTTATTTCTTTCGTTGGAATTCCAGTTCTAAAAATAACTATGTTTATTATGTCTATAAGTGTGCGATTTCTGATGCCATTCTCCAAAGGTCAATTTTCCCTTGCCGTGAGCTCTCCTAGAGGTCCTGGCATGGCGGATGGGTTAAAACTATCCCAAAATGCAATGCAGCATGACGTCAGCTGCGTTATCTATTTTTGGCGCGAACTAAAAATAGCGCTAACTGGTGTGCGAAGCAGAGTTAGGAAATCCCTTGCAAAACAACTTTTCTAATATTTTTTTTGATTTACACTTTTTAGTAAAACTTATTCATTCCCTTTTATAAGTGCTTTCCAACAACTTGGATGAAAGATCATCAAAATTATGATGCATTCCAAAGTACAGGAACCTACCTTTAATGTATTCATAATAGTTGGTATTTACAGACTAATGTTAATTAACTTTCTAATTTTAAATTATGAAAAATTTGCAAACACCTATACCAAAAGGTAGAAGGCGTGCAAAAGATAATTAAGTCATTAACATTTAATAATTTTTATATTGTTTGTGTGTATGTGTGTGCGTCTAGTGAATATTTAAACATTGCTATATACAGTGCAAATTTTTTTTATTCAAATTACTGTACATATACAAAAGAAAACAGAATCACAATAAGATAACCTATTTTACAGTAGCTTGAATGAGATTCAGAAGAAAGGGTTGCATAACCTGTATCCCATTGTTACTGTAAAGAAAGTTCTATATAATAATTGATTTGAAATGCATTATTTCCACTATTAAATTTGAAACTGCGTAACCAAATATTAGTATGAAAATCTTTGAATTACAAATCTACCAAAAACATCGATATTTTCGAACAGAAGACTCTTGATAGTAGTTCTGTATACTACATTTTTTCAAAACTTATCATTTTCTATCACCTTTATTTTTATATATTATCTATTAATATTATTTTTTGGGGCTGTTCTTGTTATACATAATGCAAACTACATTACGATGAAATCTTTAAACTTCGTATTTTTTCTCTACTTATTTCTAATGCTACCTATAGGACCGAAATAACTGCTATGGCCGAAGACTTTGACATAATATTTTCCCGCGTCAGTTATGAAACTTTCACCTGAATTGAAAAACAAACAAAAATGCATTGGATTATTGATTATTAAGCTACTCATCTTATCATATCGACATTTTATTTTCGGATTTTGGATTTCTTTTATTTTTTTATTTTTTTATTTTTTTGGATTAACAGATTTGAAGCCTTTGCGGTATGTTACTGTTGTATAAATTATCTTCTTCCTGATGCCCTTGTCTGTTTCTTTTCTGTAGACACAAGGGTTGAGCTGGCTTGGGTTTCTCCTGCGTACGCGTGTCTTACTTGATGTCTGCAAGAACTGTGTATCCTGGATCCCGGAGTGTCTCGGAGACGGCTACTCATTGAATAATTACACATACGAATTACTGTTTTTTACCTGAAACTTTTAGGGTTAGTAACTTTCTCGCGCACTAAAATCGGTATACGTTTATACTTTAACGATGGTGATACGTCATACGATAAGAAGAGGAAGTATTTACACAATGATACATTGTTAACCTAAATAAAGAACCAACTGAATAAGATCCTATATCATTGCATAAAGAAGAATATACGTAAATTGTCAACAGCATTGTAGAACAACTGACTAGATTTTTGGCAGACGGGTGACAAGATACAAAGACTAATTGTTTCCCATAGGCAAGTTGCCGAAGGGGTAGTGCAAATTAGAGGCCGTCTGTATCTTAGGGGTTAGTATGGTTCTATCAAAATGGAAATAACAAACCGATATAACCATTGAACACGGCGCCTCTCTTTCTGACAAGTCCCATAGGTGAAGGAAACCCTCCAAAACATGAGCATGAACCATTGAGCAACAACCCTATACTTTCATTATACTATTGTTCTAAATCATATATATCACCTTTACACCTTATATATGAATTATTTTCTTTCGCCTCAACAACTAAAAGGTAATAAAAAGTAACCCATATAAAAATTTCCCTTAAAAAAAAAATAAAAAAATGGCAAGAGTTTTAGTTCTTATTAATGATGACCGAAGTATATGTACATACAGACGTCTTAAAAATGCATAATTATTCAATTAACATGGTACTAGGAGATACACCATTCCACAGATGGATAGGTGATGGATAAATAGATCCTTCGTGGGCATTGACGGAATAATATAGTAGCATAAACAGTTGTTAATATCCTCTACTTGATAAGCATGTATCTGTCTATTAATGACATGTAAATATTTTAAAGGATTATACACGATCCTGTACATCATTGCGACATTTTTACTTACAACTACACTGAAGATCATCCCAAGTACGTGTTTTCACATTAAAATGACACTGCTAACATGATAGACATTGCAGTAAAACCTGTTGGCACGCATTTGTGCAATAATTGTACCCAAGTCCCATGCCCTTATCTATCTATCTCTCGATACTAAGATGATCATTTTCGGATCATTACCTCTGGTAATTTTTTATGCATACATCACTGATAAACTAAGCACTTGTAACATTTAAACTAATAACATCCTTTTGGGATTAAACCTTTATGTCCTTTGGAAATTAGTAATTCACGGCTGGTTCAACGCTGGTTCTCCTATAAAGGGTGATTTACTACGAAGTAGGTTATGGGTTTTACCCAAATATCACCTTTTCAACGCTTTTACACTAAAATAGACAATTATACCTGATCTAAAGCGCCTAAAAGATTACTGATGTGACGCCATTTTCCCGGATTTCTTGGATAGAAACGTCGACAACAGTTTGAAAAATAGTGTATAAAACACATCTTAGGTGCATAACGGACATGAAATTATTCTTTTTGCCTTTTAAATTCCTTTTAAGAGTGAATCGTACATGATTTAAGGATGTTACTACAAGATTCAAGTTAAAAATAAGAAACAAAACTCGGCTGCATTTTTGTTGATATTTTAACATGTACGACCTAGAACTGATATGCAGTCATAAATATCAGTTCTAGTCCTAGAACAAGAGGCCTGCTTGTCCTGTTGAGAGCTCGAAGCCATGCTTTCCTACTTTCAGTTTGAAGCGACTGGTTTACAGTCCATCTATTTTCCACACATTAGAAAGACTAATTCAGAAGGAAATACTTAGAATCAGTCAGCTTCTCGGTGAGTGCGACGCATAAGGAAGCTCAGTCTACCTGATGATATTATAATGCAAGCGTCTATGGGAACTTGTCCAGGTGGTACGGATTACCGGAAAAAATGATCCGTAACGGCTTGAAAGTGTCCGTACCGGGTACCGATAAAATTTCCAATAGCTCCGTATCGGCCAAAAATGATCCGTAATATACGGTGATACGGACGCTATCTGGAGCACTGACATATTTTTAGAAAAACTTTGTCATCGCTCTATTGCCTACATTTCTCAACGGATTTTAAAATAACTTCACACAAATGTAGGGCATGACAATATCTCGAGCAAGTTCGACTTTCAGGATGCTGCGCCCAAGGTCAAGGTCACTGTGGCTATTTTTAGAAAAACTTTGTCAGCGCTCTAGCACCTACATTTCTCAATGGATTTTAAAATAACTTCACACAAATGTAGGGCATGACAATATCTCGAGCAAGTTCGACTTTCAGGGTGCTGCGCCCAAGGTCAAGGTCACTGTGGTTATTTTTAGAAAAACTTTGTCAGCGCTCTAGCGCCTACATTTCTCAGCAGATTTTAAAATAACTTCACACAAATGTAGGACATGACAATATCTCAAACAAGTTCGACTTTCAGGATGCTGCGCCCAAGGTCAAGGTCACTGTGGCTATTTTTAGAAAAACTTTGTCAGCGCTCTAGCACCTACATTTCTCAATGGATTTTAAAATAACTTCACACAAATGTAGGGCATGACAATATCTCGAGCAAGTTCGACTTTCAGGGTGCTGCGCCCAAGGTCAAGGTCACTGTGGCTATTTTTAGAAAAACTTTGTCAGCGCTCTAGCGCCTACATTTCTCAGCAGATTTTAAAATAACTTCACACAAATGTAGGACATGACAATATCTCAAACAAGTTCGACTTTCAGGATGCTGCGCCCAAGGTCAAGGTCACTGTGGCTATTTTTAGAAAAACTTTGTCAGCGCTCTAGCACCTACATTTCTCAATGGATTTTAAAATAACTTCACACAAATGTAGGGCATGACAATATCTCGAGCAAGTTCGACTTTCAGGGTGCTGCGCCCAAGGTCAAGGTCACTGTGGCTATTTTTAGAAAAACTTTGTCAGCGCTCTAGCGCCTACATTTCTCAGCAGATTTTAAAATAACTTCACACAAATGTAGGACATGACAATATCTCAAACAAGTTCTACTTTCAGGATGCTGCGCCCAAGGTCAAGGTCACTGTGGCTATTTTTAGAAAAACTTTGTCATCGCTCTAAGGCCTACATTTCTCAACGGATTTTGAAATAACTTCACACAAATGTAGGGCATGACAATATCTTGAGCAAGTTTGACTTCCAGGGTGCTGCGCCCAAGGTCAAGGTCACTGTGGCTATTTTTAGAAAAACTTTGTCAGCGCTCTAGCGCCTACATTTCTCAGCAGATTTTAAAATAACTTCACACAAATGTAGGACATGACAATATCTCAAACAAGTTCGACTTTCAGGATGCTGCGCCCAAGGTCAAGGTCACTGTGGCTATTTTTAGAAAAACTTTGTCATCGCTCTAAGGCCTACAATTCTCAACGGATTTTGAAATAACTTCACACAAATGTAGGGCATGACAATATCTTGAGCAAGTTTGACTTCCAGGGTGCTGCGCCCAAGGTCAAGGTCACTGTGGCTATTTTTAGAAAAACGTTGTCAGCGCTCTACCACCTACATTTCTCAACGGATTTTGAAATAACTTCACACAAATGTAGGGCATGACAATATCTCTAGCAAGTTCGACTTTCAGGGTGCTGTGCCCAAGGTCAAGGTCACTGTGGCTATTTTTAGAAAAACTTTGTCATGGCTCTAGCACCTTAATTTCTCCATGGATTTTGAAATAACTTGACACAAATGTAGGGTATGACTATATCTCGAGCAAGTTTGACTTTCAGGATGCTGTGCCCAAGGTCAAGGTCACTGTGACTATTTTAGAAAAACTTTGTCATTGCTCTAGCACCTACATTTCTCAACGGATTTTAAAATAAATTCACACAAATGTAGGGCATGACAATATCTTGAGCAAGTTTGACTTTCAGGGTGCTGCAATCAAGGTTTTTGATTAGATCCTTATCATACTTGCAGGTAATGATGACATACACAAGAGCTTGGATGAGTTCAAAATTTGGCCGGATTCGAGCTCAGACTATGGAGTTGGCTGCCCTTGAGCGTTTGAAAAAAATCCCATAGTCTTATAATGGAGAAAACAACGTCATCACATTTTCATTTTTCATCGGATCCTCTTCATACTTGCAGGTAATGAGGATATGCATAAAAGCTTGGATTAGTTAGCACTTCGGCTAGATCCCACCACTGACTATGGAGTACCTGCCCTGAGCATCCAAAAAAAAATCAATGTCGCCACTTTTTCTTGGTTTCTACTTATACGATCCCTTTCAAACTTGCAGGTAATGAGGAAATGCATAATATCTTTAACAAGTTCAAATTTTCGCCAGATCAGGCCAACCGCTACGAAGTTAGCTGCCCTTGACAGCTCTGTCTATTGTGCTCTTGATCGGATACTTTTTAAATTTGCATATATTAAATGAGGGCATACATAATGTTTTGGATGAGTTTAATTTTCAGCCTGATTGGACCACTGACTGTGGAGTTAGCTGCCCTTGAGCATCTTAAATATCCCTATAGGTTTACAATGTCTCTCAGGTGAGCAATTGTTGCCCTTTGGGCTACTTGTTTCTTATATAATGTAGTTTCAGAAAATTATAGGGTACAAAACTCCCCCTGGGGGGAAGGGGGTCTATGGTCAGCTCAAGGTCTATCAGTTTATTGATTTTATTTACGTTGAAATTTGATCAATTACTCCAAATAATACTGCAGTAATCAAATTGAGCTTTAGTATAAGAATTGTAATATAAAGGTCTATACTCTTGTGACAAGTAAGGTTTAATGTTACTTAAAAGCCATAAATACGATGATACTTTCTTTGATACATGCTGATAATGATCTTTCCATGATAAATTTTCATCCACATAGACACCAAGTATCTTATCGCTGGTGGTCATTCCAATATCTATATCATTGTATTGAAGCGAAAAAACGCTCTCTTGTAAGTTATTTCTTTTTCGTCTGCTTCTGATCAACATCACTTTAGTCTGTAATGTATTCAATATAATGCCATTTTCTCTACACCAGTCATGAAGAGATTTTAAGGACTTTTTTACTTTACTTTGAAGAGTGCTCATTTCAAACTGTTGGTCATATATGGTAGTGTCATCTGCATATAAATCGGCGCTAGCTGTCGTATCATGCAGTGTTAAGGGTAAGTCATTAATGAAAAGTAAAAATAATAAAGGACCTAAAATGGAACCTTTGGGAAGTCCGCATTCGACCATTGAAGAACCAGACAATTCATTATTTATAGCAACGCGCTGGCTTCTGTTAAACAAATACGATCTAAACCAGGATAAACAAATATCACTACATTTTAAGACTGCAATTTTTTCAATAAAATTTGATGATCAACAAGATCAAAAGCTTTGCGGAAATCTACCATTACACAACCTCTTAGTTTGCCAGCGTTTAAAGCTTTCAGCCACGAATCTACCATAAGAATAAGTGCAGATTCTGTGGAGTTCCTTGCACGGAAACCACTTTGTGACTTATGGAACAAATCAAAATTGTTTATAAAACATGAAGAAATTTATATCGACCCATTTCTCAATGAGTTTCGATATAGATGGAAGAATTGATATTGACCTATAATTGTTAATGTCGTACTTATCTCCTGATTTGAAAAGAGGTTTAACTTTTGCTTCTTTCCATATATTTGGAAATATCCCGAAAACGATACTTTTATTTATAATATACACAAGACTTGGAGCTTTTATCTTTGCCGATATTTTGAGAATTCTTGGGCCTATGTTGTCTAATCCCGTTGACTTGCTTACATTTAAGTTTGTTAAGAACTTTCTCACAAAACCAACATTAGTTAAAGGAATCTTATATTCAATATCATTTGGTACTTTTGATCTCACAAAATTGTTAAGATGTTCGAATTCTGAGTTTATAATTGGCTCTTTTAATTTAGAAACCACGTTTACAAAGTAGTTATTAAAGAGCTCTGCCAAATCTGATTCGTTCGTAATCATATTATTTTCACTGTTGATGCCAAAGTTATTTTCATCACCATTTACTTTTCTGTTTAAACCAAATTCTTTAAACAATTTCAAAATAGTTCTTGGATCTGATTGTCCTTCTTCAAGTTTTAATTCATATGTTTTCTTTTTTGCTATTTCAATCAATGTTGTTACTTTATTGCGAAGCTCTTTATTTGCAGCAATGTTTCCATTTAATTTGCATTTATTTCGTTCCTTCAGTCTTTCCCTATTACTGTCTTAAGAGATACCGGAGCTTCTCAATCGCTTATTTTGGCAGATACCTTGCTATTTTCCTAGAAGACTTCTTCTGGGACAAGTGTCCTTAATCATGGTGTAGAATGTGGATTTGTTAATGTACCTTTTCATAACATTTATTTGTCCTCAGACTATTTAATGGTCAAGTGGCTGTTTGTATTAGACCTTCATTGCCTTTTAAAGATGTTCACTTACTGTAAGGCAATGGCCCTGCTAACAAGAAACGTTACCACAACGCTTGTGTTTGGTTGATTGAAGGGTTGATTAAAAACAACGTTAAATAAACGTTATTTCAACGTTTGAACATGTTCCACGCTCCAGGGTATAGTTGGAGTCAAACTTTTATGAACGTTGCAGCAACGTTATGTTTTTCAGCCGTAATAAGCGTTTCCCGTTGGTGATATTCTGAATATCTGATGTAATGTATGGGATGTATTTCATATCATTGTGAAGAATATTGCGTAATTATGATCCATTTTTGTCCTGAAATTTGTATTTCCTTGATTTCGATGGGTGCCAACTTATTTTAAATAAGCTGCACGAACCTTCTTAATTATGTAAATATGGGTAATCTAAAGGTGTCTGGTTAGGATAACAAGAGTCTTGAAAGAGACAGAGAGGGGAAAGGACAGCTCTTATCCTTGATTTTATTTGAATACGATCTCTCTGGAAACAACGTTTTCGTAACGTTTTTAAACGTTGACTAAATCTTTTAGAGCACATGGTAGATGATTTCACCACAGTTTCGCATTTAGAAATTTTCTCAGTTCCAAACTGAATTTTGATTAATCGAATTTAATTACTAACTTCAAATGCGTTTAATAATGCTTATTTTAACGCAAACGTACCAAGTAAATCTACTTTTGAAGCCGAAATTAATAATACAAAACTACCATTTCCTTCTTTTCAAAATTCAAATTTTGAACAATGGAAGAAATTGGAATTCAAATCAGATATTTTAAGCGAGTATTCTTTCCAATAATAGCATGTAGGTTATGAATAAGCATATTTTTCCGATCGATCTGTTTGCTTTTTAGTTAATTTTAGCTGCAATGCAGATTCTAACGTTTTCATCTTGTATCATTAAATTGTCACGTATTTCCGCGACCCTTTATTGCGTAAATGCCAACATCCAAATACATGGGATACAGAGGAGCCTCATCATCGGAAGTTACACACAATTTCTGTTTCTTTAATTTTCAAGAAAAGATCTGGAAATTAAAATTAGTTATTGGCAGTTATGTTTTTTATTAAAGTTTATAATTAAGATTTAGAATGGAGAAACGTTTCTAAAAGCTTTCTGTAACGTTACTGCAAAACTTATTCATAACGGAGAAACGTTTCTAAAACCTTTCGAAAACCTTATTCAGAATATTTAAATGTTTAAAACATTTGTGCAACGTTAATGAAAAACATATTCTCTTGCCTGCTGCATACCCGTACCTATCTTACTACGAATGCTGTCTATGTCCTCACGGGCTTAACATTTGTATTCCTTCAGTTTCAAAGAAATTGAAGGAGCATATTGTTTTCGATCAGGCCTGAAAGTACTAGTAAATTGTGTGATTCCGATTTCATGAAAAAAAATAAAGTATGGTCGGCAGGTCTTTTTAGCTTACCTGAGCCATAGGCTCATAGAGAAGCTTATAGCATAAGCAGGTATCGGTCGAACGTCGGTCCATCCATCGTCCAAATTTTCAAACGACGTCTCCTCTGAGAGGTTGTCAAAACCTGAGAGGTTGTCAAAAGGTTGTGGCAAGGTTCCTGAGAGTTTGGGAAAGGTTGTGGTAAGGTACCTGAGTGGTTGTCAAAAGATTGTGGCAAGGTACCTGAGAGATTGTCAAAGGGTTGTAGCAAGGTACCTGAGGGGTTGTCAAAGGTTGCAGGAAAATTTATTGCAACGTTACATGAAAACGTTTAGAAATCCCAAAAGAAACCATTCAAAAAAGCCTACATAAAACCTCAAATCAAAACGTTTTATAACCAAAATACAACGTTACACAAACGTTGCATCAACGTTATTTTGTTAGCTGGGGACCTATCAGGAGATAAGGTTGTGTTTAATTTACTTTTCAACTAATACACCTTGTATTTTGAACAACCACCGGATCCCTTTGAGCAGGAAATTCCAGCCCTCTATCCTTCGTGTGCTGTTACTAGAGCTATGGCAAAGAAAGCCATGTCGAATGATGGGAAGCAGGACATTGATTTAACTGATACTTTAATAGGTCGGTCTTTTAATGACGAGATTTCAAAATCTCGTTCACTCAACCTGTCTGACATGCAGACAGACTTTACTCACAACTCATCAATGTCCAACCCCGATCACATCTCTTCATTTTCAAATGACCAGGATCATGACCCGCAGTCAAGGTCACAGCTTTGCAAAGAACAACACAGTGATTCTGAGACCTCAGCTTTATTGTCCCCCGCCTTTTCGAAGAAAAGCGGAGGGACATAGTTTTTGGCATTCCGTCCTTCCGTCCATCCGTCCTTCCGTCCGTCCGTCCGTCCGTCCTTCCGTCCTTCCGTCCTTGTTTCCGTCCTTCCGTCCCCCTAATGTAGTAGGTACCTTGTGTGCGCAACTCCTCCTACAGTTTTATGCCGATTCTTTCGAAACTTTACAGATGTTTTTGTCATGGTCTGAAGATACGCATGTGGTTTGGATATAATCCTGAGATTATTTTTTGTCACTTTTTCCACAAGTTGAACTTAGTAATTTTTTAGGCATTTTTACTATCAAAGTGACTAGATAGTGGGTACCTTGTGTGCGCAACTCCTCCAACAGTTTTATGCCGATGCCTTTGAAACTTCACAGGTGTTTTGGTCATGGTCTGAAGATACGCACGTGGTTTGGATATAATCCTGAGATTATTTGTTGTCACTTTTTCCACAAGTTGAACTTAGTAATTTTTTAGGCATTTTTACTATCATAGTGACTAGATAGTAGGTACCTTGTGTGCGCAACTCCTCATACAGTTTTATGCCGATGCCTTTGAAACTTCACAGGTGTTTTGGTCATGGTCTGAAGATACGCATGTGGTTTGGATATAATCCTGGGATTTTTTTTTTGTCACTTTTTCCTCAAATTGAACTTAGTAATTTTTTAGGCGTTTTTACTATCATAGTGACTAGACAGTGGGTACCTTGTGTGCGCAACTCCTCATACAGTTTTATGCCGATTCCTTTGAAACTTCACAGGTGTTTTGATCATTGTCTGTAGATATGCATGTGGTTTGGATATAATCCTGAGATTATTTTATATTACTTTTTTTGCAAATTGAACTTAGCCATTTTTCATACATTTTTACTATCAAAGTGAATAGATAGTTGGTACCTTGTGTGTGCAACTCCTCCTACAGTTTTATGCCAATTACTTTGAAACTTCACAGGCGTTTTGATCATGGTCTGAAGATATGCATGTGGTTTGGATATAATCCTCACATTATTTTTTTTATTACTTTTTTCACATTTTTAACTTAGCCGCTTTTCCAGCTCAAACACTTAAGTGTATATACAGTGGAGACCTAGTTTCCAAGGCGGGGGACATAAATTCGTCGAATTTGCTTGTTTGAAAAGGTTTTAGATGAAAATGAAATGTCTCAGATTCCTGTTTGCTTTTATTTTGATGAGAAAATGGCGTCCTCCTGATGTCTCAGCAGAAGACGAGTAGACTGTAAACCACCAAATTGTAGTTCCAATGGTATATCGTCCTGAAATTTTAAATTTTGCCCATGAAACTCCCTTGTCAGGTCATCTAGGTGTAAACAAGATCTACCACAAGATTCTTAACTATTTACTTGCCACGATTAACATCAGATGTATCTAAACATTGCAAGTCTTGCCAAACATGTCAAATGGTAGGATAACCAAATTTAACTATTCCTAAAGCTCATTTGCAGCCCCTTCCTGCATTTGGGGAACCGTTTAATAGAATAATCATTGACTGCGTAAGGTTATTTACCGAAAACAAAGTCAGGTTGTTGATATCTTTTGGCTACAATGTGTGCTTTTACGCGTTTCCCAGAAGCCATTCCACTTAAGAAGATCATGATAAGACCATAAGACCATAATTAAGACTCTTGTGAAGTTCTTCACATTGGTAGGTCTCCCTAAGGATCAAGGCTCTAACTTTATGTCAGGAACATTTCAGCAAGTGTTGCATAAATTAGGCCTTAAGCGATATCGGTCATCTGGATATCATCCTGAAAGTCAAGGTGCCTTAGAACGATTTAATTAAGCACTGAGAAAAATTGATCAGATCTTACTGCTTTGACACTGGAAAGGATTGGGTTGAAGGCATTCATTTGCTTTTACATGTATTTGCTGCTAGGGAATCTATACAAGGATCTTTTGGTTTCAGCCCATTTCAGCTAGTATTTGGGCACACAGTACGTGAACCATTGAAACTTTAAAAGAAAAATTTCTGTCTGATGATGACATTTCTTTGAATTTGCTTCAGTATGTCTCTGATTTCAATAATAGATTGCCAAAAGTTCAAATCAGTCTAAAGCAAAATGAAATTTCAATATGATAAAAATGCCAGGAAAAGAAATTTTAAACCTGGAGACACCACACTTGCTCTTTTGCCAGTTCCCGGAAGACCTCTACAGGCCAGACATTACCAGACTGACAGCCCTTACACTGCTGACAAAAAGCTCAGTGATGTAAATTACATAATTAACACACCTGGGAGGCGCAAGCGGAAACAGTAATGACATATTAACATATTGAAAGTGTATATTTATAAGGATAATGCAGTTGTTTCGCCAATAAGTGCAGCTAATTCTGTCTGAGGGTATGACCTTTATAAAATCTGATCCCCAATCGTCGAAACTTCAGAATTCTGACATCTTAAAGGATCTCGACCAGAAACTGTCACATCTGGATCAAGGAAAGAGACTTGAGCTAAAAAAGTTAATTCTTGAACATGAGCAATTATTTCCGGACATACCAACCAGGACTGATAAAAAAATCTTTCATGATGACATTGATGGCGCAAAGCCTTTGAAGCAACATCCATATAGAATGAGCAAATTCCGCTGACAGATAGAGCAAAGGCGATTTCAGCGTTTGTTACACCAGATGGTCTATATCAGTACAAGTTTATGCCATTTGGAATAAAAACTCTCCAGCAACGTTTCAAAGATTAATAAATAGCTTAACATCTAACCTGCATGGCTGTAAAGCATACATCGATGATGCAATTGTCTTCTACCATTAATGGGAGCGACACCTACAGACTATCAGAGAATATTTTCAAAGACTTAGTAATTCAAAATTGACAACCAAGAAAGACTGTTTATCTCTCATCCTTGCTCTTCAGCAATCTGAGGTGTACTTAACTTCTTCAGCCACGCCAATTGTTGTCTTCAGTGATAACAACCAAATGACCTTCATTCATACAATGAAGACCATGAATCAACGATTACTCCGTCCACGAACCCACGAATGACCATTTAGGTGGCTATACGTTATGTGGCTAAAAAATTATGCGGCTACTAATTTTAAGTGGCAAATATGCTTTCCATGAATTAATGTGGCTATATTTTTAAGTGGCTAACTGCATACTTCACACCAAATGATCCAAATGTAAGAGAATTTTTTTGTTATTGCACCAGGATTATCCCCCCTTACAGTAGCTTTTGGGCAGTATTAAGAGGCACTGAATACATGGCACTTTTATATTGGAGTAGCCACTTAAGAACAAGCCACACGATGTATGGACATGTTCCATGTGTGATGGGCCTACCCACATTAGTATGTGGAAGTTCTATATTGATGGACATAAAGAATCCCAGTTATAAGTGGCATTTTTTTAATTACTTATATCATTTATATATCCAAATAAACTTGCATACGTGGTTAGCCCCACAATATTGATTTGCCACCCAAGCATTAAAAATGCTGATTGTAAGCCACGTAAGTACTTTCTCGTGAGAGCGTTAGAGTCTCATGTTGCAGGAGTACAATCTAGACATCAGACATATCAGATGAGAAGACAATATTATCCCAGATGCACTTTCAAGAGCCTAAACTCGGCTATTAAAACATGATGTCTGGATCTGTACTGTGATGTATACAGTGTATGAGCTTAAAGTATAATTTTGTTTGAAAACAATTGGTCATATGGCAAAAGAATTGTCTGGAAACTTCTAGAATTTGCTCCTCATTGTCAAAAGGTTGTGGAAGCTTCATGAAACTAAGAGAACTTTCAAGATATTTCGAGAATTTTCTAGAACAATTTATTTTTAGTACTGAAGCAAATGGCAGAACCTTCTAGTGTAAACATTTAGAATCTTCTGGTTTAAACTTATGTCAGAACTGAGAGCTTTCAGGTGAAAATCTATCTCTGGATAATTCCTGAATGTTCTCAGATAATATATAAAGAGCACAAATTTTCAAAGGGGTATCGTTGTAATCTTTCACCAGTTAATGGTTAGATAAGTTTAAACTGGAATTTAAATACATTATATTCCAGTATTGGATTACTTTGTGACTTTCATTCTTGGATTCTGAAAATTTGCGCTCATACATCTGACGTTATCTTCTTTCTTTTTACCACTGCAAAGTCGTAACAAATGATATTCTTTTATTATAAAGTACAGCCACAAACACAATTCCTGTGTTGCTCAGTTCAGTTCAGTTCAGTTCAATTCTCCTATCATTGTGAAGAATATTGCGTAATTATGATCCATTTTTGTCCTGAAATTTGTATTTCCTTGATTTCGATGGGTGCCAACTTATTTTAAATAAGCTGCACGAACCTTCTTAATTATGTAAATATGGGTAATCTAAAGGTGTCTGGTTAGGATAACAAGAGTCTTGAAAGAGACAGAGAGGGGAAAGGACAGCTCTTATCCTTGATTTTATTTGAATACGATCTCTCTGGAAACAACGTTTTCGTAACGTTTTTAAACGTTGACTAAATCTTTTAGAGCACATGGTAGATGATTTCACCACAGTTTCGCATTTAGAAATTTTCTCAGTTCCAAACTGAATTTTGATTAATCGAAAATAAACTTGCATACGTGGTTAGCCCCACAAGATTGATTTGCCACCCAAGCATTAAAAATGCTGATTGTAAGCCACGTAAGTACTTTCTCGTGAGAGCGGTGGAGTCTCATGTTGCAGGAGTACAATCTAGACATCAGACATATCAGATGAGAAGACAATATTATCCCAGATGCACTTTCAAGAGCCTAAACTCGGCTATTAAAACATGATGTCTGGATCTGCACTGTGATGTATACAGTGTATGAGCTTAAAGTATTATTTTGTTTGAAAACAATTGGTCATATGGCAAAAGAATTGTCTGGAAACTTCTAGAATTTGCTCCTCATTGTCAAAAGGTTGTGGAAGCTTCATGAAACTAAGAGAACTTTCAAGATATTTCGAGAATTTTCTAGAACAATTTATTTTTAGTACTGAAGCAAATGGCAGAACCTTCTAGTGTAAACATTTAGAATCTTCTGGTTTAAACTTATGTCAGAACTGAGAGCTTTCAGGTGAAAATCTATCTCTGGATAATTCCTGAATGTTCTCAGATAATATATAAAGAGCACAAATTTTTAAAGGGGTATCGTTGTAATCTTTCACCAGTTAATGGTTAGATAAGTTTAAACTGGAATTTAAATACATTATATTCCAGTATTGGATTACTTTGTGACTTTCATTCTTGGATTCTGAAAATTTGCGCTCATACATCTGACGTTATCTTCTTTCTTTTTACCACTGCAAAGTCGTAACAAATGATATTCTTTTATTATAAAGTACAGCCACAAACACAATTCCTGTGTTGCTCAGTTCAGTTCAGTTCAGTTCAATTCTCCTAACGACGTTCCCCAAGTGGCTCAGCGGTACGTAACTATAGTTCCTCGCACTTGGCGCCGAGTGTCCGTCCAATCCTGTGTTGCTCTGATTCAGCGTGAATATTTATTCTAATCTGTAAACTCTAATCAGTGAGCTGTGACGCGCGTTTCTCATTCGCAGCGTTGCGGCAATCCATAGAGACTCATATTGCAAGTTGTTGTTGTTTCTTTTCTCAGACATAACAATGTTCCACAGTGGGCAAAGCGGAATCTCAATATGCGTCTTTTTTTACCCGATGGACAACATATGCGTCACTTGGTTTTTAACGGTAAAAATGACAAACTTACAAGGAAAATAATACCGATACAGATGTAATATATTATATCTCAGCCTTATTCACTTGGTACTCGGACAAAATGGACCATGGACAAAACGGACCAGACAAGGCGGACCACGGTTAGGACAAATCGGACCACAGCCATCTAACCACTACTCAATGACTTTAATTGAAATAGTTACCAAGTTAATGCATCTTGATATTTATTAAACTAATGAGTTGTGTTCAGATAATTATGACCTTTAAAGGCATGTGATCTGTATAACAACAAACAAGAAAACAAATTTCAATCAACAAAATAACATATTCAAACAGTAGAAGATAGTACGAAAATATGGATATATTCTAGATTTAATACGTTGAATAAAGGGCATTTTTCATCTTTGTTAGTGTTGCAACTAAAATGAAACATGCTTTCCCGAGATTAATGTATAAAATGGTCAGGTGTGTCTAAAAACAGGGTTCGTTATGTTCTGAAACGTGGTCCGTTTTGTCCGTGGTCCGTTTTGTCCGTAGTCCGTTATGTCCCTAATGCCACTTTGGGAAGCAATTTATTTAAAGGTCCCATTGCTTTATTAGTGGTATACGATTATTTTCTTATCGCGAGGCATGGCTGCAAACTTCTTAGTACAGCTTCGTCATTTTAAATCAAGTACATGTAATTCTAGAACTACAGAATCCTCCATGTCATCATACTTCCAATGGTTAAGGACCTCTGACAGTATCAATGCATATTTGCCTATTTTTCGACAAATTATTGCACCTTCTTCAGGCAGCAAAAGTAGAATCATTTGGCATTAATATGTAGACTTATGTACTATAAAGATGTTTTAACAGTGATTTTGAAATATTATCATGTCTCTAGACTAACTTAAACCGATTTTATCAAGAGGGGTACATGAAATTTTCGGTCTCTGAAAATATGTCCATTTTTTGGTTTTTCTAATTTATAAAAACTTTAATTGATAACTATGCGAAAATTGACATTGACACTACTGTTGCTGATATTATGCAATATTTTTTCAATAATAAGGACTTCAGTCTATTTTTAGATATAAAGGGTATAAGTACCCCACCCACTTTTTCAGTTTTTCAGCTGTAGAGTATCTTTTCCCCCCGTGCCTCAGCAAGCCACTCACATATAATGTGTGTTATGATAGTACACTCATACATGCAAAGTGGTTAGCTGAGGCATGGGGGGAAAAGTATCTTTAAAAAACTTTTCCTGTTTCCATTATGTTCAATTATAAAATTTGGCTTTATTCACCAAAAAATGAGGTCTGTATGCTAAAAAATCAGAAATTAAATTCATAGCCAGTTAGGGGAAATTGAGGGCAACAAGTTTCAAGAGAAATTCTTGGGTGTATCAAAAATTCAATTTTAACTAAATTTATAGGCAAATTAACATTACAACTGTCAGAGTTCCTTTCACGACTTCGGTGCTTGTAAGTTAACGTGTCATTATGTTCTCGAATATCTTATTATGCGTAACTCATGCGAACTAACAAACACTTTATATAGTAATATATTCAAAACATTCCCCTTTAGAAATAATAATTGCAGGAAAATAGACATATTATCTCCATAGAAATCTTCTCTTATTAAATGAAATTAGTGCATCTTGCTGATAATTTGAAAACAGTTATAGACAGGATAATATAGGTAACCGTTTTTATCTGTTATCGTTTCGTTTATGAAAAATATTGCAATAACATCACGCAGAGGGTCTGAACATGGACAATACAGCTATTACAGATTGGTGAAATAAACCCTTTGTCTGAAAGAGTCTGCTGGTAAAATACAGGATTATGTATATGATGTTTAAACGAATTAATGGATATTCGGTTTTGTGGTAATGTCAGTTTTCACTTTCATTTAAGGAGTGTGTCTGTTTATTAGCTCACCTGTCAAGGTAAGCTTATAGTATAGCCTTGGTCCGTCGTCCGTCGTCGTCGGCGTCCACACTTTTAAACATCTTCTTCTCAGAAACCACTGGGTGGATTGAAGCCAAATTTCATATGGAGCCTTAACAGGATGGGGGAACGAAAGTTTATATATTTGGCCCAGGTCACATGACCAAGATGGCCGCCATGCCCATATATGGTAAAAACCCTTTAAAAATCTTCTTCTCCGGAACCGAAAGGCCTATGACCTTGAAACTTGGTATGTAGCATTGGGCATGCCGGCCCATCATAGTTTATACAAATCATGACCTTGCGTTGACCTTGACCTAATTTACGGCCTGGTCAACTTTGGTACGTAAGGCTTTTATATGGGAAACGCTTAAACAGTGGATTTCTCAGAAACTATTTAAGTATTAGGTACAATACTTGGTATACATGGTCGACCAAATGACCAGATGTCGATATTATGTCACTAAAGGTCAAGGTCATTCCGTCAGACCATCCGTCGTCAAGATTTTCAAACATCTTCTCCTCTGAAACCACTGGGCCGATTTAAGCTAAATTTCATATGGAGTCTCAGTGGGATAG
Source organism: Ctena decussata (assembly GCA_963989385.1). Classification (NCBI taxonomy): domain Eukaryota; kingdom Metazoa; phylum Mollusca; class Bivalvia; order Lucinida; family Lucinidae; genus Ctena; species Ctena decussata. Next base: position 28,711,677 of record OZ022504.1, on the reverse strand, counting down.
GGGAACGAAATTTTATACCCGGGGTCTGGGTCACATGACCAAGATGGCCGCCATGCCCATATATGGTAAAAACCCTTCAAAAATCTTCTTCTCCAGAACCGAAAGGCCTATGACCTTGAAACTTGGTATGTAGCATTGGGCATGCCGGCCCATCATAATTTATACAAATCATGACCTTGCGTTGACCTTGAATTAATTTACGGCATGGTCAACTTTGGTACGTTAGGCTTTTATATGGGAAACGCTTAAACAGTGGATTTCTCAGAAACTATTTAAGTATTAGGTACAATACTTGGTATACATGGTCGACTAAATGACCAGATGAAGATATTATGTCACTAAAGGTCAAGGTCATTCCGTCGGACCATCCGTCGTCAAGATTTTCAAACATCTTTTTCTCTGAAACCACTGGGCCGAGTTAAGCCAAATTTCATATGAAGTCTCAGTGGGATGGGGGAACGAAAGTTTATACCCGGGGTCTGGGTCACATGACCAAGATGGCCGCCATGCCCATATATGGTAAAAACCCTTCAAAAATCTTCTTCTCCAGAACCAAAAGGCCTATGACCTTGAAACTTGGTATGTAGCATTGAGCATGCAAGCCCATTATAATTTATACAAATCATGACCTTGCGTTGACCTTGACCTAATTTACGGCATGGTCAACTTTGGTACGTTAGGCTTTTATATGGGAAACGCTTAAACAGTGGATTTCTCAGTAACTATTTAAGTCTAAGGTACAATACTTGGTATACATGGTCGACTAAATGACCAGATGAAGATATTATGTCACTAAAGGTCAAGGTCATTCCGTCGGACCATCCGTCGTCAAGATTTTCAAACATCTTTTCCTCTGAAACAACTGGGCCGATTTAAGCCTCATTTCATATGAAGTCTCAGTGGGATGGGGGAACGAAAGTTTATACCCGGGGTCTGGGTCACATGACCAAGATGGCCGCCATGCCCATATATAATAAAAACCCTTCAAAAATCTTCTTCTCAAGAACCAAAAGGCCTATGACCTTGAAACTTGCTATGTAGCATTGGGCATGCAAGCCCATTATAATTTATACAAATCATGACCTTGCGTTGACCTTGACCTAATTTACGGCATGGTCAACTTTGGTACGTTAGGCTTTTATATGGGAAACGCTTAAACAGTGGATTTCTCGGTAACTATTTAAGTCTAAGGTACAATACTTGGTATACATGGTCGACTAAATGACCAGATGAAGATATTATGTCACTAAAGGTCAAGGTCATTCCGTTGGACCATCCGTCGTCAAGATTTTCAAACATCTTATCCTCTGAAACCACTGGGCCGATTGAAGCTAAATTTCATATGGAGTCTCAATGGGATGGAAGAACGAAAGTTTATACCCGGGGTCTGGGTCACATTACCAAGATGGCCGCCATGCCCATATATGGTAAAAACCCTTCAAAAATCTTCTTCTCCAGAACCGAAAGGCCTATGACCTTGAAACTTGGTATGTAGCATTGGGCATGCCGGCCCATCATAGTTTATACAAATCATGACCTTGCGTTGACCTTGAATTAATTTACGGCATGGTCAACTTTGGTACGTTAGGCTTTTATATGGGAAACGCTTAAACAGTGGATTTCTCAGAAACTATTTAAGTATTAGGTACAATACTTGGTATACATGGTCGACTAAATGACCAGATGAAGATATTATGTCACTAAAGGTCAAGGTCATTCCGTCGGACCATCCGTCGTCAAGATTTTCAAACATCTTTTCCTCTGAAACCACTGGGCCGATTTAAGCCAAATTTCATATGAAGTCTCAGTGGGGTGGGGGAACGAAAGTTTATACCCGGGGTCTGGGTCACATGACCAAGATGGCCGCCATGCCCATATATAATAAAAACCCTTCAAAAATCTTCTTCTCAAGAAACAAAAGGCCTATGACCTTGAAACTTGGTATGTAGCATTGGGCATGCAAGCCCATTATAATTTATACAAATCATGACCTTGCGTTGACCTTGACCTAATTTACGGCATGGTCAACTTTGGTACGTTAGGCTTTTATATGGGAAAACGCTTAAACAGTGGATTTCTCAGAAACTATTTAAGTCTAAGGTACAATACTTGGTATACATGGTCGACTAAATGACCAGATGAAGATATTATGCCACTAAAGGTCAAGGTCATTCCGTCAGACCATCCGTCGTCAAGATTTTCAAACATCTTCTCCTCTGAAACCACTAAGCCGATTTAAGCCAAATTTCATATGGAGTCTCAGTGGGATAGGGGAACGAAATTTTATACCCGGGGTCTGGGTCACATGACCAAGATGGCCGCCATGCCCATATATGGTAAAAACCCTTCAAAAAACTTCTTCTCCAGAACCAAAAGGTGTATTATCTTGAAACTTGGTATGTAGCATTGGGCATGCCGGCCCATCATAGTTTATACAAATCATGATATTGCGTCGACCTTGACCTAATTTACGGCATGGTCAACTTTGGTACGTTAGGCTTTTATATGGGAAACGTTTAAACAGTGGATTTCTCAGAAACTATTTAAGTATTAGGTACAATACTTGGTATACATGGTCGACTAAATGACCAGATGAAGATATTATGTCACTAAAGGTCAAGGTCATTCCGTTGGACCATCCGTCGTCAAGATTTTCAAACATCTTCTCCTCGGAAACCACTGGGCCGATTGAAGCTAAATTTCATATGGAGTCTCAGTGGGATGGGGGGAACGAAAGTTTATGACCGGGGTCTGGGTCACATGACCAAGATGGCCACCATGCCCATATATGGTAAAAACCCTTCGAAAATCTTCTTCTTTAGAACCAAAAGGCCTATGACCTTGAAACTTGGTATGTAGCATCGGGCGTGCTGGCCCATTATAGTTTATACAAATGATGAACATGTGTTGACCTTGAATTAATTTACGACATGGTCAACTTTGGTATGTTAGGCTTTTATATGGGAAAACGCTTATACAGTGGATTTCTCAGAAACTATTTAAGTCTTAGGTACAATACATGGTATATATGGTCAACTAAATGACCAGATGAAGATATTATGTCACTGAAAGGTCAAGGTCATTTTGTCGGTCTGTCCGTCATCAAGATTTTCAAAACATCTACTCCTCTGAAACCACTGGTCTGATTGAAGCGAAATCTTATATGGAGTCTAAGTGTGATCAGGGAATAAAAGTTTGTTAGATTAAACATATTTTATTGCATAACATACAAAAGGATCAGACACAAGTTATTACAACATTAGATCGTCTTCTCCTTATCCATTTAACTCTACTATTGAAAGGATACAATGGCGAATGATAGACATAATAATACCGACAAAACATAAATCATACATAATTATAACACAAAAAAAACTATGAGAAGAAAAAGTAGATCTAGTAATAAATGAAAAAAAAATGCAATGGAATTGATAACTGTGTTTATTTGAGTGGCTCCAAGACAGCGCAAGCGTCCTCCAATACAGCAGACAAAACGTGCAAGAGTGGAACAGTACGACACGGTAATCAGCTGAATCTACGTGTGTTCTTAATAAAATGTAAAACTGCAAGTATAATATTTTTGTTACTGTCATAATCTAACATAATATTACCATTTAGTAACAAATCCAATGTAACTAGGTAGTTTGGGTTTAACTGTTCTAACAATGTATTTCTTGGTTGTGTGTAAAGAGGACATTCAAAGAAAAAGTGACCGACATTTTCGGTTTGTGCACCGCAACTGCAATTTGAATAATTTATTATATTGACTCTGAATAAATCAGAATTTAAACTACTGCAATTATGCCTCAAACGTGTTAGTAAAATATTATATTTCCTTTCTCCAACGTACAAATAATTTGGCGGTTTCAGATGTTGATTTCTAACATTTGCTTTAAACTGGGATGCAGACAAGCTGTTTCGAATATGTAGTGGTAAATCGTTCCAAAGTTTTAAAGTCGACGGAAAAAACGAACTTTCATATGAACACAATCTAGAAAATGGAATTTCGAAGTTTAAACTTTTTCTTAAATTATAGTTGCTAGCTGCAATGACCGTGTTTGGAAGTAAGTCACTTAAATAACTGGGCGCTTCGTTGTTGACTATTCTGTACATAAGTACTAACTTTTTATTTTTTCTTCTTTCGTCGAGTTTTTCCCAACCGGTTTCGAAATATAGAGAATTTAAGGACGCAAAGATGGGAAGACCTGTTATTATACGAGCTGCATGTAGCTGAACTTTTTCTAGCCTATTGGAGTCAGTAGCGCTACATCCATCCCAAACTTCAGATGCATATTCTAATAGCGGTCGAATGTACGTTAGATATAATCTGTTAAGAGTTTCTTTCGATAGTTTATATTTAAGTTTTCTTAGAAATCCTATTTGCTTTGATGCAGAATCGATTATTAAGTCTATATGTTTGGTCCATTTATTGTTCGATGATAAAACTACTCCTAAATGTTTATGAGCATCAACAATTTTAAGAATATTTGTATCGAATTTAAGTTCTAAATTATAATCATTAAATATGTTTGAAATAAGCATAACTTCTGTTTTTTGAGGATGAAAAGTTATTAACCACTTAGTTGCCCAATCTTTCAAAATAGTCAAATCATTATTAACAACTGTCTCGATTTCAGCTAAATTAGTAGAGGAGAAGCTAAGGGAAGTATCATCCGCGAATAAACGTGCCATACCGGATAGGTTATCAGTTATATCGTTAATATAAATCAAAAATAAGAGCGGACCCAAAACTGACCCTTGCGGGACGCCAGCTGAAATATGTTTCTCAGACGAGTATACCCCATTAATGAACACCTTTTGATGCCTGTTTGATAAATAATCTTTAAACCATAATAGAAGGTTGCCGATAATACCATACTTTTCTAATTTTGAAATTAAACCTTTGTGCCATACTCGGTCGAACGCTTTTGATATATCACAAAATACATGACAACTTGTTTCGTAGTTTTCTAAAGCAATACATGTATGATGCACGACTTCAATTAAGTGGTGTACAGTTGAATGTCCAGGGAGAAACCCAGATTGATACTTATACAATAATGAATGGTCTGCAATATGGTTGTAAACATGCTTGTATATGATTCTTTCAAATGATTTGCCTACACAACTTATCAGCGAGACAGGCCTGTAGTTGCCAACTTCTGACTTATTGCCTTTCTTAAAAAGAGGCATGACATTAGCAGATTTCCATAACCTCGGATAAACATGTAACCGTAACGACAAATTAAATAATTTAGTTAAAGGTGCGGATATTGTGTGACACGTATATTTTAGCATCCTGTGGCTGATTCCATCAGGACCAGACGCTTTATTTACTTTAAGGGAGCGTAAAACATCCACGACTTCCGACTGTAATATTCTTATACCCGGGACAGTTGCATCGGTACGTTTGTCAAAATTTGGTAATGCTATATTCGAATCGTCGATACATGAAATACCACAAAAATAATCATTTAATAAATTAGTTTTTTCCTCGTTAGAAAATGCATAGCTTGAATCATCTGAACGCAAGGGAGGTATTATGATCGAGTTACAACTTTTCCCCATAAATCTGCCCATTAACTGCCAGAAAGATTTACTCGTATTACTATTCTCAAGGTTTGAACTCGTGTCTTCAATATTCAATATAAAATTTGCTTTGGCATATGTTTTCATGTTATTAACCTTATTTCTTTGTCTTTTATATAATAATTTATCAGAATGGTTACTTGTTTTCAAAAATTTCTTCCTTAGCCTGTCTCGTATTCGTATATTATACCGAAGATCAAAATTAAACCATGGCTTATCGTTTGCCCTAATTAAGACACGTTTTAATGGTATGCAACTTTTACATAAATTCAAAAATGTGTGTGTAAACCTTTCGCATGCGTCATCTATATCTAAAGAAGAATTAAACAAAGAGTTCCAGTCATGTTGTTCTATTAAATCGTTAAGCATCTCATAGTTTGTAATTCCAAACGTCACGAAAGTAAGAGCTCGACAGATTAAAATCTATTTTAATCGAAACGTATGTAGCTCGGTGATCGCTTATTGTATCGCTAACAGCCATAGTCCCAGAATCCAACACTATACAAGCGTCACTTACTAAACACGGATCGATTAAAGTTGATGACTGTTCATTAATTCTCGTTGGATCTGTGATAACATTGTTTAAACTGTATAAGGACAGACAATCCCGCAATTGAATATTAGTTAGATTCAAAAAATCAATATTTATATCTCCGGTTAAAATGACATACGGACTATAATCTAGCGCTTCTTCAATGGAGGATTGCAGTTCAGTAACAAAATTTGATTGCGAAATTGTGAAATCACTTCTATAGAAACAGCAAAGCAATAGATTAAATGATTTTAATTTGATCTCGATCCAAATTGTCTCTAAGTTAGGATTTTCGAGATCTAATCTACGTACATATCTTAAAGCACTCGACACGTAAACCATGACTCCACCCCCATTATGGGTCCTGTCTTTCCTTATAGGCTCGTTATAACCCTCAAAGTTTAAGCTCAGTTGATCGACATTATCGTCAAGGTGAGTTTCACTAAAACATAATACATGATATGATTCTGTCAAGTTTGTTCTCAGGGTCTTGACCAAGATGGCCGCCATGCCCGTATATGGTAAAAACCCTTCAAAGTCTTCTTCTCCAGAACCAAAAGGTGTATGACCTTGAAACTTGGTATGTAGCTATGGGCACTCAAGCCCATCATAGTTTATACAAATGATCGTGCGTTGACCTTGACCTAATTTATGACACTGTCAACTTTTGTACATTATGTAGGCTTTTATATGGGAAAATGCTTAAACAGTGGATTTTTCAGAAACTATTTAAGTCTAAGGTGCAATATTTGGTATATATGGTTGACTAAATGACCAGATGAAGATATTTTGTCGTTAAAGGTCAAGGTCATTCTTTGACTTTTGTACAAGGTCATTGAGATTCTGTCACCCGTCAACATTTTCAAACATCTTCTCAGAGGCCACTAGGGTCAATTGAAGCCATATTTCATATGGAGCTTCACCGGCTTAAAGGAACCATAGTTTGTTCAGATGGTCTTGGTCACTTGACCAAGATGGCCACCATGCCCATATATGGTAAAAACTCTTCAAACGTCTTCTTTCTCGAGAACCGAAAGGCCTAAAACCTTGAAACTTGGTACCGGTATATAGCATTGGGCACTCAGGCCCATCATAGTTTATACAAATGATTACTGTGTTTCATATATTATGGAGCTTTAATACTGGGTCAAAGGAATCAAAGTTTGTTCAGATGGTCATGGTCGTACGAACATGATGGCCGCCACACCCATTTATGATAAAAACCGTTCAGATATCTTTGTCCAGAAACAAAGGCCCAGTGACCTTGTGGCTTGGTATATAGAATTGGGACTCAACATTAATCCCCAAGGGAGGGGGGGGGGTATCTGCCCCTGCCCTGGTGCTATATACATGTATAAAAACATTAAGATATATACCAGGACCAAGTGTCAGGTGAGCTACAGGACCATTGGTCCTCTTGTTCATTTCTGCTGGAACGCCACGTGTTCAGATTCCAATATGTGTCATGCAGTCTTGTGCAACCTTGACAGTATTCAACAGAAGAAAATGATTTTTGGAAAATGATTTTTTTCAATATGAGATGTGCAGTAAAATGTTTGATCCTTAACTTTTTTGGGCAAGTATACATCTGGCCATGCCGGGCAGGGTAGCACAATCGGTAGGGCACCTGACTCGTAAGTCAGAGGTCCTGGGTTCGAATCCCGGTCTGGCCACATACTTTCGTTTCTCCTTCCGCTGATTCAAGAAGGGCAGTTGTAAGTTACTGGCGAAAGTATGTGCACTTAGTACTGGTTAACCGCTTAGGAGGTCTAAGCCTGCCCAGGAATAGTGTGGTTAGGTTAACTGACCGTCCCGACATGACCTTAGTTGTTTACCGTGGACGTTAAGCATCAAATCAACCAACCAACATCTGGCCATGGGCTAAATTTCACGGCTGATTGAACATAGAAAAAATATTCACCTGTTGCATTTAGCTCAGTTTCTAAGCAGATTTAAGATCGACAGTCTTCAAACTTGCTCAAAAAGATATGTCTGGGGAAGATCTACTGAAAGCAGTAATGCATATTGGGCCATGACATATATTTCACGGTAGATTGAAGATAGAAAAACATATCCATCTGTTGCGTTTAGCTCAGTTTCTAGATTCTTCAAACTTGCTTCATAAATACGTCTGAAGTGGATCTACTGAAAGCAGCGATGCATATTGGGCACTGACATATATTTTGCGATTGCTTGAACACGGAAAGAAATATTTTCCTGTTGCGTTTAGCTCAGTTTCAAAGTAACAACAAGGGCTCTAGTCTTCAGACTTGCTCCAATGATACGTCTAGGGAGGATCTCCTGCAAACAGCGAAACATATTGGGTCATGGCCTATATTTCACGCTTGGTTGAACATAGAAAAGTATCTCCTGCTGCGCTTAGCCCAGTTTCTATGTAATGCAAAGGCTTGACTCTTCGAACTTGCTCCATAGATACGCTTGTGGAACATCTACTAAATGCAGCCATGCCTATCGGGAAATCCCCTATATTTCGCGGTTTATTGAAGATAGACAGAACTATTTACCTGTTGCGTTTAGCTCATTTTCAAAGTAACAACAAGGGCTAGAGTCTTCAACCGTGCTCCATAGATACGTCTAGGGTGGATCTACAGAAAGCAGCGATGCATATCTAGCCCTGACCTATATTTCACGGTTGATTGAATATAGAAAAATATTCATTTGTTGCTTTATGCTCAGTTTTAAACTATCAACAAGGGCTAGAGTCCGACAATTTGCTGCAAAGATACAATTGAGCAGTAAGCTGTATTTTATGGTCCAGTGATTTTGCCTTACACCTCAAAGACCCTTTGATGTATTAACATGATTGCTTGGAATAATGACTCAGTATAAACCAAACGTTGTCCTTAAGCTAACAGCAGGTACAGTGACATGTATTTCATGGTCCAATGATTTACCTTTTATCTTGAAGAGTTTAGGATGTACAAATATGATTGCTTGGGATAATGACTCAGTATGGCTTAAAGTTTGACCTCAAACTAACAGCCGGTCACATTTACCGATTTTTCATGGTCCGGTGAGTTTGTCTTATATCTTGAAAAGATTTGATGTACGAACACAACTGCTTAGGATATTGACTCAGCATGACTCAGTGTTTGGCCTCTAACTAACAGTAGGTCACAGTGACCTATATTTCATGGTCCAGTGATTTTGTCTTATTTCTTTAAGATTATTTGATGCACGAACATCATTGCTTCTGAAAATGACTCAGTCAGGTGTTTGACTTCAAACTAACAGAAGTCACAGCGACTAATATTTCAGGATCCAGTGATTTTACGTAATCTCTTTGGGATAGTTTGATGTATGTACATGATAGCTTGAAATACCATATACGCGATAATTTTCGCGGTGTTCCTTTTTTCGTGATATTTCGCGGTCACTAAGAAACCGCGAATATTAAAATCGCGAAATAATTTCCAGTTTCTTAAAAATTATCATCAGTAGACACAGTATCCATAAATTTTGTTTGTTGTTTGCTTCGGTAATTTTCATTTGAGCCAGTTCTTTCATTAACCTGCGGCCGCAGGTTAATGAAAGAACTAAATCAAATGAAAATCAAGCAATTTTGATTTTTGCGCATGTTGCTAACCGCCAAAATTGAAAACTGCGATAATTTATGTTTATGTTTTTGCCCCTAAACCGCAAAAATTTGAATCCGCGAAAATTACCGCGTATACGGTAATACAGTGGACTCGACAGTATCGGATTACTCGTAAGTTATCACCCATTTTTCTCACAAATGAAGAAAATATTTTTACCATTATATTACAGTCATCAAGTTAAACTAATACTAAAGTGCAGGGTGAAAAATTCGATCGAAATCTGCGGGTGTGAAACAAATCAGAGTTGTTGAAAAGCTTGGCTCCTCTTCAGCGGCGCTGGCATTTTGCCTGTTGCTCGTTAACCCCAAAATAAATTTCGGTTATTTAAACTATTTTATCATTAGGCGATTGAAACCAGTTTTGCTTTGTAATGTGTCCTAGCATCCCTTAAATTGCAGGCAGTCATTATTTTTGTAACATGCCAGTATTTGATGAAACTAAAGACTTCTTATTATAGACCTATATCCTTACTCAACGCAGAAAGCAAAGTTTTCGAGAGAATCGTCTTTAAATATTTATTTAATCACTTACAAGACAATAACTTACTCTCCTCCTCACAGTCTGGTTTTATGCCAGGCGACTCTACTGTTAACCAACTTACATACCTCTACAACACTTTCTGTCAGGCACTTGATTCTGGCAAATTAGTTCGGGCTGTCTTCTGTGGCATCAGCAAAGCCTTCGACCGCGTCTGGCAATCTGGACTTCTACATAAACTCAAGGCAGCTGGTGTTACAGGAGATGTCCTTAACTGGTTCAAGAATTATCTTTCAGATAGAAAACAACGTGTTATTCTTTCAAAGGCTACTTCCGACTGGACCTTCATAAGAGTTGGTGTCCCACAGGGCTCTATTTTAGGACCTTTACTTTTTCTGTTAAACATTAATGACATTGTTACTGATATTGGTTCAAATATTCGACTATTTGCAGACGACACTAGTCTTTTCATTATTGTTGATAATCCTATTACAGCAGCTGACTGTCTAAATTCAGATCTTAACAAACTTTCACGGTGGGCTGCAACCTGGCTAGTTACATTTAACCCCTCTAAAGCTGAAGCTTTATTATTCTCTCGTAAATTGAATAAACCGCAACACCCTCCTCTTTTTATGCAAAATCATCAGATATCGGAAGTAGAATCTTACAAGCTTCTCGGACTATATTTCTCTAATGATTGTACCTGGCATGAACATATAAAGTATATTAAAGATACGGCTTGGTTTAGAATAAACATCATGAGGAAACTGAAATTTAAATTGGATTGGAAATCTCTGGAGATAATTTACACAACGTTCATTAGTCCTATTCTTGAGTATGGAGATGTCATGTGGGATAATTGTACCAAATACGAAAAACAAGAGTTATATAAAATTCAAACCGAAGCAGCTAGAATCGCTACAGGAACAACAAAACTAGTTTCATTAACCGCACTCTACAAAGAAATATGTTGGGAAACACTCGAGCAAAGACGGTACAACCACAAACTAACTTTATTTTACAAAATGCTGAATAATATTACACCATTATATCTATCTTCTCTTGTCCCACAATCCGTCAGTAATATATCTCGCTACAATCTTCGAAACTCAAATGACCGACAAACCATTGATACTAGATCTAACCAGTATTTCAGTTCATTCTTACCATCTAGTGTTAGAGCATGGAATAATTTATCTCCCGAAGAAAGGCAGCATGAACCTGTAAACTCTTTCAAATGTTTCTTAAAAAAAGATAAAGCAACAGTTCCGATGCACTATTACACAGGGTGTAGAAAAGGTCAAATACTGTTAGCCCGCCTGCGGACAAATTGCAGCTCGCTTAATTTCGACCTCTTTGTAAAAAATACATCAGACTCTCCCTTATGTCATTGTGGTTGTATAGAGAACGCTCAACACCTTTTCTTTCATTGTTCATTCTATCAAGTTCAACGTAATGAATTAATAAATGCAATTAATCCATATAAACATCCTTCCTTAAAGTTATTTTTTATGGTGATCTGCCTCTGTTGCAAGAAATCAACAAATTAAGGTGGTGATTTATGGTAAATGTAAAAATCTGTATAAAACCATAAAAAAGTAATGTATCTCCCCGAAAGTTAGCATACTTCGTATTTTTGTTGTTCTTTACAGTTTAGAATACAAAATAGACGTACATGCTGCTTAACATAGTGTTTTTATAAGCAAAGATCAAAGGGTAATTTTCTGCGAATAAATCTGAAAAAATAATATCGTTAGTGAAAATTTACGTAGTGCTGAAGGTGCATTATTGCATAATGAAGAGCGTCCTAGCAATTATTTATTCCAACTCTTTCTCAATTTGTAATGTAGACCAGATGAAAACGGTAGCTTTTTCTCAAATGTTCAAGCATATACAAAGTAAATGTACACTGGACGCATTTATTAAATATAGGGTAGGCAAGCATACCTATGTTAACACCTACATTATAAATAATACATTACTGACATGATCAGTGGTGTGTAGATGGAATTGTTCAACCTTGTTAAAATAGTCTCACCTGTCTCACCTGTGTGTTTTGACAAAAAAATTGGACACAGACTGCATCTTTTTTCATCTGCTCAGCCTGATAATGTGTGAAAGAGTTTGAAAAAATAATTGCTAGGACGCTCTCCATTATGCAACAAGGTACTCTAAGCACTATGTATATTTTCAATAGCGATATTATTTTTTCAGATTTATTCGCAGAAAATTACCCTTTGATCTCCCCTTATAAAAACACTTTTTAACATTAACAAATGCTGCATTTTGGGATTCTAAATAATGAGAAACAACATAAAGAAGGCATCTGCTAAGTTTTGGAAAGATCAGTGTTATTTTGAGTATTTTATGCAGTTTTTTGTCTTTGTCCCAAATCAGTGATTATCACCACCTTAATATTTGAGAAAGTTTATAAATTTATAATCGAAACAAAACGCTTTTCAGTATTAAGTACTAATAGGCATTTCCGACATAAGCTACGGTACCATAACGAACGAACGTTAGCGACGATAGCATACGTTAGAAGGCTAATTTTAGGGAGCAATCATTATTTATTTAGCCCACCTGTAGAAGTGCTATACATGCTTGTAATATTGTCTCGCCGTAGGACGAAAACTCTCTTCAGCTGCGGACGACCATATCATCCTGCACACACGCGCAGGTTAGTCAGGACATATGCAATATCTGATAACTGAAAGATTTCATCAATGTTTATGCGAACAGCGCTCGCTATAACGAGATGTACTCATGCGCAGGTTAGTCTTAGTATCAGCAGATCGTATACAGATTCGCGCGGTGCATCCCATACATTGTATAAATGTATCACTATCAAGCGTAACCAACATATAGTATTAACAATATGTGCATGTATTCTCATTGTTGTGTATATGAATGCTTGTTTTGGGTTAAAATGTCCTTTGAGATATCACTGTGTATCAAGCGCTTTCACAAACTTACAAAGAGAGGAAGGAAAAGAAAAGAAAAAGACGAAGGAAAAATAAGATTTATTTAAAAAAAAAAAGAGTCCGAATGCCGCACATACTGCAGTCCAATACAAGCAGTAGCTTTTACAAAAAGCAAGCAGTAATTGGAAGCTTTTATCAAAAGGCCGTGTCCGATGTGACACTTAAAGGCACTTTTCATTTATTATATACCTATCAATGATACACCCTTTGGACTGTCTGTCTTCTGGTCATCTGATACAGGGAGCCGTATCAAACTGACGTTTTCTGAATCCGTATCACTATCCTTTAAAACGAGGCTATTTCTGAGTTCCAGCTTCAGGCGCGTCATTTGCTAACGTGCATCGCCGAAACGAGAACCAGAGAAACGGGACTAGTGACGTAACGTCAACAAATACGTCAAATGGCGCGCCACGATAGCTCAGTCGGTAGCGTTTATCTCACGACTAGCTACATACCTCTGCCGCGCAGGTTCGAATCCCGGTCGATACATTATTGCTGGCAAGTAGGAATAGTTGACTGTTCCATGAGGTATATAATAAACAAATTATTATAACAGTAACATGATCTGGCATACTGTATCACGTCTCGTGGATGAGCTCAAACCATCGGATCACCCTCGACGCAAGCGTCTCGGGTGATCCGATGGCATTAGCTCACCCACTCGACGTGATACAGTACGCCAGATGAAGTTACTATTATAATAATGTGTATTTATTATAAACCTATCATTGATACACCCTTTGAACAGCATGTTTTCTGGCCATCTGATACAGACAGCCGTATCAAACTGACGTTTTCTGAATCCGTATCACTATCCTTTAAAACGAGGCTCTGTCTGAATTCCAGCTCCAGGCGCGTCATATTTCAACGTGCGTCGTAGAAACGAGAACCAGAGAAAAGAAACAAGTGACGTAACGTCAACAAACGCGTCAAAAAGCGCGCCACTGAGTCGGTGGCGTTTGTCTCACGACTAGCCACATACCTTTGCCGCACAGGTTCGAATCCGGGTCGATGCATTAGCGCTGGCAAGTGTGAATGGTTGGCTGTTCCCTAAGGTATATAATAAACAAATTATCATTATAGTAACTTGATCTGGCGTACTGTATCACGTATCATTGATGAGTTCATACCATCGGATCACCCTCGACGCAAGCGTCTCGGGTGATCCGATGGTATGAGCTCATCCACTCGACGTGATACAGTATGCCAGATCAAGTTACTATTATAATAATGTGTATGTATTATGGCTGTCAATGATGTGATACAAAGGTTTTTTGAAAGCATTGATAAATATCAGATTACATATTCTGGGTCACCTGTGTTCTTGCGTCATTTTCTTACTTCATTTTGAAAGAGGAAACCCCCAGAATTCTTTACGTTTTACTCAATAACTTTTCGTTTCTGTATGCATTCTGTTAAAATGAAGCCCAGAGAATGTGTAATCATGAGTATTAACGATTTTGTCTGGGTTCTAAAGTTGTTTGTTTTTTATATCAGGGACAAGCCATTTATTACAAGGTGAGGGGTACAAGGCGGGGCGGAGTTTTTGTGAGCTACTTAAGTGGGAGGGGCGGGGGGAATGAGGGGGGAATCATTAAGCCATGGAGCAGGGGGTGGGGGTGTTATATTTCTTTAGGCATATAGGGGAGGGTGTGGAGTCAGAAGTCTTCCATCAGTCTTCGTTTTAAAAAAATGTCTCAGATTCTGGGGGACCCATTACTACTACATTTTTAGATAAGTTCTACTTTTTAAACGTGTATTCATTAAAAACATTTACAACAACAACAAAAAATGCCGAAACAAATGGACCTTTAATCTGTATAAATAATTAACCTGTTCAAAAGACAGAATGTTCATTGTCTTTTGAGGGTTTGATTGAGGTCAGTCTGACATAAGATAGATAATATGTTCATTATCTTGTGAATGTTGAGTTGTGTGGTGGTGGTGGTGGTGGTGGTGTGTGTGTGTGTGTGTGGGGGGGGGGGTCATTAACTTTTTGTCACTTATCTGGTGAGGGGGGGGGGGTCGAACAAAATCTGGTTAGACTACCCATCCCACCCAAACTGACAACCTGGCAATAAATGACCCGTCCCTTAAATCGACCCCCAATATCAGAAACCGAAAGTAGGCTTTGGTATTCTAGATCTCCATTAATGTTGTTGCTCCGATTGTTTGAGGTTTAAACTGTAAAACTGCAAAGAGAAGAATACCAGTTTAAAGTACTTACAAGTACGCATTCTCTACGCTACCTTCTATAAATCTGCATTTGGGCATAGAAGCAGATTGTTGTACTGTAATTCTCAGTATTTTCTATGCCGTGAAATTCCGCGTGTACATCCACACTGATATCTACGTCGTCAAAAGCGCAAGTCATAACATTGTTTGAAATACGTAGTTTTGAGAATTGCGAAATATATATAAAATACTAAGCCATTTGGTGGAATCTTGTTAATGCTGTTAAACTTTTATGAAAAATAAAAACATATTACAAAACGCCGTTTTGCTGTAGATTGTACTATGTTGACCCCTGGGTACATAGAGAGTTTTACGAGCCAAAGAGATATCGAAATGTTTGCAGCAGCTGGGACAAATTCATGACCCTCAATTCTCTAATGTTGCTACGTTTGCAGAAATGTCCATACCTTAAAAAAGTAATATAAACTAAATCGGTCTATCAAATTTGAAAGGAGGTGTGTCATTAAGGTGTTTTTTCTGCATCCTACCAAAGTTTTATATTTTTAACTGATGATTTACTTCTGTGTATCTAGTTTATTGAACCAAATTTGATTTTGGTCGAAAGCCCTAGTTACTGAGCTAGTGGTGGAATATTTCAACATGGTTTAACCCGTCTTGTAAAACTATTCTCATTTGGTAGGAGAGTACAACAGACAGACAGTGTTTGATGAAATGATTAACTGAACATCTAAAATGTATTTCCGTATGATTTTATTTGGTTTAATTTGAACATATGGTGTCAAAAAAGACTTCCTTTTACATGCAGCATTTTTTATATTTTTCTTTCCAATATTTCTTGGCGTCATTGCTAACTAATCTGACCAGTAATCAGTCACCTCATGTCAAGGAAGCACCTTGACCAGGACAATTGGATGATGTGACCAGAATTCCACAATGACCGAGTTTTCATGGTTGACTGTACACATAGACTTGCTTGGGAGATAATCTTCCTTCACTTTATGACCTAGAATTACAAGACTTTGGTAAAATCAATATCTTAACTGCTATACTATGCTCCACAACCCCGCCATTTATGGCGAGGGAATATATGTTGGCTTCAGTGCGGATCTCGGAGGCATCTGCGTCTGTGTCTGCGTCACATATTAAGTCCTTCTGTGACCTTGTAAATAAAGTCAAGGTCACCAAAATTTGATCACTTCTTAAGCTTGTCCTAATGGTATATCCATGCAAGTATTGTGGAATCGCGCTTATCGTTTCAAAAGACATCGTAGGTACAGGAAATTGTCACGCCTAATTAAACACTTTAAGACCTCCTGTGACCTTAAAAATGGGTTCAGATTAAACAAAACCGAATCAGCTGTTGGGCTTCTCCCTATTGTGTGTTTCCAAGCAAGTTTGATCAAATTGCACGGATTCAAGTTTGGTAAAATTCCACCCATCGATTCAACAAATGGGTACAAAGCTAACTGTCACGCTGATGACGACACAGACGCCGACGGGATCCGCAGTGAAACCAATACGTCTCCTTTCATCATAATTATGTGGTGGTGGGGGAAAAATCTAGATAAGATATCAATTTGGCCACAGTTTTATATTACTAGGTTATAAAGTTGAAAAGAAACCATCTTCCAAAAAAGTATATGTGTTCAGTCAACATGAAAACTAGATCATGGTGATATTCTGGTCACATCATCCGATTGTCCTGGTCAAGATGCTGCCTTGATATGAGTTGGATGATTACTGGTCAGTTTATTTAGCAATGACGCCAAGAAATATTAAAAGAACAGATCTAAAATATCAAAAATGCTGGATGTAAAAGGAAGTCTTTTTTGTCATATGTTAAAATTAAACCAAGTAAAATGATATGGGAACACATTTTAGATGTCCTGTTAATCATTGTTTTACAAGCTGTCTGTCTGTTGTACTCTCCTACCAATTTAATCAGAAAACAGTACAAGACAGACTAAAACCATGTAGAATTAACCCACCCACTTCTGTTGACCCATAGCTCAGTAATTAGGGCTTTCTGTCCAAAGTTACATATGGTTCAGTAAACTAGACACACTTGAGTATACCATCAGTCAAAAAAGAAAATTTTGGTAGGATGCAGAAAACCCATGTAATTGATACCCCTCCTTTTCGTTCAACTATATTAGTTTTGTAAGGATAAAATTATCACAACTCTATTCTGTTTCAATTCTCGTAACGACCAACCCCAAGTGGCTTATTAAAATATCACAGATGTTGTCCTTGATTTAAATGGGTTTTTTTTACGGAAAAGTTTGCTTTTTTGGACTGATCCGAGGGTGAATTTATTTATTATCAATAATCGCATAGAATCTTGGTTATGCTTATCTTCGCTAGCCAAGGATACTAAGTCCACTTTGTCCCTTACTTACCTGTAGCCGAAGGCCCATTCGCAAGTCGGATTTTCCGCAGCGCAGCAGTGACTTGTTCCTCTTGGCGCGTTATTTTTAGGCCAACTGCAAAACAACCCCGTTGTACAACTTCGCATAATTGTTAAAATATACTGATGACCGTATATATTGTTTTTTGTTGCTTTACGTCCGCGTTACACAGCTATGGTCATATCGGGACGGTCAGTAAACATGACCACACTCTTCGTGGACAGGCTTAGAACTTCTAATCGGTTAATTGGACTTACTTTCGCCAGTAACTGACCACTGCCGTTCTTGAAACAGCGGAAGGAGAAAAGAAAGTATGCGGCCGGACGGGGTATCGAACCCGGGACCTCTGTGACTGTCTCTAACTGTTCACGGTAAACACGATATTTTTCTGTAGACAAGGGCGCCTGTTATGCGGAAAATGTTGTTATGGATAATTTGATCGGATGCGATGGGAGTTGCTTCCATCCAATGAAATGGCACATTGGGAAATTCGAATTACGATTTTTTTTTCTGGGGAAAATCGTTATGACAATCGAAACAACAACAACGACAGTTAGAAAGATTACCAATCATTATTCAACTTCACTTTTTATATTCCGCTTCTCATACATGTAACGGTTGGAAAGATTTATATCTCCATGAAGTCCGATTGACTCACAGTGCCCCGGTACTGCGGCCTTGGCTGAGTTTCGCTGAGGTGTGGGGGAAAACATCGTAACCCAAGAATATATATACACACACAATTCTACATCCAGTGGATCTCGGACACGGTACCAGCCGAGGGCGGAATATTTCCAACAGTAAACGATATCCCATTGCACACAGCCTTTCATTATCACTCGCCCATCGTCTTGATATGACTGAAATACTGTTATAAAGGAACTAGCCTGGCTCCAGTCGAATCTGTATGTTGTTACCCTGGTGGTCAAGAACTGCAACTGCTTGGGGATAGTATATACCCTAATGAATATCCGCTGATAACACGCTACAGCAGTTGCTATTAGAAATGTTGCCAGATTTGAGCAGAGGCGACAGCGGTTGTTTAACACGAAACTGCGCTCAAGACGGCTGTATGTGAAGCATATTGTAAATGACATTAAAACATTTCGGTGGCTAGCAAGCATTTAGAGACACTGTCGGCATTTACTGCCATCTGTAGTTGAGTTGCGTGCGTGATTAGCACGGCGGAAAACTGATTTTCTAAATACTTTGTAATGTTAGACAAATGGATGACTTGCCATTTTACGCCCCTTTTAACAGTAAAGCTGGGACCGTTGAATCACCAGCAGCAGGAAGGCGTTTAACCTACTCAAGCTCAAGCTACTGTGGCTACGTGAGATGTAAAACATACCGTATAATGGGAAATTTTCGCGTCGCCTAATTTTCGCGGAATTTCGCGGTCGGTAGGGATCCGCGAAAATTAAACCCCGCGAAATATTTTCCAGGTTTGTACAACATAGTAATAAGAAATTTGAATCGTTCAAGCACATGGTTTGCTGTATTCAAAGCGACACATAAAACCTTAAAAGTAGATAGCTATTATTTTCGGCGCAATTATGTTAGCTGGTAATTAGCAGGTAATTACATTTTTATCAGGCTGTCACTTTTCTCGCTTGATTAACGGTCACTTGTACCTGATTATGCAAGTCCAATTAAATTACTTTTAATTGACTGAGTTTTGTTTACTTTTATCCTGAACCATAGCTATTTTATCAACTGCTCGCATATCAGTTGACTATTTCTGTGTACTAAACATTGGTATATATTATGTCAGTGGCCTAATATAATGAGCCGCGTCACGACAAAACCAACAATGTAGTTGTGCACCCAGCGAAGACTCAGGTAAGCCTGGGCAGCCGCTCAGTTTGATCAGACTCTTTGATAAGTGCTCAAATGGTAGCTAAGAGTCTAATCTACCAGCATGCGAACAGCGAAGACTCTGATCAGACTGAGCGGATGCCCAGGCTGATCTGAGTCTGCACTGGGCGCACAACCACATTGTTGGTTTTGTCGTGTCGCGGCTCATATGGTGTTGTACAGAATACATTCATACAGTATACATTTCCATATGTATATTCCTTTGCCTATTTCTATACAAATGTTATTCATCTACGAATGCTCTTGTTGGATTCGGCGAAAGTGTAAAAAATTCAATAAAAGTGAAAATTTGGTAAACAAATAATGAATCCCCAATAAACAGATTCTAACGTCTGCTATCGTTCGCCTATCGTCGCTAACGTTCGTTGGTTATTGTACCGTAGCTTATGTCGGAAATCCCTAATACTACACATGCACTTATGTATATGAAGCTTGATTGACATAATATGATATTCTGCTACCCGCCTCCTCTCTCTCTCTAAATTCCTGTGCGTTATATCGTTTGGTACTTTTTTCCTCCTTTGGTTACTTATTTTGGTTTCTTGTGTCTTTCACATTTTCCTTTTTTTTATCTCTCCTCCCCATACAATTTTGTGATTAATATAGTTCTGCTTAATTATCTCATGTAGTACAAAATTTGGTTAAAAATGTAATTTACCTTTTATTATGTACAGCTTCCGCCACATTGTGTACAATTTTCTCATGTCAGGGAGAGGAACTCGATAAGCATTTTGCTTTCGTTCCAATCCCTAAGCTTGTACTGTTTATATTTGATTGTATGTTATTTGTAATTGAGAAACAATAAATATGTTTAAACCAAACTAAAGACTTGAAAAGTGGGGCACCCATGTGCGACAGTAACGGATCATTATATAATTCGAACTGAAATACAGACCTCAGCTGGAAAACTGCATGTTGGATGTATAGTCGGATGCTGAAAACAAGTCATAAATCAACTACCTGAGTGGCTGTTGTGTCGTCTTTCAAAGAAGATCAGTATAAAACTAAGACAACATCCTTTTTATAAAACATCCCCCATCCCACGCCCAACATGCTAGCATATGATAATGAAGGTTATGCGTAGCACAATTAAGCTTCTGCTAAACATTCTGAAGAAACATTCGAGATCAGCTCGCATGTGTGTTGTGAACCCAGTAATGACTGGCGTTCATCGGATGGACATCTGTACACTGTGTAGACTCGGATTAATGCTGGAGAACTCGTTGAATGACCATATAGTGTTTATACACTGAAATATCGTTAAGTCGGAAAATCACCGTAAATTAGTTGATCCTGATCAGACACTACGGTCTTATCAGGGTCTGCACTTTGCAAAGGCAGATTATGATCTTTACAGTTTGAGATGCTATGAGTGCTATGGGGCGCAGGGGATTACTGAGTTAAGAATTTTTGGCATACGTCCGATACTGTCCTACCTAATTCGTTACTGTCGTAAGACCCTCCTGTAAGTCTCGATAGGTTATCTGCCCTTAAAGAAATAAATTTCGCAAATATTTTGACATGGATAGATAGAAGGGATATTTTGCGATTGTTATGTGCCATAACATACATACATTTAGCATTCACATACAACAAAACAGGAGTTTTATTGAACTTGATTCGATACTGTCGAGTCCACTGTAACTGAGTAGGACCCAAAGTTTGTTCTCAAACCAACAGTAGGTCATATTGATCTATATTAAATGATCTGAGCCGCGGCACGAGAAAACCAACAATGTGGTTGTGCGCCCAGCACAGACTCAGCTCAGCCTGGGCATCCGCCCAGTCTGATCAGAATCTTCACTGTCCGCATGAAGGTAGCTTAGTCCCTTAGCTACCCTTTAAGCGCTTAGCGAAGATTCTGATCAGACTGGGCGGATGTATTCATATCACTATATTATGGATTTGTATCATACTTGAATAAATGGTTGGGCCTGACACTATGGATTATATCATCTTAGTTGAGGTCAGCGTAACCTGTATTTCATGGTCCAGTGATTTTACCTCTTATTTCTAACACCCTTTCATGGATTTGTATTATACTTGGGTTCATGGTATGGACTGCCAGTGTGAGTGAACTGATACTAACTGCAGGTCACCATGACTGATATTCCATGGTCCACTGATTTTGCATCATGTTACTAACATTTTACATAAATTTGCATTATACTTGGATTATGATCGTGGGCTGACAATGTGAGTGACCTCATACACATTGTAGGTCAGTGTGACCTATATTTTATGGTCCAGTGATTTAAGCTATTATCTCTAAAACTATTTCATTGACTTCTATTATACTTGATGTAATAGTATGTTCAATTACAGGGCTTGACCTCATGTTATTTCTAGGTCATTGAGACCTTTGAATTATTCTTAGGGGAACTGTTTATTCGGACACTGCAGTTGAGCTCATTTCATACTGACCTACAATCAGTATGTGGTCACTTACAGTGTTAGCGCAAACAATTAACCGCAGTAGAAATTTAATGCATGAAAAAGAGTTATAAAATATAAGGCAAAATCACTGGATCATGTAATATATAGGTCACTGTGACCCTCTGTTAGCGTGAGGTCAAACATCCGGTCAAACTGAGTCATTATTGCAAGAATCATGTTCGTATATCTAATAGTCTTCAAGCATTCAGGAAAACCCACTGGACCATAAAATAAAGGTCATAGTCGCCTACTGTTCATTTGAGGTCAAACTTTGGATTATACTGAGTCATTATCAGAAGAATCATGTTCGTACATCAAATAGTCTTCAAGATATAAGTAAAATCATTGGACCATAAAATAAAGGTCAATGTGACCTACTGATTGCTTGAGGTCAAACCAAGGGTCATACTGAGTTATTATCCCAAGCAGTTATATTTGTCCATCAACTAGTCCTCAAGATATAAGACAAAATCACTGGACCAAGAATTTATAGGGCAATGTGGCCTGCTGTAAATTTATGGTCAAACTTTGGGTCATCCTGACTTATTATCCCAAGCAATCATGTTTGTACATCAAATAGTCTTCAAGATATAAGGCAAAATCACCGGAGCACGAAATATAGATCAATGTGTCCTGCTGTAAACTTTCGGTCGTCTTTTGGGTCATACTGAGTCTTTAATCCCAAGTTATCCTGTACAGACATTAAGCGGTCTTCAAAATATAAGGTAAAATCACAGGTACATGAAACATAAGTCACTGTGACCTACTGTAAGTTTGAGGTCAAACACCTTTTGTCATACAGAGTCATTGTCAAAAGAAATCATGTTTTTGCATCAAAAAGTGTTCAAGTTACAAGGCGAAAATCACTAGACCATGAAATATAGATCATAGTGACCTACTGTTAGTTTGAGCTCAAACTAAGGGTAAACTAAGGGTCATACTGACTTATGATCCAAAGCAATCATGTTCGTCACCAAACAATCTCCGAGATATAAAGCAAAATCACTAGAGCATACATAATCGGTCAATGTGACCTACCGTTAGTTTGAGGTCAAACTTTAAGTCATGCTGAGTCATTATCCCAAGCAATCATGTTCGTACATCAAATTGTCTATAAGATATAAGGCAAAAATCACCGGATCATGAAATACAGGTCACTCTGACCTATTGTTATTTTGAGGTCAAACACCTGATCATATTGAGTCATTGTTCCAAGACCCGTGTTGCCTCCAAAATATAAGGCAAAATCACTGGACCATGGAATAAAGATCACTGTGACCTACTGTAAGTTTGAGGTTAAACTTTGGGTCATTCTGAGTCATTATACCAAGCAATCATGAGAGTAGATCAACTAGTCTTGGAGACATAAGGCAAAACTCACTGGACTAAAATATAGCTCACTGCCCGTCATCCATCGCTCCTTTCAGTAGATCTTATCTAGACGTTTCTGAGGAGCAAGTGTGAAGACTCTAGCCCTTGTGGTTACTTAGAAATTGAGCTAAACGCACAAGATGAATAATTCTTCTATGTTCAATATACCGTTAAACATAGGTCATGGCCCGATATGCATCGCTGAATTCAGTAGATCATCGTTTATTTATGGAGAAAGTTTGCGATTACTCAGAAACGGAGCTAAACGTAACATGTGAATATTTTTCTATGTTCTGGCCACCGTCAAATTTAGGTCCTGGCACAGTATGCATCGCTGTCAGTAGATTTACCCAAGATGTAACTATAGAGCAAGTTTGAAGACTCTAGCCCATATGGTTACTTAGAAACTGAGCGAAAAGCAACAGGTGAGTGTTTTTATATGTTCAATCAACCATAAAATATAGGTCATGGCCCAATATGCGTCGATGCATTCAGTAGATCGTTCCCAGACCTATCTATGGAGCAAGTTTGAAGACACAGGCCCTTGTGGTTACCAGGAAACTGAGCTAAACGCAACAGTCGAGTATTTTTCTATGTCAACTGTGAAAAATAGGTCATGGCCCTATATGCTTCTGGTATTAGTAGATATTCCCCGGATGTATCTTTGGAGCAACTTTTAGGACTCTAGCCGTTTTTTATACTTAGAAACTGAGATATAAGCAACAGCTGAATATGTTCTATGTCCAATCAACTGTCAAATATAGGCTACGGCCCGATATGCATCGTTGCTTTCAGTACATCTGCCCCAACCATATTGAGCAAGTTTGAAGACTTAGAATTTGAGGTGAATAATTTCAATGTTCATTCAACTCTAGCCCTTGCGATTACTTCGAAACTAGGTAAATATTATTCTATGGTCAATCAACCGTGAGAAATAGCTCATGGACCCAATATGCATCGCTGCTCTCAGTAGATCTTCCCCATATCTAACCATAGAGCCAATTTGAAGGCTCTGACGCTTGCGGTTACTTAGAAACTGAGCTAAACGCAACAGGTAAATATCTTTTCTAAGTTCAATCAATCGTGAAATATAGGTCTTGGCCCAATATGCATCAGTGCTTTCTGTAGATCTTCCCCAGACGTACCTATGGGGCAAGTTTGAAGACTCTTGCTCTTGTGTTACTCTGAACTTGAGCTTAACACAATATGTGAATATTGTTATCAATGTTCAATTACAGGGAGGATAATCACGTGGATTTCACGTCACAGGAAATACAGGAAATTCCAGTACAAGGGTTGCTTCACGGTTAATTTCTTCAAGATAACTTCTTTGTTGCCAAATGCAGTCTTATAGAATAAAGTGCAGTGAATGCGTGCTCGTAAGTACTTTTAACTCACTGGTGTTCTTGTTTTTACTGAGAATTTACTTCTTTTCACGTTCAAACCTCCCGTAGTTTTGGAGCGTCAACATCATTCACGTGCCACACCCTACTTTCGGTTTCGGATGTTGGGGACAATTAAATACAAAAACTATAAAACTCACGATAAAATCGTGAATATCATCTGAAAGTACTCATGACTGCACATTTATTGCGCTGCATTTTGAAAGAATGCATGCAGAAAGAAAGAACATATTTACTAAAACGTGAAGAATTCTCGGGGTTTCCTTGTTTAGAATGGCGTAAGAAAATGACGCAAGAAAGCACGTGATCATCCACCCCTGAATTAACTGCTAAATATAGATCATTGCCCAATATGCAGCCTGCTTTCTGTAGATCTTCCCTAAAAGTATCTATGGAGCACGTTTGAAGACTCAACCCTTGCGGTTACTTCGAAACTGAGCTAAACGCAACAGGTGGGTATTTTTCTATGGTCAATCAACCGTGAGAAATAGCTCATGGACCCAATATGCATCGCTGCTTTCAGTAGATCTTCTCCATTTGTAACTATAGAGCAAGTTTGAAGGCTCTGTTCCATGTGATTACTTAGAAACTGAGCTAAAGGCACATGTAAATATTTTTTCTAAGTCCAATCTGTCATGAAATGTAGGTCATGGCCCAATAGACATCATTGCTTTCAGTAGATCATCCCCAGACGTATCTATGGGGCAAGTTTGATGACTCTGTCCCTTGTGGCTACTTGGAAACTGAGTTTAACACAGCAGGTAAATATTTTTTCAACGTTTAATAAACTGTTAAATATCGATCATTGCCCAATACGCAGCCTGCTTTTAGTAGATCTTCCCTAGAATTATCTATGGAGCAAGTTTGAAGACTCTAGCCCATGCGGTTACTTGGAAACTGAGCTAAACACCGCAAGTGAATATTTTCTCTGTTCAGTCAACCGTGAAATTTAGCCAATGGCTCGATATGCATCGTTGCTTTCAGATCTCTTCCAGACGTATCTGTGGAGCAAGTTTGAAGCTTCTAGCCCTTGCGGTTACGAGGATCGTCCAAAAAGTTCTGTCACTGATCTCATTACTTTAATTACAGATATGCTAGGATAATGTATTATACCTCAATGAAAAGCCCTGAATCTCTTCTTCAAACTGATACCAAAACATTGATTAAATAAATGATCTAATCATCTTTACTCCGGTTTTACATTCAGCCCTCCGTACCACTGGCCTAAGTTCTTGTCGAAGTGCAATTTGGCGTTTCAGCTTGTGAAAGATTCAAACTGTATAACTTTATTGGTAAACATCACATCTCGCTGAAAGTTTCAGTACTTTTACTTATAACATCAACACAGGAAGCCGAATGGAAAACAACAACATCCGTTCATTATTGACATAGAATACAGATAAGATTTATGACGTCATGGAAATACATCGTTACGTAAAATTCAAGTTACCTCTGAAGTGTAACCGGAGCACACTTTTGACCGGAGCACACTTTTGAAAGTTTTATTTCTGAGTGAATTGGAAATATCCTAAACATTACAAAAGGGGATTTTGGAAAGGTTATAAACTCGTTAAATGAAAAAAAGAATGAATCTGATAGTCCTCTGTGAGTTTCAGCAAGGCTGCAGAGTTTCCTTTGACTGTAATTTTCTTTCTCGTTTCTGGCAACATACGGTTTCAAACTGCGAAAATAATTTCTGTATTGTCCATGGTCAAAAACTGTGATGGCATTTAGGAAATTTGTTTTGTAATGTTTGGCATACTAAATGCATATTCAGCAACAGTAGGTATAGTAATGAGTATTTGTGTCTTGATCTTGAAACCCTATGGTCATTATATCAGCAGTGTAAATTGAAATAATATTTTTGCGAATCAGAATAAAAGTTTAAGCACCTTCATGTCAGTGTAAGCTATTCCCAGTGTCGTTGCATGCATAAATATGACAATATGTGCCGCTTAGAACTGGAACTGATAGATTTACTTAAGAATTCATGTGTAGTAAATGCAAGGTTGTTGCTTCAGTAAACTATCTAGATTGTCTTTAATTATGAACTTTTTTCAGCGTATGTTTATCGATACCTGAAGAATATTTTGCAGAATAAAACAATAATTTGGCATTGGCCAATTATGAGCTATGTCGTGCGTTACATGCACTATCTACATGCAATGCAGTGGTATGGGGGTATACCTTGATCGAAGCAAATTGTCACTTTTTCCTTCATAACTCATGATACATTTTTATAAAAATGTTTAAGCAAAACACATGCTTCTTCAATGGTGTAATTTACAGAATCATTTCAATGCTTGTTCCCGGGATATAAGGCGAGTGAAAGAACTTTTTGGACTACCCTCGTACCTGGACACTGAGCTTTACGCAACAGGTGGATGCTTTTTACAAAGACGCACGCGCACTCGCACACGAAGAGTATTACATAAGCACGTCTTTGTTTCGCAAAGTCGCGCTAAAACTGCATATTCATATTATTTGATTTGCATAAATCTAGTGAATTATACTTTTCAGAAAGTAAAGCTTTACTCATTGCGGCAAGTGAATTGTAATTGAAACTAACTAAAAGAACAGCGTTGGAAAGGACAGTAAACTCTAATTCGCGAAGTTTGCTAGTTTTTCTTTCCAGTGACCTTAACACGATCATATGTTTTGACTATAGAATAATAGTTATACCAAACATTCTCAGTCGAAACTCGATGTTCAATAATAGCATTGCTCCAGACTAATTTCTGATTTTTTTTTCAAACTTTTTTTCGCTTTTGCATGCCTCATTGCGAAATAAGTGTAGCGAACTAAACGGTGCTACCCCAAGTAGGCAATGGTATTATGGCAGCAGGACAGTTTGAAATTTCAGTTTTCCATCCCAACAAATAATTGTTCTTAATATTGTGAGAGGGAGTTGTGTTGTTTTCTTTAGATATTAACTTTGCGAAAATTGCAACACTTGTATGGAATTAACTTCCCGAGTTTTACCAAAAAGCAGGTTCATCGAGTGTAGCCGCACAATGGGTGATTGATGGATGTGTCGTATGAGGAGTGTTTTTTCGGGATATAGCTGTAACTCGTACAGTCAGATAACACTGGATTAAATATCAGTGCTCTAGCTTGAAAGGTGGACGGGTCGTCCACCTTTCAAGCTAGAGCACCGATATTTAATCCAGTGTTATCTGTACGAATTACAGCTATATCCCGAAAAAACACACTCCTCATACGACACATCCATCAATCCACCATTGTGCGGCTACACTCGGTGAACCTAAATAGAGAGACTTAATCGGACGCCCTTACTGCAGGCAGAAGCTGTTACGGACCTGTGAACAGATGCACGTACTGACAAATCTCCATGCTGTATGCCCTTAACTTCGTTTGGAATGGGTATTAAGTCCGAAACAGGAAAATGTTTAATCATAAAATAAGCCGCACGACACAGAAAGTTTGCTTAATACAACTGCGAACAGCAAAGAAGCATATACGCAGTCCGCACACATCCTTTGCTGTATGGACCGAGAGAAATCTACAGACACAAAACGAAGGCTGTAGATAGACTGCATGGATTCACAAACTGTTTTACCTTTTTGCAGATATATTAAGCGACCTTTTCGCGTTATGGCACCAAAATATATTTTAAACCCGGCCAACATATTTTCTTTACAATACTCAAACATACACTTTGAACTATATGAGGACCTGCTAATGCCGCTATATACATCTATCGTTTTTAAAAGATACTCATTCAATATACATGCACTGTACAAAAACAATAGCCACGTACTGCACATGGCAAAAAGTTTATTTTTTAGCAAAACGGAGAGCAAATGCGCATTTCATTGAATATCAGAAAATACTTAATAGACGATAGGCGGCAACGGATAACTTGATTGACGAATATAACGGCAGACAACAACAAACACTGACACATAGACACGATTTTTGCTACCTAACTGCACATTTTCGTCGACCGAGTGAATGGTGCACGCGTCAGTTATTTTATTACCACAGTGAACTTCCCGAAGTTCTGACACGGTGTTTCAAAGGCTAAGGAACTGATGTATTCCGTGCACTTTTCACGAAAAGTAAAAATACAGGGTAAATGGTAATAACAACATAAATATATGACCAAACCTTCGCAATATCCTAAAAGGACACATTCCTGATGCGACACAGCCATCACTCCACAATTGTGCGGCTATACCCGGTGAGGTTGGGTCCCAAGCAGAATTATTCTGCAGTGATGTTTTTAAAGTATACTTGGTTCTTGAAAGTGAAAATGTGTGTTCAGTGTTTTTAATCAAATACTTTTTTAACTTAGTGCCATTTGGGCATTAAGAATTATTCTACAATGGCGTTTTCCCCATTAAGCGTGTATGAAACGATGTCGTGTGAAAAGTGTGATAAATCACGTTGTTAACGTCGCAGTGTGCAAATTTAGCGCCTGTAACAATTACTTCTGTCAACCTTCGCCTGAAGACGGTCCTTTGTAAAATGTCGCAGTATCCTTGCATTATTATTCTACATTTCTACATAATGTTAGAATCGGAATAATTATTCTTTACCGGTAAACTACCTTGGTTAGCAGGTGCTGTCGGGCAGATACGAATACTAATTTACGATGGCTTGCCGGTGCAACGAAGTAAAGTGACCCCCATAGAATACCGACGCCCCGGTCATTATTCTTCAGAAAAATAGCCATCAGAGGAGATGTCAAATCCCCCGACCAAAGACCCCCATGGGCCTTGGTAAAAAGGGTGCACTTCAAAACACATATTAGTAATATATTGTCTTTCTTTTATGCTTCTGATTGACATTAACTGTTAACAGATGCATGATTATCTAACACTCAGACTAAAACAGTATGCTTGACTGCTAAAAAGAGGTATTATCTCAAACAGTCACCATATACACAAATGTATAGCATACGATACATTCAACTTTCAAAATGTGTGATTAACTTCTAAAGTACAAGCCCTACAAACCTAATTTTGAGCTCTCTAGTAAGTGAATTTGGACAAAGAATCCAAATCTGGAAAAAAAAATTTCGGGGGGGGGGGGGGGAAGGGGGGTGCGGGAGAGGGCACGGGAATGTGGAGGGGTCAGAGTTAGGAACACTGATAAGATATCACAGCATGATCATCAATATTCTAAAAGGTACATGGTTATTCAAATTCTGGAGCTGGCCAGGGTTATACAGATATGGAGCAGAGACTCAAACAGCAGCTCAAACTACCAAAGGGAAATAACTCACAAAGTATAAAAGCAAGCGTTATCATTCATGTATGAGAAAAATTGTCATGACCTGTTCTAAATATCTGCGAAGTATTATGAAAATATTTCAAAAGGTATCCAAGCTATGGAGTGGACACCTAAAATCATCAAAGGGAAATAACTGAAAAAGTAAGAAAGCAAGAGTTGTTATTCTTGTTCACGACACATTATCATGACCTGTTCTACATATCTGTGAAGTGTCATGAAAATATTCCAAAAGGTTTTCAAGTTATAGAGCGGACACGAAATCATACCAAAAATGATCAAGGAGAAATAACTCAAAAAGTAAGAAAGCAAGAGTTGTCATTCTTGTTCGCAACACATTGTCATGACCTGTTCTACATATCTGTGAAGTATCGTGAAAATATTCCAAAAGGTATTCAAGTTATAGAGCGGACACGAAATCATACCTAAAATGATCAAGGGGAAATAACTCAAAAAGTAAGAAAGCAAGAGTTGCCATTCTTGTTCGCGACACACCGTCATGACCTGCTCTACATATCTGTGAAGTATCATGAGAATATTCCAAAAGGTATTTAAGTTACAGAGCGGACACGAATCTGCCAAAAAATCAAACCTAAAACTATCAAGGGGAAATACTCAAAAAGTAAGAAAGCAAGAGCTGTCATTCTTGTTCGCGACACATCGTCATGACCTGTTCATTATTTCTGTGAAGTATCAGGAAAATATTCCAAATGGTATTCAAGTTACAGAGCGGACACGAATCTGCCAAAAAAATCACGAAAGGGGAAATAATTCAAAAAGTACAATAGCAAGAGTTACCATTCTTGCACACGACACATCGTCATGACCTGTTCTACATAACTGTGAAGTATCATGAAAATATTACAAAGGGTATTCAAGATATAGAGCGGACAAGAAAATCTTTACGGCCGGACGGACGGACGGACAGACGGACGGACGCCAGGCTCATCGCTATATCCCCCGAACCTTTCGGTCGGGGGATAAAAAGTGACCCCTTTCTATAAAATACTGACTCTCTTTAAGAAATAATGACCCCCCCCCCCCCCCTCCCGATGATATCTATAAAATAGTGACCCCGGTCATCTTTTTAAAGAATAGTGACCCCACCCCCACCTCGGTCATAATAAAAGGACTCCCCATGAAACAAAGGTATCTTCATATACATGCTTGTGGCATACAAGATGTTGTGTCCAGTCTGTTACAACTCGATCTCTTGTTTGATGATGGATTTAAAAATAACTTGGCGTAAATGTCAAGACGAGGTGTCGCACGCAAGTCCTAGGTTGATTGATTGATTCTTTATTTCTTCCAATACAGGAGAGCATTAAAATGCCCTTATTTACTCAAAAGTTTGTCAGCGAGAAAATGGCGTCGCTGTCTTCAAACCTATTGTAACTGAATACAATAAACACACCGCTACAAATTGAAGAGTAGGGCGCATTGAACCAAACGTTTGCAAACGAGACTATTGCCCTAATGAAGCTTTGATAAACACACCGCTACAATGCAAATATCAAGTTAGGCCATTATATCTAGCTTTAATGCAGGCGTCACACTGTCCCGATATTGACACCCGATGGCCATACGATAATGGAAATGTTCTAATTCGGCTCTGATCGTAATACCATCGGGTCATTCGTGAGAGCATCTAAAGCCATCCTATGACCGCCGGAGGATTTTTTCATGCTTCGGCAGCAACTTCGTGAACGGTGGCAAAATCTTTGGCATGCCAAAAATTACCGAAGGACATTGCGAAGGCTCGTTTTCGTGTCGAGTTCGTGTGTCCATCTTGCCTTCGTAAGGCCATCGTGAGGGCATCGTGTCAACTTCGTCTTTACTTCGTGTGATCATCGGTGCCATCGGGCATTTTTCGTCTCACGAAGACATTACGAGGGAAACAAGAAGCAGCCCGATTGTCTTCGGAAGGCAACACGACTGCGTAAAGCCCTCGTAATGCCGGCGTGTAGCCATCGAATTATAGTATGATGGCGTCGAGATGGGGCCACGGTGTTGGCGAAGAATGTCGAATTTGAATAGTTGAAGCGTTCTTATTTGTCATGATAACATGGTCATATATAAGGGCAGCCTCAGAGCATCTTCCTTAGTAATATGTAACTCCCAAAGCTGTAATAACAGAAATTATGTACTTATCTTGTTTTTATGGCAATCCATTTTACTATTTATCATGTCAAAGAGACATGTGTTGAACTATATAACAGATCTAATATAATAAAGATTCTAAAATGATGTATCAGATATCAATATTAAATAAGATATCTTATATACTGTTTAAGATACCTTATTTAACATATAAGATATCTTATTAGTAAAATAAGATATCTAATACAGCAGATAAAATATCTGTTTTGAGAGATTAGATATCTTACATCGTATGTAAGGTAACTCATATGGAATATAAGATATCTGAATTAATGTATAAGATATCTTATTTTACATTCGAATAAAGAAATCTTATTAATAAACAAAGATTTCTTATCTTAAGAATTAAGATATCATATTTACGAACGAGAATATCAAGTATGTTGGGATTGAAAATATGTTATGTATGATGATTTATATATATAAATATATTAGATATCTTTTTAATGTATCAGATATCTAATATGTTGTATTTGATATCATATATGATATACTAGCTATTTTTAAAGGATATAAGATATCTAATATGGCAAACAACATGTATTATTTCTCAAAAAAAAAGCAAATATCTGATACGGTATATGAGATATCTTATTTAATTTAGAAGTTATATTATTTGTGTAAATAATATACATATATAAGATGTCTTATTTAATGTAGATATCTAAAATACTATATCAGATATCTGATATACTATATAAGATATCTGATACACTATATAAGATGACTGTTTTAACTTTTCAGATCACTTATTTAGTATATAAGTTAAATAAGATATCTCATTTACTTGAAAATGACGATATTCTTAGATATTTTATCACCAATCTTTCAAAGTATATAAGATATATAATATTACAGATTAGATATCTAATATGATATTTAAGATATATAATTTAACATTTAAGATATCTTGATACCAATTTAAATAAGATATCTTATACAATATATTAGATATCTGATATTCAATATTAGATATCTTATATACTTAATTAGATTTCTTATATGTACCAATATCATATATCTTATATAGTATATAAGTTATCTAAATTAGGAAATAAGGTAAATTGTATAACATTTTAGATATCTACATAACAGGATTAATAGTAAAAGGTCTTGCCATATGTTTTGCTTACACCATCGGGAGGTCACGTGGCGCTTTCGTAACCAAGTTTGTATGCATCGTACTCTCAATCCGACGTCGTGTAACCATCGTGTGTACTTCGGGTAAACTTCTTAATAAAATACACATCTTCGTATAGCCTTCGCATAGCCTTCATTTGTGGTTCGAGGGCCATCGCAGGGCATTCTGTAGGCATCGTACTTTCTTCGGTTGTTGACTGGCTGTTGGCCAAAATCGGGGCTAACTTCGTGCGAAATTCAAAATTTCATATTCGTATGGTCATCGGGTGTCAATTTCGGGACAGTGTGACACCAGCATTAAGTGAATGGATGAACTGAATTGATGTCAGAGATGATGTAAACTGCTGTACAGGTAAGGCATACAAATGGACAAATAATCACAAAAAGCACATCACGGCAAAACAATATTTGCAAAACTGAAACTACATATGTTAAATAGCTACATGAATCACAAACAAATCTCCCGCGCCTACTGCAACCACAGCGGATCCTCCAAATGAGCCGCGACGTGACAAATCCAACAATGTGGTAGTGCGCCCAGCGCAGACTCAGATCAGCCTGGGCATCCGCCCAGTCTGATCAGAGTCTTCGCTGTCCGCATGGAGGTAGCATAGACTCTTAGCTACCCTTAAAGCGCTTAGCGACGAATCTGATCAGATTGGGTGGATGCCCAGGCTGATCTGAGTCTGCGCTGGGCGCACAACCACATTGTTGGTTTTGTCGTGTCGCGGCTCAAATAAGTCTGATGTCCCAGCGGTGACAGTTACTTAGTACCATCGCCAAAGATTTGTGAACAAGCATCCGGCCATTATGAAACTGACTGCAATTGGAAATCTTAGAGTAAAGTGAATAGAGAATCGATGGCAAAATCACAAAAATTACGTCATGGCCAAAACAATATTTGCCGAACATAAATGTGCTTCGTATAGTATCAGGTTTGTTCAAGCGATGGCACTAGTTTGATCTTTGGCCCTCTTGTTTTTCATTTCATTGAAATTGCTGTAAATTTTATGCAAACAATGAGGGAAATGTTTAGACGCGCATTTCTGCTCCTTTCTGAATGACTTTATTTTTCTTTCTTTATGCATTATTTTTTTTAAGTTGTTTATTATTTTTTGTTCGGGGTGATGGTGGGGGAGGGGTGGGGAGAGAGAGAGAGAGAGAGAGAGAGAGAGAGAGAGACGGGGTGACGTTCAAATTAATTTTCGTCATTTAGCTTCGCGTAGAGAGATAATAATATTATGGCCGGCGGGGGATCACTTTTTCTTAAAGAATAATCACCGGGGTAACTGGTCATCTCGGCCCATAGCAAACTCGGCCCATAACAAGTTCGGCACATACACATACAGTATTGCGCCTTGCTTTAATGGTATTTTTACCAATTTATTTCGTCAATTTAACTTTGAAATATGATCTTCATACAGACTCGAATCTGCATTCTCTGAGTCGCAGCAGTTATCCAATACGATATATTAAATGTAACAAAGTCGGCTCATGTATACAAACACGTCCTATCCCAAACTTGGTCTTGGACTCATTGGAAAAAATATCATTGAAACTGTGTGCATAAATATTCACAGGGACTCCTGGAGGTTGATACTTGTAGTACAGAACAAATTCGAAAATTGTTAGTGTGAGTGTGGTGTGTGTATGGGGGTGGGTGGGTGGCGGGGGGTGAGGGAGGGAGGGAGCGAGCGAGTCAAGTCAAATTTTCAAATCTGCCATTCCTATGGTGAAAGCATTGACGTATGCATGATTTCAGATGTAAGAGAGCAAATTTTGATAATCGTCTCAGAAACAAATTTTGGCCTGAATTTTAAAGACAATTATTGTTTCCCAAAGAATTGTTTCCTATACATGTCTCTGGTATTAGACCTTGTCCTCGCACCAGAGAGCATTAAATAGATGAAAGCATATGAATCTTGTTTTAGTTTTATCTTCTATCTAGATATTATAGCAAATAATAGCAAGTATATTAAATATAATCCCTCAGCGTGATTATTCATACATTGTACATATGGGCCGAGTTTGTAATGGACCGACTTTCTTATGGCATAGTGCATTTGGGATGGCTATCTTGTTCAACACTGTTTTCTGTACCTAGTAGTTATTATACACGTCATTTGTATCTAGTTATTGTCTGTCAGGCCCTTCCAAATGAAAAAGTCCTTTGTGAAAGCTGCGAAACGACACAGTTCTATACCCATGGGCCGAGTTTGCTATGGACCGAGTTTGCAATGGGCCGAGATTGTTATGGGCCGAGTTTGTTATGGGCCGAGTTGTCCCGGAATCATGACCGGAGGTCGTTATTCTTTGAGGGTCACAATTCTTTGCGAGGGGTCGATTTATTTCGTGTGTGGGGGTCATAATATTCCGACCGTGGAATCATAAAGTTTCGACCGGGGAATCACTATTCTTTAAACAATAATGACCGGGGTCGTTATTCTATGGGGGTCACTTTACTTCGGCGTGAATTAATATTCCGTAATCTGCCCTCCAATCAGCGATAGATATGTTGTAGGGCAGATACGAATATCAATTTATTCCCGCTTCGCCTTCATGAAGTAATATTTCGAGCTCTCACCCCCCCCCCCCCCCCCCCCCCCCCACTCTCAACAGCATGTCTTATAATCATCCATATAATTCACGGGAAAGGAAACAAGAAAAATCTTTAAAAAAAGATAATCGGCGCAGATTAAATGGAAGTGTGTTTTGTTATATGTCTCTAGTTGAAGACTTGGCAATAACTTCCATGAATAAGTAAGCTATGTCGGTAGGAACCCACAACCGTAATTCTGACACTGGGTAGCGACCTAAAAATTGGGCTGTCCAATATGGACAATTCCAAAATGGACCGCGGTCAATTTTAAAATTGACCTGATTTCAAAATAGTTATCAAAATGTTGCACTGTTGTTTGTTTGTGTGTATTAAACCGAAAGTAGAAGTCGAAAGTAGATATAAGACGAAAAAAAAAAGTTTTGAATATCTGCGTCTGTTTTCGATAACATTTCTATTGTAAAATTACAAACAAGAGAAACATTTTGAATTCAAAATAAGACAGAGTGCTAATATTCACAGTGCAGTACGACGGGAAAATACGAAGATTAAATATTCATTGACCTTTGATATTATTGGCTAAATTTTGACAAACGCATTATTTGACCAATGGAATCTTGTGAAATGTGGAACAATATCGAAATTATACGAGGCTGCGCCTCGAAAAAATATTTTATTTCTATCTATCTATTCTTCTATCTTCGTATACTGCCTACGCCCTCGCGAGCATTCTTGGCTGGGTTTGCGCGTCATGTTGTGAAAAAGGGTTGATTAAAAGCATGACAGTGAGGTAATATAGAGATCACAGCTTAAAAATATAGTGCGAAAAGGATAAGAGCCATAAGATGTACAATATTCGCAAACGGGCCATATTCCACTAAATTCCCAAAGTTACCGTATTACATGCTTGTGGCTAAGGTCCCTTTTCATCTCAAACACATAATGCTCGGATACCTTGCGACGCGATCAACCGGTAAATCATAACAACAAAATTGAATTCGTTGTAATAGGTCATGCGTGGAAACGGTGGACACTAATCTATTGGCTAGGTGTACAAAGGACATAGCTACCGGCTCTGTTGCCGACCTCTTACATCGATCAGCGATTGTGCGAATCGATATATTATTGGTATTGTGTAGCTGTGGAACCAGCTAATGCCAAAGGCAGATTATACATGAACTCATAATAGTCGATTGTCCAGGTGGATTTTTCTGACGACCTCAAAAGCTTGTTTTTAGTGTAATACTTTTGAACTGGTGACACTGGTCTGGTGAATTAATTAAAAAGAAATATCGGATTTCGTTTTGAAAAGGTAAGCCATTATTTGGTCCCTAAATATTAATATACTCTATGTACGACCTGTCCATACAACAAAAAAGTACTCAGTGTGGGCTTTTTTGTTTGGACAGGTCCTTACATTTCAAAGTTTGATCTAAAAATTCCAAGACGCAAAAAAGAAAAAGAACAAAATAGAAAACACACCACATTTGTATTGGTGAAACGAATTGGGGACATAACGGACCCCGTACAACTGTACAAACAGCGTCGAAAAGTGACCCGGCTATGTATTTGAGGAGCGCACGAGAGCGAAAAATCCCGTTTTTTTTTTTTTTTTGTGTGTGTGTGTGTGGGGGGGGGGGGGGGGGGGGGGGCTGATGGGGGTTTCGCGAGATCTCTCCCGAGAAATTGTTACATTCTGAAAGTTTATAGGTGCGTTTATGTTGCATTTTGTTTATTTTTTATTATTATTATAATTCTTTTATTTTTTTAATTTTTTAAGTGATTTCGTAAAGATCGAGACATTAGAGCTGACTTTCATTTGAGCTATTTCTTTCATTAACCTGCGGCTGCGGGGGTCACGTGGTTAAAATGGCGGTGAATGGACGTGTTTTGATTTAGCGGACAGAAAAAATTCTCAATATGTGATTTTTTGGATCTTTTGGAGGTTAATACTTTATATAACTTTCAATGTAATTGGATTTGGAATTGTGTGGCCAATACTATGTGAAGAGAAAAACTGAATTTATGGATATTTAGAGGACTATTTCTCTTCAAAGTATGTACCTAAGCTCAGATATATGATTAACAGTTAATATTAACAACTTTGACTATCTAACGGTATATGTATCCAGAGTAACTGTATAGACGAGTCCTCGCAAATTTTTTCAACAGTACAGTGACTTTCCAAATGTATGACATGAATAATGAGCAATGACAATGATAATGTGAATATTGAAAGTACACCAAAACCACAGATAAGTAAGAAGAGGGAATTAACATCACCGGAATTTGAGATAGATAATAAAAAGAACAGATTGATTTCATGCTCTTCTGAATCTTCGGAATCAGATTTGAACAGTTCTTTAAGTACTCCAACAACTAAGATTACAGATATGACTTCTGGGTTAGATTCAAACCCCACTTCCATGCTCACGGATGTTAACCCAGCTCAGGAATCTACCGCTTCACATATAATGATCCCGCCTTCAGAAATGATGAAAATCTCGGAAATGTTACAGGCCACATTTCGAGGCGAGGTAATGACTATGGTTGACACAGTTGTACAAGGAGTCCTGAAAGGTCTGCAAGACCAGATCAACACTCTTCAAAAATCTAACCTGGATCTACAAAGCGAGAACAAGTCGCTCGCATCAAGGGTTACTGCTCTGGAGTCTCAGGTCGATCAAGCTGAGCAGTATAGCCGTCGGAACTGTGTGCGTATATCAGGGGTCCAAGAGTCCAGCAATGAAAATACTGATGAAATCGTACTGAAAATGGCGTCAGACATCGGTTCCAGTATTCAGCTGCCTGACATTGATAGGTCTCATAGAATTGGTAATCCAAACAGTAACAGAACCAGGCCGAGGGACATCATAGTTAAACTTTCTACTTACCGTGCTCGTGCTGACTTCTATAAGAAGCGCACCAGCCTGAAGGACAGGGGCTATCTCCGCGTCTTCGTAAACGAGGATCTTACGAGGAGGCGGAGTGGCCTGCTGTATCAGGCTCGTGTGCTCATGAAGTCAGGCCGTTTGAAAGGAGCCTAGTCTTCGGATGGAACTATCTTGATAAAAACTAATGAAGAGGCAGTTCGAAGAGTTACATCCTTGTCAGACCTCGTACCTTTTGGATATGTCGGACAGGTTACACGCGCTCATGATCAGTCAGTGGACAGGCCTGGTGGGCCTGGCGGTCTTCTTCCTACAGGTGAACCTAGCCAGATTGGATCTGGGCCTCGTATCAGTGCTTAATTTTGTATGTGTACTGTACATTATTTGGTTATCTGTGCGTTGAACACTAACGGTAACTTATTCGTTAGGTTTGCCCTGTAATTTCAAGCAAAGAATCGCCTTAGGGAAATGAAACATTTGATAATATGTATTCCATAAAACTCCAGTATTGTGCATAAAAATGACAAAGATGCGCTCGTGTGGGACATACATTTGCATTCCTAATTTTCTTAAATATCTTAAATTTGAATATAGACGTTTTGATATCTGAACTGATAAACTGAAAAATATTGTTTTCATGCTTATCTGGTAATAGCTGGTGTTGAGACAGCATTGATTCAGCATTGATTCAAAGTTATAGCAATGAATCAATGTTAAATCGATGTTGCTTCAGCCTCTTTTCAGCGTTGTATGCTCGCTAGGATGAAAATACCGATTAACGTAAATGTTAAAACCCATGATGTTAGTTAATTCTTTATTTAATTTTTGAATGTACATAATGATAAGTCAGTGCTGACCAGGTGCCGGCTTGCGTAGCTGCGTCATATGGCCATGCATTCACGTAATTTGTACAATTATTTTTTAAGATTAGGCGCGTGACCATGTGGCGCAGGTGTCCAGCCCGCTACCTGCTCAGTAGTGATTTGGAAGTTGTCTCCCTTATATTGTACAACATAGAGCAATATCGCTTTTTTTCTTGCACTCAAAATTGGAACAGATGTAAAACAGGGAAACGTCTGCTTTGGGTCTTCACTGTTTATACCTATTTGACAATAAGGGGTATAGATCGCTGTCTTTTATGGTCCGAAATACTTGACCTGCTAATGTTACACTATTTAACAGCACTACTGCGCAATCGGAGCACGCTCGGCCAGTTCCGTGATTCACGGAATTGGCCGAGCGGTGTTCCGATTGCACTACTTAGTAAATGCGCAAGTAAATCCCTTAGCAAAATGGAATCTAAATTTAATGTGCGATTTCAAACTGCACTTTCACATCACATTAGATAACGTACTAACCCTAAATGTGGCATACATGCCTAAACTGACATATTGCCAAGATAATGTGCTAATGAGATATTAGTGTAATAATGGGTACGTATTTTGAATTCTCGAAAGTGGAGAATGTTCAAGAATATATCTTCTGAGCAAGAATCGGACTACATGTCTACGCTAATTGGCCTTAACGACGTAAGAACTTTGCTATAGATTAATACAAGGCTGATCATCAATTGGCACTGACATTTTGTCCACTCTCTGCCCATCACACAATTCAATTCAAATGTTCGTTTACCTTTTAATTATGTTTTCATGCAGATCTATCAATAAAAGTATTTGTCAATGTGTTTCAGAGCTCCAGATAAGAGGGGGTATTGGGGATGATTCAGGGATGATTTTTCTTGTTTCCCAACGAAGACATATGTGTGACCCCTCATTGGAACCGTCTCGGTGAGACGTTTCTAATGATGGGTCGCAACATGTGGTTTTATGGGAAAATGTGTGAAGTTGTCCCTTAATTATCCCTGTTACCCTTCCTTATCTGGAGCACTGTACAGTTTGCATAGGTAAGACGTGAAGAACCAGACAAAACTGCTTTCAATTAAAAGCTGTCTGTTCTGAGGCTGCACTGCTGACATTACACCAACAGTTTTTTAGTTATAGTAAAGTTAGCATATGTTCGTAATAAGTGATATTGGTTCATCTGTCAAAATAGTATGGTAATCTGGAACTGTCTAGAAATATGAATAGTTCTGTTCTCAGGTAAATATCGAGCTAGGACCAACCTTCCACTGTGCACCCAACGTTGGATCGACATTTTATCAACGTTGATGACGATGAATCAATGTTGATTCAATGTGATTCAGAGTTGTTTGCCTACAGAGCTGTGTTTACTATGGTTCTATATGTTCAAGAGTTTGGGTACTTGCATATACTTTACTGTTTTAAGGGAACATTTTTCCCGATGTAAACAACCAATAACCAAATACTTCCAATTGCCGAGAAATCAATTATGGTGCATGTCTGTAGTGACTGGGCGGACCCATATAAGGCTATCCTAAATGGAGTAGTCGGATCCAAGCCTACCCATTTTAGATATCCTACTAGCTTACCGAAAGGTAATTTCTATGGGTTGTAGTGGTAACTGGCTGAGGTCCAACTAAGTAATGTAAATGCGGTACCTTCTGACTGTTG
This sequence comes from Ctena decussata, assembly GCA_963989385.1. Classification (NCBI taxonomy): domain Eukaryota; kingdom Metazoa; phylum Mollusca; class Bivalvia; order Lucinida; family Lucinidae; genus Ctena; species Ctena decussata. The sequence continues at coordinate 28,670,248 of OZ022504.1, read as the reverse complement.
ACAATTGCTTTTGTCTAAGTATTCTTCATGATGTTCATGACTATATGCAATGCTGTTGAATGTTTAGTATTATTGTTATTAAACCCTGGGGTAAAGACCAGCCTGCGCATCTGACCTTTGACACTGACATTGGTGGCAATAAATGTTGATATGCGAGACCGTGGATAAATGCGGTATTATGACACAGGATAATGCGGTATTACCTTGTTTGGCTTGTATCAGAGTGACAGGAGTTTACTCCCTTATACTGATTTTGTCATGACGATTTAGAGCTTATGTATTTGTATAGTGTAACGTTATTAATTTCTTTTTTTTTCTTTCTTTTTTTACCCTCGCTCTGTGGATGACATTTATTTTTGGTCTTTGACAGCGAATTTCAATCATTTGTTAGAAACCAAATACTTTTTTCCTACCAGATGGGCACATGTCATCGAGTCAACGCTGAATCGAGGTTAGTCCAACGTCATGACGTTGAAATGACGTCGATTCGATCTTGATTCGAGGCTGTGTGCCGGATGGATATCAGTGGAGTTGAAAGCCGGTTATAAAGAGGATATATCATGAATGAAAGCGCATGTGGTTTGTCAACGTTTTAATTAGCCTTTAGGTGCTGAGATGTCATATGTCCCGGCTTTGATTTTCCGGTTAAACTCATAAATTAGAGAGAACTTAGTTCGTTCATGCATTAGTTAATACAGCTCTTATGGAAAGTAGCTTATTCCTCATTTCTTTCTTATTTTGAAAGTCTCTGGTAAAACTGTATTGAACTCAATAAGGTTTTCACATACCTGCATTTAAAAACACTCAAAATCATACATACACATGTAAACACGTTATGTATACACTAAATTCAAACGATCATGCACACACGTTCATTAACAGACGCAAAATGCACACAAAAGTAGACATATACAGGGCTCATAGGAGTTTATATGCACATTTAAATGACAGATACACTGAGTATGTATGTATATGCATTGTACGTACACAGGCAATGTAAATCAACATGGACTTTTTAAGCCCTCAACTTAATATTTCATATGAGCATCTGTGTATGGATATATTTAACACACAGTCCGATCAATCCTTACAAAATATACTTGGTCGTATTACCTCCTATTCCTAACATGTTGTTTTTTGCCTTTGTTTTTCTTTCAGTTGTTTTTCTTTGTAACTTGGGCTTGAGGGAGAGGGCGCTATATCAGCAGACAGTTTGTTTTTCCTTTAACTTCATTTCAGTTGGTGTGATGGCACTTGTGTTGTTTCTACAGTTTCTTACATCAATTACATGACACTTTTATATAGGAAAACAAAGGTAGCTGTCATACCAACTTATCGTCGCATGTGCAAATTTAACATCTTTATACATCTACTTGTACTTATTGCATTACACAAATACGATCTTTTGACTTATTCGTTACTAAAAGCTATGTTAAAGAATGAGTTTCTAGCTCAGAATACTTGCACACACGGTTATCGCAAGTCCATTAAACTGGGAAAATCTATGAGGGCAAATTCTGCTTTTACACTGACCGTAGCCATTTGTTTTCTTGCAATTAACTTTGCCACATGGCTAAACATTATTTTGCTTTGTTCAGGAGATATTCATCCAAACCCAGGTCCTTCAACCACGTCTTCTTCTGATAGTTTAACTAGTTCTTCTAATATGTCCGACGCTATCATTAATTCTCTTAGCCCGAACCATGGCTTGTCCTTTGTTCATTACAATGTTCAAAGTATTATTTCTAAGCTTGAAATCCTACATGCTGAATTATTTCAGTTTGATATTCTAGCCTTCACGGAAACCTGGCTCGGTCCTGTTACAGACACAAATGACTTATTACTTGATTCATATCATATTCCTGAACGTAAGGATCGAACCGGGGATACCCATGGAGGAGTAATGGTTTATGTTAAAGAAGGCATTCATTACAAACGCCGAGACGATCTAGAACTAAGAGGTATAGAAAGTATCTGGATTGAAGTTGCAAATAGTCGTAAACATATTCTTTTTGGTCTCTTCTATCGTCCGCCGAACTCTGATGCCAATTATTATTCTAATATTGAAGATTCTTTGGCCTTAGCACTTGACACAGGCATAGCTGATGTAATAGTGACTGGCGACTTTAACTTAAATGTTCTCAATCCTCAAACGGCAAGAAAAGTAGACTCATTTTGTACGCAGTTCTCGCTCTATCAGTCTATTGACCAGCCCACCCATTTCACAGAAAACTCCTTTTCCTTAATCGATATTATTCTTGTAAGTAATAAAAATAATCTTATACTTAGCGGAGTTGGAGATCCCTTCCTAGATCAAGAGTTAAGATACCACTGTCCCATTTTCGGTGTTTTCAAATTCTCGAAACCAAAGTTCAAAACATTTCTAAGACATATATGGAGATACGAGTATGGAGACTATAACCTTTTACGCCAAAAAGCAGCAAGTACTGATTGGGATTCTTTACAAGACGCTGACATAAATAAATATGCAAACACTTTAAATGCTACGATAAATACTATAGCTGGAGAATGCATTCCGAATAAACAAATCAGAGTAAAACCTTTCGAACTGCCTTGGATAACTTGCACTATTAAAAGACAAATACGGAAACGCAAAAGGGCTTATAAAAAGGCTAAAAGAACAAACTTAAACTCTAATTGGACTAAATTTAAAAAGATACGTAACGAGATTATTACTATGCTTCGTGACTCAAAAACATCTTTTAAGGAAAAACTTGCAGATAAACTCAAATCAGAAACACTTACAGCAAAAGATTGGTGGTCAACTCTAAAACATTTTATATCTCCCGACACTAAATCAACGATACCGCCCCTTGAAGTTGATAATGGCATATATACAGATGACCGCGACAAAGCTAATATTCTTAATAACTTCTTTCAAAACCAGACAATATTAGACGAAAATAATGCCACTCTTCCAGACCAAGCACTTAATGTAGATCATTCTCAGTTATCTAGCATTGTTCTTTCTCCAATGGAAGTGGAATCAATCTTAAAAACGTTAACTGTAGGAAAAGCTTCTGGTCCTAATGCACTGAATAATCGAGTCCTTCGTGAGATAGGAACTGAACTTTCCTCTCCGTTCTGTTCCCTTTTTAATCAGTCTTTACGCACCGGCATAGTGCCGATATCATACAAGGAAGCTAACGTATGCCCTGTTCCTAAAACAGGTGATCTATCTAAAGTGTCTAACTATCGCCCAATATCTCTTCTCAACTCTGAAGCTAAAGTGTTTGAGAAACTCATATTCAAGTATTTATTCAATCATTTTCGTGATAATAACTTGCTGTCTTCACTCCAGTCTGGTTTCATACCTGGGGACTCTACAGTTAACCAGCTTACTTACCTCTACAATACTTTTTGTGAAGCTCTAGATGGAGGGAAAGAGGTTCGGGCTGTCTTCTGTGACATCAGCAAAGCTTTTGATCGTGTTTGGCACGCAGGTCTTCTTTACAAACTTGAAGCCGCTGGTGTCACGGGAGAAGTCCTAACTTGGCTTAAAAATTACCTTTCTGACAGAAAGCAGCGAGTTGTCCTCCCAGGAATTACCTCTGACTGGGTTTCCATTAGAGCTGGTGTTCCCCAAGGGTCTATTTTGGGCCCTCTTCTTTTCTTGTTATATATAAATGACATAGTATCTGATATCGGTTCTAATATACGACTGTTCGCTGACGATACTAGTCTGTTTATACTCGTAGAAAATCCTGTTTTAGCTGCTGATTGCCTCAATAGAGATTTAGATAAAATTACGCAGTGGGCTAAAACGTGGTTAGTATCTTTCAATCCATCCAAAACTGAGACTCTCCTAATATCTCGGAAAACTAACGGACCTCAACATCCTCCTCTTTTTATGCAAGATGTTCAAATTAAAGAAGTAGATTGTCATAAGCACCTTGGTTTAAATTTCTCAAATGATGGCAATTGGCATCAACATATACGTTATATTACAGAAAAGGCGTGGTTCAGGATTAATATCATGAGAAAGCTAAAGTTCCAATTAGACCGAAAATCTCTTGAAACGATCTACTTAGCATTCATTCGCCCCTTGTTAGAATATGCAGATGTCACATGGGACAACTGTTCTCAGTACGAAAAAAAACGAATTAAATAAAATTCAAAACGAAGCCGCAAGGATAGCTGTTGGGGCCACTAAACTTGTATCTCTAAATGCTCTCTATGAGGAAATTGGCTGGGAGTCATTAGAAAATAGACGACGAGATCACAAATTAACTTTATTTTATAAAATGTTACATAATCTCACACCACAATATTTATCATCTTTAGTTCCACAACCAGTTAGTAAAGATAAAAGAAAAGTTCCTAAACATTACTATACTGGAACTCGCAAAGCTCAGATCCTACACACGCGGCTAAGGACAAATTGTAGTTCACTTAATTTAGATCTCTTTCTTAAGAATATTTCTGACTCTCCTTTATGCAGCTGTGGTAGCATTGAAAATACTCAACATTTTTTTTCCATTGTAGACATTATCAAGCTCAGCGCACTGTACTTATGAATGCAATCTCATTATACCAAACCCCTTCGTTAAATCTTTTACTATATGGCGACCTGTCCTTGCCGCAAGAAACAAATACTAATATATTCGAACTTGTACAAAAATTTATTCTTGGAACAAAACGGTTTTGAAAACTAAAGAAGACTATTGACATGCGATGATTCAGCCATATAAAACAATATTACTGTCCCCGGATGTCTGCGCCCCTCTCTCAAGTCCAAATTCCTCTTTTGACTGTTCTAAATTTATCATTTTCCTCTTTTTTTTTTGTTAAACAATGTACGCAGAGCTATAGATGAGTGGGTTCTGGTTAGGGTCCTATGATATTTTTTGTTTGTGGACGGGCACATGCTGCGGCTGTCACTAGTCCCAACTAGCTTAGGAGGTTCGAGTGAAGCCACGACATGTGTTTGCTTAGGAGATCCATTGTATGGAACAATTGTCACGGGATTGCTTTCTAGGACTCTCTTTCTCTGGAATTCTGTATGCTTATATATGTTTGAACAATATCCTATCCTACGTCTACATGACATAATGTAATTATCTTTAAAATGTTGTATAGTCCGCCATGAATAAAACAAACTGATTATATTGAGGATAAGAACTCAATAAGCTTTAGCTTTCGTTCTGATCCTTTGAATGTTTACATGTTATATATGTTCATGTATGTAATTGTGATGATATTTGAAATAAAATATGTTTAAACCAATGAAAGCACTGGCTCAAATGAAAAGTATACCAACCAGACTTTACCGAAGCAAACAAAAACAAAATACATAGATACTGTGTCTACTGATGATACTTTGTAAGAAACTGGAAATTATTTCGCTATTTTAATATTCGCGGTTTCTAAGTGACCGCGAAATACCACGAAAATGGAACACCGCGAAAATTATCGCGTATACGGTATCTAAGAAGATGGACAGAGTCGGTGTCAGAAGATGCAGCCACTATTCGTTCCGCTGAGCCTCTTGGAGACCATCTTTATGAGAATCGAAACATCTTATCTCAGTATTTCTCTGGACATCAAACAGTAAGCATCTCCAGCAAGTAATGAAAGTTCAATAACTGATCTGACTTGTGGTTGTTGCTTCTGTGGAGGAAATTACCAATAGCCTGGGGCCTTGGGATGAATTGCCATCAGTAAAACAATAATTGAACAAAAGTCCCGCCCACTTGCGGTCTCAAACCGGGCAGTATAGGATCTACGTCTTTAAGAATTTATATTCATTAAACGAACATCTTAAAAGGACTAGACATCAAAGATGTCTTGCTATATGATCTTGTTTAATCCTATTATGCAACAGTTCAGTTAAATTGTCGGTTCATCAAATCTCACATAGGTAGTATGATTTATTTCGACTTAAGGTGGTGATAATCACTGATTTGGGACAAAGACAAAAATCTGCATAAAATACTCAAAATAACACTGATCTTTCCAAAACTTAGCAGATGCCTTCTTTATCTTGTTTCTCATAATCTAGAATCCCAAAATGCAGCATTTGTTAATGTTAAAAAGTGTTTTTATAAGAGAAGATCAAAGGGTAATTTTCTGCGAATAAATCTGAAAAAATAATATCATTATTGAAAATATACTTAGTGCTTAGAGTACCTTGTTGCATAATGGAGAGCGTCCTAGCAATTATTTTTTCAAACTCTTTCACACATTATCAGGCTGAGCAGATGAAAAAAGACGCAGTCTGTGTCCATTTTTTTTTTGTCAAAACACACAGGTGAGACAGGTGAGACTATTTCAACAAGGTTGAACAATTTCATCTACACACCACTGATCATGTCAGTAATGTATTACAGATGTTAACATAGGTATGCTTGCCTACCCAATATTTAATAAATGCGTCCAGTGTACATTTACTTTGTTCATGGTTGAACATTTGAGAAATAGCTACCGTTTTCATCTGGTCGATATTACAATTTGAGAAAGAGTTGGAATAAATAATTGCTAGGACGCTCTTCATTATACAATAATGCACCTTTCAGCACTTCGTAAATTTTCAATAAAGATATTATTTTTTCAGATTTATTCGCAGAAAATTACCATTTGATCTTTCCTTATAAAAACACTTTCTTAAGCAGCATGTACGTCTATTTTGTATTCTAAACTGTAAAGAACAACAAAAATAAGAAGTCTGATAACTTTCAGGGAGATACGTTACTTTTTTATGGTTTTATGCAGATTTTTACATTTACCATAAATCACCACCTTAAATACTCACTAGCTCATATGATTTAATCAACAGATATCAAAACTGTATGATTGTGAACACCCAAATGAATTTCCAATGCCGAAATGTCAATGGTTCGAATACGTCGTTTCGTCGAATGCGCAGTATCGTTGAAATTTCCTCTAATTACGTCCAATTTCGTCGAAATGGTAATGACTACCAAAGATGAGCGAATAACGCCAAACTACGACCTGAATTTCACATAAAGTACTAGATATAATGGATTGATGACTTCCGATTTTACGTCCTTTTCGACATTTTTAGCTCACCTGTGGTGAGCTTATAGTACATGTATAGCCTTGGTCCGGCGTCGGCGTCGTCCACACATTTAAACATCTTCTTCTCAGAAACAACTGGGCCGATTGAAGCCAAATTTCATATGGAGCCTTAACAGGATAGGGGAAAGAAAAGGTTATATATTTGGCCTAGGACACATGACCAAGATGGCCGCCATGCCCATATATGGTAAAAACGTTAAAAAAATCTTCTCCTCCAGAACCACTGGGCCTCCTCCAGAACCACTGGGCCGATTGCTTTGAAACTTGGTCTGTAGCATCTAGGACTCTAGTACTACAAAGCTTATATAAATGGTGACCCTGGGTTGACTTTGACCTATTTAATGGCAAGGTCAAATTTGGTTCCTAAGGCTTTTGAATAGGAAAAGCTGAAAAAGTGCATTTTTCTGCTGCTGGTGTGCTCTGTGATATGGAAATGCAGTCATTATCAACCCCTATGAATACTAGAGGTCAAGGTTACTTAGTGACCTTGGCCAAAGGTCATTTGACCATTGTGTGTCAACATTTTTAAAGGACTTCTTCTCAGAAACTACTGGGTCAAATATAATTAAATTTTATGTGCAGCCTTCAGGCAAAGCGGGATTTTTTTATATATTTGGTCCAGGTCACATGACCAAGATGGCCACCATGCCCATATATGGCAAAAACCTTAAAAAATCTTCTTCTCCAGAACCAATGGGCCATTTGCCATGAAACTTGGTATGTAGCATCTGGGACTCTAGTACTACCAAATTTATATAAATGATGACCTTGGGTTGACCTTGACCTGTTTTGCCACAAGGTCAAATGGTTTTGAATGGGAATAGCTAAAAAAAAGTGCATTTTTTTATTGCTATAGTGCTCTGTGATATGGAAATGCAGACATCTTGAACCCATAGGAATTCTAGAGGTCAAGGTCATTAAATGACATTGGCTAAAGGTCATATGTCTGTAGCCGGGCCGGGTAGCGCAATCGGTAGGGCACCTGACTCGTAAGTCAGAGGTCCTGGGTTCGAATCCCGGTCTGGCCACATACTTTCGTTTCTCCTTCCGCTGATTCAAGAAGGGCAGTTGTCAGTTACTGGCGAAAGTATATGCACTTAGTACTGGTTAACCGCCTAGGAGGTCTAAGCCTGCCCAGGAATAGTGTGGTTAGGTTAACTGACCGTCCCGACATGACCTTAGTTGTTTACCGTGGACGTTAACACACCGGGTAGGCGGCAATCCTGAACATCACGGCAATCCAGAACGCGGTTCAAAAAAACTTAAGCGGCTGTTTAGTGTAGGCTGACAAAACCTCTCTTTTAGGCTAGAAGCATGTGTTAAAACTTAGGGTAACTATTTCACGATTTTAAGATATGTTCAAAGATATGCCTCACGAATTTTGGTCGTTGAATCCTTATTAGTTTGTATGTAGTTTAGGCGTAAATGCAAAATTTGTGACTTTTAAACCACAAAAACTACAAAATAGACCGAAATCCTCAAGTTTGATACATGTTGTGATCGTTTTCGCGATAGTCAGATAAAATTGAATGCATTCCGTATAGACTGTGCGTATTCAACTGACTCTGTCTTGTACACAAACGAAGTTACATCGATTTGAAAATGACGGGGTAGAAATCGGTGGCAATCGAAAACGATGTTCATGGCAATCGCCTAACGTCAAACAACCATTTGACAGACAATCGATGAACATTTATACCTTCAGCAGTTTTGATTCCTCTTTTTTATATAAACGTAACCAAGAATCAGTAGAATTAGTTTATATATTTCTTAATTTATTTATTTATACAAAATGCCCCAGGCATTAAACAAGCACCACATGTACACTTTGGATAACTACGTCAGATGTCCTACTATTGTGGTAAATGTTGTTTTCAAAACTGGAATCAACACAATAAAACACCAAACTTATTCAACTATCAATATTTTGACTCATTTCGCTAATACTCCTGTACTCCTGATAAATGGCCCTTGTAAGGTTCTCTCAAAACACAAGCTGTGGTACTCATTATAACTGTCCCATTGAGACGTTTAATGAGAACAACCATGTATGCTTTGAGTGAAAATTATAGAAAATAATATTCAAATCTGCAAACCCCTACTTTCTCTGTACGTTACAGGAAAACGTGGGCTAGTCATTAATGTAATATACTGTTTGTTTTGTAGGACAATCAATTCATTTGTATTCTCGTTTGAAATTCAAACTTAAGAGACACGTATCAGGTACCAGTGAATAGCATAGAATTCGCCATTTGACGTGTATGGTGTCGCCCAGTGTGGTACTGGCTAGTATGTGGTTTGCCATTGATGAGTCCCATGCATGGTATACGAGTCCTACATATGTAAATATGTCATGCCAAGGCATGATATTCTAAATTCAATCATGGTATTGCCAAGCATGTTACTGGCTTGCATGTATTTTTTTTCCTAAAGTATTCGAATCACATGCATGGTATAGCCCACCATCGTATTAGCTAGCCTAGGATCACCATTTGACTACTTCAGTGCATAGAATTGGTCGGCATCATATTGGCTAGCACAAGGTTTGTCATTGGACGAATCCCATGCATGGTATTCAAATCCCATGCATGCAATTACCATCCATGGTATTCAGTAGCATATGGTTCTTCATTCGGCAAATACCATGCATGTTATTCGATCCATGCATGACACTGCCTAGCATGATATCGGGTTAGCATGGGGTTTAAAGTTCAACGAACTCGTTCAACGAACGAGCGTGTTATTTGAATCCCATTCTTGGTATAGCTAAGCATGGTATTAGCCAGCCTGAAGTCACTCACAATTTGACGAATCCCGTTATTGGCTTGCATGTGTTCCATGGTGGAATGATTATGCATAGGATGCTGGCCAATACCATGCATGTAAATCGTCGAATGGTGATCGTAGGCTAGCAAATACGATGGTGGGCAACACCTTGCATAGTATTCGTCGTATGGAACCTTACTTCCAATACCATGCTGAGAAACCATGAATGGGATTCGAATATTATATATGCACGAGATTCGTCGATTGCCAATTCCGTGCTAGCCAGTATCAAACTTGGCAATGTTATGCATGGCATTCGAATACCATATATAGGATTTGTCGAATAACGTACCTGGGATTCGTGGAGTGGCAAATCCCATGCTAGCCAATACCATGATGGACAATATCATGTAAATGATTCGAATATCATGCGTGGAACTCGTCAAACTGCTATCTTCAGGCTAGGCTATACACGGAATTGCCCAGCATGGTATGACTAGCATAGGATGATTTGTCAGTTGACGAATCCCAGGCACAGAACTCAGCAGAATTGTGGGTAGCCTGGGTTTGCCATTCGAGGAATGTCATGCATGGTATCCGAATAGCATACATGTATGTGTTATGCCCAGGTATCGGGTTCGAATACCATGCATGGGTTCAATCAACTGGCTAAGCCTAATACCATGCTAGTCAATACCATGCTTCATGCTTGGCAATACTTTGCATGAGATTGAGATACTATACATAAGATTCGTCGAATAGCGAACAAGTGCTTCCCAATAAGGTATTGAACAATTCCATTGTGAAATTCGAGTACACGTGCGATGCATTGGATTCATCAAATGTCAAAAAGCAAACATACGACCCAAATGGCATGCTGTTCATTCAAATTCCATGCATGGATTTCATCGAATGACGAATCCCAAGCTAGCCAATACCTTGCTAAGCAATACTACGCATGGGATTTGAATACTGGTATGCATGAGATTTGTCGACTGGCAAACTCCATATTAGCCAATAACAAGCTGAGCAATACCATGCAGGGGATTCGTCGAATGGCGAACCCCATGTTATCAAATACCATGCTGGGCAATAGTATGTATCAATTTCGAATACCATGAATAATGAACCTCATGCTAGTAGGCATCATGTTGTGCAATTTCACATGGGATTTGAATACCATTCATGGTATTCATCGAATGGCGAATCCAATGCTATCCAATACTATGTATAAGATTCAAATACCATGCATTGGATTTGTCGAACGGTAAACCTTATGGTATTTGATACCAAGCTGGACAATACCGTTCATGAGATTCGTCGTTAAGTGGCAAATTCCAAGCTAGCAAACTGATGCAGGGAATTAGAATATTGATCACTTTGTGTGTGTTTTTTGGGGGAGAGAGCCTGACAACAGCTATAACAATAATCACAACAGCAACCATAGCAGACTCTGTTTGATATAGGAGAAAGATTGGAATTTACAGCAATAATACATGTACATGTACTGCGCCTCGTTTAGTTTTTCGAGAGTCTGATTTAGACAAATACCGTAAACAAAGACAGCAATAATTACAACAGCCTCCACAACAAGTCAATATCAATAACAACTATTTCAGCGACAAAAACAAGCAAAAGGGTTTTACCTATATAAAATATATTTGAATGTTTCCAGGCATAAATCTTCTTCAAGACATACATGGATTTCAATGCAATCTGTTAACAATGCAATCTGTCTGTTAACAGAAACACTCAATTTTGAGGCTGCATTTCATTAACTGTAAAATAATGCAGCCTATTTTAATCTAGAAACAATTTGTTTTTACAGCATTTTCGTCATCGATTGCCATGCCCTGCGTTAGTCGATTGCAACCGAGTTTAGGAAAAGACGTTTTCGATTGCCAGAAATTTTCACCCTTGCATTTTCACCCCCTCCCAGTACGGTCAAAATTTAACTGAGACCCTAGAACTTTTGCAGGTGTTTAGAGAAGACATTCAAGTATATCAGAAGACTATGCTTTATTTAATTTGACCTTGAATGATTTAGAATACGAGTCAGAAAACCGAATTTGCCAGTCTAAAATTGCATGGTTAAAATGTAAGTAGGCACTGCGACATTTAGTAAAGACCTTGTGAAGTAAATTCTTTCTGAGTGAAATTTTCAGACATACTGCTTTAGATCCTTAATAAATGTTTTACCAAAAACCTTTAGATTAAATGAAATAAAACATGTTAAACTGAGTTACCCTAAACAATCGCGTAAATTTTTGACCCGCGTTCAGGATTGCCGCGAGTGTTCAGGATTGCCGCCTACCCGGTGTGGTTAAGCATCAAATCAACCAACCAACATATGTCTGTAATGTGTCAACATTTTTAAAGGACTTCTCCTCTGAATCTATTGGTCCAATTTTAATTAAATTTCATGTGCAGCCTTCAGGCAAAAGGGGAAACAAAGTTATGCATTTGGTCCAGGTCACATGACCAAGATGGTCACAATGCCCATATATGTCAAAAACCTTAAAAAAATCTTCTTCTCCAGAACCACTGGGCCATTTGCCTTAAAACTTGGTATGTAGCATCTGGTACTCTAGTACTACCAAGTTTATATAAATGATGACCTTGGGTTGATCTTGACCTGTTTTGCCACAAGGTCAAATTTGGTCTCTAATGGTTTTGCAGCTAGTGGCCGTGGTGGAACAGTTTACACACTCACCATCCAATCCTATAGAATTGCTTTCTGTTTATTAGCCTACCTGAGCCGAAAACTTACATTTCGGCCTGTTGACCCGAGCATATACTGGCAGGTGAGCGATCGTTGCCCTCGAGCGACTTGTTTCATTCATATTAGGGCGATGGAAGGTTGATAGTGAAATAATGTTTGCACTGGAACCCCGTGTATGATTGAAGAGATATCCGCTTCCAACCGGGACCGCTAGCTCAGCAGAACGGCACTTAACCCATTAGCCTACATGGTCTCCTTAGTACTAGGGGAGAGTCGGGTAACTTCGGACAGCGGGTAAATTCGGACAGTGACATTTTTTCCTTTATATGTCAGTTGTCTGGAACTAAAACAAAACAATAACTGGCCAAACAGTGAAAATCCTGAGGAGACGGCTCATTATGAGCCGTCTCATCTGGATATTCACTGTTTGCAATGCTATGTCCGAATTTACCCGCCTGTCCGAAGTTAACCGACTATCCCCTAGAGAACATGATAATTTATTCATTATCCAATATTGGTGAGAAACCGCATCCCAGCGGGCCCATGTCGTCAAATGACTGACGTCGATGCGACGTCATCACTTCGCATCGATGTCAGTGCTACATCATAACGACGTCATGTGCCTGCTGGGATTTACCTTAGTTCATGTAGTTATCACAGCGGACATGGCAGATGCCTTTTCACGTGACTGCAATTAGTCTTTTTGGATCGATTTTTTAGCTCGCTGGAAGAGCTATTCGATGGCTGAGCGCAAAACTGACGTAACTATTTTTCACAAAATGACTTTTTCACACTTTTTTAATCGAAAGTAGGTGATACATCTTCTGAAAAATAACTAACCTCATATTCTTATCATTTTTCCCATTTTTATACCCCGCCACACGTTAGTGGCGGGGTATTATGTTTTCACGTTGGCCGTCCGTGTGTCTGTCCGTCCGTAGTACGTACGTCCATCCGTGCGTCCGTCCGTCCGTCTGTCCGTCCGCACTTCGTTTCCGTTCGATAACTTAAGTATTTATTAACGGATTTCCTTCAAATTTTGCATATGCATTTGTACCAAGAATGTCTCGCTTGGGATTGTTAATGGGCAAATTTCGTTAATTTCTGACAGAGTTATGGCACTTGTCAATGTACGAAAAATGGTTTTTGGCCTCTAGTTCCTTTACTACCTGGAGTATCATGATGAAACTTCACAAACATGATCAAAGTAACAAAAGCTTTATATGAGCACAGAAATTTTATCATCGGCTGTTATCTGCCCCTGCCCTGGGACTATATACATGTATAAAATAATGAAAAATTCCATATAAAATCAGAGTTTGAAGCAATTTTTCTGAAACTTTCAGCAAATGATCAGAGTGATGAAAGCCTCCACTGATGCTCAAGTTTAGCCCATAGGAGTTATTTCCCCCTGTCCCCGGGCTATATACATGCATAAATCTGGAAAATGGGTCGGTAAAAAAGGTTTGCAGTGGCGGGGTATCACGCAGTCGTTTGCGATGCTTTTATTTGCTAAAATATAAAAGGTAGCTAACTCAGAGCAGTCAACAAGTTCCCAGAAATCCACTTACAACCGTTTTGCGGGATAAAATCAGTCAGCAGCTAATTCCATTTTGTCTGCAAAAGGGCTGTAACTCATGTGACTGATTTATTTTTAGGGACAAATATTATGAAACAAAAACCACAACAACAATATATTGTAACAGACTGGAAATATAGTGAAACAAACTGTGTTTCTATTTCAAAATCACTTTCTTTACAATAAAACATGAAAGAAATCAGTTGGGGCAGATATTTTGAAACACCAGGATCATATACTGTTAGTCATAGTTTGGAAACAGTGAAATGGTTGAAAACAAAATACTGCTTTGCTTTAAAATAACTGTTTTATTATATACTGAACAAAGATACAGATCCTATACAGGAAATTCACCGATACTACTATTTAGAATCAAATAAAACAACGAGAATACACAGCAACATTTGGGAAACACAGTGAAACGGATTGAAACTAAACATGTTTCTTGTTTCAAAATCACTTTGTATCTACATGGTAACAATGTCTCTTGCTTCAAAATCACTTTGTATCTACATGGTGACAATATGTTGTGGGGGGGATCATAGTTACGAGGATTGAAACACACACACACACACACACACACACACACACACAGAGAGGAAAACACAATGAAACGGTTTGAAACTAAACCATGTTTCTTGTTTCAAAATCACTTTGTATATGTTATTACATTCTTTACATCTCCTCAGTTGGAAATCAACTAGGATAAATATTTTTTAACATTATTTAAAAATATATAGCAACATTTTAGAAACACAGTGTACATTGAAACACATCCTGTCTCTGTTACAAAATAGTTTATTTCTGTAACAAAAACAAGGTAAATGTACAACCTATCTTCCGGGTATATGAATCATCTTGGGCAAATGTTTTGAAACTAATGAAACAAGAATATGTGTGCATACTAAAATTTTGGAAAGAGAATACATTTATAAAGTCAGATTTTGGAAACACAGTAAAACGAACAAACCAATAGATGTACTTTCTTTCTGTAACCATACAAGATACAACATCTCTAAAGGAAATCAACTAGGACAAATATTTTGAAACAAATGAAACAATAAAAATTCATACCTAGTATGGATGGATGGCTGACCTGCAGTTTTATACCTATTTCAACAGTATTTTAGGTCTACCAAGTGTATACTAGTGATATAGTTTGACTGAAATCATGTTTCTGTTTCAAAATCAGTTTTGTTAGATTTTGAGGTATATGGCTCCACTATAGGAAATCAGTTGGGATAAACAGGGTCTGCAGGGATCCTTTGGCATCTTTTTTGAAGTCCCTGACTCCTACTTTTTTATTGGGACTCTTGTTTTTTCTGAGAGCTTTTTAAAATGTATGATATTTGAAAACCAATGAAACAAGAATATACAGTTGCACTTTGGAAACAATAAAAATGGTGAGAAACTAACTCAGTTTCTGTTTCTGAATCACTTTTGTTTACGTAAAGAAACAACATACTGCCCATGCACAGAGGGAATCAAACATGGCATGAAACAATTGAACGGTAAGAAATACTATTTTGGAAGCACAGGGAAATGGTTTGAAACAAAGTTTGTTTCTGTTTCAAAATTACTTTTGTTAAGGAACAAAACAAGGTATCGATGGCCTCTCAAATGAATTATCAGATAGGCAAACTCTCTTAGGCACAACAGTGACTGGGACAAGTATTTTGAAACAATGAAACAGCAAGACTGTAAAGTAAATATTTTGGAAACGCAGTGAAATGCTTTCAGTTCCAAAATCACTTGCTGCCAAAAGACGCTATGGCTTTTGATAAGGAAATCAGTTTCGAAACGAACAATACAAAAAGAATAATAAAGTAAGAGTTTGAAAATGCCTGATAGTTAAGATTTTGTATCAAGGGCCTTTCCCAGCCTAGGATCAGCAACTGCTCCACGAGCCTTAAGATATGAATCTTAGCTGTACTTTAACCACAGCTAAATTCTAGGCATGGATAAATAACCATGATAAACAATGATCAGCCTTACCTTTTCATTTTGCTAAATTCTAGTGCACTTTCAACTGCCGTTCCATGAAGTGAAAGGGGTTAGCAGAATGGATGGATGGATGCTTGCAGGTTAATTTCCTTTCAACAATATTTCAGTCATAATGAACCATTAGAGGGATGATACTGAAAGGATGTGTGCAGTGTAATGTAACTCCAATTAAAGATTAAAAGGTTTAACGGGAATCAAAACCAAACCCTTAGTTTAGCGGGCCAATGCTTAACCCAATGAGCTACTAGAGCACCTAAAGGGGGAAGAGATACTGATAGTAAATTCACACTGAAAGTCTTGAAAGGTAAAGAATGCATAAAAATGATCAAAGATGTCTGTTTTCCAGCTTCCCCAGTTGTTAAGCTGGGAGTTAGGGTATAGTTACAAAACATAAAACAGGTACAGCAGCCCTGTTTGTCATTTGTCTAGCATAGTATTACGTGGGTTCCCTCTGTCCTATATAGACAAATGTAAAATTGAGATTGCTTTAATTATGTAAACCAAATGAAAACAGTGCATCTGAAAAAACTAATGACTGTGTAACTGGGAACCATGTAAACTATTATGATGCAAAATAAGAACTGAAGAGAAGAACTGAGATAATACTACTTGAAACTAAGCAGCAAAGTTTTCTAGGATAACCCGAGACTTAAATTTCACAAGCCTTTGACATGATGTCTCATAAAGTTATCCACAAAACATACATTTAAATTCAGTTCAGCTGTTAAAAATGGATAAGGTTTGAATCATGAGAACATTTTACAAAATGGTTTCAGGTTGCATATGGGCAGACTACCGTTTTTTTTAGTATACAAATTTCTGGAATAATGTGAATTAGGGAATAACTGTACTTAGAATTGTCATTTGGGGAGATAAAAAAATATTTTTAAACTCTGCAGACATGTCTTAAAAACCAGTTTGCAACCATTAAACCGAAGATTCACTTCTCTGAATAATAAGTTTCAATAAAGTTACCCCCCATGCACAGTTTCACCTTACACTGCAGCCTAACTTTCAAAGCAGGCTCTTTCAGCAAAGTAAACCCGGGCGTCGGCCAATGAGAAGCA
This sequence comes from Ctena decussata, assembly GCA_963989385.1. NCBI lineage: Eukaryota > Metazoa > Mollusca > Bivalvia > Lucinida > Lucinidae > Ctena > Ctena decussata. The sequence goes on along the minus strand of OZ022504.1, from coordinate 28,653,051 downwards.
ATCTATCTTAATAACATGGCATTTGCAACAGTATACATACTCAGAGGCAATAGAAAGTATACAGTTTTTGATTTTGAATACTGGATCTCGTGTAAATGGCTGCATTGAAATTTAAATATTGCCGTTTTGGGCAGAATTCTAGCTTTGCAAAACACAAACACAAATTGTTTTGCAGTCACTGATAATGGAGTTAAGGTCCTTAATTCTATTTCAGCAGTTCCAATTAAAACTCGCTTTGCACGTGTCCAAAAGCATTTTACACTTCATAAATGTCTAGCGCTAATGTCTGTGAGTAAAACCACATCGCCATTTAAACTGAAACCCCCACCAAACCTCTTCAACCATAGTTAGAAATGCTACATGTCTCAAATTATCTCCCTTTTAATTAAAAGTATAGAGAATTAAATGTTTCTCTGTCTTACCTGGTATTAGAAGTTTTCACTTGAAATTTTCGGAAAATTGTTGTTTGGCTTCTTGCTTTTGTGTGCCTTTCAAAGGAACCTCATTGACTTGTTTGTTATAAAGAAAATTGCAAATAAACTTCCCATAAGAATTCAATGCATATTCAATGCATGTTACCAAAAGAGGCCAAATGCATCATTTCTTGGTACGAAAACTTGATACTTTACCCCGTTTTTCATATAAGAGTTGGATATGTTCTTATAAAACTATCATTCCTTTTTTTCGATGTAATGCATAAAAATGCACAGAATTAATATCTAGTGTTCAAAGTGTATGTTTAAAGGGGAGCTACTCCAGCAACAATGTTGACTCAGACCCCTTGTCTGTTTAAAACCATGTTATTTCCTTATCCTTTTGCCGATTGTACTGAAAATTGTCGCAAATTATGTGAAATTGATAGTATTTATCAACAGTGCCATTGTATTATCAGATGTGAAGACATCTGAAGGAAAAATCAAGACTGCGTTATCTGTATACTTTCTTTCGCCTCTCAGAATATATATATATATGTTAGGATGTTCTGTCACAAAATTTAATGTTATCCTTTTCATAAGTACATGAGAATAAGCTAAGTCGTTAAAAAAAACATTTCGTATTTGAGAAAATTTTATAATATGCTCGGTTTAAAAATAAAGCAAAACCTGTTTGAATATAGGTTCAGGGAGTGTAGGGTTGACAGAAAACATCAGGAAATTAAATTGCTGGTAGACAGGGAACAAAAATAATTTTATAGCTTTGGTTATAACTTTTATCTTTGAAAATGAGGTGGTTCTAATAGGTGACAATCCACAAAATTACCATTGAAATGGTTCTAACAAGTACCCACTACATGTACTTGTAGTCTGAGCAGAATACCACAAACTATTATCCAATAAGGACTGTTTTGACATTTTCTAGGGCCCTGGTAACGAATATTTAGTCATTAGGATTGTTGATATAATGAGTAGCCTTCTTGGAGAATTGATTCAACTTTCAGAATGGCACAGAAATACTTAGTACACTTCTAAGAAGTGTTTCAGTATACATGTACTCAGGCTGTCACCACACACCTGAGCTGCACGTACATATTTCAGACCAAAAATATATTAAAACAACACAGAAACATTCAAACAACCTCAGAAAAACAAAACGGGCAAATGGCTAAAACAGATAGTATCAGCTTTATCTGTTTTACTTCGGTGACACAAAAATATCAGTGAACATACAAATGCATTCGTAGGACACATATGCTCGGATTCTGTGGTCTAAAAATGCCTCCAAAGTATTTTTTGAAGAACAGTTGTAAGTCATTTAAGCTGTTGACTTTAAGACAACTAATCAATATGCAGTTAACGTTTATGAGTCAGTTACGTCTGTTTTGCAGTACAATGTTATTTTTCGATTACTGAAAAATGACACCAAAGAAGGTTGTAAGTGAACTTACCGCTGTTTTGCAGTAAGATTTTTTTTTGAATACTGAAAGATATGCCAAAAAAGGTTATAACTCTAAGCGTTACCAAAACACTAACATCAATAAAGCTATCACAAATAAGGCTTTCTTGTAGTTGCTAGCATTTTTATGGAAGTCTTTATATAGAAGGGCAATTTGAAACAAGACCCACAAGAAAAAGTTTTTTGCTTCTCCTGAAAAGTTTTGTAAAATTAGTTACGTCCGTTTTGCGCTCAGCCATCGTATTGCACTATCCCCGGCGTCAGCGGCGGCGTCGGCGTCGGCGTTAGCAAAATGTTAACGTTAAATACGTTAAAGTTTTTTAGGTGATGGGTAAGGCGCCGTCAGGCGAGCTGTCCTGTCCCACTGACAGGTCTTGTTAGCAATTTGACCGCCCCACTGCTCCACTGATTCCCCATAAACGTGAACCGCGACACGGCAAAACAAACAACATGGCATGTGCGCCCAGCAAAGACTCAGATCAGCCTGAGCATCTGCTTACTCTGATCAGAGTCTTCACTGTTCGCATAAAGGGTAGCTAAGGCTCTAAGCTAGCTCCATGCGGACAGCGGAGAAGCTCTGATCAGACTGGGCGGAAGCCCAGGCTGATCTGAGTTTGCAATAGGCGCACATGCCACTTTGCTGATTTTACCGTGTCGCGGCTCATGTTGTGTAAATGTGTATGGATACACCTCCATGTATCTCCGCCAGTTTTTAGCTCGCCTGTACGAAAGTACAGTGAGCTATTGTTGTCACTTGGACGCCGGCGTGGGCGTTGGCGTCCCATTTTAAAGTTTTACCTCAAAGTTTTTTATGTGATGGGTAAGGCACTGCAGGCGAGCTATCCTATACGCGGGCCGGTCTTGTTATAAATGGAACAACTTTTATGGGGTTTAATGTGCTTTCATGGGAGGCAGAACTCTATCACAGTGGGGAAAGAATATGCTATAGAAGGGGAGCAATTTATCCTCTTTAACCCTTTTTTGACCAGTGGACTTGTCCATTCTTATCATGCAGATAATCCCATTTCTAGTTTTAGGGGTTTCTGGTGAATATTTTCACTTTTATTATACTTTGCATAGAAATTCCTGCAAGCAAACAATGTAGGCCCTGATCAGACGCCGCGTTTTGCGGCGTCTGAACTGGGTCTGCATTGTTTGCATAATGTCCCCAAAACGGGTATCCGGTCTGAAAAGGGTTAAGAAATGACCGTTACTGAAAGCGGGGTCGAAAATAATGCTTGTCTCAGTTGTTTCCCCCGTTGTGTACCCTTTCACGTTACAGGTGGTGCGCAATGAGAAACTATAAACAGCATAGACACAGATCGTTGGCGTAGTCAGATAAGTGCTTTCCTACTGTTGCCGACAATCTGTGGGGCTTTAGAACTCACATTAGTGAAAATCACACCTATCTAATCATACTTCGCAAATGCACAGGCTGATCACAGGGTCAATGTGTATGGATACACCTCCATGTTTTCCCGCCACTTTTACAAAGGGCGGCAACTTTTGTGACTTCCTATTTGCTTCCCTGAACGACGTAGCCCATTTAAAAACGGGTCTACTTTTAATAGAAAGAATTTGCTCATAGGGGAGCATATTCTTTCTTTTAAGAGTTGACCTCCATTGAGAAGGGAGTTAAAATAAAAAGTAGAGCTGTTTCCCCTGATTTCAAGCGTACCCAGCCACCTTAAGTGGCTAGTCTTGCTGAATGACATCACCGTCATTATAATTATTCAAGTATGTTATGAAAGGTTGTAATTTGAATCTTGCCATCTCACTTTATGTTTCTGTAATCAGCCTTCCATGAAAACATATTCAAATTCGTCCATTTTGCGGCCACGCACCTAAAAAAAGTACATGACGGCAAAGCGTCGCCATTTAAGACCAGGGCCCAGGGGCCGTATTCATAAAACGACTTAAGTGGTTGCTATGCTGTTGCTAACGCCAAATTTCTTTGAATGAGATTCCCCGCAACTATGAAATTGGCTTTGAGGAACAGTCTAATAAGACTGTTCCTCCAGAGCAAATTTCATAGTTGTGGGGAATCTCCTTCATGGATATTTAGCCTTAGCAACAGCATAGCAACCACTTAAGTGGCTTTATGAATACGGCCCCAGGTTCACAATTATTCTTAAAGTTAAGGACCACCTTAAAGTTAAGGTGAAAAATTTCGCCCTTAGAAAATCCATATATTTAAATCAGATTGAAAATCGCAGTTTTTGCGTGATCCCATAGACAATTGTCATAGAAATGTAATACGAAAGAAAAGTCAAATACTTGTAGTTTTTGTTAGGTTTTATTTCCACATGAAATTTTAAAGCTTAACTTTAAGGTCATCCTTAAGTTTATGGAATGATTGTGAACCTGGGCCCAGGCCAAAGAATTACAATCATTCTTTAAAGTTAAATAGCCTTAACTTTATGGGAGATTATTTTGTGGAATGGTTAATTGCATTTGATGTGCGTTTTTCTGTATAGTTTCGTGTTTAATTGAGCAAGTATATCCTGTTTGGGTTCTTTTGTTTTAATTTTCACAATTTTTATTATAGGTTTAAGGTTTAAACCTAAACCTAAACGTGGATTCGGCTGGACGGTCCGTGTCCATGTCCAAGCTCTTGACGTTATTTGCACTTATATACGAAAAATAGCAATAGTCCTGTATCATCGAGAACCGTCGGCATCCTCCTCATATTTGGATTTGCTGTTAGCATTTGCGATGACTTTTTTCTGAAAGCAGGTCTTCAGGTTAGCCTATCACTTAAGGAGAACGATGAAGACTGAGCTAAGCCTGTGTACACACGCAGCAAGCAGTTCGTTAAACCGTAAAATGCTAAGTGTTGAGACAGGTAAGTCGGAGCAAAAGTGCAGATCCAAATTCAGTGCAGGAAAACAATGTAGACCCTGATCAGATAGCTCCAAGAGAGCAGTCTGTTCAGGGCCTACACTGTTTGCTAATTTACCATGTGCATGTTGTTCCGTTGTAAAACCAAAATGTTTCATTTTAGGGCACTTACGGTAATTAGCTAGATACCGCAGTGTTTAGAGCTTTTACGGTATATTCTGCGACGTTGGCCACGGCAACACGCACTGTCAACAGACAACTAGTGTCACGGGCGTTTGCCATCCAGTGAAGCCCATTTTCGCTGCAACGCGCCTGCTAGCTAACGACTGAGGTCAAGCATCAGTGGGAAAAAAAACCCAACAAATATGTGGGGAGAAAACTTAAAATATATAGTCATATATAGTCAAGGGCGTGGCAGTTCTCTTAAATGGCATAAAAGATCGATATTGGAAAATAAGGAATCTTGCAATGGCGCAAGAATGCTTATAAATTGTTGATGGAACTAAATCTTGAGGATATAGGTCAGTGAAAGAACAGGTAAGGCTGTTGTATCAGAAATAAGCAGTGGAAATACTGAAAGATCATCATCATGCCCCCGCCACTGGCATGTTCGGAAGCTCACGTATATGGTTGTCAGTTTTCTCATCATCATATTTCAATTCTCATATCGACGTTACCCCCGCACCTCAGCGGAACGAATCCATAGCCGCAGTAACGAGGCGCCGAGCGTCCGTCCATTTGTCAGTTTTCTACGTCCGTGTTTTGTACCGTATTTTTCAGTTATAAGACTCGGGGTTTCCCTTCCAAAACACCCTGAAAGATCCAGGTCTTTGAGGTTGTTCTTGAAGAGAGAGAGAGAGAGAGAGAGAGAGAGAGAGAGAGAGAGAGAGCCGCATAAGAATCTGAGAATATTTGCGAAACTTTTGAAAAGATAACCCCCGTCTTATAGCCGAAAAATAGGGTAAGCGCCTGAGCGGTTGTAAAGATAAACATCCTTATCATAATGACGTCGCTGTTATTCAGTGGATAACGTCATGTCACGTCATTGACAGCGTCCATGTCAACAATGCGTTTTCTTATTGAAATAATGTTGAGTTTAAAGGCGTTGAAATCCCATTTTAAAGGGTCATATGATAAACAGAATCTTACACTCTTGGTCATTTCATATGAAATTTATGAAATTCGCCGAAGGCTCGTTTCATAAATTTCATATGAAATGACCACTTGTGTAAGATCCTATATTTCTGAACATACAGGCGACATATTTTCATTACACCATCTTCAGGTGTACGTGTTTGGAAACACATGCCATGAATGTACATTACTTGAAATAAAACGGGTCCTCATTTTTTTTTGCCTTCGCCGGTCTTGTAAAATTGCCCCTATTAGTCACTTTTATATAAAAAACCTTTTGAACATAGCAGAACTGTTTAAGCTTTGACGTTTATATTTGGCATATATACAGTTTCAGTCTAACAAAGCTGCATATAAGACGGGGTATTGAGGCTAATTGTTGTGATATCTTTTTCTTATTTCTCAACAAAATATATGTTCTGATCCCTCATAAGAACCGTCTCCCCGAGACGGTTCCTATGACGGTGGGGTGGGTGGGGGTGGTCACAACAAATGTTTATATGGAGACTGTTCTAATAAGAGGTCGCAACATATGCTTTTGATGAGAAATACAGAAAATTATCCCAAATTATCCCTGAAACCCCTTCTTATCTGGAGCATGGTCTAATGAGTAGAAGACATGAGTGGCTATTGAGCATATTTTATAAACAACTGGTTCGAATATGCCCCTTGTCCGACTTAGGCATTTCATATAGTAAGAATTCTGTAGAGAAAATATCCGAAGCTTTAGCAAGGGTCTATATAATTAACATATTGAATATACAGTTACAAATCAAGGTTTTTTTCTCATTCTCATAACGATGTTCCCAAGACGGCTCAACGTTAAGACAACGAGTCTGTCTGTCTGTCCGTCCGTCCCCTCTCCGTTTCAAGGAGGAGAGTCCTGTACTGTCGAACAGGTCAAGTTGTAGAAGACCTGAATATTTGATTTTAGCATATTTGATAAACGACACGACAAAACCAACAATGTGGTTGTGCGCCCAGCGCAGACTCAGATCAGCCTGGGCAGCCGCCCAGTATAATCAGAGTCTTGGCTGTGCGCTTAAAGGACGGCTAAGGGTCTAAGCTACCTCCATGCGGACAGCGAAGACGCTGATCAGACTGGGCGGCTGCCCAGGCTGATCTGAGTCTGCACTGGGCGCACATGCCACTTTGTTGGTTTTGTCGTGTCGCATCTAGTAAAATTTTACAACTTAAGCATTTTATGACGCATAACCTAGTGAACATACTGCCTGAAGAACTGTTAAATGCAGGATCTGTATATTTAGCAAACAGCTTTGATTTACACTGAAAGACTATTTCATTACTATCTGGTTGAGTTATGTCCCTTTTCCGACACATATTACGTAGGAAAACCGTTTTGAATAAATACCCGAAGAATTACTCAAATAGGAGCTGTATACTTGGCATACGGCTACAGACGAAGTTATAGATGATCTGAGTATCTTTATAGCGACGTAACGTCAGATGTTGGTGACGATTAGCGTAACGTCCGAAAACGTCAGATTTTGAGCTCTGTGGCCAGTTCACTGCAACGGCCACAGCGCAGTTCTTCAAATATTTTCCTAAATTAATATAGTCAAACCTGTTTATGTGGTCACCTCCACTGAGGTGCCACCTGCCTTTAGTAGCCACTTTTCAGGATCCCTAGAACCAGAATACAGTGCAAATGAACCGGTATTAAGGGGTCACCTGTCTTAAGCGGACATTTTTGTGTCCCTTGGGTTACCCCTTAGAACAGGCTTGCCTCTACTTATCAAGAGTGAATTTAATTGCAAACTGCAACTGCTGGCATAATACATTTGGAAGATATAAATTTTCGGGACACCTTACGATTTGTTTTCTCGATTTCAATAGAACGTAATCAACGTAAAAATACAGTTGCGGACAAAACCGCTAGATTTGCTAATTTGTATTTTACATCGGCTCTCTGAAATAAATTCCAAAAGCATTCCTAGGAAAGAACTATTCTGAATAGGTATTTCTTGTCCGCCTGATTTATATTTATTTTATATTCAAGTATGATATGATTTTAATGCTCAGAAAATACCACCCAGTATGCGAAATAAAGAAATCTGGCGTTGCGGACAAAATTGCTAGATTTGGGAAATTTGGTGTTTCTTTAAATCGGATTACACACGTCGAAGTCTGATTTCACAATTCAAAAATGCAGAATAGGTAATGTATGCCAGTAAATTTTCTACTCACTTCTGCTTCGTATTGTTCTCTAATGGTCCCTTGATTTTTCGTAGGGTGCCACTTTTTAGTGCAAAAATCTGAAGTTTACCCTTTTCTCGAATCGTTAAATCTTAAGTTTTCTTCTAGACGGAAAGGCTTACCTTGTTGGCATTCCAGTGTGAGTTTACGTTACGCCACTCGCACCGATAGTAAAAATTTTGGCTGTTTCTGAGCTCTGGTTTCCAATTTAAGCTAAAATAACTAGGTTGCACAGCGAGTGCGTTGCAACGTCTTACCGCGTAAAATCTGACGTTGTTTGGCATTCAAAACAGCGTATTTATTTTTATGTCTCATAAATGAAAAGTTTTCTTTTATCATCCAAATGTTCAAGAAATAAACTTTGAAATAGTATAAAATTTATTACGTTTGCTCGTCCGTTAGAAATACTGTATGAGGGGAAAATTACAATGATGGCTTGAAAATGAAATTGTCACCAACATCTGACGTTACGTCAGCATCTTTTGTAAAATGTGATGAGTAATGTCCCTTTTCCGACATAGGCTTCTGCTATTGGAGAAACCTTATGAACAAAATATCTGCTGGAGCTGGGCTCCTTATATATGCTATACAGTCACGAACTGAGACATCTAGATCTACACTGTTTGCCTCCTTGTCTTTGCAGTCCCAATAGGTAATGTCTTGGACAAGACATGTTTTGAATGTTTTCGGACGTAAATTTTGTCGTCAGCTTTAAAAGGTTAAGGCGCAGTGTTACCGCATTTCCACCTCGATTTATGCAGGTTCTTAGTACTGAATTACTAAACAAAACATGCACCAAGTCAATCGTGGTCGTGATGAGCCAGGCGGACTTCTGGACGTTCAAATAAAGTACCGTATATATCCTAATAAATGACCCTGCTCTAATAAACGCCCCCCCCCCTCCTCTGTCTCTTTTCCGAAAACAATGTTGAATTTTTTGTTTGCTTTTCTGGTTCAGGTAGCTCTTTGAAATGGGGTTAACTGTTAAAGGCAAGAATTTGCTCCTAGAAGAGTAAATTCTTTCTTTTAAGACTTGATCCCTACTGAGAAGGGAGACAAAAAAGCGTTGTTTCTCTGAAAGTACATGTACCCCCATTCACCTTAATACTGTTCTACTAGAGTTATCTTGGCATTGGCTGATTTACTACACTTAAGGCTCTAAAAACGCCCTCGTTTCGTGAAATGCACTGCCCCCGGGGCTTTTAATAGGATTAATACGGTATTTTCGCAAAACACGCTTTTGGATAGTTTATCATTAGCTGAAAATGTTTTCATGGCTTAATATAGACAATAATGATTGAATGTGTTTTCTGGTAGATTCGTTCTTTTATATCCATAATTATTTCAAGTTATATGAGCCGCGACACAAGAAAACCAACAATGTGGTTGTGCGCCCAGTGCAGACTCAGATCAGCCTGGACATTTGCCCAGTCTGATCAGAATCTTCACTAAGCGCTTAAAGGGTAGCTAAGGGTCTAAGCTACCTTCATGCGGACAGCGAAGACTCTGATCAGACTGGGCGGATGCCCAGGCTGATCTGAGTCTGCGCTGGGCGCACAACCACATTGTTGGTTTTCTTGTGTCGCGGCTCATATATATATATATATGTACTTAGTACATTTAAAAACGCAACATTTTTGGTTTAATTGTACTGCAATTCACTTTCCCCAGCATAAACATAACCTTTGACCTCAAATACCAATAATGGGGATTTACGTATGTTTGTTTTCCATGGCGAGAAAGCTGAGCTGGGGAAAAGGACTGTGAAACGAAATTCAGACTTCAGACGTATGTGCTTGAATATTGGGAAAAAGGGTGACAAATGGAAAATTAAATTCCAATTTAAGCACATACTGGTAAAACGATTTAATGAGTAATATAATACATATATAAAAGCCATTTGGATATCTTGTTCGAGTTTGTCGAAGCAAAAAGCAATTGCGAATTTACGGGTTAAACATATTTTATTGCCTAAATAACATAGCAAAGGGATCGGGCTACAAGTTATCACAAAACAAGAAATATCTAAAAAAAAAAAAAAAAAAAAAAAAAAGAAGACAATTCGGCTTAGATTAAATAGAAGTGTGTTTTGTAATATGTATGTGTCAGGTACATGTAAGATTTAAGGAATGAATTTCATTTTTCTGAGGTCTATCGAAGTGTAAACTACATTGGTTCACTAGCAAAGTTTACATGAATTGGGTCACTGGCAAAGTTTACATGAACCCCGAAGGGGTTCATGTAAACTTTGCTAGTGACCCAATGTAGTTTACACTTCGATATTCGGGGTTCATGTAAACTTTGCTAGTGACCCAATGTAGTTTACACTTTGATAAACATCAGAAAAATTTAGTTCATTGCTTATATTTACATTCGTTTCAATTAAATCTTTCATGAACAATCTTAAATAAGCGCTAAAATTGAAGCAGTAAATCATGTACACGCAGTTTTTCTGCAAACAGCAGAACGGCATGCATGACGTCATGACGTTGCTGACGTCCAATCAGGTTGTAGAGAGCCATTGTTTTTTACGTCACTGACGTCGCGTGTCTCAATGTAATTATTGGAATGTAAACTACATTACGTTCCAATGGTTTACTATAAGGCTTTTCAGTAAATACACCAAGAATGTAAATATATCAGATTGTACGGATGCGCATGTTCATATGCATATTTATTGTTGGTGTTGGGGTTTCGATTTCGGAAATGCTGTTGAATTTTGATTTAGGTCTGTCTGTGTTGCACATAACAATGAGGACTGGTTGGCTGACCGCCCCACATATGGCCTTAAAAGTGTCGTAATTCCAACACAACGTCAACAACTAAGCCAGCAACAATTACTTAATTTCGTCTTCGATTCCGGTGTAAAGTTATTACATGAGCGACATGACAGGCGAAATGTTCTTTGGCAAAAAGCGATTTGGACCGAAACATCTGGACTCATCACGACACGGTTTATAGGCCAACAGTCAAATGAAACTGTAAGTAGAAAGCGGAAGTAAGCTACTTACATCAAAATTCCGGGTGTATTTATATTGGCCAATGAAGTACTTAAAATGTAGGTCAATAGTAAAGTTATACGGCTAAAGCCGAATTAGTTACAACCCTTCCTCTACAATAATAGTATGCATATCAACATGGCAGATAATTTTCTAATGACAGAATTATAATAACAATGTAAACGATGTTACTGAGGAGCTTCAAAACGCCACCTTTATATGTATACAAAACGCCAACTTTATATATGCTTCCATTCATACAGCCACCCGATCATCGCCCCGGAAAAGAGGAAATCACAAAATACAAACAACTTTGATATAGTAACAAATTTAAATGACCAAAAGAGAACACATTTAAGCCCATGTTGTCGGAACTAGGAAGTAATCGATATCTGCAAAGGTATTAAAAACAAAACATTTTAAAGCCACTCTGCAGATATGTCATTACATTATCAGAAATAATGTCTGAGAAAATAACTAAATAAGAAAAAAATATACAAACGAACGCAACTAAAAACAAGGACAGAAAGTACTATGTGTGAGCTGCAAACACCTTAGCGGGTTTCGTATCTCGCTACAACTGGATACAAAGGGAGCATTTTCTGTTATCAAAACACAATGATAGATAAGGATCACCCCCAACACCCCCCAAACTCCTAGGCATAACGGTGGACGGCTTGAAAAATAGAGAATACCATGTTAGTGTCTTCTGATATCAAGTTTATCAGGCGAGATCAGAAACAACGTAGGAATGGCGAGGCTTGCCGAGCCAGTCCGACGTTTTTCTGGTCGATCCTGATAAACTTGATATCATAGTATTCTATTTATCATGCATCATTAGTAGATTTTAAGACGAAAACAGAGTCGAACAAATTAAAAGTAAACGCAGTTTTGTTCGAACTTGCTGACGTCGCGAATGCATTATTACGTGAGTCGGTGACGTCTTTTAACCAATCGAGCTTTGCTATCACGATCAACGTCAGTATGTAGCCAATCGCCTTCTGAGATCGTTTCTGAAGGCATCGCCTGATAACATTCGCACAGGCTCAGTTCTAAAGTGGCATGATATCACATCATATTATCATACCCCTGTTATCAGGTGAATTTTGCAGCAGATGCATGATAAAACATTACTATCATCAGACAATGAAGGCTTACCATTTAATATATATTCAAAAACTTAAAGGATGAAATTCCCTTGCTTCTTTAACAGATGTATTGTTGCTGCTGTGTAGTTTTCACATTCGAAGGAAAAACGTAATGCGAATTTACCCGACATTTCTTAAGGACATATGCACTGGAACCTGGTTAAGCTATTTTATATGATGAAATGAAAAATACACATCACTGTGCAAAATCTAAAAAAAAAACTGAACTAGAAAGATAAACCTCCAGACTGTTCTCAGAAATTATCAATTCAAAATGAATTTTATATTACTTTAAATAACTTAGTCAAGGCAGAATGATATACGTTGGTAAGGATTCTTCTATCCTACAACGTCTTAATTTGCCGGGCCGCGTAGCGCAATCGGTAGGGCACCTGACTCATAAGTCAGAGGTCCTGGGTTCGAAACCAGGTCTGGCCACATACTTTCGTTTCTCCTTCCGCTTATTCAAGAAGGGCAGTTTTCAGTTACTAGCGAAAGTATGTGCTCTTAGTACTGGTTAACCGCTTCGGAGATCTAAGCCTGCCCAGGGAAAGTGTGACTAGGTTAAGTGACCGTCCCGACATGACCTTAGCTGTTTACCGTGGACGTTAACATAGGGAACTTTATGCTTCAATACGGCGGAAATAACCGATAGCGACTTACGGGTTTATCCGAGAGCTTACCTGTTGAAATCCTGTCGAGTGCTATATGCAATTACATTGGAATGTAATGTAAAATGTAAAATTAAACACATATATGATATTACGACAATTTTTTATAAGTTATGAACATAAACTTCAGTCTTTGTCCGTTAGTATGGTGTAAAAATATATAAAATAACTTCATGTTTTGATTCTTCCATCGGCTTTTGAAGTTTGAAGCTTCAGTCAGTTAAATTATATATGAATCATGCCGAAAATGCCCAAGAAGCTATGTTCAGCCTAAAATTTGAAAATGATTGAATTTTCTATAAAACTTTTATAAGTTATCACCATCGAGAGATTTTCATAAGGTTTACGTGGGTGTAATTCATTATAAAATAAGTACACTATAAGTATCTTCCATGGATCTCTAAACATGCAGAAAGTCGCGTTTCGATAAAATCTCGCTCATAATTGTCTCAAATAGTCTAAGTCCAAATCCGCCTATATTGCGCAAAGGCTTACACCACATCATTTCTTGTTTATATATTTCACATGATACTGTGTTTTAATGATCTAATCAAGAAAGGTCAAAATCTATATAGTCTGATTAAGAAAGAAAGAACGAAAGAAAGAACGCAAGAAAGGAAAAAAGAGAAAGAAGTCACTAAACTTTTACACGTGACAATCAAACATGAAAAGACAGTTAATCGACTAATTGTAGTTTTAAAATAAAAATCGTAATAAGCTAAAAAAATCAATTGTGTAAACAAATAATTAAATATTTTATGGTAATGTTAACTCAATCTATTAGTTATTATATAATTTCTAAAGTTTGTGCTAACAGTTTTGATTGAAATCTATTTGAGTGTGGTGGGGCGTATTTATCAACAAAGAAGCCGAAATATGTTTTGTCTATCACAGGGTAGAATCTTAGAAGCCGCAGAAACGTATATTTATTGACTAACTAACAGGCTGATTTGCTCATTTGTAATTAGGAGACATGGAGAGACTTAGCTATGAAAACATTTTTTTATGTTTTACTTTATTTGTAATATTTCTGTTCATAATGAAACTTTGTCTTTTCAACATATGACTGTTTTAGTGAAGCTAGAAAGGAATATTTAAAGGTAGGTTCCTGTTCTTTGAAATGCATCATAATTTTGATGATCTTTCATCCAAGTTGTTGGAAAGCACTTATAAAAGGGAATAAATAAGTTTCACTAAAAGGTGTAAATCAAAAAATTATTAGAAAAGTTGTTTTGCAAGGGATTTCCTAACACTGCTTCGCACACCAGTTAGCGCTATTTTTAGTTCGCGCCAAAAGTAAATAACGCAGCTGACGTCATGCTGCATTGCATTTTGGGATAGTTTCAACCCATCCGCCATGCCAGGACCTCTAGGAGAGCTCACGGCAAGGGAAAATTGACCTTTGGAGAATGGCATCAGAAATCGCGCACTTATAGACATGATAAACATAGTTATTTTTAGAACTGGAATTCCAACGAAAGAAAATAAGCCAAAAGGGAAAACAACTATTTTCTTCAACATCTAACGAGTTTCTCAGTGGCAACAAATTCAGAAAAATAAGAGAATTCAATACTGCTCAGAAAAAGACGAAATTATTTTGTGGCCATAATTGTTATCGCTAGCCCAGGAACCTACCTTTAAAGATAAAATTTTTGTGCTATTTTGTGCTAAATCAACCAACAAACAAAGTCTTAGTTTGCAAACTTGTACAAGATGCTTTAACCTCAATTTGTGTTCTGATATCACTTTAAAGGAATGAATAAGTGATATCACAAAATGAAATTTGTGATATTACAAAGTCGATTTTGGGAAATCAATAATTCGATTTTGGGATATTACAAAATCGAATTAATGATATCACAAAATAGCTGTGATTAAGTGATATATCAAAATCGAGTATCATATCACAAAGCAGCTGTGATAGTGATATCACAAAATCAATTTTGTCTTATTCTATTTGTGATATCACTAATTCGATTTTATGATATCACTAAATCGCACAAATTTTGTCTTATCACATTTCATTTTGTGATATCACTCATTTCAATTAGTGATATCACAAAACAGGTTATTTATAGTAAACGGCACCTCATAGATTTATAGCAAAATAGCACCTCATAAAATACGACATTATTGTGGACCACTTGAATACATGACTAGGTCTGCTTTGGGTTTTGGTATAAATTGCCTATGTGTCTGTTCATTCGTTTGTTTGCCCATTAACGTTTGCGTTACTATTTTCATAAGTGTGTAGCACTGGTCCGGCAACTTAAGTGAAAATCCTTTTCAGTCCCTCTCTCTTCCGACAGTCGATGTTTTGACATATTTCCATAATGAATATTCCATCGTCGAATTTGAATACCGGTATGTCTATTTGACGTGTCGGTGGAGAGTGTGGGGAGGATGGTATATTATCACAGGGTATAATCGATTCCGCTAATTTCAGCTTCCTGCAGAGACTGTACATCATATGTGGCTTCCGCCGAGACTGTCCGCGATCTCTAGCTTCCTGCCGAGACTTCTATACATGATAAATGGCTTCCTGCAGAGACTGTCCGCGTGATTCTGCTTCCTTCCGAGGCTCTCGGCAGGAAACAGAGTCACGCGGACAGTCTCTGCAGGAAGCCATTTTTCGAGGACAGGATTCCCAGCAGGAAGCAAGAGTTCGCGGACAGTCACAGCGGAAGCCAAATATGACGGACAGTCTCTGCAGGAAGCGAAAATTGGCGGACTGGTTTGTGCCCTGTGATTATTAAAATTAGCGACTGTGTCAACACTGTTCGCTCAGATATATCTGTCCGCTACTTTTGTTTAAATACGACATTTGTGTTTGCAGGTTCGTAAATCCATGTAGATGTTGCAATGCCGAGGATTGTTACCAGCAAGGACCGTGTGTTCAAGACCCTTCTTATTCTCGGAGCGTGTCTGCTTGTGGCGCAAGTGTTTATCGCATCGAATTACGGTAGGTCCATAGCCTGATAGACAGATAACGTTGAATGAACACCCCCGAGCGGGCACATGACGTCAAAATGACGTCGTTTTTACGTCGATGCGACGTCATTAAGGCGCATCGACGTCACAAAGACGTCATTTCAACGCCATGTGCCTGCTGGGCCGTATCTTTACTTAGTAACAGCGGGCACATGACGTCATATTGACGTTGATGCGACTTTATTGCACGACGTCGTAATTACGGCATACTGATGTCGATGCTACGTCATAACGTGGCATTGGTATTATTACGATGTCATTACGACGTCATGTACCTGCTGGATTTTTTCAACGATGTGTCTCTTCTATTAAAGTTGAATGGATATAGCGTTAAGGGAAACAACTCTCCCATTTTCCTTTTTGCCTCCCTTCTCACTGGAGGTCAATTCTTAGAGGACATAATTTGCTTCCATGGGAGATTAATTGATTGATTTATTGCGTAACGTCCACAGTAAACAGCTATGGTCATGTCGGGACGGTCAGTTAACCTAACCACACTATTCCTGGGCAGGCTTAGACCTCCTAAGCGGTTAACTAGTACACAGTTCACATACTTTCGCCAGTAACCGACAACTGCCCTTCTTGAATCAGCGGAAAGAGAAACGGAAGTATGTGGCCAAACCGGGTATCGAACCCAGGACCTCTGACTTAAGAGGCAGGTGCCCTACCGATTGCGCTACGCGGCCCGGCTCTTCCATGGGAGAACATTCGGCCTTTTTAAAGGAATTATGATCCCATTTTTGAACTACCTCTTTGTTCAGAGAAGCAAACAGGAAGTCAAAATGATTTTATCCTCGGTAAAAATTGCGGAAAAAGCTGGTGCACATGAAAGTTGGTTATATACCATGTAAACAAACGTTTAAGATTGACGAGTAGGTATTCGTAAGCAGTGAAACAGCGCCGTTGCAACGTCGATACATCGCCAGTAATGTTGCATCAACGTTGCTATGAGGTTCATTGGCGCCCCTATTCGAAAGCAAAGGAGAGGTTATACTTTACCTCCAGCGTCCGCATAAACTTTCGGAGTATGCGTCAGCGTTCGCGTCCTCTTTTATAACTTTGGCCTCGGTTTTGTCAGCATCTCGTAAACGGTTATCTGATTTCTATGCGTTAGCGGGTCTCGTTAGTCGTGACGGACGTTAATTGTTTTGCAGAGTGTTAAGTTTGTTACCAAACATTCACAACCAGCTTTCATTTGCATGAAACATCATTCGTGACGTTGTCAATTTGAATGTCATTCACGTTGTTCTCAAGGGGCTCGTCACTCTTTCTTCTTTTCTAGAAATAAATTTTCTTGAGAACTACATTGCCAGATTTTCGATATTTAGAATTTAGAAATAAAACTATCGAGGTTTTCCAGCCCGTTTGTCATGGCCGGAAACCCGGGTGAAAATTTCGTTTGCATAGCTTACCTACCGTGGTATTGCCTATTTGTTTTCGGTGTGTATAAAAGGTGTAACGGACACGGTCATAACTGGCCCTTTTCACACAATGATCTTTTTGTACTAGTATTTACTCTTTGCTTAGGCTTATTCTTCCGAAGAAACATTGAAATTAGTCATCTGTGCGTGCTATATATATAGTATTGAATTTTTCTAGTATAAATGAGCCCTGACACGACAAAACCGTCAAAACGGCATGTGCGCCCACCGAAGACTCGGATCAGCCTGGGCATCCGCCCAGTCTGATCGGAATCTTCGCTGCCCGCATAGAGCTAGCTTAGACCCTTAGCTGCTCTTTAAGCGCACAGGCAAGAGTCCGATGCCCAGGCTGATCTGAGGCTTCGCTAGGTGCACATGCCACTTTTTTTCCTCGTGTCGCGGGTCATTTTATGTACCGCGAACAACCTAAATATCTGGACTTATTTTCCAGTGACTGTAATTATCCTAAACTTTGAACATCTTGATTTAACACCCCCACCCTTTTTTTGACTAGTGGACTTGTCCACCCTTACTTAGGATGAGTCCATTTCTAGTTTGAGGGGTGCCTGGTGTATGTTGTCACTTTTATGTATTTTCATAGGAATTCTTGTAAGCAAACGGTGTTGATCCTGATCAGACACAATGTGGCGTCTGAAATGGGTCTATACTATTTTCATATGTCCCCAAAATGGGGTTTTGGTCTAAGAAGCAGCCTTTCAACTGACTAACAGTGTAACAGACGTAAAGGTTTTAGGGCACTCCTCCCTGTTTTCCCCTACCCCCTTTTTGAGAATGGGCAGAGGGAATAGCTCGAGGGGTGTGACTTCCTGTTTCCTTCGCTGGAAAGAATTTGCTCCTAGAGGACTACAATCGAAACGGGAAGCAACCCTGAAAACGGCACCCTTCCCCTATAAGCGAACACATTCACCAAAGGCCCCTGCCCATCGGGGCGCATGAAATAGATGGGCTGCCAGGTGCCTCTGCGGCAGAGCTGCAAGTAGCTGTAATAGCAGGGGCGTAGCTGGGGGCAATTTCATGATACGCACAACAATGTTTTATGCTCTACTTCTTGAAAGGAAAGCTAGTATTTCAGCCACTTTGGTAATTGGTATTGAAATCTTGTCTAATTTATAAAATTTCAGCATGCAAATATGCAGGTGCGTTTTGAAATTTTGTCAATTTTGACAAAATTTCAATACGCACTTGCGTATTTGCCGTATACGTAGCTACGCCCTTGAATAGGACATGTAAGGTCGGGTATAAGTCCTACACTCGGAGGCAACGTCTTGACATAACTGAAATATTGTGTACTGCGACGTTAAACCGCAATTCAACTGCAACAAGAAGTCTGGATTAAATTTATACTATTTTAGCGTTTGTGTCAGAAATGAATAAATGAATCAGAAACAAGAAAAATCTTTTTAAAAAAAAGATAATTGGCGCAGGTTAAATGGAAGTGTGATTTGTAATATGTCCCTAGGTGAACAGTTGACATTAACTTTCATGAATATGACTCAAGTGAGCTGTGTCGGTAGGCACCCGCAACCGTAATTTGACACTGGGTAGCGACAATGACCAGTCTCAAGATTGAATTGCCCATTTTGGAATTTCAAAATGGACCGCGGCCAATCTTGAGATTGATCTGATTCCAAAACAGTTACCAACATGATGCAATGTTTGGTTGTGTGTATTAAACCGAAAGTAGAAATCGAAAGTAGATCTAAAATGAAAAAAAATTTTTTTTGAATATCTGTGTCTGTTTTCGATAAAATTTCTATTGTAAATTTGCAAACAAGAGAAACGTTTTGAATTAACATCTGACAAAGTGCTAGTATTCACGCAGTGCAGTACAACAGAAAGAAATGAAAATTAAATATTCATTGACCTTTGATATCATATCAAAGGTCAATGAATATTTAATTTTCGATTTCTACTTTCGGTTTAATATGATGATTGGCTAAATTTTGACATACGCGTTATTTGACCAATAAAACCGTGTGAAATGTGGAGCAAAAGTGAAATTATGCTCGGCTGCACCGGGAAAAAAATCTATACTATAATTTGCCTATGTTCTTCTCATTTAGTATTAATATCGATTTCAATCATAACAATTAAAACTGAAACGATCTGATTACCTGGGCCTGTAGACCGTGATGTCAAATGAATAATTTCTATTCATTACTTTTAATTGACTTATTGGCTTCTATCAAGCGTCCTGTTATGAAATTACCTTCTGCAAGGCGGACAATGTACGTCACAATCATATGATTAGCCATTCGGAGCACCGCTCGGCCAATTCCGTGAGTCACGGAATTGGCCGAGCGGTGTTTCGATTGGTGATTATCTTGTGTTTTGAAAGAAAATTGAGCCGTGACACGACAAAACCAACAAAGTGGCATGATCGCAAAGCGAGACTAAGATCAACCTAGGCATTCGCCTA
Source organism: Ctena decussata (assembly GCA_963989385.1). NCBI lineage: Eukaryota > Metazoa > Mollusca > Bivalvia > Lucinida > Lucinidae > Ctena > Ctena decussata. The sequence continues at coordinate 28,633,296 of OZ022504.1, read as the reverse complement.
TATAGTCTTATCAGTCTTCGCTGTCCGCAAGGAGGTAGCTTAGATCCTTAGATACACTTAAACTGCACAGCGAAGACTCTGATCAGACCGGGCGGATGCCCAGGCTGATCCGAGTATTCGCTGGGCGGACATGCACGTTGTTGGTTTTGGCAAGTCACGGCTCAAATTATCTCAGACCAGCCACCAGGTAAGAAAATCAGCTTTTCACAGCTCTTACAAGGCCGATTTCAATGCCGTAAAAAGCAGTTACCCGTACCAATCGGACATCCTCAGGATACGGAATTAGCCGAAGTGTTACAATTGACCCCGAAGCACCTGTCATAGGTTTATGAAATGAACCCAGTTACCAGGATTCTTCGGAAAACTGAGCATGAGTACAGTTTTCCGAAGTGTCCTGTTAAATGGCTACATTTCATAAAATAATAACAAGGACGCTAGTGCGGGGAAACTGCGCTTTACGCCGACCCCCCCCCCCCCCCCCCCACCCCACCCCCCCCCCCCCCCAAAAAAAAAAAACAAACAAAAAAAAACGGAGTTTGCAGACCTGAGATAAAGCTGATTTTCTTAACTAACTCTGAAATAGGATCTTGTCAACTCTATATCTTGAATTTTATATGGGATATTTTAACTCGTCTCACTCAGAACTACTTTTTCAACATCCTTTGTTCTGAAAATAGAAGGTGTTTGATTCTGTGTATAGAATGTAGTCATACTTGGTTTGATTAAATCATCCCACATTGCCTTATTCTGTGTTGAAATGTTCTGAAAATCTTGTATCTCGACTATTTTTTAATCTTGAATATCTAATTTCTTAGTTAAACCAATGAAAACTTTCCATTTGAATTTAATTTTAGTGTGATTGATCATTTGCAAGGTCGAAATATTTCGACCATATGTGTTATGTAAATTTTAAAACTGGACGAAAACAATAATACTTTTTTGTTCGGGTGTTTTTTTCCATCCATCCACCGGTTTTTAACGTTACCAGGCACCAAAGGCACATTGATGCAACCCCAGGGTGTTTTTTATGTGTTAGGTTTCAAAATGTAATGACCGCGGGTATACCTTGATCCAAAAGAAATGTCAGGGCGGTAACAAATGTGCGCTGTCAATCACTGTCAAATTCGATCAGTCCTATAGAAGATTCGGTAGAATAAATTTTGCACGCTTGTTCAACTTCACTAAGCATAACGCTTTGTTATTGTAGCTCTTGTCACCACATTTACTGTCGTGTATGAAAGACGTATCTATGTTGATACCAAAAAGTAAGAAGGAATGTGCATTCTATTAAGATGATAATGATATTCTGCACGCAAGGAAGCGCCGTTTGCGGTGTGACGAATTCCGCCGCCGCGGGATTCGAACTAGAAAAGCCAGGTTTTTGCAGACTGCGCTTCCAACATTTATATACTTATAACATCATCCCTGTATGCAAAACCTCAAAATAGTCAGCATAGTGCCTAATATAAAAACTCACGACCATTTATTTACGCTTATATTCGCGAATCTCTCTTGGCTCGCAAAATGAAACATTTCACGAATATTGGAACGCTTAAGGTGGTGATTTATGGTAAATGTAAAAATCTGCATAAAACCATAAAAAAGTAAGGTATCTCCCTGAAAGTTAGCAGACTTCTAATTTTTGTTGTTCTTTACAGTTTAGAATACAAAATAGACGTACATGCTGCTTAAAAAGTGTTTTTATAAGGATAGATGAAAGGGTAGTTTTCTGCGCAATAATAAAAATATTAACATGGTTATTGAAAATTTACGTAGTACTGAAGGTGCGTTATTGGATAATGGTGAGCGTCCTAGCAATTATTTTTTCCAGCTCTTTCTCAAATTGTAATGTAGACCAGATGAAAACGGTAGATTTTTCTCAAATGTTCAACCATGTACAAGGTAACGTACACTGGATGCATTTATTGAATATAGGATAGGCAAGCATACCTATGTAACACCTACAGTATAAATAATACATTACTTACATGATCACTGGTGTGTAGATGAAATTGTTCAACCTTGTTAAAATAGTCTCACCTGTCTCACCTGTGTGTTTTGACAAAAAAATTGGACACAGACCGCATCTATTTTCGTCTGCTCAGCCTGATAATGTGTGAAAGAGTTTGAAAAATAATTGCTAGGACGCTCTCCATTATGCAACAAGGAACTTTCAGCACTAAGTATGTTTTCAATAACAACATTATTTTTTTTCAGATTATTGCGCACAAAAATACCCTTTGATCTTTCCTTATTAAAACACTTTTTAACATTAATAAATGCTGCATTTTGGGAGTCTGAATTGTGAGAAACAACATAAAGAAGGCATATGCTAAGTTTTGGAAAGATCGGTGGTATTTTGAGTGTTTTATGCAGATTTTTGTCTTTCTCCCAAAACAGTGATTATCACCACCTTAGCAGATTTTTGTCTTTGCCCCAAATCAGTGATTATCACCACCTTAAGGTAAATAGTAAATGAATACCTAATTGGATGTGCGAAAAGCAAATGATAAGATCAGCCTGTGTATTTGATCAGTCGTGGGTGAAGCGCCGGCCTGCTGATCTAGCGGTCCCGGAGGCGTCCTCAATCGCAAACCGGGTTCCATTGCACAGAGCCTTTCATTAGCTCACCTGTCAAGGTGAGCTTATAGTATAGACTTGGTCCGTCGTCCGTCGTCGTCGTCGTCGGCGTCGTCGTCGTCGGCGTCCACAATTTTAAACATCTTCTTCTCAGAAACCACTGGGCCGATTGAAGCCAGATTTCATATGGAGTCTCAGTGGGATGGGGGAACGAAAGTTTATATATTTGGTCCAGGTCACATGACCAAGATGGCCGCCACGCCCATATATGGTAAAAACCCTTCAAAAATCTTCTTCTCCAGAACCAAAAGGCCTATGACCTTGAAACTTGGTATGTAGCATTGGGCATGCGGGCCCATCATAATTTATATAAATCATGACCTTGTGATGACCTTGACCTAATTTATGACATGGTCAAGTTTGGTACGTTAGGCTTTTATATGGGAAAACGCTTAAACGGTGGATTTCTTAGAAACCATTTAAGTCTAAGGTACAATACTTGGTATACATGGTTGACTAAATGACCAGATGAAGATATTATGTCACTAAAGGTCAAGGTCATTCCTACCGGACCATCCGTCGTCAAGATTTTCAAACATCTTCTCTTTGAAACCACTAGGCCGATTGAAGCCAAATTTCATATGGAGTCTCAGTAGGATGGGGGAACGAAAGTTTATATATTTGGTCCAGGTCACATGACCAAGATGGCCGCCATGCACATATTTGGTAAAAACCCTTCAAAAATCTTCTTCTCCAGAACCAAAAGGCCTATGACCTTGAAACTTGGTTTGTAGCATCGGGCATGCGGGCCAATCAAAGTTTATACAAATCATGACCTTGCGTTGACCTTGACCTAATTTACGGCATGGTCAATTTTGGTACGTTAGGCTTTTATATTGGAAAACGCTTAAACAGTGGATTTCTCAGAAACTATTTAAGTCTAAGGTACAATACTTGGTATATATGGTCGACTAAATGACCAGATGAAGATATTATGTCACTAAAGGTCAAGGTCATTCCGTCGGACCATCCGTTGTCAAGATTTTCAAACATCTTCTCCTCTGAAACCACTAGGCCGATTGAAGCCAGATTTCATATGGAGTCTCAATGGGATGGGGGAACGAAAGTTTATATATTTGGTCCAGGTCACATGACCAAGATGGCCGCTATGCCCATATATGGTAAAAACCCTTCAAAAATCTTCTTCTCCAGAACCAAAAGGCCTATGACCTTGAAACTTGGTGTGTAGCATCGGGCATGCGGGCCCATCATATTTTATACAAATCATGATCTTGCGTTGACCTTGACCTAATTTACGGGATGGTCAACTTTGGTACGTAAGGCTTTTATATGGGAAAACGCTTAAACAGTGGATTTCTCAGAAACTATTTAAGTATTAGGTACAATATTTGGTATACATGGTCGACTAAATGACCAGATAAGATATTATGTCACTAAAGGTCAAGGTCGTTCCGTCGGACCATCCGTCGTCAAAATTTTCAAACATCTTCTCCTCTGAAACCACTAGGCCGATTGAAGCCAAATTTCATATGGATCTCAGTGGGTTGGGGGAACGAAAGTTTATACCCGGGGTCTGGGTCACATGACCAAGATGGCCACCATGCCCATATATGGTAAAAACCCTTCGAAAATCTTCTTCTCTAGAACCAAAAGGCCTATGACCTTGAAACATGGTATGTAGCATAAGGCATGCTGGCCCATCATAGTTTATACAAATGATGACCATGTGTTGACCTTGAATTAATTGACGACATGGTCAACTTTGGTATGTTAGGCTTTTATATGGGAAAACGCTTATACAGTGGATTTCTCAGAAACCATTTAAGTCTTAGGTACAATACATGGTATATATGGTCAACTAAATGACCAGATGAAGATATTATGTCACTGAAAGGTCAAGGTCATTTTGTCGGTCTGTCCGTCATCAAGATTTTCAAAACATCTACTCCTCTGAAACCACTGGTCTGATTGAAGCAAAATTTCATATGGAGTCTAAGTGTGATCAGGGAATAAAAGTTTGTTCTCAGGGTCTTGACCAAGATGGCCGCCATGCCCGTATATGGTAAAAACCCTTCAAAATCTTCTTCTCCAGAACCAAAAGGTGTATGACCTTGAAACTTGGTATGTAGCTTTGGGCACTCAAGCCCATCATAGTTTATACAAATGATCGTGAGTTCAACATTTTTAGAGGACTTCTTCTCTAAAACTACTGGGCCAATTTTAATTAAATTTCATATGCAGCCTTCAGGCAAAGCGGGAAAGAACTTTTATATATTTGGCCCAGGTCACATGACCAAGATGGCCGCCATGCCCATATATGGTAAAAACCTTAAAAATTCTTCTTCTCGAGAACCACTGGGCCGATTGCCTTGAAACTTGGTATGTAGCATCATGGACTCTAGTACTACAAAGTTTATATAAATGATGACCTTAGGTTGACCTTGACTTATTTTATGGCGAGGTCAAATTTGGTCCCTTAGGCTTTTGAAGGGGAAAAGACGAGAAAGTGCATTTTGCTGTTGCTATTGAGCTCTGTGATATGGAAATGCAGTCAACTTCAACCTCTATAAATACTAGAGGTCAAGGTCATTTAGTGATTTTATAGAAGTGGCCATGGTGGAACAGTTTACACACTCACTATCCAATCCTATAGAATTGCAGCCTGTTTACTAGCCTGCCTGAGCCGAAAGCTTGCATTTTGGCCACTTGACCTGAGCATATACTGGCAGGTGAGCGATCGTTGCCCTTGGGCTACTTGTTACACCATCCCATTGTCCTGATATGACTGAAATACTGCTTAAAAAGGACGTAAAATCGCAAGTCATCAATCCATCCCTTTTTGATCGACATTGTACAAGCTAGGTGCGTCTGTTGTTGGCTATACCGCATATCCAGTTGTTGCATAACTTTACATTGTATTTGCAAGTTTTGTTACAGCTAAATAATGTTTGTTACCGGTGAGTGAGCAGCGTGTATATCCTGCGCTCCTTTTTGAACAATAGAAAAGTCTAGGGGAAGGTACAAAGATAACTCCGCCCTGACATTTCTTTTGGATCAAGGTATAGACACAGTTTAAACTTTGAGTACATTAACAATGAATTAATGGGGTATGTCATGCGTCGAAACTTAACATAGTCACGATAGTTGAGCACCTCGACCAATTACCCTTACAGCACCAAAAATTAAAATAGGTTAACAACGTAAATCCAGATGAGGCGGCTCATAATGAGCCGCCTCATCCGGATCTACGTTGTTTGCCCTCTAGTCTATAAACTCCCAATACGATGAAGCTTGGGTAAACTTTTTTTTCCTTTTTAGCTCGCCTGTACGAAAGTTCAGGAAGAGCTATTGTTGTCACCCTGGCGTCAGCGTCGGCGTCGGCGTCCGGATTGGATGTTTTGGTTAAAGTTTTATTATGTGATGGGCGATGCACTGTAGGCGAGCTATCCTGTACGCGGACAGGTCTTGTTAAACTTTTGCAGACGTAAATTTTTTTCGTCGCCTTTTTTGCGTTTTAAGGATTAAACAAAGCACTTTTGTTAGGGACTTTTCAACCTTTGAATTTAGATCGCTATTTCGTGATGACTGTATAAAACTAATGGCTGGGTGTCAAGCAATGTAGATCCCGGTCAGATTGTTACTCTGGGAGCATTTGATTTGGATTTGACTTGTTTCCATAGGCATGTTTGTCCCAATAGCTAAAGTTTAAGGTATTTAAAAATGGGTCTGTACTAGGATATCTGATTGAAAAATATTAAAAAATACATTTACTTTAGTCTTGTTAAAGAATCTGATTGCTTTGATTTTTAGCTCGCCTGAACGAAAGTTCAGGAAGAGCTATTGTTGTCACCTTGGCGTCGGCGTCCGCGTCAGCGTCCGCGTCGGCGTCCGCGTCAGCGTCCGCGTCGGCGTCCGGATTGGATGTTTTGGTTAAAGTTTTTTTAAAGACCTATATCTCCTAAACCCATTGATGGATTCTTTTGACACTTGCACTGTAGTTAGATATTGGTCCAAAGTTTAACAGGGTACCACCCCCACCCCACAAGGTCATGGACTTAGAAAATTGGGAGTTTTTTGGACTGGATGTTTTGGTTAAAGTTTTATAAAGCTCTATATCTCCTTAACCCATGGATGGATTCCTTTGATACTTGCACTGAAGTTAGATATTGGTCTAAAGTTTTCCAAGATACTACCCCCATCTGCCTCAGTGACCTTGATGCCAAGGTCATGGACTTAGAAAATTGTCTTTTTATTGATTGATTGTTTTGGTTAAAGTTTTTTAAAGACCCATATCTCCTGAACCCATGAATGAATTCTTTTGATATTTGCACTGTAGTTAGATATTAGTTCAAAGTTTTACAGAGTACTACCCCAACCCCGCTCAGTGACCTTGATGTCAAGGTCAGGGACTTAGGAAATTTTTGTCTTTATTAAAGTTTTCTAATTGCATACTGATTCATAATGCTTGGCAGAGATATAGTTTACGCTGGAACTGATGTTAGACACTTTTTTGAGTTTTTACAAAATACTATATACTTACCCTATTGGATAACCTTTAAGTCAAGGTCATCGACTTAGAATTTTGTCTTAAAGATTTTGGTTAAAGTTTTATTTTTATGAAGACATAATTTCACAGTGCCACAATGGACTCAGTTGATACTATTACTTGGACTGATGTTAGATAATGGTTCAGGGTTTTGATACATCCTGCCTCCCCCCTCTCCCCACCCCCTACCTAAGGTTCTTTGACCTTAAGCTCATGGACTTTGAAATTTCATGTGGATTTTTTTCTGATTTTAATTTTATTTTAACACTTATTTCTGAGATAGCTTTTGTTTCTAAACGTGTTGTCATTATGGACATGCTTGCCTGAAGTTTTATGCATAGCAGTCCACATCACCATAGCGACTGTGTGATGGGCAAGCACCAATTCAGGCGAGCTATGCTGTCAGGCGACAGCTCTTGTTCTAAATACTAGATATTTAATAATGGTTCAGATTTGGAGATTTGGCGTTTTTTAGCTCGCCATTGTTTTTTCTTGGACGTGGGCGTGGGCGTCACACGTTAAAGTTTTACGTTAAAGTTTTTTCATGTGATGGGAAAGGCACTGCGGGCGAGCTATGTTGTACGGGGCAGGTCTTTAATGATAGTTACGAGCAAAGTTGTCCTATTTCTTGGGCTCCGGCGGAACAAATGGACTGCCAAGCTCACTGGGTACACAGCATTGAATCAACACTGAACCTGTTTTGATTCAACATCATGACGTTGAATCCACGTTGATTCAATGTTGATTCAACGTAGTGTGTCTGCTGGGTTGTGCGCCAGTAGGGGATACCCTTAAGGTCTCCATAGTTCTATATGCGGTAAAAAGGTCTAAACGCAAAAAGCGCTTCAACCTTCACGTTTGCTGACAAAATATGGGATCATGCGCATATACTGATCCATATACCTGACACAAAGTATGGGGAACGTGTTTCTGGAAAACGACAAATGAGCGATGCAATGTAAACAAAAGCGGTACAGTGAACGTGACAACACGGTTGTACATTGTATTTTTATCAATTTTTCATTGTTCATGAAATCGAAAGTAGGTCATTAATGACCCAAATCATTTTTAACCGTTTTTAGCTCGCCTGAACGAAAGTTCAGGAAGAGCTATTGTTGTCACCACGGCGTCGGCGTCCGCGTCCGCGTCAGCGTCAGCGTCCGCGCCTGCGTTCGAATTGGATGTTTTGGTTAAAGTTTTTTAAAGATCTATATCTCCTTAACCCATGGATGGATTCTTTTGATACTTGCACTGTAGCTAGATATTGGTCTAAGGTTTAACAGGGTACCACCCCGACCCCACTCTGTGACCTTGATGTCAAGGTCATGGACTTAGAAAATTGGTGTTTTTTTGGACTGGATGTTTTGGTTAAAGTTTTATAAAGCCCAATATCTCCTGAACCCATGGATGGATTCCTTTGATACTTGCACTAAAGTTAGATATTAGTCTGAAGTTTTCGGAGGTACCACCCCCACCCCCCTTTGTGACCTTGATGTCAAGGTCATGGACTTAGAATATTGTCTTTTTATTGATTGTATGTTTTGGTTAAAGTTTTTTAAAGACACATATCTCCTGAACCCAGAGATGAGTTCTTTTTTTATATTTGCACTGTAGTTAGATCTACAGAGTACTACCCCAACCCCGCTCAGTGATCTTGATGTCAAGGTCAGGGACTTAGGAAATTTTTGTCTTTTTTAAAGTTTTGTAATTGCTTACTGATTCATAATGCTTTGCAGAGATTTAGTTTATACTTGAACTGATGTTAGACTCTTTTTTGAGTTTTTACAAAACACCTTATACTTACCCCACTGGGTGAACTTGAAGTCAAGGTCATCGACTTAGAATTTTGTTTTAAAGATTTTGGTTAAAGTTTTATATTTATGAAGACATAATTTCACAGTGCCACGATGATGGACTCAGTTGATACTAATACTTGGGCTGATGTTAGATAATGGTTCAGGGTTTTGATACATACTAGCGCCCCCCCCCCCCCCCCCCCCCCCCGCCCATCAGTTTTTTTTTACCTCAAGCTCATGGACTTTGAAATTTCATTTCATTTTTTTTATTTTAATTTTATTTTAAGACTCATTTCTGAGATAGCTTTTGTGTGTTTTCATTATGGACATGCTTGCATGAAGTTTTATGCATAGCAGTCCACATAGCCCACCCCCCCCCCCCCCACCCCCACCGTCAGTTTTTTTTTCATGTTTTTTTTTCATGTTTTTTTATTCTAATTTTATTTTAAGACTTATTTCTGAGATAGCTTTTGTTTATAAATGTGTTTTCATTACGGACATGCTTGCATGAAGTTTTATGCATAGCAGTCCACACCAACATAGCGGCTGAGTGATGGGCAAGCACCAATTCAGGCGAGCTATGCTGTCAGGCGACAGCTCTTGTTTTTTTTTTTATATGAAACTCAATGATGTTTTAGTTTGCTAATCGCCGTCATTTATACAATGGCGAAACTGTGGCGAGAAGCTTACAGCGATATTTCACGATCATTTGTTTTTCATGCTGATAGAACAATGGGTCATTTAAAGGATAAAATTTGCTCTCCCTTCTCAGAAGTTTCAGGTCAGTCTTAAAAAATGAAGGAGCCCCGAAAGCGCTAGCCTGCTGATCTAGCGGTCCCGGGTGGAGCCCCGCTGTAGGCGGGAATCTTTCAACCGTAAAAGGGTTCCATTGCACACAGCCTTTCATTAGCACCCACCTGTCGTCCTGATATGACCCAAATACTGTTGAGAAGGACGTAAAATCACAAGTCATCCAGCCGGGATTTGACTTATAAGCCGGAGGTCCTGGGTTCGATACCCGGCCCGGCCACTTACTTTCATTTCTCTTTCCGATGATTCAATAAAGGGCGGTGAATGTAAGTGCACTTAGTACTGGTTAACCAGATTTGCACAGAAAGTACCTCAGACTTGTCCCCAAACTATCTTCTTTCTTGAACTCTTGAGATACCTGATATTTTCTTCATTCAATAATTGATTTTTCTTGGAAAATGAAGCAAATTATTGGCAGGAATTTAACAGAGTCGCTCTATAGTTGCTTCATTACCGTATATTCCCTAAATATTGACATAACGGTGTGTTCATTACCGTATACATTGTATTACCTAAATATTACGAGTCCTGCAACGTTTTAAAGTGGACTCAGATATGACAAAGGCCATTTGAGCCACGTCACGACAAAACCAACAATGTGGTTGTGCGCCCAGTGCAGACTCAGAGTCAGACTGGACATCCGCCCAGTTTGACCAGACTCTTCGTTAAATGCTCAAATGGTAGCTAAGGGTCTACGCTACCTCCATGCGGACAGCGAAGACTCTGATCAGACTGGGCGGATGCCCAGGCTGATCTGAGTCTGCGCTGGGCGCACAACCACTTTGTTTGTTTTCTCGTGTCGCGGCTTATTTGATATAATCAATGGATGTTTTACGAGTCCAAAGAATGGCTGGAACCGAGGAGCTAATCAGAGTGTACGTATGTAGGAACAGTCTGGTTTCCTCTGGTATAATATGGTCAGATATGTGGGGCCAGTGCAACAAATGCTGACAATCTAGAGTTTTTGCAAACGTGACAACGCATCAGATCTCAAATGAGACACGTGTATGCGTGCCCAACATGGATGACTTGCGGCTTTACGGTCTTTTCAGCAGTTTCAGTCATTTCAAGCCGTTGGAAGGGTGATAATGAAAGCTGTATGCAATGGAACCTCCAAGTCATGCTTGTACATCGAGCCACCCGTCTGATATTGGTGGGATGGGTGGTGAAAGATAGCTGTAAGATAATTTACCCTCTGTGCGGTCGATCTTCTCTCTGTTATGGCGTAGCTACAAGTCTTACCAAGTATTTACAAAAAGGCTTGGTCAACACTCAGCGAGCACAAACTGTGGTTATGTTACCTCTTTAAGCCCCAGTGACGAAATTCACGCCTGGTAAACTATCACAGGTACCTCCGGCGGAGGTACCGATAAAAAGTTGTGACAGGCATCCGGAGCTACCTGTGACGACCCAAAAATATACAAAAATGGGTAGGTATTCGTCTTTTGTGATAAAATACAAAATAACCAGGCCCCGAGGTTATAAAACTTTTTTCATGCTCAACTCAGCTGAGCATGAAATTTAAAATGCCCATTAATATAAAAATACCAAGAAAGGCTCAGATAAGCCAAGAAGGCTATTTTTTCTACTCATAAATATTAAAATGCCAACAATTGTTGGCATTTTAAAATTTATGAGCAGAAAAAATTTCATGCTCAGCTGAGTTGAGCATGAAAAAGTTTTATAACCTCGGGGCCTGGGAGTTTATTAAAAATCAAATAGTACTATTCGACCCTTATAGACATAAAGTTTTGTCACACATTACATCCCCCAGAACTTTGCATATTTACCAAAGATACGACTTTTGAAGCGGCTTTGATATCAGCCCACAGTATTCAAACATAAAGAATTACGCCGTTTTGGTTTAAGATAAAGCGATCTTGCACACTAAACTGTTTTTCTCGGCAAACTGATGTTAAGATAACCTCCTTGCCCAAATATAAATGTCGATTGACTACAAATAAGGCTTTATTTTTCAAAACAACAGCTGGAGGTGCCTGCAATGGCGTGGAGGTGCCTGTGATGTAAGAAAATAAAGTGAAAATCTGAATGGTTATTGCAGCTGGAAATATTGACATACTTCTTCTCTTGACCACTGCATGGAAAGAATCATTCATTCAACGCCCCTATAAGCTATCATAATGCGAATATCAGAAACTCCATGAACACCATCTAAAAGAGTTATTGCCTATTTTTAGCTCGCCTGAACGAAAGTTCAGGAAGCGCTATTGTTGTCACCTTGGCGTCGGCGTCCGCGTCCGCGTCAGCGTCCGCGTCCACGTCAGCGTCGGCGTCGGCGTCCGGATTGGATGTTTTGGTTAAAGTTTTTTAAAGACCTATATCTCCCTAACCCATGTATGGATTCTTTTGATACTTGCACTGTAGTTAGATATTGGTCCAAAGTTTAACAGGGTACCACCCCCACCCCACTTCGTGACCTTGATGTCAAGGTCATGGACTTAGAAAATTGGGAGTTTTTTGGACTGGATGTTTTGGTTAAAGTTTTATAAAGCCCAATATCTCCTTAACCCATGGATGGATTCCTTTGATACTTGCACTATAGTTAGATATCGGTTCAAAGTTTTCCAAGGTACTACCCCCACCCCCTCAGTGACCTTGATGTCAAGGTCATGGACTTAGAAAATTGTCCTTTTATTGATTGGATGTTTTGGTTAAAGTTTTTTAAAGACACATATCTCCTGAACCCATAGATGAATTCTTTTTATATTTGCACTGTAGTTATATATTAGTATAAACTTTTACATAGTACTACCCCAACCCCGCTCAGTGACCTTGATGTCAAGGTCAGGGACTTAGGAAATTTGTTCTTTATTAAAGTGTTCTAATTGCATACTGATCCATAATGCTTGACAGAGATTTAGTTTACACTTGAACTGATGTTAGACACTTTTGAGTTTTTACAAAACACTATATACTTACCCCACTGGATGACCTTGAAGTCAAGGTTATCAACTTTGAATTTTGTCTACAAGATTTTGGTTAAAGTTATATATTTATAAGACATAATTTCACAGGGCCACAATGGACTCAGTTGATACTAATACTTGGACTGATATTGGATAATGGTTCAAGGTTTTGATACATCCTAGCCCCCCCCCCCCCCCCCCCCCCCACACACACACACACACCCCACCCCTTACCCCTCTCCCCCTTAGTTCTTTGTCCTCAAGCTCATGGACTTTGAAATTTCATGTGGATTTTTTTTTATTTTTATTTTATTTTAAGACTTATTTCTGAGATAGTGTTTGTTTATAAATGTGTTGTTATTATGGACATGCTTGTTTGAAGTTTTATGCCTAGCAGTTCACACCACCATAGCAACTGTGTCATGGGCAAGCACTTATTCAGGCGAGCTATGCTGTCAGGCGACAGCTCTTGTTTCTGCTTCTGTTAGTAATTTCTAAATTATTCTAAAACTATTCGATGGGGGACGTCTGCGCCCGCGGATTAATACGTAGGCGTCTCTTACCTGATGTCTGCAGCTAATGTGTCCCGCGGAATGCGAAAGTAAGTGTGGCTCGGAGAGGGATGCTCGTTGCCTTCCGAGACCTGCCATTATATCTTTTCTTTTAAACTTTTGGGGTTTAGCGACACTGAAGAAGCTAAATACAGAAACGGGCGTCTGTCGCACTAAATTTGGTATGAATACGTTTATATTAGTCAAATAGTGACGAACTGCACATAGTTGCTGAAAATTAACTGCCTAATTCAGTGTTAGAATCGTTATGAAATGCTCGCTTAAATAAGAGTCAACGTTTTTGTGAATAGTGATGACTATGATCGGGAGGTGCTGCCTGTGAGTCATTCCAACTCGTTAGAAATTGTCGAGGTCACACGCCATGCCAACTACACGTATGGTGTCAAATGGGTCAAAATTACCGACACCCGTCTATAGGCATACACGTACAGGTATCTATAGTGTTGATCCTTTCGGTACCTCATATGCGTGTCGCTCGCATGTGTCGTATGACGCTCGCTGTATGTGTTAACTTTGTGGTAACTGGAGTGATAGGTGCTACAAGTGATTCAGTCTGGCTATTTTTGAATCGCTGGCGCTAGAATCCAAATACACCAGCAAAGTCTCCGAATAGCCACTGCATCAAATTTGGTAACAAAAGAGCACTTTTACTACATAAGAGTCATCTTCGGAAATAGTGTTGTTTTGCAAACGTAGCTGGCATGGCGTGTGACCTCGACACTAACGAGCTGGAGTGACTAACAGGCAGTCATCGCCATTCATATAAACGTTGCCTCTTATTTAAGCGCATTTCATAACTATTCAAACACTGAATTAGGCAGTAAATTTTCAACAGCTACGTACAAAGTTTAAGAGTAACTACACTTCAGAGTAAACAACTCGTTAATGTTTGACTAACAGATATGGAAAAACGGTGATATGATATGCTTTGCATTTTGGATTTCTGTTATGAAGCATCAATGTAACGTGTCCTTATGTCCGCTTGTCTGTAGTCTGTTAGCAATAAGGTCACTTGTACATCTGCCCACTTTGCTTTCTGTTTTCCTTTGTAATTTAAAATATAGAGTAGGTAAAAACAGAAGTTAGTGTTGTTTCTATTTGGGGCAGGTGAACGGCCTCCTGTCTGGGAAAGAGCTGTTTATTCGGTTTACCATGCGTGTCTTTTATGAACTATAGTCAATGTATACTAACTTCCATCTTGGTTTTGAGAGCAGGATGTAGAATCTGATTGTATAAGTTCATGATCATTGTTTGTCGTTTTAACAAAAATGTGCTTGATATATGCATTATGATAGATTATTGCGACGTTGAATGAACGATTCTCTCAAGGCAGTGGTCTACAGATGAAAAATATCAATATTTGCAACCGCAATAAATCTTCGGATTCTCGCTATATTTTTGTTACATCACAGGCATCTCCATGCCGTTAGAGGCACCTCCAGTTTTTTTTTTTTTTTTTTTTTTTTTTTTTTTTACAGAATCCAGCCTTATTTGGAGTTTATCGGCATTTATATTTGGGCAAGGTGGTTTACTTTACGTCAGTGTGTCTAGATAAACAGACTTTTTTGCAAGAAAAGTGCATTTAGGACCTAAAATAGATGATTTTTGTCTGTTTTGAGTACTTTAGACTGACCTTAAAGCCATTTCAAAAGTCATATCTTCCGTATATATGTAAAGTTCCCGGGGATATATTGTGTGACAAACCTTAATGTATATTCGGGTCGAATAGCATTCTTTGGTTTTCAATAAGCCCCCTGGTTATTTTGTATTTTATCAAAAAAGACGAATATCTACCCATTTTTGTATATTTTTGGGCCGTCACAGGTAGCTCCGGATGCCTGTCACAACATTTAATCGGTACCTCCGCGGAGGTACCTGTGATAGTTTAACAGGCGTGAAATTTGCAAAATTTGCAAACAGCGTAGTTCCTGATAAGGGGGCTCATGATGAGCCGCCTCATCTAGATCTACACTGTTTGCCCTATAGTCTTTGAATTCTCAATATGAAATGTCCAAGACAAGGCATTTTTGTCCCCCGCCTTTTCGAAGAAAAGCGGAGGGACATAGTTTTCGGCATTCCGTCCTTCCGTCCGTCCGTCCTTCCGTCCATCCGTCCTTCCGTCCTTCCGTCCCCCTAAAGTAGTAGGCCACTTGTGTGCGCAACTCCTCCTACAGTTTTATGCCGATTCTTTCGAAACTTTACAGCTGTTTTTGTCATGGTCTGAAGATACGCATGTGGTTTGGATATAATCCTGAGATTATTTTTTGTCACTTTTTCCACAAGTTGAACTTAGTCATTTTATAGGCGTTTTTACTATCAAAGTAACTAGATAGTGGGTACCTTGTGTGCGCAACTCCTCCAACAGTTTTATGCCGATGCCTTTGAAACTTCACAGGCGTTTTGGTCATGGTTTGAAGATATGCATGTGGTTTGGATATAATCCTCACATTATTTTTTGTCACTTTTTCCACAAGTTGAACTTAGTCATTTTATAGGCGTTTTTACTATCAAAGTGACTAGATAGTGGGTACCTTGTGTGCGCAACTCCTCCAACAGTTTTATGCCGATGCCTTTGAAACTTCAGAGGTGTTTTGGTCATGGTCTGAAGATATGCATGTGGTTTGGATATAATCCTCACATTATTTTTGTCACTTTTTCCACAAGTTGAACTCAGTCATTTTTTAGGCGTTTTTACTTTCATAGTGACTAGATGGTGGGTACCTTGTGTGCGCAACTCCTCCAACAGTTTTATGCCGATGCCTTTGAAACTTCACAGGTATTTTGGTCATGGTCTGAAGATATGCATGTGGTTGGGATATAATCTTTACATTTTTTTTATCACTTTTTTCGCAAATTGAACTTAGCCATTTTTCATACATTTTTTTTCATACATTTTTACTATCAAAGTGAATAGATAGTTGGTACCTTGTGTGTGCAACTCCTCCTACAGTTTTATGCTGATTCCTTTGAAACTTCACAGGTGTTTTAATCATGGTGTGAAGATATGCATGTGGTTTGGATATAATTCTCACATTATTTTTTTTTATTTTTTCACATTTTTAATTTAGCCGCTTTTCCAGCTCAAACACTATATACAGTGTATATACAGTGGAGACCTAGTTTCCAAGGCGGGGGACATAAATTCCTTGAATTTGCTAGTTTTTTAATTTTTTGCAGATGTAAATTTTGTCGTCTGCCGCAGTAAGCAACAGGATTGCCGGAAGAAGAGGTGGACCGGTTTCAGAATTGTTTAGATGTTGTACAAAACATTGCATGGGCATGCCAGTAGCCTTTTGTTTCGCATTTTAGTTATACCACATTGATCGTTGTTCTGTCGGATCGCGTTCATTAAGTGATATCTATAATACTAACTAAACGAAGTAACGCATAAACTGCAAAATTGGTGGCATTTTCAAGCGTAATTTCTATACTGGTTCTTTCGCATATTGCTATCATTGATAATTTCGGTTAGCGTGTGTTTTAGTTTCACGTAGATTTAAAGAATTTGGGAATTAAATTCGCCTTTCATTTTAAATTCTCCCAAGTATTTTCCTAGAAACTTCGACTATTGGTCGAACTTTTTTGTTCGAGTAAAATAATCGTGTACTCGAATACACGTTTTAAATTAATCCGGTCGTTTCGGTTCTGCGTCGTTATGTCGGCGCGCTGCTTAGCAAGTCCAAATTTAGCAGGTTCTAATGCAAAAATCCGACCCATGAACGTACATCATTCCCCATAAATAACGATTTATTTTTGTATTTTTGCTCATATGTCTCATACGGATGAAGAACTAAATGGTCATAGTCCCGACGGCCCTAGCTCGAAACGACCCATTTTCTTCCAGAACGATAGTCAATACGAGTAGCCAATCGAACTCGCCCATTGAAGAATAAAGCTCAACGCACATGGTCTTTCGAAAAGTTGGACGGACACACGGCGCCAAGTGTGTGCGGCTATGGTTACGTACCGCTGAGCCACTTGGGGAACGTCGTTAGGAGAATTCAAACTGAACTGAACTTTCGAAAAGACAAAAATCAAAAATGTCTAAGGTTAACACACATGCGCCAGGTAAGAAAGGGCATTTTTCCAGCGAAGCAGACAAATCAATTTCAATGATTCAACGAAGCTAAATACTGAAATAAGCCTGGGCTTGAATATTTTCCCCTAAAACGTTCCAGGACCCAATTTTTCCAGAAAAAAAATACCCAGGACAGGTCACATAACCAAGATGGCAAACATTTATTATGGTAAAAAATTTCAAAAATCTTCTCCCCCAGAACCACGCCGTGCCGCGTAGTGCAATCGGTAGGGCACCTGACTCATAAATCAGAGGTCCTGGGTTCGAAACCCGGTCTGGCCACATACTTTCGTTTGTCCTTCCGCTGATTCAAGAAGGGCAGTTGTCAGTTACTGGCGAAAGTATGTGCACTTAGTACTGGTTAACCGCTTAGGAGGTCTAAGCCTGCCCAGGAATAGTGTTGTTAGGTTAACTGACCGTCCCGACATGACCTTAGCTGTTTACCGTGGACGTTAAGCATCAAATCAACCAATTCTCCCCCAGAACCACAAATCCTATGATTTTGAAACTTTGCATGTCGCATCAAGGACTCAAAGGCTCAACAAAATTTATATAAATGATGACCCTGGGATGACCTTGATCTGTTTTACGGCAAGGTCAACTTTTGAGTCACTTAGGTTTTTCTATAGGAAAAAGTGAAAAAAGTTGATTTTTTTTTAGACACAATTCAGTCTGCTACCTGAAAGTTTGTAGATGCAGACAACTAATTAGGTAAACGAAGCTTTAGTGATTATTCACGGTAAAGGTCATATCTTCACCTGGGCCTAAGGCCATTTACATTGAAAAATTAAAGCTCGCTTTTTAGCTCGCCTGAACGAAAGTTCAGGAAGAGCTATTGTTGTCACCACGGCGTCGGCGTCCGCGTCTGCGTCCGCGTCAGCGTCCGCGTCCGCGTCAGCGTCCGCGTCAGCGTCCGCGTCGGCGTTCGAATTGGATGTTTTGGTTAAAGTTTTTTAAAGACCTATATCTCCTTAACCCATGGATGGATTCTTTTGATACTTGCACTGTAGCTAGATATTGGTCTAAGGTTTAACAGGGTACCACCCCACCCCACTTTGTGACCTTGATGTCAAGGTCATGGACTTAGAAAATTGGTGTTTTTTTGGACTGGATGTTTTGGTTAAAGTTTTATAAAGCCCAATATCTCATGAACCCATGGATGGATTCCTTTGATACTTGCACTAAAGTTAGATATTGGTCTAAAGTTTTCGAAGGTACTACCCCCACCCCCCTCTGTGACCTTGATGTCAAGGTCATGGACTTAGAATATTGTCTTTTTATTGATTGGATGTTTTGGTTAAAGTTTTTTAAAGACACATATCTCCTGAACCCAGAGATGAATTCCTTTTATATTTGCACCGTAGTTAGATCTACAGAGTACTACCCCAACCCCGCTCAGTGATCTTGATGTCAAGGTCAGGGACTTAGGAAATTTTCGTCTTTTTTAAAGTTTTGTAATTGCATACTGATTCATAATGCTTTGCAGAGATATAGTTTATACTTGAACTGATGTTAGACTCTTTTTTGAGTTTTTACAAAACACCTTATACTTACCCCACTGGGTGACCTTGAAGTCAAGGTCATCGACTTAGAATTTTGTTTTAAAGATGTTGGTTAAAGTTTTATATTTATGAAGACATAATTTCACAGTGCCACGATGATGGACTCAGTTGATACTAATACTTGGGCTGATGTTAGATAATGGTTTAGGGTTTTGATACATACTAGTGCCCCCCCCCCCCCTAACCGTCAGTTTTTTAGCTCACCTGAGCCATAGGCTCAGGGTGAGCTATTGTGATCACCCAGTGTCCGTCGTCCGTCGTCCGTCGTGCGTCGTCCGTCGTCCGTCGTCCGTCGTGCGTCGTCAACAATTTGCTTTAAATGACATCTTCTCTGAAACCGCTAGGCCTAGGGCTTTGATATTTGGTATGAAGCATTGCCTAGTGGTCCTCTACCAAGTTTGTTCAAATGGTGGCCCCAGGGTCCAACATGGCCCTGGGGCAGGGGGTCTTGGGTTCGAAACTAAAAAATACTTAAAAATCTTCTTCTCCAGAACCGCTTGGCTCAGATGCTTGAAATTTGGTATGTAACATTGCCTAATGGTCCTCTACCAAGTTTGTTCAAATGGTGGCCCCAGGGTCCAAAATGGCCCTGGGGCAGGGGGTCTTGGGTTCGAAACTAAAAGATACTTAAAAATCTTCTTCTCCAGAACTGCTTGGCTCAGAGGCTTGAAATTTGGTATGAAGCATTGCCTAGTGGTCCTCTACCAAGTTTGTTCAAATGGTGGCCCCAGGGTCCAAAATGGCCCTGGGGCAGGGGGTCTTGGGTTCGAAACTAAAAGATACTTAAAAATCTTCTTCTCCAGAACTGCTTGGCTCAGAGGCTTGAAATTTGGTATGAAGCATTGCCTAGTGGTCCTCTACCAAGTTTGTTCAAATGGTGGCCCCAGGGTCCAAAATGGCCCTGGGGCAGGGGGTCTTGGGTTCGAAACTAAAAAATACTTAAAAATCTTCTTCTCCAGAACCGCTTGGCTCAGATGCTTGAAATTTGGTATGTAACATTGCCTAGTAGTCCTCTACCAAGTTTGTTCAAATGGTGGCCCCAGGGTCCAAAATGGCCCTGGGGCAGGGGGTCTTGGGTTCGAAACTAAAAGTTACTTAAAAACCTTCTTCTCCAGAACTGCTTGGCTCAGAGGCTTGAAGGCTTGAAATTTGGTATGAAGCATTGTCTAGTGGTCCTCTACCAAGTTTATTCAAATGGTGGCCCAAGGTTCCAAAATGGCCCTGGGGCAGGGGATCTTTGGTTCGAAACTAAAAAATACTTAAAAATCTTCTTCTCCAGAACTGCTTGGCTCAGATGCTTGAAATTTGGTATTGAACATTGCCTAGTGGTCCTCTACCAAGTTTGTTTAAATGGTGGCCCCAGGGTCCAAATTGGCCCTGGGGCAGGGGATCTTGGGTTTCGGAACTAAAAAATACTTAAAAATCTTCTTCTCCAGAACTGCTTTGCTCAGATGCTTGAAATTTGGTATGTAGCATTGTCTAGTGGTCCTCTACCAAATTTGTTCAAATGGTGGCCCCAGGGTCCAAAATGGCCCTGAGGCAGGGGTCTTTGGTTCGAAACTAAAAAATACTTAAAAATCTTCTTCTCCAGAACTGCTTGCCTCAGATGCTTGAAATTTGGTATGTTACATTGCCTAGTGGCCCTCTATCAAGTTTGTTCAAATGGTGGCCCCAGGGTTTCAAAATGGCCCCGGGGCAGGGAGTCCCAGGTTTGAATCCTAGAAATACATAGAAAAATATTAAAAAATCATCTACTTCAGAACTGCATGGCTCAGATGCTTGAAATTTGGTATGTAGCTTTGCCTAGTAGTCTTTTACCAAGTTTGTTCAAATGATGACCCCAGGGTCTAATATGGCCCCACCCTAGGGGGTCCTGAGTTTGAACCATAGAAATACATAGAAAAATATTCAAAAATCTTCTTCTTCAGAACCACTTGGCTCAGATGCTTGAAATTTAGTATGTAGCATTGCCTAGTGGTCCTTTACCAAAATTATTCAAATGATGGCCACAGGGTCCAAAATGGCCCAGCTCCAGGGGGTCCAGGGTTTGAACCATAGCAATATATAGAAAAATATTCAAAAATCTTCTTCAAAACCATTTGGAAGTGGTTGCAAACTATCAGCTTTGTTAAATGATGACCCTTGTTTGACCTTTAGCCTTTTTGGTCAGGTGAGCGATTCAGGGCCTCTTGGCCCTCTTGTTTACCTCAAGCTCATGGACTTTGAAATTTCATTTCATTTTTTTTATTCTAATTTTATTTTAAGACTTATTTCTGAGATAGCTTTTGTTTATAAATGTGTTTTCATTATGGACATGCTTGCATGAAGTTTTATGCATAGCAGTCCACACCACCATAGCGGCTGAGTGATGGGCAAGCACCAATTCAGGCGAGCTATGCTGTCAGGCGACATCTCTTGTTTATATATAAACTTGACCATCATGAAATATTTCCGCGCTTGCGCGGGCTCTTTTCTAGTATGTATACTAAAATTGCTAATGGGGCAAAACCAAATATTACTTTCCACGCCCATGGGCGTCGACTATGCCTTAGCGTTTCTACTTTCTCACTTGATTAGTGACCGTTCAAAACAATAATAATTATTATCTATTTTCAGATATAAGACAGTTACAATTCCGTAACGTCAACAGCTCAAGACTTGTAAGACAGCTTCACCTCTTTTCAAACGACACGTACAACTTCAACAAGGGAATAAAACTTACATTGCTGTCAAACGAGGTATGCGCAAGGGGGTGGGGAACAACGTTGAAACAGCGTCGTATCACTGGGACTTGATTCATACTGAATTGGTTACAAGAAATATAGATGATATATATACATATGTATATATAATCTTAATTCTTTATCCAAATTAATATGATTCAAGCCCCTATAGTCATATTAACGTAGATGTACCTCATGATTCTTGTCTTTTATTTTTTGAAGGGGTCAACATTGGCGGGATTTACTATTTTTTCCGTGGATTATGCGACCCTTTCATGATGCTCATGGGGGGAAGGGTCTGCATCGGTGGGGGCGGAATCAGAAGAATCTGCCCCTAGGGGATCGGATCCTTCCCTTCATGAGAGTAAGTAGACAGAAAGTAGGTATTATTGGTAAATGAAAGAGTGCTTCCTGTTCAAGGTATACCCATAAACCTCAAAGTAGTGCTTGAGCGTCCAATGACAAATTTGTCTTTTTGGTATTTAGTCCTTAGCAAAAAAAAAGGAGTATTAATGTTTAAATAATATATTAGTCATGCTGTTACAATGTACGGAATATATAGTGTAAATTATATGAATGAGGAAATGAACTCTATAAGCAATATGCTTCCGTTCAGATCCTCAATGAATATTACATGTATATGTCTTGTGAGTATATTTTGTATGAATAAAATATTGTTTAAACCAACGTAGACGTAACGTCAATCCGTTGCATTGGCATTGACTAAGGTGTATGGGTGTATTTCCATGTTTTTTCGCCATTCTTACAAAGGAGAACAACTTTCGTGACTTCCTGTTTGCTTCCCAGGACGACAAAGCCCGTCCAAAAAGTAGTCAACTCTTAAAGGAAAGCATTTGCTCTCAGTGGAGCAAATTCTTTCATTTAAGAGTTGACATCAATTTAAAAGGGAGACAAAACTAAAATGGAAGAGTTGCTTCCCCTGAAAGTGTACCCATTCCCCTTTATGCGACGCTGTTTCAAAGTTGTGCGCCGCCTGGGGATATAAAAATGAATTTAAAATGAGTACAGTGTGGCGTTTATCTAATTGTTAGGTACACTGTAAAAATGAATCCGTAGATTTTACGGTAAAATAACTGGCAACCAGCTGCCAGTCCTTTTACCGTTATTTTTCGGGCGCCCGTAAAAATTGCAGGAATCATCAAGCAGATTGGGACAGAATAGAGTAGGTGTCGTTTTGCTCTGATAGCCCTTCAACAATACAGTTATTTTCGAGTGCGGCCAGTTAACATAAAACTTCCATTTCGTGAGTTCTAACAATGTCTTACAGGCAAACGCCCGTAAAAATAACGGTAAAAGGACTGGCAGCCGGTTTCCAGTTATTCTACCGTAAATTCTACAGTATTTTTTACAGTGTATACCATTACCCAAAGTTAACCAAAATTATGTCCCCACCATAGGGGGCGGGGAGGGGGGCATATTGTGTTTGGTGCTGATACCGTTGGCGTCTGTGTAGCGGTAAATTTTAGGGTTCCTATTATTGTAGCAACTTTAAATTGTGTATGAGGATTGATATCTATAAGTACAACAGGAATTTTACATTAATCAGGACATGATGATCCATATTATATCAGGGTCCACTGATTTTGTTTCTAACCAGGTTCTTTAATACACAATATTTTCTATTTTGGCCATACAGTGACTCTGAAACTGTATAAAGGGCTGCAGTTTGTGTCACATTTTAAACTTTGGGCAACACTTGGTCTTTTGCGCTTAATATAATACAAGTCTGCCTCCATGAACCAAGTTACCCTACAAGTGCCAGTACCTTAATCAAGGCGACGTGTTACTCAAGGCACTAGGCGGGAGCATCCGTGTACTATGGACACATTTCTAGTTCCACCAGTTTTGAGATTTTTTAGAACGTGTACTAGTGATGGATTTCATCATTTGGTTTCTTCTTCTTCATGGTGAATTCTGCTGCGTTTTCCCTTCATTGGATTAGTTAAATATTCTTTCCGCAGTATTGAGGCTTGAAGGCGTTCATGCTTTTTTTTTCGTACCATGTCGCTGCCATGTCAGTATTTCAACCTGGTGCTGCTCTAACCTCCCCCACGTAAGGACGGTCATGCGCAAATTATAGCCATGTCAGGTATGATGTTAAAAGCTGTTGCTGACACTGAGAGGCTTATAATGGATCTTTCCGAAAGAAAGATGTTGGTAGAGATAGGGTTCCTGACCACATTTTCAGACGGAATTATTTAGATCCCCTCTCCCATCATAGTCATGTATGGTGTTCAGCTCGAAGGTCTTGATGAGAACATTTAAACAACTGATGACTTACGCTGGACCCCGCCACAGTCAGTCCCACCCCAACTTTCTTAAAGGGTCATGTTTCAATCAATCAAATCGATGAGATTTTTAGCAATTTATACCATAAGCGGGTTTCTCTAATTATACCTTATATCTGCCCACCCTTAAATGGTTAGGGGGCGGGGGGTGTAGCAGCGACACCATCAACCCGATACCCCTTAAGTCATGGCAATTACTTTATCGCCATTTTTCGGATCGACGGTGTCGCTAATTACTTATTAATCAATGATACCATCAATCCGATATCCTGAAAGTCATGGCAATAAAAATACTTGATCACCAATTATGTACCTGAATGGGACACATGGCCCAGCATACACACCACTTAGAAGTTCGAACTACATTCCCGAACACATGAATAACAGTTGCATGGATTTATCTTTTCAGAGTCTCCCAGCTTCTAAGTTGAAATTGTCAGGTTTTCAAAACGGCAGTCAACCAAATCGGAGTGAAGGTCATCATGAAGGTCACGACGGATTCGCTCTGGCGGCAAGCGTCCGTGAGATATGCAAATCCGTGAAAGAAAGAAGTATCGGGAGATTTTTCGGCATGCAGGGGTCAGTTGCTAAGCGGTTGTTATACTGTCCTATGGAAAAAGTCGGGACTACTTTTTGGCGGAGGGTTTTATACATACTAACTACAAAGGATGCCTCAAAATACAAAAATCCATACGACGTGCCTATTCAAACAGCACTGAAAGCTGACAGGCAGTATAATGTACCATCCAGAACGTATCTATCGCCTCTCTTGAAAAGCAATTCGTTTACATTTTTAGTAGTCAGAAACCCCTTTTCAAGGCTTCTATCAGCATTTGTAGATAAACTAGTCCCGCCCAACCCACACTACTGGAAGGCATTCGGTTCTAAAGCTATTCTTGCGTATCGGAAAAATGCAAGCAGTCGGAGTAAATTATATGGTCATGACGTCACATTTTCGGAATTTGTGAAACATGTAGTAGCCAGTGAGAAGACGAAAAGGAATCTAGACCCCCATTTCATTAGTACATTTTCTAGTTGCAAACCTTGTGAAACAAACTATAATTATATCGGTAAAATGGAAACTTTTAAAGATGATGTGATGTTTATCTTAAGCAAAGTCGGAATGAATTCTTCAGTAAAAATTTTGTCGGAACCCGACAAATTTAAAGATTTGACTATTGATGACGCTATAACAGACAGCATTTACAGCCCTTTTGGCTGGATGAAGACTGTGAAACCTATAATAAGCTGGGATAAAGCGCTCAGGAGAGTCTGGCTAAAGCTACAGATGAGAGGAATCATCTCAGTTACAGAAGCGTTTGATTCACACGTGAGTGCCAGCGACTTAGCAAAAAATATATCAGCGGATGATTTTATAGAGAAAGCTAGAAGAGCTCATTTGCTTTCTAAACCCGAAGATCTGAAACAGCAGAAGCTTGAGGTGATGAAAGAGGCATTTATGACTCTGCATATTGATGATTTGAATGCATTTGTTAAAACTTATAAATACGACTTTTCATTGTTCGGGTATGACGACTATCCATCGTTACTTTTTGAACGACCCAGGGAGCCGCAAGTGCCTACAAAATACTTTAATTACGACCATCTGAACTGATATCTGAACTATGGTACAAAATGGTATATTACCGCACCAAGAGTCACATCTATGCAGACTGGTTAGTGTCTGCCTCCTGTTTCGTGCCCAGTGCGTAGACAACATCAATACAACGTTTTATTAATTAACCGATAGGAATGCAGTACTTATATGGCAAAATCAGTCCATATCATACCAGTCATAAACTGGGCTTATTTTGACAAACTGGCCAATACATTCCAACTTGGTAAATACAGACGAAACTCGCCCAGAACAACTCGGCCAATATCAGTGACGTCAAACTCGGCCAACAGACGTCAATTAATAAAATAGTAATGGCCCAGTTACAGGTCCGAGGTCTGCTGTATTGGCCCCAGACTGGCTTCTGTCTCGGTCAATAAAGCAGACCTCGCACCTGTAACTGGGCCAATACGAATTTTTTTGATTAATAACATTATTGTATCAAGGTTAGTTGAACAACGTTACGAAGTTGAATCACCCTTCAAAGAAAGTTGCCTTTGTACCATGTACCTGCTGGATGGATTAGTGAAATCGGAAGGCAGCCCTATGTGACCGCGTAGATACACAGTCTGGTAAAAGATACTCTTCAGACAAGCTTCAGATAAATTCAGTTTTAGATAAATTTCATCGATTCTTCATAAAAAAGACAAACAAAGTTCTGCTGAGCTAGCAGCCCAGGTTAGAATCCGGCTGGAGCCGAAACTCTTTCCAACCGTAGACGGGGTTCCTCACACACAGTCGTTCATTATCACCCTACCATCGTCCTGATATGACAGAAATACTGTTGATAAGGACGTAAAATCGCAAGTCATCCAACCATCCATACATATACGTTTCAGAATTTCATGTATTATTATACCCCCGACATACGAAGTATGTCAGGGGGGTATATAGTTTTTGTCATTCCGTCCGTTCGTCCGTCCGTTTCGTTCGTTCGTTCGTCCGTCCGTTCGTCAACTTTACGTCAAAGTTTTGCGTTAAACCTTTTTTGATTGCTCATATCTCTGTAACTACCCATCAGATTATATCTCTATACCATTGCCTTTGATGTAAACTATTTTAGCCCCTGGGTCAGGCCCCAGTGGGGCCAAGGGTCAGTAATTAGGACTTAGGCATTTTCATTATGTCAAAGTTTGGCGTTAAACCTGTTTGTACACATCAGATTCTTTTCATATTTGGTTTATGATATCTCTATAGCATTGCATTTAATGTAAACTATTTTATCCCCTGGGTCAGGCCCCAGGGTGGGGCCAAGGGTCAGTAATTAGGACTTAGGCATTTTCATTATGTCAAAGTTTTGCGTTTAACATTTTTGATTTCTCATATCTCTGTAACTGCATTGAAGGTTTCTTCCATATTTGGTTCATGATATCTCTATGTTATTACTTTTGATCTGGACTACCTACATTGCAGGGTCAGGCTCATGGGTGGGGCCAGGGGTCAATAACTAGGACTTTGCCATTTGTTTAATAGTTTTGGTTATAGTTCTAATGTACATGAATGGAGCCTAATGATACACGAGTAGATTTTATTTCATACTAGTTTACACATATGGATGCTGCAGCTGACATACGGTCAAGGTCACAGACTTTGATTTTTGTACATGTATTTGCATTGTAGCTTTGTGGTAAAGTATGCTTTCATTAGGCGGTGGCACTGGTCGGGGGTATACGTGAGCCCCTGTTCACTTGCTCTAGTTGCAAACTACATGTATTACAAATTACCGTTTGAAGCCGCCTTTCTCTCTCGGGGACGGAATGAGATATTTATTCATTTTTCCCTTTCATTTGGATAGGTTCTCTGGAGCAATTCATTGGTGTTTTATCGGAAATAACAGACAGGTCAAAACCCGCTCTTAGCGCCCCTCTCAATTTGACGTTAAAATACTGATGAATTCTGAAGTACAGTCAACTCTTGATATCTCGAAGTGGAACTTCAGCCCAAACTACTGATATCTCAAAGTAAATTTTCTAGTGCCAGAAAATTTACTTTGAAATATCAGTAGTTTGAGATTACAGGAGTTGAAATGTAAATAAAAAAGGAAATATATTCTTTGATATAAGAAGATACTTTGAGGTATCACCGTTCGAGATATCGGGAGTTGACTGTATCTATCAAGATAAAAAGCGAAAAAATAAATCATGACTGAATATCTCATTCCAGTTTCGAGAGAGAATGGTTGGGATTCATTTATGATCTCTTATAGAAAATTTAACATGAAAAACAAAAAGATTTCATTAATCCCAGCGGGCACATATCGTCGAAATGACGTCGTACGGACGTCGATGCGACGTCATAACGTCGCACCAACGTCAGTTTGACGTCATTGCAACGTTATATGCCTGCTGGGGTATCTTAATTCTTTTTTAAGGAAGTATTATTGAAACATTTTTGCCATATGTCTTTAGCGTAACATGGCGTCTCCCCAATCCAAACCTTAGCGCACTTGCACAGAATAATTTGTGCAAGTAGGGTCAAGTCAGGTAAATTCGGACAGCAGGTAAATTCGGATAGTGCCATTGTTTCCTTTATATGTTAGTTGTTTGGATTTTAAATAAAATGGACTGGGCAAACAGTGAAAATCATAATGAGCCATCTCATCTGGATTTTTACTGTTTGCAATGGTATGTCCGAATTTACCCGCTGCCCGAAATTACCCGACTCGACCCTATTGTACGCACATGGCTGAAGGTTCGTTTTCACATGACGCTAGTCTATATATTTGAAGAGCTTAAACAATTATTTACATTATCAACACAGACTTGAATGACTAGGGAATAATCATTTGTTTGAGAAGAGTTGACAATATTTCTATTTGTAATCACGATCATTGAAAAATTGGCGGAGCATGGCATACACTATTCCCTGTTTGCCATGCTCCGATACCATTGACGTCATAGATATGATACCAACGCCACTATGGAATAACCAATTCTTGCGCTTTAGTACCTCGGCAGAATAACGTCTTTGTGACGTTACTTAATTTGATATCAATATGGTTTCTTAGTTGCTATAGTAACAGATATTTTTGCAAACTGGAAAACAGTGGAAATCTGGTTAGACCGCTCCTCCTGCCTGGGTCTACATCAGGGGCATATAGATATAGGAACGATATCACGATACACACAATAATGTTTTTTTCTCCCATACATGTGTTTTGTGTTTTACATTGGCATGTCTGTGTACAGTGAGTGGGTATTAAAAGATTGTGTAATTTACAAAATTCATATTTTCAATTACGAAGGTAGACGCGTATTGAGATATTGTCACTTTGACAAAATTTCAATACGCACCTGCGTATTTGCATATAAGAACCTACATGTACGTTTTTCTCCGATACGTGTGTTCTACATTGGCATGTTTGTGCACAGTTGTGTAATTTACAAAATTCAAAAATTTCAATACGCACCTGCGTATTTACGCCTTTGTCATGGTTTTATCAGAAACTTCTTTACAATACTTGACTCTTGGTTCATTGACATTCATTGGAATAACCGTCACTCGATCATAATTCGCCTGAAACAGATGTTTGCGTATTTAATTCCAGGACAACGATTGACGTCGCGTGAAAAGGAAACCCAGGCATTCGCGGACAGCAGTTATGCAAGAGACTAAATTGATCAACTGGTGCAGATTGACCAGTCTTCATTGTTAAATAGAAAATACCATGTAAGTGTCTTTTGATATCAAGTTTATCAGGCGAAACCAGAAACAGTGTAGGAATGGTGAGGCTTGCCGAGCCAGTCCGACGTGTTTCTGGTCGAGCCTGATAAACTTGATATCAAAAGACACTTACATGGTATTCTATTTATCATGCATTATTAGAATATTTTCAGGTGTAAAGAGCGTCAAACAAAAGAAAAACAAACGCAGATTTGTTTGAACTTGTTGACGGCGCGAATGCGTTATGATGTAAGTCGGTGACGTCATTTAACCAATCGAGCATTGTTATCACGGCAAACGCCAGTATGTAGCCAATTGCTTCAGAGATCGCTTCTGTAGACATCGCCTGATAACTTTCGCGCAAGCGCAGTTCTAAAGTGACATGATATCACATCATGTTATCATGCCCCTGTTATTAGGTGAATTCTGTAGCATATGCATGATATTTTCACGTTTAATATTTCCTATGGGTCATAGTTTCGTTTTGTGAACAGTAGTTCTTTGATCACACTTCACAGATGCTCTGGTTGTTTGGTCTTAAACTTCTCTGTCCGCGCATGCCATGAATTGCCCTTTCAAGCGGCGTCAGTTATTAGCATTTTCAAATTTTATTGTACATTATCAAATTTTGAGTTTATTGTTCCCCTCTCTCTATTTCACATCATCAAAGCTTTTTGTGATCTCTCTCTCTCTCTCTCTCTGGTTGTTTGATCTAAAACTTCTCTGTCCGCGCATGCCATGAACTACCCTTTCAAGCGGCGTCAGTTATTAGCATTTTCAAATTTTATTGTATTTCATCAAATTTTGAGTTTATTGTTCCTCTCTGTCTCTCTTTGTACATGTATTCTCAAATTTTATTTCACATCAACATCATCAAAAGCTTTTTGCACGCTCGCTCTCTCTCCCTGCCTGTCTCTTTCTGTCTCTGTCTCTCTCTCTCTGTCTCTGTCTGTCTCTCTCTCTCTCTCTCTCTCAGGATGATAGTGTGAATGGAGACAGTTGGGGGAGAAGATGTGTTTGGGAGACTGCCATAGTGTTCTGGAGACCCCTAGTATTCCGTCCTGGTGACAGGAAATCATCTATTGCTCACAATCACATTCTAGTATTATATTATGCAAATTTTCATGTCTCTACCAAGCAGGCGTACAACGTTAAATTACATTGAATCAACTTTGATTCAATGTTGGTTCAACGTTGTGTCACTGTGTCTGCTAGGTATCTGCTAGCATAATGTTTATTCTGTGACAGTAAGTTGTATTTTTCTTATTTATTAATTGATAATACTCTTTCTTACTAATACTCTAATTGATATTAGTATTGTGCATTTAAGAGTGTTTTAGGAATTTATCGCAGATTTTGCTGCATTTATATTTATTTGCTAATTGCTTACTGTACAACACTTAATATCTGCGGTATCAGATTTTCGCGGTTTATTGAGAATAACCTATAGCGCAGATTAATTTAGGCGTTCATGATTTACCATGGCTGCAGATAATAACGAAAAGTTGATGGAAATTTGTAAGAACTCGAGTTTTCTTACTTTTCAAATGAAAAACAGATTGTGGCGGCCATTAAAATTGCCTTATCGAGGCGATTCTAATGGGATGCCACAATGTATAGTTTAATTGAACAGTAAAAATATCTCAATTACTCATCAGGTTCTCCTTTTTATCTAAAC
This sequence comes from Ctena decussata, assembly GCA_963989385.1. Taxonomy (NCBI): domain Eukaryota; kingdom Metazoa; phylum Mollusca; class Bivalvia; order Lucinida; family Lucinidae; genus Ctena; species Ctena decussata. Next base: position 28,602,416 of record OZ022504.1, on the reverse strand, counting down.
TACTGTTATGTTATGCTGCGCATATGTAAATGTATTGACAATCAAATATTTAAGCGCTCTTTTCCTTAATCGCCAATACAATAGCGCCAAAATTCAGTAACCGCACAAGTTAAGTGTTTTACGGTGTTTCACATGTTTTTGTCTTGAGTGCTGAAGGTGGATGGGAGCACTTTCGGGGTAATTCTTAACAAGAAAACCTTGCTCCCATTTTGTAGGGGATTTCTCTGAGGCTCTCCCATGGAGAGTAAATTCCTTTCAGAGTAAATCCCAATTCAGAAGGGTCTCGTCCTCCAGAGAAGCAAATAGGATTCACAAAAACTATTTTCTTGTCTGAAAATGGCGAAAAAAATGGTGGCGTGTCCGTTCGCCTTGAGCTAAAATGTCTCTTCATGACATCAGAGCTCCAGATAAGGTGGGAATTTTTGAGGATATTTCTAAGATATGTTTTCTTACTTCTCTAGGAAAACATACGTTGTTACCAACACTAGAACCGTCTCAGCGAGACGGTTCTAATGAGGAGTCACAACATTACAAAAGTATTTATGGATTTAGTATTAGGAAAATTACCCTTAAGATTATCCCTGTTACCCCTCCTTATTTGGAGCGCTGTGACGTCGGTCCAACGTATCGCGTTGCATCAACGTTGATACGATGCTCCTTTATTTATTGTCATATGTCCTTTGATTTTTTTGGTCAAAACAATGTTAGTTTTAGAAACATTTACATGCATTTAAAAACAAACCAACGAAATGTTCTTTCCTTAAATCGTTTTGATATCTTTATTTCAATTCCGATAAAAAAAAAAAAACCCGCAGAAATGTGTACATAGTACACAGATGCCATCGCCTCGTACCTTGAACCTAAACATGTTTTTGACCTATAGAGTCGAGTCGGGTATCTTCGGACAGCGGGTAAATTCGGACATAGCATTGCAAACAGTGAAAATCCAGACGAGCCGTCTCATCAGAATGTTCACTGTTTGCCCAGTTAATTTTGTTTTAATTCCAAACAACTGACATATAAAGGAAACGATATCACTGTCCGATTTTACCCGCTGTTCTAATTTACCGACTTTACCCTACAGGACAAGATCATTTGGTTGCTGCGTCTGACAAACCCACTAGTATCCCAAGGTGTTGCAAAACCACTGCATAGTGTTTGGATATATGGCAAAATCACTGGAATGTAAAATCTATGTCACATTTACTAACAAATAGCATGAGGTCATTTGCAGAGTCAAAATATACCAAGTATGATGCATAACTATTAAATATTGCGGAAAATAACAGGGAAAATATCATTCGCCGACGAAATATGGGTCACAATGACCTATAATGAACATAAAATCATTTCTTGTGTCGGACTGACTCTTTATTTCCAGCAAGATGCAAATATTTTATAATATTGAAGATACAAAGCAAAAATCACTGAACCATGGTATACAGGTTGCAGTGACCTACAAATAGTATGTGATCATTTGCAATACAAGACCGATCCACTATCCCAAGTATGGGAAATTTCATTTTGAACAGAGTCATGGCTACAAATCGAGTGATGATCGAAGTCTTTTATTATGGACTGTTAAGGGCTGCAGCTCTGACAGAAAGGGTTCGAATATGATCTCGATATAACATGATCTACTTGATATGATAGTGATAACTGTTGTAAAAAGTTTTATGAAAATCCATTGAAAACTTAAAGATGAATTGCGGACACCAGGATTCGAGGTTATAAAACTTGAGAATAATCTCAAACTCAAATTAAGCACACTGATTGGCTGCTTCCGAGCATTGCTCGGAAGCAGCCAATCAGTGTGCTTTATTTTGAGTTTGAGAATGTACTCAAGCTTTATTACCTCAGTGCCAGATTTGACCACAGATTTAAAGATAAAGGGCTGATAATCTGGCAGAAAGGATCCGATCATGACCCCGATAAAATATGATCGACGTCTGGTGGTGTAAATATCCTGAAAGTCAAAGTTTATGAAAAAAAAAAAAAAAAAAAAAAAAAAAAACGAAGAAAACTGAAGGAGGACTTGAGGACACAAAATTGACCCCAGATTTACAGATAAGGGGTCGTAACTCCGACAGAAAGGGTCCAATCACAATCCTGATAAAATATGATCCATGTCAGGTGGTGATAACACTATCCTGAAAGTTTTATGCAGATTGATTAGAATTAGAATTTTATTTACTGCTCAACGTTAAGGGCAAGCAAATACAAATACATACATAACATTCATAAAGCAATATGGGTGGTTATGAGAAAAGGATTTGTATATGAATGGGGGAAAAACATGGAAAAATGATGCCTTGAGTCATAAGAGCCATGTTAAGAAATATTACATTCACTTACAAACAAACCAATAGATTTCACAACAGAATAGTCTTTGTTAGTCATTAAATCAATGAAAAGTTCTGTTTTAGAAACATACCTGTTGATGTTGAAATTAATGATATCCTGATACATTTTATTGCGTATATTAGAATGTTTATGACAATCGCCAAAGAAATGAATTTCATCATCGACATGATCGACAACATTACAAGCTGTACACGAACTATTTTCCTTTTTCTCCTCTAAATATCTCCTCCGCTCGATTTGTAGCTTGCGTGTACTCATACTAAATGCTGTTAGAGCCTTCCTTTGTTTTTTTGTCTGTCAAAACTCCCAAGTATGTTTGTAATTCAAATTTTGATTCAAGATTTGACCACAATTCATAGACAAAAGATTACAAATGTACCGGAAAGAGACCATTCATGACCCAAGAAAAATATTATCCATGTCAGGTGGGGATAACAGTGTCATGAAGTTTCATGAAACTCGAGCAAAAATTGGAGGAAGAATTGAGGACAAGATTTGTCTACGGTTGGACAGACTGACGGAACCTATTACTAAAGCCCCATTCGACTACGTCAGGGACAAATACCGTATTCGTCTGTCTTTCCGTAGGAGCTACTCTTGAAGAAAAGAATTTGCAATCTATAGACAGCAAATTCATTTATACGAATCCATCTCCGTAGGGGCTACATGCACATTTGAGCCGCGACACGACAAAATCAACAAAGTGGCATCCGCCCAGTCTGATCAGAGTCTTCGCTGTCCGCATGGCGGTAGCTAAGGCCCTTAGCTACCCTTTAAGCGCTTAAGCGAAGAGTATGATCAGACTGGACGGATGCCCAGGCTGATCTGAGTCTGCGCTGGGTGCACAATCACTTTGTTTTTTTCTTCATGTCGCGGCTCATTTAATAAATGTGCATGCAGTCTCTATGGAGAAGGATTCATCCACGAGGCAAGGTTTAGCAGGTTCTATTCTGCTAAACTTATCGCCCTTGTTAAAATGGCGTTCAAACCATCGGGACGCAGGCGATGTTTCAGTAGGTAATTATTTTAAATGCATAATACTTCATCATTAAAAATAATGACACAATGTGGCTTTCTTATTGATAAATCTGTGATGACCTCATGTCTATAGTAAGTAGAGAGAGGCTGTCTCATGTTTTATACCACTGCAGTTGGGGTGGTATGACCTGGAGCGGCGAAGACGCTCTGAAACTTTCGGTATATCGGTATACTCCCATGTTTTTCTGCCTTTTCACAAAGGGAAACAACTTTTGTGGTCTCCAGTTTGCTTTCCTGGACGAGAAGTTCTTCCAGAAATGGGCCCCCTCTTGAAGGAATTCGCCCCCAGAGGAGCAAATTGTTTTAGAGTTGAGCCCTTTTGAGATGGGAGGCAATAATGGAGATTGCAGAGTTGCTTCTAGAAGTGCACCCATTTACGTTTCACACCGTACATTCGAAGTTTAGCATTTTGTAAAATAACGGTCGGTACGTAAACATACAGATGTTTACAGAGGCACGTGCCTTTTCGCGGGTAAGTTATTTTCCTTATTTTTTCTCCTTTATGCATGTATTTTGTTGCAGAAAGGTAGTTATCGTTTTTGTATGTAATCATGGATCAGTCAGAGCAACCGCTCAGTCTGGATGAATGCATTTGATAGGCACTAATTGGATAGCTATTAAAGGCCTTAAACTTACGTCAAGAGCACAGCGAAAACCATGATAAGACAAGGCGGATGTCTATGCTGATCTGAGTCTTCGCTGGATGGTCATCCCATAATGTTGGTTTTGACGTGCTGCGGCTCATTACCTCGATAGAGCCTCGTTTCTGGAAGATGTTGCTTGTTACTATGCTCATACATACCAAGACTATTCGTAACATATATCTTCAGTCATTGGTGAAACTTAACGTATTGATTGATCATGGGCAGAAGATCAACGTGCATTTAGCATACACAAAATTCACTGATTTTCTACTGTTCAAAAATTTCATCTTAGCCATTTGTATGGAAAATGCAATATGTTTACAACTTAAGAGAAGCACCTGGCGGGGGCATTTGTGTATTGTGGACACTTTTTTCTAGTTGAGTTTACAACTATCAGAAGGTTTCCTTGTTCTTTAAGAAGAACGAATCTCACAATAACATATTCTTTGAAACCATTTTTGCAAGTAAAATACATGATAAATCATATATAAAACAATCTAGTCGTGATTTGAACGCTCGATAGCAGAATTTTTAGTTTGAAAATTCATAATTTAGGCCCTTCATGTACATACTATGTTGACTGACAATGATCGGTGATGTCGGAAAAAATTTGACTTCGCTATTATATGTGTATACATATGGTGGTACACCGTACACCTTAGTATCGTACTGGCAATATTAGTACATGTTTATGCTATTGAGCATATTGTATTTTTAGCATTATCAAGGTTTCATGATCCAAATCAGTTTATCTGAGCCGCGACAAGAGGAAACCAACAGAGTGACATGTGCACCCAGCGAAGACTCAGATCAGCCCGGGCATCCCGCCAGTCTGATCAGAGCTTTCGCTGTCCGCATGGAGCTAGCTGAGTCCCTTAGCTATACTTTCAGCGCAGAGCTACTGGGAAGATGTCAAGACTGATCTGAGTCTACGCTGGAGGCACATACCACTTTGATGGTTTTCTCGTGTCGCAGTTCAGTTATTATTAATTTTTATTATTATCGTTACAAAGATCTGTTAAAAGTGTTCTGTAGCAAGGGAAACAATGCAAACACAGAAAATAACAAAACCAAAACAGTAATAGATTGAGCACCCTGCAAATACAGTCCGCTTTGTATGATCGTTAGGAGCGCTGAACTAACCCCACAGGCACATAACGTCGAAATGGCGTCGTATTGACGTTGTTGCAACATTATGATGTCGCATGGACGTCAGGTCGACGTCATTTTGACATCGTGTGCCCGATGGGAAGGCTTATGTATAGTTTAACAATCACCTTATATCTTGAATTTGAGCTGCAATGTTAACCTTTTAACTCCCTTTCAGTCCACCTTTTAACTCCCTTTCAGTCTGGTTTCGTCCCTGGCGATTCCACAACCTTCCAACTTCTACATACTTACCATACTTTCTGTGAGGCTGTAGACAGCGGTAAGGAAGTACATGTCGTCTTCTGCGACATAAGCAAGGCGTTCGATAGGGTCTGGCATCGTAGCCTTCTGCACAAGCTGTCACAAATGGGCTGTTCTGAGAGCATTTTGGAATAGTTTTCTAGTTACCTAACTAACAGGCGACAGCGTGTTGTCATAAACGGACAAGCATCTCAGTGGACCTTTGTAAAAGCTGGTGTACCGCAAGGGTCCAGTCTCGGACCGCTGCTATTCCTAGTTTATATAAATGACATTGTTAATGAGCTTAATGCCTCTGTAAGACTCTTTGCTGACGATACAAGCCTATATATTATTGTTGATAATCCGAATACTGCAGCTGTAACATTAAACAATGACCTGAGACATATCAGCAATTGGGCTAGTGACTGGTTAGTTGATTTTAATCCTTCCAAAACAGTTTCCATGCTGATATCAAGGAAACGCAATCCTGTAAACCACCCTCCTCTTATCATGAACAACGTAGCATTGACATGTACGTCAACCCACAAACATTTAGGTTTAACTTTCTCAGATACATGTAACTGGACCAACCACATCACAAATATTACAGATGCTGCATGGAATAGACTTAATCTCCTTCGTACCCTTAAATTTAAACTTAATAGACGTGCTCTTGAGAAAATGTATTTTGCATTCATAAGGCCCGTATTAGAGTATAGTGACTCAGTATGGGACAATGTCACTGCCGATAGTAAAAAACAGTTAGAAGCAATACACATTGAAGCGGCGAGAATAATCACAGGAGCCACTAAACTGTGTAGCACGGAAAAACTCCTGTCTGACCTTGGGTGGGACTCTTTACAAAATAGACGCAACAAACATAAATTAATAATTCTCTACAAAATTCTCAACGGCCTTACACCTGAATATTTGCAAAGCATTGTACCCCCGCTTGTACAAAATACTACGAATTACAATCTCAGGAATTCTGACAGTCTTCGTAACATCCACGCTAATACAAATCTTTTCTACAACTCTTTCTTCCCTTCTACCATTCGCGCCTGGAACGACCTTTCTGAAGATATTAAAAACTCACCATCTGTGGCGTCTTTTAAATACCGTTTAAATAGAGACATACACACGCCACCCAAATACTTCAACGCTGGTTCCAGAATGGGCCAGATACTTCACGCACGAATACGGATGGAATGTAGTGCTCTCAATTCACATTTATACAGAAAAAATATTGTCCCTAGTCCTTCATGCACATGTGGTGAATTCGAAAGCGCATATCACTTCTTTTTTAAATGTCCAAACTACTCCAATGTAAGAAACATGTACCTACCGCGTAATTTAAATGAATTAAACACACATCAGCTACTTCATGGAATGGCGGACGTTCCTAATTTTGATAACGAACGCTTATTTCTGCAAGTACATGATTTCATAACTCACTCGAGAAGGTTTATTTAGAAATCACGGCACATCTTTCACCCAAATATAGATCTAAGCCGGTTGCAGCAGGGGTGGCGGGAACTCGGTCAACAGTGAATAGAATCATATTTATTTATTTAAGTCAATCGCACTGGCAGGTCACTCCTCTAATCTTTTCACTTGTTCACGAAACAGATATATTTTCTGTCTAAACTTATCCTGATTCAGCTTGTGATATCATAAGCCAGTGCGGTCATACTGTTGTATTTATTATTATTATTATTATTATTATTATTATTATTATTATTTTGTCACGGTAGACACTTGTATCTCTTTATGCTAGACTGGCAAATGCTACTCGTATGCATGTGCCTGCCGAAGCTCCGCGGGGACAGGTGTCTGCGAAAGGCTTGTCTGTACATAAGTTCTCCCACACAGTCCCTGGGCACCTGGACCCCGTGGAGCTTCGGGGCACAAAAGCCTGCGAAGAGTATTTGCTGACTACGGATATGTGTTTAGCTATGTAGTATTCTCTGTTTTAATCATTTTTTGTTTTCCTTCCTTTCACCTGATTTACTTGTTTTCTTTCCACCATTCACGTATGTTGCTGTATTTATATTGTTTCAGGAGATGATTTAAATAAGCTTCAGCTTTCTATCAGATCCTGTACCATATAATATTATGTACAATTGTATAGCAACTTATTTGAATAAAATATTGTTTAAACCAATGTTAACTTTCATCTGCCATCATTTCAGTGTGCATGTACTAAATTTGTATAGTCTTATAAATTCCACCGTCTAGCACCTCAAACACACCTGGTTAGCTTTGTTTTCAAGTATGTTGCGAAACGAAAAAGTCATAGTTACCAAACGACCTGGTCATCAGGTCGTCATCAGGGCGTTTGGTAACTGTGACGTTTTCGTTTCGTAACAGCTCTTTTTCATGTTGTACACAGTGCCGTCTGTAATAGACCCGTACCACTAAAATGAATAAAAACGACCGTGTCTTCCGTATTTGCCGCCTGTTATATTCCTTACCAAATGAAAAGATACCGACTGGTATTTTAACGTAAATCGCTATTGCCCGTTAATTGGTATTTTTAGTATTTTCCCAACATTTCTTAATTCTAGATTTAAAGATATAGCTGCATTGTAAGGAACTATGGCGTTGTGTTACTGAGAAGCCTCGATAACTCACTGGGAAAGCACGCACTGGCCTGCTAAGGTAGCGGTCTGGGTTTAATCCCGATGGAAGTTGATTTCTTTTCAATCGTTGGTTGGTTGGTTGTTTTTGATGCTTAAACGTCCTCGGTAAACAACTAAGGTCATGTCGGGACGGTCAGTTAACCTAACCACACTATTCCTGGGCAGGCTTAGACCTCCTAAGCGGTTAACCAGTACTAAGTGCACATACTTTCGCCATTAACTGACAACTGCCCTTCTTGAATCAGCGGAAGGAGAAACGAAAGTATGTGGCCAGACCGGGTTTCGAACGAAGGACCTCTGACTTATGAGTCAGGTGCCGTACGGATTGCGCTATGCGGCCCGGCTTTTTCATTCGTTAACGGGTTCCATTGCATAAAACTTTTATTATGACTGCTATTGAAAAGGCCATAAAACCACGTGATTCATCTGTCTTAAAACCGAAAAACTGTTTATGGGATGGGTAAGTAAATCGCCGATATAAAAAGTCGTTTGCAGCTGCCGTCGCCGTCTCTTACCTGATGTCTGCAGCTAATGTGTCCCGCGGAATGCGACAGTAAGTGTGGCTCGGAGAGGGATGTCGTTGCCTGCCGAGACCTGCCATCATATCTTTTCTTTCAAACTTTTGGAGTTTAGCGACACTGAAGAAGTTAAATACAGAAACGCGCGTCTGTCGCACTATATTAGGTATGAATACGTTTATATTACAACCACTGGGCCGATATCACTGCTGGTGGACAAATGGTCCCCGAGGATATCATCAACCCAGTTAGTCAGTGTTTCAGTATTGATTCTGGTTCTCAGGCCTTGGGATCACAACTTAAATACTGATTTAAATACTTAATTCATTTTCATATATATCTGGTAAAATTTCTAAATTATTCAAAAACTAAGAATGACTTGTCATAGCGACATGAATCTTAGCGGAGTTTGGCTTCCATTCTTTTGAGTTGTTTTGGCTTTTTGCGGGTTCTTGCTGCATCGGACATCTCTTTCCTGATGCCCTTGTCTGTCGCCTTTCTCGAGACGCAGGGGTTGAGGTGGCTCGGTGGGGGACGCCTGCGCCCCGCAGAATGCGACAGTAAGTGTGGCTCGGAGAGGGATGCTCGTTGCCTGCCGAGACCTGCCATCATATCTTTTCTTTCAAACTTTAGGGGTTTAGCGACACTGAAGAAGTTAAATACAGAAACGCGCGTCTGTCGCACTTAATTAGGTATGAATACGTTCATATTATAAGTACTTCTTGTTTTGTCCGTCCGTTCTTCGATCTCAGTATGAGCTTGACAGTAACTTAAGAAGCATATATAAATATTGTATTGCTCAGCACAGGGTTATTGCAAAGAATCTGACAAGATGGCAAGCCCAGTCTGACCTAGCTCATTGCTTGTTAGGTATGCTAATGAAACTGCTTATCTCCACAGCCACCGCGTTTAACAATCATGTAGCTTATATTTATGTTGCGAAATAGCAATTGCTTAGATAGCAATCTAAGGATGGTTTGGCCAGATTTCAAATTCCTCGAAATGTGGTGATTCAGGAGAACAACTTACGGAAGAAAGATCATTTGCCAAACATTGTGAATGGTTGGTTATCATAAACAGCATTAGAAGTACATGTGTATGTAATATCATTAAGGTTGAATAATTTTCTTAGCTATTGGAAAGGTCATGCACATTCATGAGTTTTCGAATTTTGAATTTGTGGCCAGGACGAAGAAGATAAGCAGCCGTGAAGAAGATAAGTGTGTCGTGTCTCGTTTTAAAACTGTATGCATTGTCACATATTATGGCTTAAATTTCATTCCAATATGCAGACAAGACGTTGTTACTAAAACAAGGTTCCAGAAATACGTTGAGATTTTTAGGATACCTCTGGAATGTTTTTAATTTTCAGCAAAAGCACATGTCGTGACCGCTCATTAAATCCGCCTTGTTGAAGTTCAAATGGCTAGTCGCAACATCTGTTGCTACGGAGTATAACAGTTTTCCTCAAAACTCGTCCTCATTTTTTGTGTCTCCGCCTGATAAAATCATGTGAAACTGACAAAAACCAGGTCCGCATCATTTTCAAGTCCGCAAAGTATATGGAAGTGGTCTGGTATCTATTTCAGTGACACTATAGATTCGGACCAATCTCAGGACTTGGTAAAGTTTTAACTCGTGGCCGCGACTTAATTAGCCGCAGGGACGGCTTAGTGAGTCGGGGGAACGACACAATAAGTCGAGGGAACGACTTACTTAATAGTATTTCATGAGGACGACATCATAAGTCGTGGGAACGACTTAATAAGTCATGGCAATGAATTAATAAGTCGAAGGAACGACAGTATAAGTCAAGGGAACGACAACATAAGTCGTGGCAAAGAATTAGAAAAAAATATTGCACATGTCCCTTCCGGGCTCCCTTAGACAAATCTATATCAAATCTTAAAGTTTGTGTATTTTACGCTTAATCGCCGGTACTTGTCCCCGTTGTTCGATTAGTATAGTTGACGAATCTTTGTCTGTTGTTAAGACCTTCAGGAGGTGTTTGAGTGAACTGTGTTTTCTTTTACTGAGATTTTACGGTCTGAGTTTTAAACCACTTGACAAGAGGATTTATTCATTTATGTTTTCCATAATGGTCATCTTTGGAGATGTTGTTTTCTTTGCTCTAAATCTATTTTTTCATCTGCGAATCACTGGTGTATGTAATAAGATTACTCCATCTGTAACCAGGAAATCAATCAAATGGGCCGCGACACGAGAAAACCAACGAAGTGGTTAGTTTAAACATATTCTTTTCTTAGAAAATTTCTATGTACAACATATATTGTGACAATATCTATATAATAAGGATACGAACGGAAGCAAAATGCTTAGGCCTATATAGTTCTTCTCCTTTACATTTGATCTGGTGAACATATAGCTGCGAAAAATCTATCAACTATGAGCCAACGAAGTTTGTAATAATCAATATAGTGAAATATCCAGTTAACAGAATACTTGTAAAAATAATATGTTTAAGAAAGAAAGAAAAAAAAAACATGCATGTATGCAATATTAGAATTAAGACAATTAAATGGAAAAGAGAGAAGCTTCACACCGCGCTCCTCTGTTACAATTTTAAACTGATAAACAACATTTCCACCCTCTACGCTGGACCAGAATCCCCCCTCCCCCACCTCCGGAAATGCATAACGATTGCTGTCTTTCTCTCTCTCTTTCAGAGAGTGAGGGCCAGCGGCCACTATGCGTTTCGAGACGCGGACCAATCACGAGCCCCAAAGGGCAACAGAGGAGCATGGTGGAAACTCGTACACAGATGTAACATTACAAGAAAAAAGGACCTACGGGGGGAGAAAGGATGCACACAGCAAATAGCAAAAAAGTCGATATAATGACATTAAAACTGAAAACTGAGATGTTGCATGTCACGTTCAAGATTCTCACAGACAATATTACAGGTAAGACTTTCATGTGCTCGTGGATGCTTCTCCAGAATGCTTCTCCAGACAAGCACTAACTACACCGACTAGAGTCGGGCAACAAGGTAGTATGTGGCGGCACCAATGTCCAAACAGCATACTTGGTTGCTGACTCAAAGTGGTTGTGCGCCCAGCTTAAACTAAGAGTCTGATCAGCCTGGGCATACGCCCAGTCTGATCAGGGTCTTTGCTGTCCGCATGGAGGTAGCTTACACCCTTAGCTACCCTTTAAGCGCTTAGCGAAGAGTCTGATTGGACTGGGCGTATGCCCAGGCTGATCTTAGTCTGTACTGAGCGAACAACCACTTTGTTGGTTTTCTCGTGTCGCGGCTCATTTCTGAAGCAGTAACTGATGCTTCAGACAAATTACAAATGCTAGTCTTCTCTCATTTCCTTTTTACTGATATACCAGAACCAAAATGCCCCAAATAGACTGTTGTGTCCCCAGCTGCAACAAATAAGAAGAAACGAAAAACAAATATTATCATGAAATGTACTGGACAAATATAATTTGGGATCAAACATTTGACTGAAGCTTAAATCTTTACAAATAAATTATCCAAAAATGATTTTCTTTTGTTCAATACATCTGTTAAAGCGGCACAGGACTGCTTGAAAAATATTGGAATCGAATCACGTGACACACCAACAGAAAAGAATAAATAGATATACCCCTAAAACTGAAGTGAAAATCACCACAACATCTAATGTCCATGAGTATTGTCCACAGTATCCGACTACATGTACAATCTCTTCCGGTTTTCATAGCGTTGAATCGAGAGTACAAACATTCGCTTATAACCAGTAGTCGGAAATCATTATGTTTTGAGATTTTATCCGGAATCTGCTGCGTCATTTATAGCTATTCAGCTTCGAAAATGTAAAGAGGTAAGTTTAATATAATTTGCTCTTCGGTCTTTTACTTTATTACCCTGTACAATGTCGTGTATGGGTGGGTAGTAATTGGTACAGTATTCAAATCGCCCTTGGCATGATTCTTAAACCATTTTGAGCATTTTCTTACATGTTTTATAAAAAATATTTAGAATAAACGGAAGGCGTTATCAATCTACAGTTTGTTAGTTTTGATAAAAGAATGATAGCTAAGTTTTGCACGACACAATCTCGTGTTAAATGAAGCTGTTCGGAAAAAAAATCTGCGACGGCAAGAATTTTTTCACTGTACAGGGCAATAAAGTAAAAGACCGAAGAGAAAATTATACTAAACTTACCTCTTTACATTTTCGAAGCTGACTAACTATAAATGACACAGTAGATTCCGGATAAAAACTCAAAACATAATGATTTCCGGCTACTGGTTATAAGCGAATTTTGTACTCTCGATACAACGCTATGAAAACCGGAAGAGAGGGTACAGTGCGTTCGGATACTGTGTTGTCTCCATCCATGCAAAATTACTTCCAGTGCTTATCGATACCTCTGGGGGTCTGAATAACTGCACGACAGCTACTCGGTATGCTTTTAGTAAAGCGCTAGAGGCTCATTTGGGGACTCGTTTGCCATTTTTCATGAAGGGTCTGCATTAGCTCTCCAGGACTTTTCTGAAGCCTCTGTTGAATAATATTGGTGTGTTGTAACATCTGTCTGATTTAAAACTTGCGCTCGACTTGACCTGTTGAAATGTTTTAATGAATCTTAGCGAAGTTTGGCTTCCATTTTTTTTGAGTTGTGTTGGCTGTTTGCGGGTTCTTGCTGCATCGGACATCTCTTTCCTGATGCCCTTGTCTGTCGCCTTTCTCGAGACGCAGGGGTTGAGGTGACTCGGTGGGGGACGCCTGCGCCCGCGGATTAATACGTAGGCGTCTCCTACCTGATGTCTGCAGCTAATGTGTCCCGCGGAATGCGACAGTAAGTGTGGCTCGGAGAGGGATGCTCGTAGCCTGCCGAGACCTGCCATCATATCTTTTCTTTCAAACTTTTGGGGTTTAGCGACACTGAAGAAGTTAAATACAGAAACGCGCGTCTGTCGCACTAAATTAGGTATGAATACGTTTATATTTAATCAGCCGATTTAAGCGAAAACGGTTAGAAACAGACTAAATTGTACAATTGCATGCTGGTAATGGGGCCTGGTTGACGCAATTCCATAAAAATGCGAGGCGACAGTGGGCAACAGGTGACGCATATTGGCAACTGGTTCACTGGACCCATGTTCTTTTCACAGATGAGTCCAGGTTGTGTGTAGATATCTACGATGATAGGAGAAGGGTGTGACGCCTGCCAGGTTCACGTCGTGCAGACTATAAATTAAATCGTCGTGTGGAATATGACATGTCTCGAGGAGGGTGGGTGACGGTATGGTCCGGCATCTGGTTTGGCAGTTGCGTTGACTTGCGCATGCCAGGCAGAGGCGCTCTGATTGGTGTTCTAGTTAAGATTGACATGTTTTGTCCGATTACGAGACCGTTTGCTGAAGTTTATGGCGAAGGCACCATCGACTCACAGGGCAAATGTGGTGGACCAGAACCTTTCGACAGAAACAATCATCCGCACTGACATGTCAATTCCATCACAACATTTTGTTTAAACAATATCTAATTAAAAAGAAATTGCACTACGCATACATGCATATAGACAGTAGACATATAACTTTGCAAAGAAAAGCATAACATACTATATTGGAACACTGATAACTACACATGGATCTGAACGGAACCTTCGGCTTATGGAGTTCATTTTCATAGGCTTATAGAGGTCATTTCCATACATCGCAAATTTTAAATCCGATTGAACACGCTTAAGACATGTTACACCGCCAGTTCTAATCACCAGGGGCTTCCTGAAACTCAAGGAGAGATCATTCAGGCCTTTCATGAAAAATTGGCAAGCGAGTCCCTAATCGGTCCTTTGGGGATTTACAACAAGCACACCAGTTTGAGTAGCTATCATGCATTATTCAGGCCCTCAAAGGTTACACTGAGAACTGAAACTCATTTTGCATGGACAAAGCCAAAAAATAGACATTTAGTTTTGTGGAAATGCTAATTTTCACTTTGATTTTAGGGGTATTCCTATTTAGTCAGGGAAATGTACCGCAAAAAGGCGTCTAGAAAGTGCGCATCGTTCGAAAGGACAAATTTGGTATCATTTGAAAGCTTATTGTCTCTGCTTTAACCTCCGAGGTGTTGTCGTCTTTGCAAGTGGTGTCTTAATGTCAAAACGTGGGGAATTAACTCTGTACCCTAGCGTTCAACAGAAAGGTTTTATACCACCATTGTCGTCTAGAAACTGCACAAGAAAGCTTGCATCATGATTTATCAATCCATTTTTACATTGCATGAATTCTTATAACTGTGCAATAAAAACTAATAATATTTGCCTGTTAATATGACCATTTAGAGCAAAAAATGTGGGTGTTCTTACACAAATTACGTGACCAAAAGAAAACCTCAATAATGTCCCAATTGCTTAATTTTTGACAAATTTTGAAGAGAAAACCACTTCCAATATGTAAGTTTGATAACCGTCATAAGTACAATGCAGATCATTTTAAAAGAGTAATCATTCAAAAAATAATAGATATAAATTTCAGCAATATACGTTACATTTGCTTACAACAAAATTTACTAAATCGAATATATAGAAGAAAAGCATGTACTAGAACTATTTAGTTACAGATGTATAATAAGCATTATATTACTCCTTTCTAAACATAAGTGATGTTGTTAAGAGCCTGTTCTTATTACTGATATGACAAGGAAGCGCCAATAGTAGATATCTACGCGCCTTGGCGTAGACAGTATAAAGTTAGGTTTTCGACCATACTTTAGCCTGTGTGTGCTTCTTTTCCTTTTGGTTTAAAGGTCAGGGTGTAGAATTTGATTGTATTAATTCCTGATCATTGCCTATCTTTTTTTCTTTCCAGTCTGATCAGATTTTATTTTCAAAAGTATTGACGAAATTATAAACTGAATATTATTCATTATTATTACTCTATATATGCTTCGATAATGTATGATCTGTCGCTTGAGTAGTTCAAAACGTTTTATAGTTATTTAAACACCTGTCTCCTGTAACTTGAAACAATAATTTTAGAACAATCGATGCAGTTTTGAGCGCAAATACGTAGAAGATCATATAGCTTAGAGACTGGTATTTGGCATACATTTCACATTGGTAACGTATATAAACTATTAAGTGTTTCTTAAATACATTTAAGTGGTGCAGCATTGTATTCAGGAAGATCATCTTATCATTTTGAATTTGTCAGTGCAGATGCAAAGAAATGTTCTGTTATATTTATCTATGCGCCAAAATTTATGATGCATCCCGTTTAGTCTAGAACTGAAACAATATTTGCATTATACGTTACCCTATATTGTGTCTTATACTTAGTTATTAAAGTCATGAGCCAATTGTCTTACCTTTGCATTCTTATTTTCCATCACCTTTCACGTTGTTAAATGTAGAGCTTCTGTATAATTTTTGTGAGCATGAAGTCTTATCTGTATAATCCCAGAGGTCTCTCTCTCTCTCTCTCTCTCTCTCTCTTTCTCTCTCTCTTACATTAATCACTTTAATTTGTCACTCATTTAGAAGTAATTCAACAATGATGTAAAGAATATTGGGTAAAAATGCCAGTGTTAAAATTGACGTTCATGTGTATTTTTATAGGCTAAAGATAGAATGTGGTTACAAATTCGCATATTTACAGGCCCAAGATTTGATTTTATCTGCAACGATAGGCTAGGATTGATAACATGTATTTTTCTTAATTTTACGAAAGTTATCTAACACATCTGGAGCGTTTAATCAGTCCACATTCAAATGTCTCCTCGGTAGGCGGAGACAGGTGAGTCTGCATAAAGATTTTTTAGAGTTCCAATCTTATTCGTCGTTTCTAATGACTTACAAAATTTCGGTCCTGTTACTTTACACTTATTGTTAATAATGGCATTTTACCATATATTATATAAAGCCATCATGTTTGGCCAAGTCTGTAATCGTAAAGGTTGCAATGTCCAGTTACCGAATAACTTAACTGTAAACCCCCCCCCCCCCCCCCCCCCCTCAAAATCTAGTAACAAACATCTCAGCAAACCTGTAGATTCAAAATAATGTAAACGCTGGACAGAGTTAAGCCGCTTCATAATTATTGAATGGTACTATCAAATGAAAATGTTACAGCTATGCTTCCATAATGAAACATCAATTATTTCCATAGTATTTTAAGTAATCGAAATTGTTGTTAGCGTGGAGGTATGATAAGATTTGACATTTTTTGAAGCTTTCTGATATTATAAGCCGTTTTCTTACATATCAATATGTAACAAAATGCTTATTTTATCGATAATAACAGCTTTGTTATTATGATTCGACTTATGACAGTTTTGTATTATAATTTCTCGTAATCATTACCTTTTTGGAAGAGTTCTGATATTGAAATTGTGAGTACTTTTACAAGAATATCTTTCATCTCTTTAATATGAGGAAGCTGTCTTTTTTTTTTAGATCGGCAATTTTTATTCGTCAAACTGGAGAACAACTTCTTAATTGACAAAAAAATAAATAAATAAAATCAATATAACTGTTACAGTTACATCACAGAGTGTTAAAGTAAAAAGAGAAAAACGAGGATAGTTTATTTTTTCTTCTCAATCCTTTTAAATAATTGTTATAAAAAGATATTTCTTAATTTACAATTTTCTCTACAGTTATTTGTGGCACAAGCAACGTGCAAAGTAATTAAATAGGTGTTTCTTATAAAAATGGTAGCGTAGACAACATAGAAAACGCACAGCACCCCATACGTCTGACAGAAAGAAGACGTTATCTATAAATAGTCAGTATTTGTTTGCAAAATTCTCAATGACAGATAAAGAGTTCGTTTTGTAAGAAAAAAGAGTAATTCAAATATCAAGCTATACTGCAAGAGAAGATTGCATCTATTTGGTAGGCTTTACATACGTTTTTTTCAAGTACTGTATGTAGTATATACATCTACCAATAAAAATCCTTCAAAATTAATGATAAAAGTACGTAAGATAATCAAATCTTTTAAAAGTCCAGAAAACGAGTATATTTCAGAAACATGTCACTGATTAAAAGAAGGGAAAAGTTTCCAACAGCCTAGTGACCATAAGGTTATTCCCTTATCTTACATCTGTGAAAAGATAACTATATCATTACCTTGCATCTGTGAAGAGATAAACTAAATACATCTGTGGGTCACGGACCCCTACTCCTTTGACAACCTTGAGTTCAAGGTAATAGACTTAAAAATGTTAGGTTAACATATTTAGTTAAAGTTACACTTAAGACAAAGTTTTCACATATTGTTGATGTATTCTGCCTGTTGCATGTGGGCAGATGGGGCTCATCAACCTGGGAAGGTGTCCTGTCTAAGAGTTACTAGTCTCTAATTAAAACTAGAAGGGGTAGGTGAAGCTCTTAGCCTTGGCAGGCAGTCCACCTTGGAGTTCATTGCTAGGTCTCTAAACAAAACCTATGATCAAAACCTGTGAACACAACACCATTGGGTGGAAGTCTTCCTAGAAGAAGTCAACGACCAGAGTGGAACTCAAATCTAAATCAAGTGTTAGCAGCCAGACCCGAGCAAGCCCTGCTCAGCTTGGTGGAACAGCTAGATTGAGGGGTCACTGATAGGTAGGGACCGACCCGATCACTTTGACTCTTTGAGTCTGGTTGTCTATATTATAGGCAGTGGACAAGTCAGTGACTTGATGGGAGGAAATAAGACGCTCCCACCTCCATGAGTCTCCCAGCCCTATGAGTCAACAAGGGGTGGTGTTAACACAGCATCACTGGGCGTGAGTCTTCCCAGAAGAAGTCAATGGCCAGGGCGGAAGAACTCTTTGAGTCAACGGCCATGTGTTCATGACCAAGGCGAGCCATACAATAATCTTGGATTTCAGCTGTGGTAAACATATATAGCCTGGAGAGGGATGTTCTCCGTCAGGCTGAATCCTGCCCTTGAAACACCATGGTTGACAACGTAAATAAGACCTTAATACCAGATCGGTCGCAGCCCGGGTTAACAATGACCGCGCCTACTGTTGGACACTGGGACGTAGGTGACAAGTATGCAACTGGTGTAACACAGATCAAGAAAATCAGAGGTAAGGAGAACACCTCAATTGGCACCTGGAACGTGAGGACTCTGAGGCCAGCTGGGAAGCTTGAAGAGCTGACTCATACAATGGACAGGTATCGCTGGAACATATTGGGGCTCTGTGAGATGCGCTGGAAAAACTTTGGTGAGATGTCAACAGATGACAGACACAAGGTTTATTTCAGTGGAGAAGAGGACAAGCATGAGTATGGGGTTGGATTTCTTGTGCATAAGGACATGATGAGTGCTGTCTTGGGATGCCGACCAGTCTCCAGCAGACTGATTTCATTTCGTCTGAGAGCAGCTCCTTTCAAAATCACCATCATACAGGTTTATGCACCAACATCTGGACATGACGACAATGAGGTAGAAAACTTCTACCAGCAACTCCAGGAAAACATAGACCAAACACCCAAGAAGGACATTCTGGTTGTACAAGGGGATTGGAATGCTAAGGTTGGAAAGGATGCACAGGCAGACTGGGAAAACGTTTGTGGACCCTACTGCAATGACGAGACAAACGAGAGAGGTCTCAGACTTCTAGAGTTTGCAATCTGTAACAGCCTAGTACTTACAAACACCCTTGGCCCTCACAAAACATCAAGAAGATGGACATGGCACAGCCCAGATGGGAAACACCACAATCAGATTGATTACATCTTGGTAAGGAAGCGCTTCCGATCAGAAGTCAACATCCATAGGACAAGGAGTTTTCCTGGAGCAGACATAGGAAGTGACCATGACCTGGCCATGATGACCTTCCGAGTTCGTCTGAAGAAGGCTAGAAAGCCAACCCAGCCAAGACTGAAGTTTGATCTTGAGAAGCTAAGGGACCCAGAGGTGGCATGCACTTTTCAAGCAACAATAGGTGGAAAATTTGCTCCGCTCATTGGTCTGAGGGATGCTGACATGGACATAGATACCATGATTGCCACCAACAATACAGTTGTGACTGATGCAGCCAGTGAGATACTTGGGAAGAAACACCACAGGAAAAAACCATGGGTCATCAGAGATGTTCTCGATCTCTGTGATGAGAGGAGAAATTTGAAGAAGAAGAGGTATGAAGCAGGAGGAGCAGAAGAATAGAGGGAAGCAAGCAAGAGGATTCAGAAGGCAGTGAAGAAAGCGAAGGAGAACTGGATAGCTAGTCAGTGCGAGGAGATCAAAACTTGCCTGAACAAAAACAACAGCAAGAAAGCATACCAGCTGGTGAAGGATCTAACTTCAGAGAAACATGGCAGATCCACAACTAGCCAGGACAAGTCTGGGAAATGCCTTACAGAAGAACAAGAGATTCTCAGCAGATGGACAGACTATTGCTCAGAATTATACAACCATGAGACTGATGGTGACAATGCAGTTCTGGACTGCAGTCAGCCCCAAGAAGAAGATCAACAACCGATCCTTCGTGAGGAAGTTGAGATTGCAGTAGCAGCACTGAAGAAGGGAAAATCTGCCGGAGTTGATAATATACCAACAGAACTTGTTCAAGCTGGAGGGGAGACCATGATTAATGTATTAATAGATATCTGTAACAGGATCTGGAGAACAGGAGAATGGCCTACCCCATGAACCCAGTCGCTGATTATTACGCTCTCTAAAAAGGGCAACCTACAGCTCTGCCAGAACTACAGAACCATCAGCCTCATCAGTCATTCAAGCAAAGTCATGCTGAAAGTCATCTTGAACAGGCTTAAGCCACAAGCCGAAGTGATAATCGCTGAGGAACAGGCTGGGTTCCGAGCAGGAAGTAGCACCACAGAACAGAACTTCAACCTTAGAATCCTGTATGAAAAGTATCTCCAACATCAGCAGAATCTGTCTTCATTGATTTAAAAAAAAAAAGCTTTTGACAGGGTATGGCATGCAGCCTTATGGGCCACCATGAGGAAGTACAATATCAATGCAAACCTAGTTTGCCCCATTGAGCAGCTATACGACAAGGCTACAAGTGCAGTCCAGATAAATGGCAGCACAGGAGAATGGTTCAGAACAACGGATGGAGTAAGACAAGGATGTCTTCTGTCACCCACCCTCTTCAACATTTTTCTCGAACGGATCATGTCTGATATGCTCTGGAAGAACATGACGGAAAGGTTAGCATAGGCGGCAGAAATATTACCAACCTGCGGTTTGCCGATGACATAGACGCTCTAGCTGAGGAAGAGCAGGCACTAGAAGCTCTAGTTGATAGTCTCGACCAAACCTGCACAAGGTATAAGATGGAGATAAGTGCTGAGAAGACCAAACTTATGACAAACAGCGCAGATGGCATCCAGAGGGAGATCAAGGTAAAGGGGCAGAAGCTGGGTACTGTAAGCAGCTTCAAACACATTGGAGCTGTTGTCTCAGATGATGGCTCAAAACAGGAGGTTCTCTCAAGGATTGCACAAGCCACTTCAGCTCTTACCAAGCTGAAACCAATTTGGAGAGATAACAACATATCTCTTGGATCAAAGGTCAAACTTGTGCGCTCCCTTGTCATTTCCATATTTCTGTATGCCTGTGAATCGTGATCCTTGACAGCAGAGTTAGAGAAAAGAACACAGGCCTTTGAGATGAGATGCTACCGAAGGTTACTGAACATTCCGTACAAGGACCATATAACCAATGAGGAGGTTCGCAGGAAGATCCAAGCAGCCATTGGAGAATACGATGAACTCCTGACGCTGGTCAAGAAACGGAAACTAAGGTGGTTTGACCACTGGTTTAGCAAAGACAATTCTTCAGGGCACAGTGAAAGGAAAAAGAAGAAGATGTAGACAGAAGAAGAGGTGGGAAGACAATATCAAGGAGTGGACAGGAATGGATTTTGCCAGCTCAACTAGGGCAGCTGAAGACAGGACAAGGTGGAAAGGGATTGTTTTGAAGTCATCTGGGGTGCCCCAACGACCTAGTAAGGTTATGGGATAGAATAGAAAATAGAATAGTGACCATAGGGGCTGTGGGTGTAAGAGGCACAAATAATCAAGGCCATCCCTCTCCGTTCACTGCATTTTTCCTTCAAATGAAGGCACCCTTTTACTGCCGGGTCAATTGATTTTTCAGTTACTGACCGGCAAAACCGGGTTTCGAAACCGCAATCTCCTGCACCATAGCCGACTCTAACCACTCGACCGAGTATCTCACTGATAAAGAATACTAAAAGTTAGATTTTACGTTACTTTTTATCTCTTTGCCGGCTGCATTTTCCTGTGTAAATGTAAATAATTTGGTCGGATATAAACAGGCGTTGTTGAATACTACAAGTTATGGTATACAAAAATAAATTCACGCGTTTAAGCACATTTCTACTGTTCTTTCATCTTATAGAGAATTAATTCGCATGTTTCCGTTAAGTAACGTATTTGACGACAGCTCAAGAATAACGACTGCAGAAATAACCATGCTAATGCTTTTAAACTAGAAAACATATTCATTTCAGACACAAGAGATCATATGTGTTCCTTTTGATAACAAGCAATATTATATAGTTCGTTTTTTTTTCTAAGTGAAATTGTTTTGACCTTAATAATAAAGCGCTTGTGATATCTGTCTCAAAATATTATAAAACAACCTATTTTTATAAAAAAAAAATAAATAGCTTTGACATGCATACAAATGTACACATCAGTCATAACGTGAAAAATGAAAATAGTTTCCTTAACACAAGACAAAGTTAACAAAAATCAGCCATTTTGTTAAACATAAATATCCTGTGGCCCCAACTCCACCCCGCAACCAGACGCCCATCTCATCGCCTCCACCTACCCCCACGCTATCTCTACCCTCGAACCCCCTTTCACCGTAAACATTACTATGACACCGTTCTCCATCCTCAAACATAAACTTCCACTTGCCCTGTTAGAAATCAAGATTTGTTTTGAGCGACGGGTTCTATATTGGACTCACACAGCCGACAATGGACTTAAAATACACTTATAGGTACTTATATATGGTACAATATTTTTTCGATAAAACAAGCATTTTTAATTATAACTTTTGTAAGCGTACTTTTTTAGTTTAAAAGATCATAATAAACACTACACATGAATACTTTGACCAAATTATCTGTTTTTCATGAAACAGTTGTAAAGAAATGAACCCCTTTCATAAAACAGCCCCAAAAATGCATTTTAGCCCCAAAAATTCTTATTTTGAAACCATAGTAATTGCAGATTAGTGTATGTTTTCGCATATAAACTTATATCAAAGGTTTAGCTATGTTGTGCTTAAGTATCATTCACATTTCGGCGAGCTTTAACGAATTTTATGGATTTTCCGTAGAAATTCCAGAAATCAACGATTTTATTCATAAATTAAATATTTTGCCCCAAATATTCACTTTGGCACCACTTTGGAGAGCGACAACACCCGGAATCATTAACTTCAGTATTTCCTGCTTACAAATCAGTCAACAAAATTCTTTCGAACGATGGACCAATTTTTCGCCTAAAAATTGGGCTCATTTCCCCGACTAGTTTATTCATTTCTCCT
Source organism: Ctena decussata (assembly GCA_963989385.1). Taxonomy (NCBI): domain Eukaryota; kingdom Metazoa; phylum Mollusca; class Bivalvia; order Lucinida; family Lucinidae; genus Ctena; species Ctena decussata. The sequence continues at coordinate 28,579,304 of OZ022504.1, read as the reverse complement.
GGTGTGTCACGTAATCAGATTCCAATATGTGTCATGCAGTCTTGTGCAGCCTTGACAGTTGTATTCAACAGAAGAAAATGATTTTTGGGAAAAAAAAATTTCGACAAAAAATTTTCAGACAAATGTTTGATCCTTAACTTTGGTCCAGTACATCCAGTACATATATACTAGCCAAAAGTTCTAACCGGGCACTTACATTTCATCGATTTTCTTCAGAGCCCCAAACAATCTTGCAGTTCTATAGCAGTTGTGTCAGTCAACTTAGCCATCAAAAGGTTAGCTCTACACAAACAAATGACCCTTTTATAGAACATTTTGGACCCCAGGGGCTTGATTGGCATGATTTATGTAGGGACTTCTAAACATTGGTACACACTAAATATATAAGCTGTGGGCCTCATGGTTTCAGAGAAGAAGGTTTTTGTAAGTTTTTCCCATTGTAAGTCTAATGACCCCCAGGGTGTGGCCAATTTGGACCCAGGGGCATGTTTGGCAGGATTTATGTAGAAAACATGGCTATAGTGAAATCATATTCTTGTCCGGCCTATAACTTTGTCTTGCATCGTGGGATTGCAAAATAAATCAAGATAAAAATGGTCATCATGACAAGACAATGTGTCAAATGCAAGAACCATGTCACTAGCTTGAAGGTCAAGGTCACACTACGCTCGTAAACTTGTACATAGGTCACAGTAAAATATGTTCGTATCCGGCCAATAACGTTGTCCTGCATGGTGGAATTTCAAAATGATTTGATAGTATACAATTATTGACCTTTGTTGGGGTGAATTGGCAGTTTTATTGACCGGCAAACAAATAAATAAATACAGTTTCCTTGATGATTTATGATGATCCTACATATGGTTCAGAGAGGCGCCGTAGTCGAGTGGTTAGAGCGGCTTGGCTATTGCGCAGAAAGTCACCGTAAGGTCGTGAGTTCGCGGCTCACTGTCGCCATACGATGACTGGAAAACTCTCTCTGTCAACCCAGCAGTAAATGGGTACCTTTTTCGAATCAGGGAAGGATAAGGCAGCGAAAGGAGAGGGATGGGCTCCGCCTTTCATCAGCTGTGCCCAAGATACAGTGGGTCTCTAACCCCACTGCCCCTATGGCTATTAGGCTATGGGAAACCTTTACCTTTACCTTTACATATGGTTATCCCGCGACGTTACGCCATTTACATTAACGTACATAACACGTTACGTCACGGAAATACAATGTCGTCAGCATAAAAGTGATATTCACTGACTGGCCGATGAATATCGCAAAATATTGACCGACACGCGACGTAAAATCAGCCAACGAAATTGTGTGTTACATCTTTGTCATATAACAAAAATAATTATCATGACAAGACGTGTCACGTGCAAGAATCCTGCTGCTAGCCTAGTACCTTAATCAAGGCACTGGCTTACTCAAGGCACTAGGCGGGGGCATCCGTGTACTATGGACACATTTCTTTTGTAAACGTGTGAATAATATACATGAAACCATTAAGAACGCAAGTGTTTACTTGTGAGTGTCATGTATTCAGATTAAAAGTAAGGTGACAAGGCTGTAATATATTGGATTCAATTCGCCTTTCGTCTGCCAAGGTCTTTGTGACAGTTTAGCTTAGTTCCAGTGATCTAGGAAAAAATCAAGGGTAAATGATAAAATCAACCGATTTCAGTTACATAGAAGTGGTTAGAAAGCGCAACACTATCGCAGCATGAGCGCAGCTCCGGCACTTATGTCGTAGCACGATCGCAAATGCATCGTAAATAAGAGTAGATCAAGCGTAGCTTGAAATACTTTGCCGTAGTGGCAGCGAATTAGAAGCGCCAATGAAGTCAGCTAAGCGTGACAGAATCGCAGCTAAATCGCGGCAGCATCGTGATTAGCATAGCGAGATCGTATTAGAAGTGTACTGGCAGCGTACTAGAAGCGCATTAGTTCCAAGTTTTAGCAAATGCCTACGCTTCTGCGGCGATTTCGAAAATTTGAAGAAGCGCCATGATCGCCATGAGCGCAGCGAAAGCGTCATCCAGTGGAATGGCGGAATTATTAGTGAAAAAAGTATTCTATTGCTTGCTGCATACCCGTACCTATCTTACTTCGAATGCTGTCTGTGTTCTCACGGGCTTAACATTTAAGTATTCTTTCAGTTTCAAAGAAATTGGGGAGCACATTGCTTTCGTTCGGGCCTGAAAATAAATTGTGTAATTCCGATTTCATGAAAAGAAAATAAAGTATGGTCGGCAGGTAGGTCTATTCTTTTTTGGCAGGGCCGCGTAGCGCAATCGGTAGGGCGTTTGACTTATAAGCCAGAGGGCCTGGGTTCGAAACCCGGTCCGGCCGCTTACTTTCATTTCTCCTTCCGCTCATTCAAGTTGGGCAGTTGTCATTACTGATGAAAGTAAGTGCACTTAGTACTGGTTAACCGCTTATGCCCCAGTCACACACACATATACGGATTCTGCGGATACTACGGATGGCCCGTCCGAATCTATTCGTATCTATCCATTTAATCCGTAATGGATCCGTATCGCATCCGCAGAGTCCGTTACTGTTCGTATCATATCCGCAGGGTCCGCAGGAGCCGTGTCGAAATTTCGAAAAGGTTCAAAATTCGGGCGCGGATGAGTAAACCGTAAAATTCCGTAACTGAACGTATTTATCTGCATCTATCCGTATCTAATCCGTTCCTCATCCGTATCTATTCCGTATCTTATCCGTAACTGAACCCATCATTCCGCAGTCCCAAGTTGAGGACTGATGCGGTTTCATACGGAGCTTTACCTTTAGTTACGGAAGTAATGGGTCATGTCAGGGTCATTGATGAGGCTCTAAAAATCGTAACCTCGAAGTATGGCACATGCTCCTTCTTTCGAATGTGTTTAGTGTTCTGTGCTCATGAAGGATTAGATTTTTATTTAAATTTGTATACCTGGATTCAAACTGTAAATTGGGTAAAGGTAAAGGTTTCCTATAGCCTAATTACCGTAGGGGCGGTGGCTTGGGGGGAGTAGGTGGTTAGGGTCAATGTATCTTGGGCATAGCATATGAACGGCGAAGCCCATCTCTCTCCTTTCGCTGCCTTGTCCTTCCCTGATTTTAAAAAGGTACCCATTTACTGCTTGGTTGACATAGATATTCAGTCGGCAGTTGATAAAGTAGATACTATTCTAATCCTTCAAGAACACTGCACACATTCGAAGGATTGTACATGGACCATACTTCGAGAATTCGGCTACTCAAACCGCATCAGTCCCCGATATGATTTAGTTACGACAACCAGAGAAAGCATAATGTAATTTTGATAAGGCAGTAAATTCAAAGACTGATTAGTACCATAAAGATCTAAAAGGAAAAAAAATGCAATAGTTAATCTAGACTATAAATCTAAACCAAACGAAAATTTCTGATTTCTCAGAATATTTTCTTGACCTCAAAGGAAAAAATTATATATAATCTGCAATATAGATGACGTACGGGGAGACGTTTTACGGTCGCCGCACGGCACGAAACCAGTGGCACTGAAGTAAAATAGAACTCTAAAAGAGTTCATTCAAGAGCACAGAACACATTCGAAAGAAGGAACATTGGCCATCTTCGAAGTTTCGGCTACTCAAGCCTGACCAGTAGATATTTTTTGCTTCATTTCACCATTAAACTTTGTCCTATATTGGGCAACTAATTGTAATTAATAAAAGAATTACGTTGTCCTATATTGGACAACTAATTCAAATTGATAAAAGTCAAACAAGTTTATGAAATGATGGCCCTACTTTTGCTATTGGCAAGTTCATGAAAAGATGACCCCACTAGGCTGTTACAAATAAGAAACATAACATCGCACCATAACTGCACCATACGTCACTGCCATTGCACCGACCCGGCCTCTCTGTTGTAGTAGTCCTTGAGATACAGTCTCTGTCTCTTTGCCCCCCCTACTGGTGTTGTTGCCGTACAGCCGCCTCTCCAGACCATCCTGTAGGTATCTGTCAGTATTGGAACGCAACCTTTTTGTATCGAAACGTTACTGTAGAAAACAGTCCGTTACAGTTCGCCGAACGAGACCCGTAACTTCCGTAACTAAAGGTAACGATCCGCTTGAAACCGTATCGGTCCTCAACTTGGAGTGGGACTGCGGAATGATAGGTTCAATAACGGATAAGATACGGAATAGATACGTATGCGACACGGATTAGACACGGATAGATGCGGATATATGCGTTTAGTAACGCACCATTACGGTTTACTCATCCGCGCCCGAATTTTGAAACTTTTCAAAATTTCGACGCGGATCCTGCGGACTCTGCGGATATGATACGGACAGTTACGGACTCTGCGGATCTGATACGGATCCATTACGGATAAAACGGATAGATACGGACGGGCCATCCGTAGTATCCGCACAATCCGTATGTGTGTGTGTGACTGGAACATACAAGGAGTAGACACAGATGTGGACGTCGAAGTTAATCTTTTCTATTCTTCTATCCGCTAGGCATGCGACACAGTCCGCATCTGAAGGTATTTATCCGCATCTAAAGGTTACAGAAGGTAACGGAAGGTTAGTAGTTCGTACCTATCCGTATCCAAACGCATCTATTGCTAAATATATCCGTAAATTCATTAAACAAAATTAGGCCACGCCCACAAATACTGCGGATAAACTGAGGATTTTATCCGCAACTATCCGCCCTTTCCGTAATGTGTGTGTGTGACTGGGGCTTTAGAAGGTCTAAGCCTGCTCAGGGACAATGTGGTTAGGTTAAATGGCCGTCCCGGCATGACCATAGCTGATACCGTGGACGTTAAACAGTGTATTTATCACTCCAACTATTCTTTTTTGCTTACCTGAGCCATAGGCTCACAGAGAAGCTTATAGTTTAGGCACGTGTCCGTCGTCCGTCCGTCCATCCGTCGTCCAAATTTTCAAACGACGTCTCCTCTGAGAGGTTGTCAAAAGCCGAGAGGTTTCGGCCTCGGTTTCCAACATCTCCCTCGGGACCTAGCAAACGTTAATGCATGATAAACCATGTTTGATCCCTATATTGCAACAATGTTTTTTGCAACGTTTTATGAAAACGTTTAGAAATCCCCCCAAAAAACGTCCAAAAAAGCCTACACAAAACCAAAAATCAAAACGTTTTCATAATCAAAATATAACGTTGCACCAACGTTTTAACAACGTTATTTTGTTAGCTAGGTATGAGGATAAAAAATTTTTTATAACGCTTCAAAGGTTCTATTCATGTCTTCTCTATTCATGTTGCACTCAATTATTTTGAGAATGAGAAATGACCTTCTGATTTTGTAAGTGCATTTCGTAGCAAGGAAACCCATTTCGTGAGAGAAAATTCTATTTTGTATTCGAAAACTCTTTATTCAACTCCTTTTTTTATAAAAAAATTGCATTTTTTTTCTTGATTTCTATTCTAATCATTGATTTACTGAAAATTGAAGTTATAAATTATAAATTTTGCTTCTGTGAGTCCATTTTGTATTGGCAAAACTCCATTTCGCAAGAGAAAACTACATTTCGTAAACAAAATCTAATTATTCAGGTGCATTTACGTACAAAATACGCTTGCGTTCGCTTCAGAAGTTGCATTTAGTATTAGTCATTGTCTGACTTTAGTAATAAAACAAGAAAATAGAAGCTGAAATACCAAAAATAGGATTTTGTGACTCCATTTCGTCGAAAAATCTCAATTTCGTACATTTCGCAAAAATAGGTCCATATCGCTAATTAGGGTAACCCGATTTAAGGTGAGGTGGGAGTAATTCAGCGCCGCCGTGCGGCAGTTTCCGTCACTACGCTACGTAATGATGTCGAACGTTCCATTTGATAAAAACAAGATGGCGTCAACGTTAGCCGCTTCTGTGATCACTTCATGGTCTGCTCACAAAATGCAAGGAGGCTGAGCGCTGGGCGAAATTTAAAGGAAGTAGAAAGTGCCGTATAGAGGAGAAACTGAAAAAGATAGTTAGTTTTCCGTGCGGAAGACAACTTGTGGGATATTTGACAGTTTCTTAACAGTTTATGACAGTTTATGAGACGGAGTTCGCAGCTTTTGAGTTAGAAAGTGCCGTAGAGAAGAAACTGAAAAGTATAGCTGTTCTCTGACAGTTCCTCATTAGTTTGTTAGATGGAGTTTGCAGCTGTTATGTTGCAATAACAAAGCCTCGTGAAATTGAATCCAGAATCGTACAATGAATAGTCAGATCACTGTCTACACTTCCACCACGTACTTAGCAGTTAACATGGTAGCAGCCATAGACAGTCGTTATCATACCACCCACACTTTAAATACTAATCAGCAAAAGCTATGCCAAATTTCACTTAAATCAAAAATTCTTAGACTGTCCCTAGCAATTGAACACTGCCAGGCAGCCTTATCAACGTCGACGCAATGTCGTCAGAATCTTTTATCGACGTTGATATGATAATTCAACATCTGTTCTGTCAATAAGCTAAAAACAATGTGGCGTTTCTTTTCCTTGCCTTTCTTTCACTTTTCTGTTTTTCATTTCTTGTTTCTGTTTCAAGTGTATATCAAAGTATCTCCTGGATGCTAAAATGAATCAAAGCTGCCTACCATTTTTACAGAGAGAGAGAGAGAGAGAGAGAGTCGACGAAGTCCAGTCGTTGGACCGCTAGGTTACCGTGCAGAATATATCAGGCCCTTTCTTGGGTCGGGTCAGGAACTGGAATACTTGACTCGCTTACACTGTGCAAAAGCCAAGTGGACAAGGGAATTGTTCAAATGTCATAACACGTGGAAGCCCGCCCCAACTTGGGATGGATGGATGGATGGATGACTTGCGATTTTACGTCCTTTTCAACAGTATTTCAGTCATATCAGGACGATGGGCTTGTGATAATGAGAGGCTGTGTGCAATGGAACCCCGTTTACGATGGAAAGAACTCCGCCTCCGGCGGGGCTCGAACCCGCGACCGCTAGATCAGTAGGCCAGCGCTTAACCCACTGAGCTACCGGGGCTCCTCCCCAACTTGGGTGCCCGTCAACTGTCTCGGGTGCCCGTCAGCTGTATGGGAGGGCATAATGGCAATGCTTTCGATTTTTTTTTAATTAAAAATACTTAGTTAAGACGGATTATGCAGAGATTTAGAAAAACGTATTACATCTGCCTTCATCCTGCACTTTCCAGACAATGACAATCATGTTTGATGACAGTTCCAGACAAATTTTGCCGGTAGCCTACAAAAAGCGATAGTTGATATGTGGCGCGAAAAGTTAAGTAACGTAAACGTCACCATGCGCAACGTCAACATTTCAGTCTAAAGAGACGGCAGGCAGGGCATTCAATGCACTTTAACTCGAAAGTTAAGTCGGCGACCTACTATTTTTATTGCTTTAATGTGAAAATCTATCATTGGATGATACTGTGTTAGTTTTTGAAGAAAAAAATGTGTTTTGTTTTCTCAAAATGAAGGTTTTTATCCAAGAGGTACGAGCAAAAAAGTGCATTTTCCATAGAACGCCATTATAACGTCGGGTCGTAAAAGTGGAAACATTGACGTTTTCGAGGTCAGATATCTTAAAAACGACATCGGCGACCCCCATTTTTTATTACATTTTCTGAAAGAGGGACTGAAAATGTACAATATAAGGAAGTATGAATAAAATCATGTGTTTTGTCAATTACTCCCACCTCACCTTAAGCAGTCATAAAATTTAGATTTCGTCTAATTTTAGAGAAACGATCTTTAGTATGACGCCTCAGGTTGAAATCCAATGTGAAAATCAAAATTGTTTATGCCGGTGCAATTTTAAAAGTTCTAACGTAAAACCATTTTTGTAAAATTTTCACACATTTTGAGAAACATGTAAAACTTCATCTGAGGATCAAATACAGCGCTTTTGAGGAAAAGGCATATGAATGAAATATTGCCGAACACTTTACATTTGTGTCAGTCTTTACCTAAAAATTGCACCCTTAACTAGCACTGCCGGTTTAAAGAACAAACTTTCATCGGCATTTACGCGGGCGTTATTTCTGGAATTTAAAACACAACGACATGTGTGCAGAGACTTTGGACCAATATTGAAAGCATCAAGAAATATAGCCAAAAGAAGTCCACATAAATGTTAAACAAAAACATTGATGAACGTCAATTTTGCATTTGCCTCAGTAAACGTCGGAGTGACGCCCCTTTTAATGCAAATGCAATCCTTATTACTTGACCGTTGTCAGTAACCCACCAATTCCGATGTTAAACACTAGCGGGCTAAGCACCCTGGTTTCCTTGATAAAGGAGCGTTACTGATATAAATCTATACTTGGTCCAAAGCCAGGAGGTTGCGTTTTACTGGCTTCAAGAGTATATTGACTGGATTCAAATTAGTAATTAAACGTTCTGTTCTGTTCTGTTCAATTCTCGTATCGACGTTACCCAAGTGGCTCAACGGTACGTAACCATAGTTGCACACACCTGGCGCCGGGTGTCTGTCCAAGAAAGTAATTAAACTGTTAAACGAAAGATTTTTATACCTAGACACCATTTCCTGTGCAAGAAATATCAGACAATCGGTGGAACCAATGGATGCTCCTCGAAATGGAATGGGTATCCTGTAGAAGGATTTTCTAGGTAAAGTGAATGAAATTAAAAATGAACCAGAAAATGTTTATGAAACACTATGTCCCAGACCGTATGCTCTAAAGAAGTTTGTTCCTTTATAAAATGCCGATGTCCGAAAAAGGGGAATAACTCAAAAGAAACTTTACGAAATATGTTAAAAAATCAAACAGCTCATCTACACTTTAGTTTGTAACTGTATGTCAAATATAAAGATCCTAGCGTAAGCGGCTCTAGATATTTTGTTCACTAGCTTGTTCCTATACCGAAATGTCAATGCCAGAAAAAGAAGAAAATCCCAACCGAAAATTTATGAAATAAGCTCTTAAAGTAACCAGGACATCTACACCTAGGCCTGTAACTATACGCCAAATATGAAGACCATAGCTTAAGGGGTTCTTCAGATATTTTGTTCACAAGCTTGTTCCTATACTAAATGCCTACGTCAGAAAAAGGAGAACAACTAATTCGAAAATTTACGAAATATGCCCAAAAGTTAACTAGTGTATCTACATCTTAGTTTGGAATTGTATGCCAAATATAAACGTGCTAGCTTAAGCGGTTCTTAAGATATTGTGATCACAACTTTATTCCTAAATAAAATGCCTATGGCTGAAGAAGGGAAATAACTCAACGAAACATTTACTATATATGCTCAAAAGTTAATCAGTTCATCTACATCTTAATCCAAACCTGCATGCGAAATAAAAGGATCCTAGCTTATGCGGTTATACAGAGATTTTGTTCACAATCTTGTTCCTATACATAATGCTTATGTCCAAAATAAGAGAAATAACTCAACCAAAAATTTATAGAATAGGCTAAAAAGTTAATCGAGTAATCTACACCTTAGTTTGTAACTTTCACGATCCTAGCTTAAGCGGTTCTTTAGATATTATGTTATCAAGGTTGTTTCTATATTAAACGAGCAAGTCGAAAAAGCGGCAGAACTCTTGAACGACAAGACTGGCCGAAGAAAAAATAAGGGTCACTTATTTTTCGCATACATGCCAACTTGATAAAATTTCAAGATCGTAGCATAAGCGGTTCTTGAGTTTCCCAGCTGCAAAAAGCGCTATGGACGGACAGGCCCAAACCAATATGCCCCCTCAGCTTCTCCGAAGTGGGGGATATAAAAACCAAAAACGAGAGGTAAAGGAATGAGAAGATGCAAATCTACTCAGTAATACAGCTTTCTCATTTTCTGCACCATCACTGAGCATAATAACGATTAGCCATCACCACGGTCAGGAATCACGTGATATTTTCTACCATTTATTCGCACAGATCGAGTTAGAAAATTGATTATTATTTCTTTAATGCTCAGTAAATTTTCATGCGGTATAGTGCAAATACCTCTGCAGCAAGCCATTCAAAAGGAGCCGTTTTCATGCAAAGTGCCTTTTTCACTAAATCTCGAGCAAATAATGAAAGTGTTTACTCGAGGTTGTGTAGAAAAATACAGCGCGTAGCATAAAAACACTTAGATAGCCTTTTGCTGTTAATCAAGGCACTTCGCCACTTTACAGCATGGAATTCCATTGTGTATTAACGGGAAAAAATGAACAATTTTCTTACCCGTTCTGTCCGAATACAGGTACAAAATAACAGAAGTAAGTCACGTGATTCTCCGCGTTGACTACAGTGTTTGTGTGATGATAATCCTTGCAAGCTACGTAATAGTTGATCATTATAAAGACCAAAACTGTTAAGGTTAGGGTAATGGTTCTTGCACTCTGCATGTTCTATCAATATTTCAAATTTCATTTGATTTTTCCCGAAAATAAAAAGCATAAAAAGGGAACTAACTAATTACGTGTGATAGGATGGTATTTTAAGTTTTATTACCTTTCCTTGAATACTTACAGAAATATGCTCCGGACAAGCAAAATACTGGATATAAAGAAAAAAGGGAAATTACTCCAAATTTACTTTTAAAACAGTTATGGTTCTTGCGCTCCTCACTTCCTCTCTATGCCTTTTATAAATGTGTGGAGTTTATTTTGTTCCCTTTAAAATATTCAGAGATATGCTCCGGACAAAAATGTGACGGACAGACGGGCGGGACAGACGGACAAACCGGCGACTATATGCTGCCACTTCGTGAAGCACAAAAATATACCATTAGGTACGAATAATGATGTTTCTGATATTCCTGATAAAAAAAGAAATAGTTTTATGCGATGAAAACTTACATTCAGGGTGTTGTAGTTGTTCAGCAGGTCCGCCATCAGAAGCTGAACTGTCTGAAGTCGCCTCTGTAAAAATCAGTGGCAGTTCAACACATATTCTTGCACAGGTACATGTATCTAATGCATAGATGTTTATGGCCATGTTCGAATAAAACAAAATCCATGTTGTACATGTAATTATAAATTCGCATGCTGTTTGAACGTGGTCTTAGGTTTGCTTATTCATATTCCGGGCTGGTATTGGTTTTCATGACGTTACCTGACAATACGTTGCCGCCCAGTCGCTTCATGATATTTTGTGTCCAGCATAGGAATAACTCACACAGACTGTAAACATTTGTTCCAGTGTCACTTTACATAACCTAGCATGTTGCACGCCTTCCAGAAAATATCTTAAGCGACTTTAAAGTTATGACGAGAGAACTTATTCCATGTTTAAAAGTTATCAAAGGTTTTATTCGGTTGTTCTCAGCATAATTATGTTCTTATGCGTTATAATTGTAACAGCTTTAATTTGTGAAAATGTCATTTAGGGCTTAAATGGTATGGCGCGAACACACATACAATATAAACTATGAACAACGTAACATCACTGCGTTTAAACAAAATATTTACACTTGCCACTGACTTCCCATAGGTGAACGCTTTAGAGCAACTAGCTTCATATATCGATGAAGGACAACTGATCATGTGACGTTGTCGTCAAGCGACGTCTTATGTAAACATACGTCTTGATTGGTTCTTGCAACGTTCGATTGCCTCCACGTCAGGGTGACGGCTATTAAACGTTATGGCCGAACAGGTCGTTACTAAATTTTCTTCTGCCCATATCTTGTCTATTCTACACCAAATTACCACGAAAACGGCACAGAGAGGTTCACAAATAAAGTGTAAATATAAGAATAAAAATTTGATTTTTCAGCGTTCATCGTGTGAAGAAGCCAGTGGTCGTCGCTAAAATTCTACAAGAAGCGCTTCGCGCTTCATGGAATTTTAGCTCCGCCCACTGGCTTCATCACACGAGGAACGCTGAAAAATCAAATTTCAATTCTTAAATATTTACACTTGCCACTGACTTCCCATAGGTGAACCGTATAGAGCAACTGGCTTCATATACCGATGAAGGACAGTTGATCATGTGACGTTGTCGTCGAGCGACGTCTAAGATAAACAAACGTCTTGATTGGTCCACGTAACGTTCGATTGACGCTACATTATGGCGACGGCAGTTAAACGTTATGGCCGAATACGTCGTTTCTGTCTTTTCTTCGATGCATATTTTGCATATTCTACATTTAATTACCACGAAAACAGCACAGGAAGGGTCTAAAAATAAAGTGTAAATATACTGAAGGACTTTAGAAACGCACCATTTAACATCCTCTGTTACTTCGACGTGGCTGATTTGGTGATTTTTTCTTAATCATATTATATGTTCACACGTAATGAGCTATTGATTGCTATAAATTGGCTTTGCTCATGCTGTTTATTCTGACGTTACCATGACCTAAGTGTTTTTCAACAATTGGCATCTTGCTGATGGGAGTTTAATTCGATTTAAAAACAAGCAACTTTAGTTGGTAGCCAGATGTCTTAACTAATGGGAAAACACATAAAGTTTTGGAAATTACCGTTTATTTACACTCCCAGTCGCAGCGTTTCTTTGCTGACGTCAGCCAAAATTTTTCAAACAGTAATTACAGGTTCACGGCGTTCGATAATGACACGCTTCTTTTGTTTCCTATGCAACACGTTCAGGACTATCTGATGAGACTAAAAGATTTCGATTATTCATATTCCTTAAGTTATAAACGGCCAATTACGTTAAAAAGTAAAGACGTGACCCAGACGAAATGAACGTTGCCAAAGGCCTAAAACTTTATGATTTGATTTTGTCTTGCCTACTGCATTTGAAAACTGATATTGGGTTGAAATGTTTTTACTGCTCATATTATAAGGTATTGTTACTCTGTGATTTTTTAATTGGGATTGTCTCAGAATTCTCGCGATGTCTCGGCAACCATAAGTCTCAGCTTTTTTATTTTCTTATTGTATGAAAGCCAACTTGACAGCACCTTTTAATTCTGTTTTCACAGAATGAAAATGTTCGGTCTGTAACAAGATATTGCCATTTTAGTAAGTGGTGCGTTTCTAAAGTCTCTCAGTATATAAGAATAAAATTTTGATTTTTCAGCTTTCATCGTGTGAAGAAGCCAGTGGTCGTCGCTAAAATTCTACAAGAAGCGCTTCGCGCTTCATGGAATTTTAGCTCCGCCCACTGACTTCATCACACGATGAACGTTGAAAAATCAAATTAAAATTCTTAACTGAAAGGTTCGCTATGGCTGTTGCTCTGTGTATTGTACGAATAATAATGAACTATATTTGTACCAAATTTCATGACAGTAACCTCAACCTATTTAAAATTATGACAAATCGGAATTATAATTCAACATAAAACCCGATCAAAGGCGTATTATGCCGTTATTAAACTTAGAACTATCAGAGGATCTAGCTATACTCCCTCTGGAGCTTGAAGGAGGAAATGATTTATGAAACGCAAAATCCTTTATGAAAAAGTTATTATTCAATGCAAGGAAAAAATTGCACAAGAAAACTGATTTTCAATCAAACGATATTTGAAGTCATTAACAAGACTTAGTATATTACATATAAGCACACTACAGTAAGCAGTTTCCAGACTATTTTGACAATAAAATACTTTTATCAGTCAAAGGATTCTTCAAAAGATGTAGAGACAGGAAAGACCAAGCTAAACAGGGCTGGTTTTCTATCCTGCAATATACAATTGTCACTCTGTATACCATATGTGAACATTCTACAATTATTATTAAGTCTTTGAAATTTCCTATAAAATTGTCCAAAAGCAAGGAAAGAAACATTTAAGGAAAACAGCAAGACAATGTTGGTTCACAGTTACACAAGAACAAGTTTGCCAACATGTATACCAAGTACTTGCACTATAGCTTATCCGACGCCTGAAAAGTTTGATGGTGGATGGATGGATGACTTGAGATTTTACGTCCTTTTCAACAGTATTTCTGTCATATCAGGACGATGGGAGGGTGATAATGAAATACTGTGTATAATAGAACCCCGTTTACGGTGGGAAAGATTCTTGCCTCAGGCGGGCTCGAACCCGGATCCGCTAGATCGGCAGTCCAGCGCTGGGCTAACCGGGCTCCAGAAATGTTTGAAAACAATTTACTTGTATTGTGCAAGGAATGGGGAGAAAGACAAATGAACAAAACAATGAAGATACTACAAGATAGGACTAGTTTTCAATCCCACAGTGCAACCAGCCGTTGTTAAATAATTTTCTATAATGGAAATTCTGAAATATACTGTGTCTGTGAAATCTGTAACAAAACCTTCCATTTTTTCAAACGAAAGAAAAATGTAAAACAGAGAGAGAGAGAGAGAGAGAGAGAGAGAGAATAAGATGAAAATGCGCTCAATCATGAGACATAATAGGTCACTGCAAAGTTATATATTACGAAAGGGGGGTGTAGTTTATATGGTTGTTGAGAATTTTGACGATAATTTTGAACGCTAGAAAGAAACAAAATTCATAATAGAAAAACAAAGAATAAGCCAAAAAATGCTGGCTGGCAATGCTGCGATACAACTCGTCAACTTGTATGCAAAAGATGAGAGTTCTAACTTGTATAATTACTGTGATATCTTTGACGAGACTTTTGGACGTAAGAACGAAAGAAAGTTGGAAATATGAACAAACACAGAGAAGTTAATGCCAGAGAAAATTGATTCTCAACTGCACTATATAAAACGTCATAGCCTGTTTACCAAATATGAGTGCTCATGTACTACAGCTGAAATCAAATCTTTGAAGAAAATTTTAACCATAAAAAAGAGGGAAAGAAAACCGAACAAATGCATAGAAGAATAAGCAAGAGAAAACTGGGTCCTAATGCGACGATACAATATGCCAACTATAAACTTTCTTATGTGATTATGCTGACATTTTTGAGCAAGAGAGTTTACAGTATTGCGTACGGGCAGAATGACGGAATACGGAATACAAATTGTATTTTCAGTCGGTTTGGTACAAACATTAATACCATTAACTATGAATAGCTATTGAGCGACCTGATACTCCCATAATAAACGGTTGTTCGATTTGTTTTCCTCCGCAACTACTTGTTTCGGGTATCTTCTAACGGCTTTAAAGTAGTATATTGGACCCGATTATTAGAGGGAACCAAATCCGTAAAAAGTGACAATGGAGATGCTGTTATTTTTCTCTGCCTATGCACTTATAATCGAGAAAATTTCTTAACGGCTATAAAAGCTATTTTCATGTCAAAACTAACAAATTTATACAATTCCACAAGACATAATGTATTATGTGCATGAAGTTTCGAAAAGAAACAACGATGCGAACGAAATCTTGAAACGATCAGAAGAACAGACAAACAGATAATTACGGAAATTTTGTAACAAAAATATGTTTCCCATTGCAGAGGTAGTCGGTGAGACGTTGAATGAATTCATGTCTAGAATAAACCGCGATAATGGCCTAACTGGTCGATTGTAAAGCAGAGAGAGAGAGAGAGAGATAGAGAGAGAGAGAGAGAGAGAGAGAGAGTCGCTTAACGGATGAAATACCTCCATTCCCGTTGCATTCTCTCCATATAGCATCTGTAAATTTCTCCAGACAATCCTCTTCTGTTGTACCAGGACAGTATGCGTAACATTTGCCTTTTGGAAGTAACCCAAACCCAGAACTTTCGCCACAGCAGCATAGCTGGGTAAGCAGGTCACTGGTAGGAAAATAATCTGTAACATTTAACAAACATACGTGTCGGTTTCAGTACATAGTATGGGAAGAACGAAATATTTTTTATCTTATAAGTGTAAAATTACGGTACACATGCTACTATACTCTTTGCTTTTTTCGCTCTTCGTCTTTTTATGTCCCCAACTTTGAAAAAGTTGGTAGGAAACATTGCTTTTGGATTGTTTCATATATGGATTTCTCATAAAAAACAGCTGACGTGTTTTTTCCAAGTTGTCTCCCTTCCTTGAGTTATGCCCCTTTACGAACGCTACGAAATTTTGTAAGCATATATAGCATAATCCATGAACTAAATCAGCCGAAATGTATTTTCTCAAGCAGAGGTTATTTAAAACTAATTTTCATTGTTTAAAGAACACCACCCAACCTGTTAATACAACACACACTGACAAGTGTGTAAATCTACCTATGTACAGGCAGGTAGATAACATGTACAACTGTCACTGTGTGTATAAAAAAGTTGGGTGGGACTTTTTAAACCATGAAAATTAGTTTTATCTGACCTTTAGATGAAAAATACATTTCGGCTGTCTTTGTTCATGGACTATGCTATAGATTGGGGCAAATAAGTTATATATCTGATGAAGGAAAATGGAGTTCTACGTTTCCAAAAGCTGGCCAAGTTCAAGATAGTATATGGCTAATTTAATAAATGTTTATTTTTCATTGAACAATAGCAATATATACAATGTTATGCATATCATATGATTATTTCTGTAATTCAGAACAAGAGTGCATATTATTCTTGTTACACCTGAAAATACAAAGCATCCGTTTATTTCAGCCACGTAGTCACATTGGCATTTAGAAGTACCTGAACACATACAGCGAGTGTCATATGCGATCAACACGGATATGAGGTACTAAAAGGTCAACAATCTCGAAACCTGCACGTGACATTTCATTATATGTACATAGGTTATAGTCATCGTACAACATCTATAGGCATTACCAGTGTATGTATAAAAACCTACGTTGACAGGCATCGGCAATTTTGACCCTTTTGGTACCATATACGACCGTCTATCTTGCAGAGGTTGTGACCTTCACATAACGATTAATTACAATTCAAACTATGTGGAATGAGTCACAGGCAGCACCGCATCACATTTCACAATAAAGCTGACTTATTTTGATTTTAACGCTGAAAAAGGCAGTTAAAATTCAACAGCTATGCATAATGCGTTAATTTTTACTGATACGTAAACAAAAGGGAACGACATTGAACCGGCGTTTATTCGGCAATATTTACACTAGCCACTGACTTCCCATAGGTAAACCGTATAGAGCAACTGCATACACCGATGAATGACAGTTGATCATGTGACGTCGTCGTCAAGCGACGTCTAAGGTAAACAAACGTCTTGATTGGTCCACGTAACGTTCGATTGACGCCACGTTATGGCGACATCTGTTTAACGTAATGGCTGAATACGTCATTTTTGTCTTTTCTTTGACGCATATTTTGCATATTCTACATTAAATTACCAAGAAAAAAAGCACAGGAAGGGTATAAAAATATAAGAATAAAATATAAGAATAAAAATTTGATTTTTCAGCGTTCATCATGTTAAAAAGCCAGTGGTCGTCGCTAAAATTCTACAAGAAGCGCTTCGCGCTTCATGGAATTTTAGCTCCGCCCACTGGTTTCATCACACAATGAACGCTGACAAATCAAATTAAAATTCTTAAATGATTCGGCGTTGTAGGCACTACTGGGAGTGATTCTTTGGTGGAGAAATATATTTGGTCACATGTTTGTATATTTTTCTCTCTTACTACATGTTTTCTTCTTTAAAGCAATTGTTACATATTCACTGTTGTACCATGATATTGACGTTGTAACTGTTGGGAGAGGACTATTTAATGTTGTTAGATCTTGTGTCCAATCCAATTGTGTTTATACAATAAAATATGTTATTGTTGATAAGAATTGAACTGGCACTCATATATTTCCGTTATTTCACTCGGATGTTTTCGTTAGGTTTAGCGATGATCTATCGTAAAATACTCTACTACTTGAATATAAAACGATGGTCCGTTTTTCGATGACATTGTAGCGTATTGGTAGAGGCATCCGACTGCGCATAAACACATTGAAAGGTCGAACCCTGCCTTAATAGTTTTTATTTTCTCTTTTTTCCCTTCATTTTTTATGTGATGAGTGATAATGCCATTTTTCACTTGATAATTTTAAACGATTTTATGTTGTTCGAGGTTTCTTTGGTGGAGAAGCACGGGGGGTCACTTCCATTATAAAGCAGGGTACATATGTGCCGCTGGAATAGCCCTCCTTTTTGATCTCCCAGATACATCAATAGGTATGGTTTAATTGGCTAATATACAGGAATAGGTCTTATTTCTCCAGGCTCTATACATATATAGTTAGCATATCTGATTTTTATTACCCGAGAGAAACAAATATCAATTACCAAATCAACAGGTGCACCAGCTGAAATACTCTCAGCACACTGTCTCAGCATGCACGAGCTCTGAATTATCTTAATGGCTCAATAACTCACAGAATTCTAACCTAATCAAGGGGGTAAATCAATACGTGAAGAGACAACCTAGTCTTGCGTTTCCGGGCGTATTTGGTAAAAGTCTTGCCACGGTGTACTTTCGTTTTTGATGAAACATTATGTCAACACGAGTGTTTTGGTGAAATATGTACCAATTATAAGCATGACGGGACATTTATAGAAAAAGTGAACTGGTCACGCTTTGGAGGATTCTTTAAAGTTAATATTCGTTGAAAATGTTTCACGTGAGATGCAGCAGTTAACGTGCCAATTCGGTTCTAGTTTGTCAAGGTAGTGTACATTTTTTGAGGCAGGCTGGTTGAAGGTAGGAATTTTCTTTCTTTTGAATCAATCTGAACTTTTTCGTCTCTTTTTCTGACAAAATTAGCTTCCTCTGTGATTGTTTATATGATACACTCTAAGAACGTGTTGCAGGATTCGTTTCCATGCATAAAAACAACGGTGTACGCACATGATTTCCTAGTATAGACTTGTATATGTTCATTGTTAATAAGTGCAAATACTAGTATTGCTCCAATGATTACTTTTCATTACAAATGAGTACTTAATATATACTTGCTCGTAACTTTGGAAACTGGCAGTCTGAAGGTTAGAATTTTCTTTCCTCTGAATCAATGTGACGGACTTATAAGCTCTTGTTATGATTAAAAAATGTACTGTAAGAATGCGTTGCGCCTTGCATTATATTGCCAAAAAAATAACGGTGTTGGTCTACCCCACTTATTTCCAGTAAATGGTAGATGCACGTTGGCATTTAATTTGTAAAAATACCATTAATGCTACGAAGAACACATAAAACGAGTATCTAACATACAACAGCTAATCAGAAAAGAAAACAACTAATATTTTCGGACCTGAGCTGACTTCCCACCAACTGCGTAATTCCACTGTCTCAAGTATGCCTTTGCCAAATGACTATTGATGTCCTAAAGTTTTACAACGTCTTTATTTAATTTTGCTCTAAGGCGATGTTGTCAAGATTTCTGGCGATGTGGCCAGCAGTTCGGACCCCAATCAGACTGTTCCGGAAGAAAAGTCTATCTTGGGTCTACACCGTTTGCTTAGATAACAGTGTCCTAATATTTGTTGTCAAAGTGGTAGGTCACGTCATGTCTATACTGCATCCGGCAGGAGTTTTCGGACAACTCTACCATCGACATGTCTGGTCAAACGGTGTAGACCCGGATCAGTCCGACCAGGGTGTCCACTGAGAGAACAATTGTTGTGTTGGAACGGTATTGTGTACAAACTAAATCTTTAGAAAATTACTATCATACAAACGTTTTGCTTACTGTAAGAAACTGCACCAGATGGTATATGAACTGCAAGGAGCGACAGCAGTGTAGTGGATAACGCGCTGGACTACCAATCCAGGAGGGTCGTAAGATCGATTCCCCGCTTCTCCGGTCCTTTCGGATGAGACTTCAAACCGATGTTCCGTCTCCGTATGACCTAGTTGTTGGTGGGACGTTCAACCCAAATCACTTACTCAGTTCTTATGTATTCGATTCTACAGCACGTGCAATAATTAGCCCCACTCTCAAAATCCAAAACTTTTGTGAATAATACCACACTTTCCGTGAATAATCCATTACAAAAATCACAATAGCCTTTTTTTTTTCGAAAATATCACAAGTGTTATATTATCAGAGTAATTTTTATCGGTATAATTTTGTTTGTCTCTCTCCCAGTTTACATGTACAGTTCACCAAACTAAAACCTAATAAGGGATAAATACGCAGATAAGTGCTGCACGTGTACTGCGTTATCAGACCATACGAGCGTATTATAAACATCACCAGTGACAAAATAGTGGTAAGAAATGTGTTTGTAAAACACTGTGCCCCAAGCCTTGCGCCTGGCCCTAAAAGGACACGCCACTAAAGGGAATGGTTTGTTCAAAACGCCAGAACTCTCAAGGAGCCGTAACTCTGTCAAACCGGCTCATGTACCCATCTCTACTAAAGGATCACCCGATTTCTAAAAACACATTTTCAGGGTCCCATTTGCCAAAATACAGTGCAACTGAACCTGTATAATGGGGCTATGTGTCTTTAGCAATCACAAGCCTCGCGCCACGTTACTGCGGCTATGGATTCGTTCCGCTGAGGTGCGGGGCAACGTCGATATGAGAATTGGAATACCACTACTACTAGCAGCCACAATTTGTCCTTCCCTTGGGGGACCCTTTAAGACAGGTTTGGCTATACTATAGTGTTGCATGTATACGAATTTGAAAGAAAAAAAAGTTCCGATGCTAACCGACAAGTCCACTTTTCACTAAGGTTGATTGCCCATTCGGTCAGCACAGTGTAAATACGTTCTGAATAGTAAGATCCTTTGGAAGCAAGGAATACATCAAAGAACAGAAAACAGCAGGCTCGGTTTAATTGAGTCTGTTCATGACTAGTAATGACTTGTGCGACACCAGCAACGCCCCCTAGCACAGGTTTAAGCGGAACTCTATTTTTTAAGATAACTGAAATGAACCCAATGATCTCAAAGGACCAGAAAATATAATCTGCACTATGATGATGTACGGGGAGACGTTTTACGGCCACCACACGGCCTATTTTGCTACAACTGGCTGCTTACTGATACACTTTACCATATGACTGCTCTAGAAATATTGACATAAACCATCTCGGCAGCACTTGCCAAGTATAAAAATAAGCTTAGCAGTGAAGGCTATAAGAAAAGTTTATCATTCTTTTTAAAAGGTGGATGATTACACTTTCAAGGGAAGCAACTCTGCTTTTAATAACTGCATCCTCTTTCAATGGGATCAACTATTAAGGGAAAGACTTTGCTTTGCTCATCGAGGAGCGTAAATGACCTCAGGTCCCTTCTAAATTTTATAGTTGTCCATACAGAAAATTAGAAAATTGGCATTTCACTGTATTGATTCCACAGGTCTAATGAGTCGTTCATGCAACCAGAATGTCTGTGATGAGACTGTGCCACCGCCCGGCCCACCGCACAAGCTGATTTATGTTTGCATAAGGATGCGGTGGACACCTCTTATATTAAAGCCTGCGCATGTTACTGCATTTTTATGTTCAGTATAGATATTCGAAATGTTGACCGCATCCACATCATACGAGTTACATTATACTCTATGGTGACGCAAGGTATTTATTTTGGCTTAATTTGGTGGGATGGGGCATGTAAAATGGTAGTGGCAGTACCGACATTTAAAAGAAAAAAAAACACGCACGATGCCCCCGTGTGATGCCTGTCACAGGTCTGTGTACATCACTAAAGTATCCATTAACAGCAAACACTATCGCGTCACATGCATACCTCATTCCATTCAATTACCGCACATGCCTCTTCAAGTGCACATCATGATAATTTCTGAGGCATATGACTATAAGCTTACATTTTTTCGTTAAAATTCTCGACTCAACGTATTTCTAATATAGAATGTATACTCTGACTCATACATTTGTGAATCCGCCATATACATGGGTTAAAAACATGAAGAATTAAAATCTTAAAAAGTTCCTTCAAGAGCAGAGAATACAAACAGAAGTAGGAACATGGGCCAGACTACGTAGTTTCGGCTAATAAAGCCTCGTCAGTGACCCTGACAATATCTGGTGACGAAAGCAGAAAGAAGCAAACTGTAATTTCTTAATTTTAAATAGGACAGTCGATTCAAAGACTGATTAGTCTCGAAAGGATCCAAATAATATAAACGGCGATGATCTAGAATAATTGTCTAAATCGATCTCAAATTTTAGATTTCTCAGAATGTATCCTATGATCTCAAAGGATGTAAATAACTCTGACTGTGTCAAAGAAAATGTCACAGCATAAACTGTCAAATTTATCGTACATTAAGCAAAACGGTCAATAAAATGCGTAGTTGTTCTCTTCATTAAAACGATGGAAAATAATTTGATTACGACCAGAAAGAATATTAAACCGAAGCTTAAATTAACATGTAAAATATAAACCAAACTTCGCATCTTCTTTGATTCCTTTTTAAATTTGTTCCAAAGTCACATGTACTTGAAATCAACAGACAGAACGACATTTGTGACCGAATTAACTCGCATGATTTACACGGAAGTGCTGTTTCTATTGCATATATCTGGAAACAAATTATAACCAAATAGCGTGCGCTCATTGACAACACCATTGCAAATGTGGTTTTTGAAAAAAATGAGATTTTTACTCCGTGAGTCGCAAAACTGTGGCAATACTTACAGAAAATTTACGTAATTTTGCAAGACTAGGGTGTCCCTTCACGTATTGATTTACCCCCGTGCTAATGATCTGTTATTATAAACAAATCGCCAAGAATGTTTACACATGATGTTTTGACAGCAGGACTGGTCCATTGCAAAATCAAGAGTTCAGAAAATAAAAACAATCATGTATGATCACTTTGTTTTTATTCTGTGTCAGACGCTGCTTTATTTGCAATTCATTTTACAGCTAAATACAGCGACTATGTTATGAAAAGAGTGTGCCAACTCAGGCAGCCGAGGATGGCAGGAGAAAGAGCCAAAGCACTAGGACAAAGATAACATATTTGTCCTAATACAACAAGCAAAAACAATATAATTATATGAAGACATAGTGAAGGTTAAGACATTTTTCACAGAAATTTGGCTTCCATGAAGCCACTGAATAATTCCTTCTTAAACATGTGAATAGGATTTAATTTTGATAGTGAATACATGAATAGGTATATATTTTGTCCTTTGTGTTATACATGAATAGGGTGGGTTTTCAAAGTTTCAGCGGCACATCTATACCCTTTCAGCGGCCAAGTGACCCCTCCGTGTGGAGAAGTCAGTGTACAGGCTTCTCTTAATTCTTTCCGTTCTCTGAACATTGTATTTCTGCTGAAACCAGCTACTTGTATTGTCTGTAGACTTAGGTGCTTGGTTTCCTGAAAATGATTTGCTGTGGAAGCAGTCAGTATTTTTTTTTGTTTGGATCTGAGATGCTTTTTGGTAGAATTTACATGAACAAAGTAGAAAACAAGTGCATCTCGTTCAATAGCTGCCGAAGGGGTGGTCAGGTAGGGTGCTGAGTAACTAACAGTGCCAGGGCGGTCCTATTAGTTTGGCTGACAGCGGGGCAACGACCTACTGTGCTTGCAGTAGGTGCGGGTGAGAGTTGTTTGGATATTGTCTCTCTCGCCTATAATATCTCTTTTCTTGCTTCCTCTCTTTGGGAGACGGCCCGATATAGACTGAAATACTGTCTCAAAGGGCTGCTGAGCCCAAAACAACCAGCCAACGAACCAAACATATAGCTGAAAAATAAAATTTCGTGCCTAGCATGACAAGTTTGCCGCCGAGTTTACGCAAAGAAAAAAAGTATATAAAATGTAAAAAAAAAAAAAAAAAAAAAAAAAAAAAAAAAAAACGATTGTAGTAAAAAGATGATTGTAGTGAGATTCGAACCCATAATCATAATATAAGGATTAATGCCCGAGACCTTATCCACTGTGCCACTTCCTGCACTGGAATAATTCATTTTAATTGTAATGTATGTACATCCTGAAGTTGCTTTCAGCTGTTCATAATGGACTACGGGAATTAATTTACCATGTTTACGGAGGCAAACGGAATATTCATGAGTGCCAGGTCAATACGTATCAGCAATACACAGTTCCGAGAATAGCCGCTAAGCTCCGCCTACTTAGTTACTGTTACTACGTCTCACAAGCTAACACAAAGATGGCAGAAAAACAAATGCCAAATGCAAGTGTCTGTTAAATGTTGGCGATCTATGGCGAAAAATCAGCCTCCTCATGACCTACACATGGCAGTTGGCTCATCGTGCATTTCCGATGCGTTCTCTTCTTGCAAAGCGAGGTAAGTTTCTTAAAAATGGTGCTAGTTTGTTTTCTTTAAACAGGTATACATCGCTCCATTAACTGTAAGTTAAAATCACGGACTTATGTAAAATATTGACCACGTGCGATTTGTTTGTGAGACTATGTCACGTGCTAAGTTGGCGTTGCATTGGCCAGGTATACGCTATCACGTGATTTTGAATGATATTCTGGGTGTGGCTCGGAACTGTGTATAGGCCTAAATCGAATCTATCAATATTCAGATTTTCATTACTTTTTTTTAGATCACAGGCATCTCCATGCCATCATAGACACTTCCCGTTACTTGTCAAAGAATCCAGCCTTAAACACTATAACATCAACTAAAACTGCATTTATTTGGTACAAGAAAAGTGCCCGAATATTTTCTGAAGGGAAACCGTTTCTTATCAGTGATGCATGTAAGAATACGAAATCAATGTAGTAATCTTAACGGCGATTTATTTAGGAATTATTTGAGTAACACCCAAGCAGTGGCTGTGGGTATGAAACTGAAGATGCTAATCATTATTTTTTTTTAATTGTAATAAATATATCAATAGATAAACGAATCATCATGTTTAGGAAAACGCATAATTTCCATCCGCTTAGTGTATAAACTATTTTATTTGGAAAATCGGGCCTTTCTGATAACGATAATTGTCTATTATTTTAGGCTGTACAGCAGTACATAAAAGACACGGGCAGGTTTGCACCCTGATTTCGTTTGTCCTATGGTGGGCTGGAGTCACACTGCGATAACTGTTGGTCCTCCCAAACTGGACCAGCTCTGACTTGGATGCCTTCTCCTGCGATACCATCTAATTTCTACTAGTTTCCCTTTATCTTCTTTATTCTTCTATTTTTCTTCTCATTTTAATTATACTTTAGTTTTCATTCTTTGATTTACAAGCCCAGTGGGCGAGCGAAATTGAATCGACATTGGAAAAACGTCGATTCAGTGTTTGGACGTTGTGGCAGGGTTGATTCAAAGTTGATTTATGTCGCGTGCCCATTGAGTTGTTACTTCTATTCTTCTTTATAGTATTTTATTTCTCCTAATTTTTTGATACATTTCTCCCCTTTTCCTTTATTATTTGCATTTGTTTCTTATACTTAATATGATTTTTTGTTTGTATTTGTATCGCCTTTGTTCACCTTTTATTTGTATTGTAGGGGAAGGGCCGTAACTAATGTTGGTAGAACTTGTGGCCCAACCCCATTGCATAACAATATTGCAATTAAATATGTTTAAACTAAACTAAACTTACTATAAACAGTTATATTTAAGACAGGCGGGTGTACTTTACGCCGGTTTGCCGTGATATACAGATCCGTATGCAAGGAAACTGCATCTAGGACCTATAACGGCCGATTTTGTTCTCTTTTGAGTATTTGGGCTGCCTTCACAGCATTTAAACAGTCGTATCTTTCGTATGTATGGAAAGTTCCGGGGGCTTTGAATCCCATCTCTGACAAAAGTTTATGTCTATAAGGGTCAATTAGCACTCTAAACTTTCAATAAACTCTCTGGTCATTATGTTTTTACACAAAAAAATACGAATACCTACCTTTTGTTTTCTATTTTTCGACAGTCATGGGCAGCTCCGGATGCCTGTCAAAACTGGTAACCAGTACCTCCGCCGGAGGTACATGTGATAATTTACCAGGCGATGTACTAAAAAGACACACAAAGCAAAGCAAAACAAGACAAGAAGAAGAAAAAAAAGCAAGATGCCAGCTCTTTCCCAGCAGATGTTCGTGAGGCTAGCCTAAATAATGTAGAAAAACCAATGACCAGAAAGCAGACAAACGTAACCACTGCAGAGGCTTTGCCTTGAAACGGTCAGCAATAACTCACTGGGGGATGTCATGCGCACAACGCTCGCCCTTGATTCTGCTGCTATTCATAAACATACGGTCCACGTATTTGTGCCTTTTATCGATGAATCGAGCCCGCGACACGAGAAAACCAACAAGGTGGCATATGCGTCCAGCGAGGACTCGGATCAGTCTGGGCATCCTCCCAGTCTGATCATAGTCTTCGCTGTCCGCATGGATCTAGCATAGCTCTTTACCTACCTTTGAAGCACACAGCAATGACTAGTCAGACTGGGCGGATGCCCAGGCTGATCTGAGTCTTAGCTGAGCGCACATACCACTTTGCTGGTTTAGTCGTATCGTGACTCAACTGTTATATTCCGTTTTGATATTTGCCTTTCTCCCTTCTTTCGGTGTCTAGGGTAGGTCATTTTTTTGTGGCTCTGCCCTTTCCAGGATGTAGTCATTTATATTTCGATATGGTCGCCACTGCAACACATAAGTAAGCTTTTCTACAATGGGCCGGTTAAGAAGCAGAGCCATTTAACGAAAATAATGGGGTTGTCTTCAGTATGACTAGAATCACAACAACACTAAATTGGTATTGGTTTAAACACTATTTTATTTGCATAATAATCATATAATGTACAACAAATACAAGTACAAACAATACAAAAATCATACAAATGGGATTCAGAAGAAAGTCCAAGGACTTATTTAAATCTGTATCCCAAACTGCAATAAAACAAATTTTCTACATAAACGTGATTGTCATATATGATTTACATACAATATTCTGTACAGTGATACCAAAAGCGGAAGGTAATGAAAAAAAAGTAATTAATGGTTTTACAGAAAGAAATTGAGAAAGAAAGGAGGAAATACTCGAGTGTGTTATAGAATTTGATGTTTTGGTACATTAATAAAGAGTTAAGAAATAGTAGGAAAGCTCCACGGGGAATGGAGTAACGTGTGCAAAGATAACGGCGTTTAAGAATACGCTTTGTCTATTCACTGACTGATTTGGCATGTTTGAATGAGAAAAGAGAAACAAGAGGGCAATGAGGCCCTGAATCGCTCACCTGAATATGGTGGCCATGTAGGTCATGTGACCTAGACCGCTTGAATAAATTTTAGATCCCTCAGCCCCTGGAGGCTGTGTATGAAATTTGGTTACATTTAGCCCAGTGGCTTTTGAGGAAATGTCTTAAATTGTCAAAATATGAGAGACATGGGTCAGAGGTCAAAGAATGACCTTGACCTCTTGTACCTGCAACTCTTCCATGTACTAACTAAGAAGACTGTAGATACCAATTTTTTTGCCAAAATCTTCTAAACTTGCCATGAAACCATATGTTCTAGCATTTTCCCATACTTGACCTTGCCCTAAGAAAGGTTAAGGTCAGACCAAGGTCATCTTTGAACAAATTTGACAGTACTCAAGTACCTGATGCTACATACCAAGTTTCAAGGCCATCGATCATTTGGTTCTTGAGAAGATTTGTAAAGGTTTTTGCCATATATGGGCATGGCGGCCATGTTGGTCATGTGACCCAAACTGTTCGATCAAATTCTAATTCCTTCAGCCCCTAGAGGCTCTATATGAAATTTGGTTACAATTGGCCCAGTGGCATTTTAGGAGACTTGTAAAACTGTCACAATATGAGAGACTAGGATCAAAGAATGACCTTGACCTCTTGTAAATATTAATTCTTATGTACTCATTAAGATGACTGTATATACCATTTTTCAGTTCAAAATCTTCAACAGTTTCCAAGAAATCTAATGTTCTAGAACTGTTTGAACAAATTTTCGTTAACTTGCCCACTAGAGCCTCTACATGGCCTTTTGGTTACAATTGCCCTAGTGGCTTTTGAGGAGATGTGTGAAATTGTCGCAATATGAGAGAGAAGGGTCGGAGGTCAAAGAATGACCTTGACCTTTTGTACGCATAAATTTTCATGTACTCATTAAGATGACTGTATATATCAATTTTCAGGTCAAAATCTTCAATCTTATGTTCTAGCAAATTCCCACATAAAAGCACCAGGAAGCAAATTTGACCTTAAAAATTTGCAGTAAAAAAGGTCAAGGTCAACCCAAGGTCATAATTTGAACAATCTTGGAAGTACTTATGTACCCGAGGCTACATACCAAGTTTCAAGGCCATCGGCCTATTGGTTCTGGAGAAGAAGATTTTTAAAGGTTTTTACCATATATGGGCGTGGCGGCCATGTTGGTCATGTGACTAGGACCGTTTTAACAAATTTTCGTTACCTTGCCCATTAGAGCCTCTAAATGAAATTTGGTTACAATTGGCCCAGTGGCTTTTGAGGAGATGTGTGAAATTTTCGCAATAGGAGAGACCAGGGTCAAAGGTCAAAGAATGACCTTGACCTCTTGTGCGCATAAATTTTCATGTTCTCATTAAGATGACTGTATATTTCAATTTTCAGGTCAAAATCTTCAAAAGTTTCCAAGAAATCTTATGTTTAAGCATTTTCCCATATAAAAGCACCAGAAAGCAAATTTGACCTTGCCGTAAAAAAGGTCAAGGTCAACCCAAGGTCATAATTTGAACAATCTTGGTAGTACTTGCGTACCCGATGCTACATACCAAGTTTCAAGGCCATTGACCTATTGGTTCTGGAGAAGAAGATTTTTATAGGTTTTTACCATATATGGGCGTGGCGGCCATGTTGGTCATGTGACCAAGACCATTTGAACAACTTTTCGTTCCTAAGTCCCCTAGAGGCTACACATGAAATTTGGCTATAATTGGCCCAGCGGTTTTAGAGGAGAAGTCATTTAAAATTGTGGACGGACGGACGGACGGACGACGGACGACGGACGCCGGAGCCTTACCATCCTATAAGCTCCCCCGGAGCCTCTGGCTCAGGTGAGCTAAAAAGATAAAAGGATAAAAGAGGCTGAATCCGACTCTACATTGTTGACTTACATGTAAGATATAGGAGTTCGATAGTGGGTACAGTAGTAAGTAAGGATTACAAGGAGTAATGGCTAAAATAAGAATTTAAATAAAGTGACTATTTACTAGTTAGGCGTTTCTGATCAACGATTCAACTGGAAACGTTTGGACTGGATAATAAAGTGTTGTACTATAATGAATATTTGCTTATTAATGTCATACGAAAGAGCCTGGTCTCCATATAGTAGAACATTTAAGCAAGGTCTGCACAGGTTTGATAAAGATCTCATCATCTCTTCTCTCATAACATTATACTGAGGACAGCCAAGAAGAAAATGTTTATTATCTTCAACAACCCCACAATCGCAGGAGGGACTCTGTATTATATTTTTAGTAAAGAGATAGTAGTTTAGTAGACTGCATTTGGTTCTTAGTCTCGTGTGTAGAACTTGGCCAGTTCTTTTTCCTACGCGATAGTGACGTAGAGGAAAGTTCACATTTGAATTTGAATTAAGGCCTTGTTTGAAAGATGATGTGCTAGCAGCATTTCTCATATCTTCGGGTAGCAGGTTCCAGTTTCGTATAACAGAAGGAAGAAAAGAGTTATAGTAGAGTTGAGAACTAGAATGTATTGTCTGTATATTATTTGGGTTACGCAAGTTATATGTCACGTTGGAACCGACTGTAGGAGGAACAAGTGAAGATAGGTAGGTTGGAGAAAGACCAGAATTCATTTTATAGAACAAGATAATTTTGTGTTTGTCCCTTCTTGAGGCCAGAGTCTCCCAACCAGTCTTAGTGTATAAAAGATTGAGAGATATAAGTCTAGTTCCCCCGGTCACTATTCTGGCTGCCTCTATTTGTATTTTTTCCAGTTCATTCGCTTCGTACTGTGTGCAGTTATCCCACACAACGTCTGCGTATTCCAAAAGAGGTCGAATAAAGGCAAAATAGATTGTTTCTAGGGAATTTCTGTCCAAAGTAAATTTGAGTTTTCTCATAACATTAATTCTATGCCAGGCTTTTGTTTTAATAAGTGATAAGTGATCATGCCAAGTACAGTCGTTTGAAAATGTAAGACCTAGGTGTTTGTGAGTACTGACACCAGAAATTACTTCATTGTTCATTATAATAGGTGGATGATAGGGTTTGTTGTGCTTTCTAGAAAAGAGAAGAGACTCTGATTTCGAAGGATTAAAGGTAACCAACCACTTAGAAGCCCATTCGTGAATCTTTTCCATATCTGAATTTAGAGTTTGAGCTGCTTCCAAGGGGTCATCAATAACTATATATAAACTAGTATCGTCCGCAAAGCAAATAATCTTATCTTAGAATCAATGTTTTCGACAATGTCATTTACATAAACCAGAAAAAGAAGAGGGCATAGAATAGAGCCTTGAGGCACGCCTGCGTTAATAGATTTCCAATCTGAGTTAGCACCAGGAAGCACAACTCTTTGTGTACGATTGCTCAAGTAGTCAGTGAACCAGCTTAGGAGAGAACCATTAATTCCTACAGAATGTAATTTGTACAGAAGACCTCTGTGCCATACTCGATCAAAGGCTTTACTGACATCACAGAAGATCGCCCGTACTTCTTTACCTTCGTCAAGAGCCTTACAGAAAGTATTGTAAATGTCAACTAGCTGATTTACAGTAGAGTCGCCAGGGACAAAGCCCGATTGTAGTGTGGTGATAACTGCGTTATCACGAAAAAAGTTAAAGATGTACATTTTTTTCAAGAACCTTACCGATAGTACTAAGAAGAGAAATAGGACGATAGTTTGATGGATCTGAAGCATCATCTTTTTTAAAGATAGGCGTAATATTCGCTTGCTTCCACACAACAGGAAATGCTCCTGTTGACAAAGAATAGTTAAACAAATCGCAGAGTGGATAGGACAAGGAATGAGCTAGCTCCTTTAAAAGTCTGTTATTAATGTCATCGGGCCCCGCGGCCTTTCCGGTTTTCAAAGATTTTAAGAAGAATTCTACTTCTGATGGTTCTACAGTTATACTGTCGAGAGTGTTAGGATTGTTGATATTTATGTTAGGAAGAGATGCATTTGTATCATTTATAGTATTTTGTTTGCAAAAGAAGTCGTTAAGTAATTCTGCTTTGTCCTTGGCTTCTGAAAAGATATTTCCTTGATTACAGAGGGGTGGTATATTTGTTGAGTCTGTGGGCTTTATTACGTTTTTTTTTAATGTTTTCCACCAGTCTTTGGGTCCCAAATTGCCACTTCTAAGTTTGTCTGTTAATTTATCGTTTGCATTTTGTTTTGAGTTCCGAATTTCATTGTTAACATGGTTCCTTATCTTTTTATATTGATCATAGTCTATATTGGTTTTAGTTTGTTTGTATCTTTTGTAAAGTCTTTTCCTTTTCCTTATTAGTTTTATAATATGAGTTTTCATCCAAATAGGGTCTGACTGTCTTACATGGATCATTTTATTTGGGATATGCTTGTCTGAAAGATTTAGTAAGTGTTGTGTTATATTGTTTGCATATGTGTTTATATCGTTGTGTTTCAGGTTCGTCCAGTTAGTATTCATTAATTCATCTGAAAGAGACTGGTAATCACCACGATCATATAACCATATATGTCTTTTTATTAGATTTGTTTTGTGTTTATCAAAGTTTAGAACACAGAACACAGGGCAATGATATGTAATGTTTTGATCTAGAAAGGGGTCCCCTACTCCGCTTAAGGGAATATCGTTCGCGTTAGACGTCATAATTAAGTCAATAAGAGAACTTTCAGTAAAATGAGTTTGTTCAGAGATAAGTTGTGATAAATTGTACTGTTGACATAAATCACAGATTTTCCGGCTGTTTCTATATCCTGTCATATCTACATTAAAATCACCAGTAATAAGTATATTATTAACATTTATATCAGAAGCTAGCCTGACGGAGTCTTCGATCGCTGTGAAAGCTGCTGTTGAAGAATTTGGGGGTCTATAAAATGTTCCTATTAAGAGTTTTTTAGAATGTGTAACTACTTCAACCCAGATGCAATCTATGTTAGGTACTTCTAAATCATTTCTTCGTATAGAAAATATATTGTTGTTAACGTATACACAGACCCCTCCATGACTATCACCTTCACGGTCTCGTCTATATGTTTTATAGCCGTTAAGTTTAATGTCATTGTCGGGTGTTCTTTGGTCAAGCCAAGTTTCAGTTAGGCTAATAATATCAAAGTTGGATAGTTATGAATAAAGTATATCTTTTTTTATTGGATAAGCTTTGAACGTTGTAATGTACGAGAGAGAATTTATTTTTGATTAGGGATTCATTTAAAGACATAGTTGAACTTACAGACGAAAAAGACTGCTCTGATGCAGGACCTGGATTAGTCTCTATATCCCCACTTTTCAAAAGCAGCAGGGATAAAACTATCAGAATTTCAAATACTGAAAGTAGATTCAGCCCTTTAATCCTAAGATGGCGATGGTAACGAAGTTCTATACGCATCCTGTAATCAGAAATGTCAGTCATGTAATACAATCAATGAGATATTGCATTTCTTTCAGAGATGCTAGTATAGGACCCCCAAAAACATCTTTGCGAAACTCACGACCAGACATGGTCAGTGCATCAAAATACCATTCCCCGTGGAACATAAGTGAAGAATAAAATTCTGACAAAAGAAAGAAAAGTAGTAGCATTAGAAAGACTAGGTAAGGGATAAAGGATACTAAAATAAATGTTATCGTTGGAGTGGTATGAGGTTAGACCGAAAGAAATATAGTTCCAGTGTATGTTTTGTAAGCATTCCGACAAAAATAGAAAGGAAAAAATACCATACTCTAGCAGAAAAAGCATAAATTAGAAGCAGACAGCATAACTAGGTTGTTCTTGGCTTGACAGTACTGCTCTTGTTGCTTCCCTTTGTTAATGATACATTATCGGACTCGCAATAAATCAGTAAAATCAAAATTACAGTTACTCGGCCGGCCGGAGGACACAACTACTGCACTGGAGATGCCTCGCGCATAGAAAGTGCCCTAAACATTAGTAAACTAACCAGCCCAAGCATGATACACAACCTCCACCGTGCACAATGTTGAATCAACACTGAATCAACGCTGCTTCAACGTAATGGCGTTGGAGCAACGTTGATCCAGTATTGAATATCCTATAAACACTGACGTTGATTCAACGTTGAATAGCTGACATAATCTGACATAACAGTCAACAATTTCAATATAGGTCAAGATGGTTCTAGTGTTGGAAACATGGTAGAAACATGCTTCGTGTACATATCCAGCTAACAGGACAGAAAAAGATATACCATACAGCATGCGCGTGGACGGAAGACTGTCGTCAGCCCGCGCATCAGTACGTTCTGACCATAGACTTCCCCGTCCGCACAAACAATTGATGAGTCTGTGAAAGCGAAGTCTACAGGGATTGCGCACGCTGATCTGATATTCACCATATATATACATCCAATATGAGGACACTGTGTCACAGGACGCAGTTAGATGCCAAGGGCCACCAGCATCCCGCGGAACAGAACGGAACAGCCTGTTAATAGCTATGGTTACTAAATTTGCATGTTGAATATGGAATAAATCGATTTTAAATCGTGTTTAGTTACCTCCCTTGGAAAAACTTAAATGCGACTCTTCTGTTCCGTTCTACTCCTCAAGATAAAAATGCCTGACATAAAGCACCAAGAGCTGAGCAGCATGTGCCATGATCCATATACATATACCTCTCCGTGGATAAGTAAGACAACATGATACACGAAATATTCTGATTATCGAGACCAACGTTTCAGTATATCAAGATGGACTAGAATCTGGTAAGCAAATTTGTCTCTATCCTTGAGTTTATCTAGTGACTGAGTGAGTGGATAATTTGGATTTAGCGGCCTTTCCAAAAGTGTTTCTCTCTATACCGATGCTGAATGGGTAGGTAAGTAATGTGGACGAGAGGGTCCCATAGTTTTGAATAAGTCCTACTAGTAACACTAACGTTACCTAATAATTAGCAGTAACACTATAAGTACAGAATTAAATATCTCAGTAGTTATCATCTGTTTGAGAAAATCTAAAGTATCTGTCGAAATAATTTCAGTTTGTAATATAAATTGAAAGTTAGTGGCGCATGGCATACAACGTATGCCACGCCCCGACACCCAATAACGTCAAGACATGCCACCCCTGCAACGAAGAGTTCATATGATATCAAAGTGACTTCATCAAGACATCAACTAAGACGCCACCTGAAATTCATACAACAGAAAAGTATGATTTTCTCAAACCTACAATCCACTCTATATTTTGGTGTACTAAGCATATCACACCAACGTGCGACATCAAGCACACAGCGCCGTACCAATACCGAATCGACATTGACTCAACGTCGATCCGATATTGCCCCGACCCGGTGTGCCTGTTTGGGATCGGGTTGGCACGCCAGGGTATATAAAACATGTTATGGCCTATAAATCAGTGGAGCACCTGGTACTTGAAATCATTCTGAAATGCTTTCCAAGCCAGCAGATATGACCCAAACAAGTTTGTTACGGGCTGGATCTACGCTGCCATGATTCCGTTAGCAATACTAAAAATAACTTACCGTAGGACAGGGGTTTGTTCCAGTTCAAAATATAGTAGATCAATCAATATCAGGTCGCCCCGGTGCACATTCTAAACAAAATAAACATCCTGGAGGTGCTGGCCACAGCGCTGGATAAATAAGTAATGGTCTCAGAATATGTCAGGAAGCACAACAGAACAATCACTCCTGGTGAAACTGCCATGGGGGAATCGTTCCACAAAGCTTCACCTGTCGCCTATTCAGAGCTGTGGTATACATATTCGGCCCAGAAACGTTTTCAAGTATGTGTATAAGATAATGTTGTGCAAATTGTAAGTATATAAACATTTGGTAATAGTAGTTCAATGGAGATAAATGTACACAGCAGTTTAAACCGGCTGACCATTAATTCCTACAAACAGTCATAATTCATGTTCGTAATTCAAGGTTATTTTAACTTCTCAAAAATGTAACATGTACTTTGCAGGTGTTTCTATTCGACATAAACGTGTCCCAGCAGGTACAAATCGTCGTGCCGACGTCGCATTGACGTCAGTACGACGTCACTTCGACACCGCGTGACGCCGGGAAGTATCCCAGCGGGCACACGACGTCGAAATGACGTCGTACTGACATCGATGCGACGTTGTAACGTCGAATCGACGCGTGCACGACGTCATTTGGACGCCATGCGCCTGCTGGGATTAACTTCGGGGGCAGCATTCATGTTCGCAAATCAAGGTTTTATAACTTCTCGAAAAAGTAACGTACTTCGCAGGTGTTTCTCTTCCACATAAACGTATGCCAGCAAGCACATGACGTTGAACTGACGTCGCACTGACGTCACTTCCACGCCATGTGCCGCTGGGAATGAGTTAAGTTCGGGGTCAAAGGTACCTCACTGGGAAGTACGTCGTTACACAAATGTATCAATATGCGGGTTTAGAAAACACTTATACAACACACAACATCACAGTTCAGAATAGACAAGGTGCTTCCAGGTCAAGAAGCGATTATAGGTATGGGGAAGACGGCCCCTGGCCTCCGTGTATCGCTGCACTGAGATGCGTCATGACAACCCGCAGAATCTAATAATGCTACTAGTGCTTTAGATATATTTGTATCTCTTTTTAATTCAGTGTTAAATAAGCATGCGCTAAAAAAAGCCGTAGAGTCAAAAATACAGTACAACCAAACTGGATGAATTCCGAAATCTTAGCAGCAATGAAAATGCGAGATAAATATCATACTGAGAAAAGTACTGAGCAATACAGAATATGGAGAAACAAAGTGAAATCCTTAATTCAAGAAGCTAAGTCTGATTTCTATTCTATAACAATTAATAACAACCATGATAATCCACGACAGCTTTGGCAAAACCTACATGACATCACTGGTAAATCAAAAAGTCATCAAACAGCTTTTATAAATGATAAGTTTGGAAATACGATCTCAGATCCAGAAACATCAGCAAATACTTTTAATAATTTTTTCACATCCGTTTATGAGCAGTTCCAATTAAGTTGTAACCAATTTGAATTTGATAGTGAAAAACTTGACCAAAAAGTCAGAAATACAGTTCCAGCTAATGCTTATTTTAGCATAGCAAGTGTCAGCATAGGTTTTATTAAAAAGCAACTAGAAAAACTTAAAACAAATAAAGCAACTGGTATAGATGACAATAGTGCAAAATTTCTTAAACTCTCAGCTCCTGTGGTATGTAAACCTCTTGCATTTAAACTAAATTTAAGCATTCAACAAGGAATATATCCAGACAATTTAAAAAAAGCCAAAGTAACACCAATATTCAAAAAAGGTGACAAATCAGACCCAAATAATTATCGGCCCATTTTCGTTCTACCACTCATATCATCGATCTTTGAGAGGCATATAAGTAATTGTGTAACTAACTTTATGGATAAATACGATTTGATCTACCATAACCAGTCTGGATTTAGAAAGCAACATTCTTGTCAAACTGCACTGACTAAACTTGTTGATACATGGCTTGCTGCAATAAATGAGAATGAAATTGTTTGCTCAGTCCTTCTTGACCTTACAAAAGCTTTTGATTTAGTCAGTCATGAGATTCTTCTGCATAAACTTGCTTCATATAAGTTCAGTCCAATGTCATTAGCTTGGTTCAGTTCATACTTATCTAATCGAAAGCAACAGGTGCATGTCTCAGGCAAATTATCGTGTGAAAGGGAAATAAAGGCAGGAGTTCCCCAAAGGTCTGTATTAGGCCCCCTTCTCTTTATCATTTTCATAAATGATCTGCCTCTGCACATTGACTTCTGTAATCTTGACCTATTTGCTGATGACTCCACAATGTCTACTTCAAATTCTTCCATTTATGTGCTTGTTAATCTCATTCAAGATGACCTTCTAAACTTTGATGAATGGTGCAAGAAAAATGACATGACATTGAATCTCACAAAAAACAAAGCCATGTTAATTTCTACTAAACAAACCACTTCCAAAATCATGAGTAACCCACCAGAACTAACATTAAATGGAGACCTTATTCAAATATCAGATCACGAAAAACTATTAGGAATCAATATCGATAGTAGTCTTTGCTGGTGTTCACAGGTGGACAAAACCCTGAAAAAATGCAATACACTGTTATACCTGTTAAGCAGAATAAAGCAATATCTCTCAATTCCTGTTCGCAAACTTTTCTATAATGCTTACATTTTGCCGCATCTTGATTATTGTTGTATAATTTGGGGAAACAGCACAGCTGACTCCATTACCTCAATGATAAAATTTCAGAAGAGAGCTGCAAGATTGATTTTAGATAAAGATTTTGATACTCCATCTGTGGAACTATTTGCTGAATTAAACTGGATGACATTTCCTGAAAGGGTGAAATTTCAGAAAGCTATTATGATTTTCAAAACAGTGAATGATCTAGCACCAGCATACATGAATAACCTCTTTCACTACAAAATGAAATACATAATCGCAATTTAAGGTCTGCTACAGAAAATTTACTCTATGTTCCTAAACCCAAATTTGAGATTTTGCGTAACTCGTTTGCATATTCAGGCTCAAAAATTTGGAATTCTATTCCGCAAAATATTAAATCCTGTAATACAGTTCAACAATTTAAGGACAGGTACCTGGAATGGATACGAAATAGGTAGTTAGTTTGTATATCAGTGTACGCATGTTGACTCTATTGAATTTCTTTGCTAAACATCAAATATTTGCCCTAAACATTTGGACATTCCCAGTCTTTAATCTTTAATTGATCTTAAAAGCAAATGGTCTTCTCAGAGCTAGTTATAGTACCGGCCCTGACTGGACTGCTCTAAACTGTAGTCTGATCTGGGTCTGCACTGTCTGATCAGACATTACTGTGCAAATGTTTGGAGTAAAACCTGACCTGCAGTATCAAAATATCTCACATTTAGTTTGCTATACACCATATATTTTGTTAGCTGTTTAAGCAAAAAAAATTACATGCTCCATCCCAATCTGAACATCAGACTGGCATGGATGGTGTAGGGGTGGACTGGCAGAGCTTGCTGCAGTTTTGCCGGTAGATTTGTTTGCAGGGGAATTGTTACAGACCCTGATCAGACGGAATCTACAGAAGTGTCTGATCTGGGTCTGCTCTGTTTGCCCTGGTTCCCCCCCCCCCCCCCCCCCCCCCAAATAGTCAGTGTCATTGTAATAATGAATATTCACTATATATTTGTACAATACTGTGGTATATTGGTGTTTTGTAAATAATGCATCCTTTAATGTCATCCTGGACTTAATGTTAACTATGTAACATCAATTTGCATAATTCTAACTCCTACTGTTCTAGGAGATAAAGTTTAATATTTTATGCAGATAAGGCTTCCAAGGATAATTACTGAGATCCTCATCTCAGTGGGAAATTATTCTTGGATACAAGATTTATTAATTCCATCTGTTAGGGTCATATGTAATTTCTGTTTAATTTGTCCCATTAATGTCTAGTGGACTCTTCTACCCTGCAATTCAAAATAAGTTTTTTTATTCTTTTCCTTTCAGAAATTCCTGCATGTACTGTAAACAATGTATGGCCTGATCAGCTGCTACAGAATGTGACACCTGGTCGGGGTCTTATACTGTTTGCCTAGATGGATATTATGGGACACTAGGCACTAATGGTTTGTGTGCATGCTTAAAGTTCTTATGTCCTTGCCTTTATGTGATTAGTCGCCATGAATGTAAATATTATATATGCATTTGAGAGAGGACCTCAGGGAAGATTGGACTTGTCCAACTGAGTTATCCTCTATAAATAAAGTCATTATTATTATTATTATTATTATTATAATCAGTACGGTAATCTAGACTCGGTGTCGTGAAGCGTCTCTGTTGCAGATCTAAGCTATTCAAAGCTCATTGGGCTCTTAATCGCCTTCATTTACTGCTCCAAAATTCTTTTGGAAATTTTCTTGTTCATATGTCAACGGTATATCGGAACACATTCAGCATGCATATTTAGATATAAACTCGCGTTACTTCATACCATGACAGGACAATACTCAATCATGCAAGAAAAACTCGAGCAGGTACTGTCGCCCAAGGATAATTTGTTTCCCGCGCAAATAATCTAGCATGCCCATTTAAGGATAAGAGGTAACATATAGTGAGTAGCCTCGGGCAATTATCCTCAGCTTTTTGCAATACTTCCATGAGTATATTTCTTAATATTTCATCATTCAAACAGTTGGTACGTGGTCGAGTGGGTTAATGGCAGCAGTAGCGAATTCTTTTGACAATAAAGCAGTTTAGTGCGAGTTCGAAACTCAGGCAGTGACATCTTTTTTTCAAAGACTTTTTCTCAAGAGTTCTTACTTCCTTCGTATTTAATATTGTTACGCTGATATTTTTATCAGTCTTATTCATTTTTTTCTTTTTTCTTTTTTTCTTTTTATTTTGTATTATCATTTTTTTCTTTGTCAGTTTTATTTTCTATCGTAACAAACTTGAATAGATATAACGCGATGGTCAAAAGAATTCGCTACTGCTGCCATTAACCCACTCGACCACGTACCAACTGTTTGAATGATGAAATATTAAGAAATATACTCATGGAAGTATTGCAAAAGCTGAGGATAATTGCCCGAGGCTACTCACTACCTGTTTTACCTGTTATCCTTAAATGGGCATGCTAGATTATTTTTTGCGGGAAACAAATTATCTTTGGGCGACAGTACTCAATCACGCAGTACAATCTTTAGGCCCAATATTTACGGGCGTTGAAAGAATTAGGCGAACTTCCGGGTAAGTGAGGCTACAAAATTTATGTAAACAAATCGAGGATTGATTTAGCTGCAAGGTAAATCTTATATTTTACACACTTCCTAGGTGAAACATTGCAGGTCCATGTGTGACTTGTCAATTAAGTCGATGAAAGAGTATAAGATCCCACAGTTTTATTGTGTAAACTGTCGAAAAATTTGAGTCGAAGCCGTGGTTGTCGCCTGTCCTGTAATGTGACGTCAAGATATGACGAATTCCAATTTTCTGTAGTCTCTGTGTTCTACATTTTTAATCCATCATCAGTTTTGTGCAATACACAGTAAACGAACTTGAAGTGACGTTACAAAATACAGTGCCGTCAATTTGTTTTTGGTATAAGCGATATTATGGGCGGTGATGAATGGTGTACGGCATGGTTAACGCGGAGGTTGCTTAGAATGTCTCAGATGTCAGCAGACATTCTGGGTCTAGTTGTTCAAAACATCGTTAGCTAGAGATGCCATTAGTGGTCGATACTTTAACTTAAGCAGTGATTATAGGATAAAATACAGCGACTTTTAAATAAAGAATGAGAGCTATGCTCTCCTTTTGTCATCACAAATTTCAATTTTTATAGCTCCTCATTAAAACATTTCTTGGCTAACGCCATCCTTTGTTTCAAATAGGTTTTTAACAGCCTATACTGAAACAACAACAAAGACAAATACTTAAACTCTGTATTGGCCATCATAAGTTTTTTTGGCCACCTTCGCCGAGATCCAGCGAAAATTATAAAATATGCAAGCTCAGCTGTCATCCGTCTAAATTTTAACGACTGAAACCTCTGCAACAACTAGGAGCCCCGGTAGCTCGGTTGGTTAAGCGCAGGCCTACTGATCTAGCGATCCCGGGTTCGAGTCCTGCTGTAGGCGGGAATCATTTCAATCGTAAACGGGGTTCCCTTGCACACAGCATTCCATTATCACCTATCCTTCGTCCTGATATGACCGTTAGGACGTTAAAAGGACGTAAAATCGCAAGCCATCCAGCCATCTATCCGAAACGCTTGGCCGATAGTAACCAAATTCCACATGGTGTATTTATGGGTTGAATGAAACAAAATATGTAAAAACAATTCTTTAAGCATGTTCAATATGGCCACCATCCCCGTACATGGTTTAAACTTTTAAAACCTTTTTAAGATCCAATAGATTGATGGCCTCGAAACTTCGTTCATACCAATTAGTACTCGAGTACTACAAAGCATGTTCAAATGATGACCTTGGGTCGATTAGGACCTTTTCTCGGCAAGGGTAAATTGGAAAGGCTACATGTACATGCATTTGTTTGATACCTCGCTTTAAGACAGGCATCATCTGCAGAATCGAGTAAAATTATAACAATTCTACAGCTTGATTGTACACCAGATCACATAGCATTATGCAAATGATTACTTTCGAAAAACGATGTAATGAAATAAAGGCTAAGAATAACTTCTTAATCTTTTCCACCCTTGACATACTTGCCAAGCGATCTTATAGCCTTTTCCCCGCTTGCCCTCAACATGGCCGCCCATCCCGTTAACTGGCCAAAACTAAACCAGGTACTGTACCCAGATGTATTGTCGAGGCGTCTTTCATCGTACGTATTCCACAGAGCTAGTCTTAATATTATTGATATTTCCTCATTAAAATAATATGACCAACAATTGTGGAAACGTACGTGTATAGAGATGTTTTAACATTTTCCCAAATATAGACTAAAATCAACAAATGTGGAAACGTCTCTTTAAAAGAGACGTAAACGTCTGTATAAAGAGACGTTGCCTCATTCTCGAAAAAAATAAATAAATAAAAACGTCAGATAAGGACTACTGACAGTGTGGAATATTACGATGATACATACTCCGATATGGCAATAATTGGAGAACCTATCATCGTTAGTATTCCTCACTTTCCTACTGGCAGTGTGGAATTCTAACAATGATAAATGCTCCGATTTGGTCCCCATTGGAGAACCTATCATAGTCAGTATTCCACACTATTCTAATGGCAGTGTGTAATACAAACGATGAAAAATACTCTGATTTGGCCCGAACTGGAGTACTTATCACCTTAGCATTCCATACTGTCCTACTGGAATCGTGGGATATTAACAATGACAGGTTTTTCAATTTTGTGGTAATTGAGTTCCAATTATTGTTAGAATTGCACACTGCCAGTGTGACAGTATGAAATACTCACGATGATAAAAACACCGATTGAACTTTAATTGTAGTAACTTTCATCGTTAGTATTCCACATTGTCAGTAGGACAGTGTGGAATATATACGTTGATACATGCATCACTTTTCTGTTCTACTGGTGATAAATAAAACTCCGATCTGGCCATGATTTGAGAATCTAAAATCGTTGGTTTTCCACAGTGACCTTTTGACAAAGTTGAATACTAACTTTGATAAAACAAGAGGGCCAAGTGGCCCTGAATCGCTCACCTGAACAAAAAGGTTAAAGGTCAAACTAGGGTCATAATTTGAATAAACCTGATAGTTTGCAACCATTTCAAAATGGTTCTGAAGAAGAAGATTTTTGAATGTTTTTCTATGTATTGCTATGGTTCAAACCCTGGAGCCCCTGGGGCAGGGCCATTTTGGACCCTGGGGCCATCATTTGAATAATCTTGGTAAAGGACCACTAGGCAATGCTAAAAGCTAAATTTCAAGCCTCTGAGCCAAGTGGTTCTGAAGCAGAAGATTTCTGAATATTTTTCTATGTATTTCTATGGTTCAAACCCAGGACCCCCTGGGGCGGGGCCATTTTTGACCCTGGCACCATCATTTGAACAAACTTGGAAAGGGACCACTAGGAAATGCATCATACAAAATTTCAAGCATCTGCACTAAGGGGTTCTGGAGAAGAAGGTTTTTTAGTACATTTCAATTTCGAACCCAAGACTGCCTGCCCCAGGGCCATTTTGGATCCCAGGGCCACCATTTACACAAACTTTGTAGGAGTCCACCAGGAAATGCATCATACCAAATTTCAAGCATCTGAGCCAAGTGGTTCTGAAGAAGAAGATTTTTTAATAGTTTCCTATGTATTTCAATGGCTCAAACTCAGGACTCCCTGCCGCAGGGCCATTTTGGACCATGGGGCTACATTTGAACAAACTTGATAAGGGACAACAAGGCAATGCATCATACCAATCTTCAAGCATCTGAGCCAAGTGGTTCTGAAGAATAAGATTTTTGAATATTTTTCTATGTAGTTCTATGGTTCAAACCCAAGACCCCCTGGGGCGGGGCCAATTTAGACCCTGGGGTCATCATTTGAACAACTTGGTAAAAGACTACTAGGCAAAGCTACATACCGAATTTCAAGCATCTGAGCCAAGTGGTTCTGAAGAAGATTTTTTAAACATTTTTCTATATATATCTATGGTTCAAACCTAGGACTCCCAGTCGCAGAGCCATTTTGGAACCTGGGGCCACCATTTAAAGAAACTTGGTAAAGGACTACTAGGCAATACTACATACCAAATTTCAAGCATATGAACCTTGCGGTTCTGAAGTAGAAGATTTTTTAATATTTTTCTATGTATTTCTATGGTTCAAACCTGGGACTTCCTGCCCCGGGGCCATTTTGGACCCTGGGGCACCCATTTGAACAAACTTAGTAGAGGACCACTAGGCAATGTTACATACCAAATTTCAAGCATCTGAGGCAAGCAGTTCTGGTGAAGAAGATAGTTAAGTGTTTTTTAGTTTCGAACCCAAGACCCCCTGCCCCAGGGCCATTTTGGAACCTGGGGCGCCCATTTTAACAAACTTGGTAGAGGACCACTAAGCAATGTTACATAACAAATTTCAAGCATCTGAGGCAAGCAGTTCTGGTGAAGAAGATTTTTAAGTATTTTTTAGTTTCGAACCCAAGACCCCCTGCCCCAGGGCCATTTTGGACCCTGGGGCATTATTTGAACAAACGTGGTAGAGGACCACTAGGCAATTCTACAAACCAAATTTCAAGCATCTGAGCTAAGCAAATCTGGAGAAGAAGATTTTTAAGTATTTTTTAGTTTCGAACCCAAGGCCCCCTGCCCCAGGGCCATTTTGGACCCTGGGGCCACCATTTGAACAAACTTGGTAGAAGACCACTAGGCAATGCTACATACCAAATTTCAAGCATCTGAGCCAAGCAGTTCTGGAGATGAAGATTTTTAAGTAATTTTTATTTTCGAACCCAAGACCCCCTGCCCCAGGGCCATTTTGGACCCTGGGGCCACCATTTGAACAAACTTGGTAGAGGACCACTAGGCAATGCTACATACCAAATTTCAAGCATCTGAGCCAAGCAGTTCTGGAGAAGAAGATTTTTAAGTATTTTTTTAGTTTCGAACCCAAGACCCCCTGCCCCAGGGCCATTTTGGACCCTGGGGCCACTATTTGAACAAACTTGGTAGAGGACCACTAGACAATGCTTCATACCAAATATCAAAGCCCTAGGCCAAGCGGTTTCAGAGAAGATGTCATTTAAAGCAAATTGTTGACGACGCACGACGCACGACGGACGACGGACGACGCACGACGGACGACGCACGACGGACGACGGACACTGGGTGATCACAATAGCTCACCCTGAGCCTATGGCTCAGGTGAGCTAAAAAAAATCGGACTGATCAAAACTGAAGTACTTATCGCCGTTAGTAGTCCACACTGTCAGAAGGACAGTGTGGAATAATGACGATGATAAATAAACTGATTTGGCCCAATTTGGTGATCATTACACACTGTCCTACCAGTAATATGGAAAACTTACGACGATACTTACTTCAGTTTGGTGCACATTGGAGTATCTATCATCCTTAGTATTTCACCCTGCCAGTTTGGTAGTTTAGAATACAAATGATGATTAATACAAAGACAGCGGACCGGGTTAGAATCCCGCTTTAGGCGAGAGTCTTTCCTACCGTAAACGGGGTTCCACACAGCCTTTCATTATCACAGACTCATCGTCCTGATATGACTGAAATACTGTTGAAAAGGACGTAAAAATCGCAAGCCATCTATTCATACATCCTAATGGTATTGATATATCCACAGTTTTGGAAAAGAATCACAGAAATAAACAGATGTGGAATGCCATGTAGAG
The DNA here is from genome assembly GCA_963989385.1 of Ctena decussata. NCBI lineage: Eukaryota > Metazoa > Mollusca > Bivalvia > Lucinida > Lucinidae > Ctena > Ctena decussata. Next base: position 28,534,611 of record OZ022504.1, on the reverse strand, counting down.
AAGTTTCTACATTTTGCCACTAACTGACCAAATACATCAATGTAGAAACGTCCCTATAGATAGACACTTCCACATTTGCTTAAAATTGACCAAAATCACCTAATGTCGAAACGCCCCTTTAAGAGATTATTCCATGTTATCCCCCTCCCCTCCCCCCCCCCACCCCCAAAAAAAATAATAATTAAATAAAATGAAATAAAAAATAGAGCCTAAAATCAACAAATGTGGAAACTTTAAATGCAGACTACTGACAGTGTTGAAAACTTACTTTCAATTATCATTCGATCTTTCCGAAATGGGAGTTCTTATCATCGTTAGTATTTCACACTGTAATTTTGAAAGATACATCGGTTTGATCTGCATTGGGTTCGCTAACGATATTTTCCACCCTGTCAGAAGGACAGAGTGGAATACTAACAATGATAAATACACCAATTTTTCCCAAATCGGAGTACCTAGTAGGACAGTATGGAATACTTACAATGATAAATATACCAATTTTGCCAAAATTGGAGTACCTATCATCGTAAGTATTCCACACTGTGGTTAAAAACGATGGTAAATACACTCATCTGGCCATAATTAGAATTAAAATCTGAAAGAGTTCCTTCAAGAGCAGAGAATACATTCATAAGAAGGAACATGGGCCAGACTACGTAGTTTCGGCTAATAAAGCCTCTTCAGTGACCCTGACAATATCTGGTGACGAAACCAGAGAAGAGCATACTGTTTTTTTCATAATCTCAATTGGACAGCCGATTCAAAGACTGATTAGTATCAAAAAAGGTCCAAATAATATATAAAATGATGGCTTAGAATATGAAATCTAAAATTTCAGATTTCTCAGAATATATCCTCTGATCTCAAAGGACGAAAAGAAAATATAATCTGCACTATGGATGATGTACGGGGAGACGTTTTACGGCCGCCACACGGCACAACACCAGCTGCAGTGAGGTAAAATTAAAATCTGAAAGAGTTCCTTCAAGAGCAGAGAATACATTCATAAGAAGGAACATGGGCCAGACTACGTAGTTTCGGCTAATAAAGCCTCTTCAATACCTACCATTGTTAGTATTCAAATACCTACCATTGTTAGTATTCAAAACTGAATGTAGAACAGTTTGAAACACAAACGATGATATATAAACAACAATTTAAAAAAGAGTACCTTTCATCGTTTGTATTCCACACACCCAGAGGATAATGTGGAATACAAACCGATAGGAATACGCCGATGTGTCATAACTGAAGTACCTATCGTTCTTAGTATTCCACACTGGTCTACTGGCGGTGTGGAATTCTAAGGATGATAGGTTCGGCCAACCTATCAGTGTTAGTATTCCACACGGACCACAAACCGTGATGAATATACTGATGTGTCTATGAGTGGAGTAGCAGGTTGGAGTATCAGGTTAGTATTTCCCACTGTACTACTGGCAGTGTGGAATACTAACGACGATAAATATTCCAATTTGGCCAAAATGGGTACCTATCATCATTAGTATACCACACTGCTAGTAGGACAGTGTGGAATAAAAATCGTGATGAACATATCGATGTGTCTATAACTGAAGTACCTATCGTCGTATTCCACACTATTTTACTGGCAGTTTGGAATTGTAAGATGATAAATACTGATATTTGGCAAAAATGTAGTACCTATTATCGCTAGTTTTCCACACTGCCAGTAGGACAGTATGGAATACAAAGCGTGATGACCAAAATCAACATGTGGAAACGTCCCTATTAAGAGAAGTTTCCACAGTATCTTAACAATTGGCCAAACGTCAACAAATGTGGAAACATTCCCATTTAGAGACGTTTCCAAATTTCACCAAAACTTGTCCAAAATCATCAAAAGTCGAAACGTCAGTTTAAAGAGATTTTTCCACAGTCCCTATTAAGACCAAAGTAAATAAATATGGACACATCAAATAGAGACATCGTGTCAGAAAAAAATGTACCCTTCATGTAAAGGTACACCAGACAGTCAAATTTCTATTGAGCCGTGACACGACAAAACCAACAAAGTGGTTATGCGCCCAGCACAGACTCAGAGCAGCCTGGGCAACTGCCCAGTCCGATCAAACTCTTCGCTAAGGGCTTAAAGAGTAGCTAAGGGTCAAAGCTACCTCCATGCGGACAGCGAAGACTCTGATCAGATTGAGCGGATGCCCAGGCTGATCTGAGTCTTCGCTGGACGCACAGCCACATTGTTGGTTTTCTCGCGTCGCTGCTTGATTGTTATTTCAACTAATATCACAACAAAGTGCGCCTATAGACTTTGGAAGCCAAGGGAGGCTTCGATCCTTGTATTAACTGTTTCTGAGCGAGAGAGCCTACTTGGTGACTTCACTGGCTAATACCGAAGATGTTTATGACATTTTGGTGAAAACTCCTAGGCGATAGACGGTGTAACGTCTCTTTATTTTCCTAAAATCGCCATAAAATCGAACAGTTTCTGAGAAACAGTTAAGAATATTGACAGGATCATGAACGCGATGACGGAAAAGTTAAATGAAATTAAAGGAATAGACTGCTTTTCAGCCTGTCTTATGTAAGACTCCAAATATTTTAGCTCTAGCACTAAAATGCTGAGTAATAAATCACAGTTTGTAGGTAAGTTGTAAGTAGATATACCACTAGCGCTCTGCGCTCGTGATATTATCTACTTTACAACTACCCTCAAGCTGTGACTTATTACGTAACATTAACTGCTAGGACTGATATTTTATTGAGTCGAGCTCTCCTAATAGCTGTGTTGAAGCTGGACATCGTTCTTCACTATCATTCGCTGATAGTGATTATTATCGCATGTTTGGAGGAAAATTATCTCGTGCCTTATTCAAATGAGCTATATCTAAGGCCTTAAAAGGCCGGTTTTTATGTTATAAAACGCAGTTACCCCGCCCAATGTATTTTGTCTAAACCAAATGCCGTCATTTTATGAAATAAAGCTCCGAAATTTGACACTTCGAAGGATTGATAATGAGATCAGTTTTGGAAAGTGTCCTGATAATAAACCAATTACCTAAGGCAAACGCCATTAGCACGGGGTAACCCTTTATACGACATTGAGATCGGCTTCATAAGACCTGAGATATATATTTATTCTCTTTCCAGATGATTTGGGTCAAAGATAATTTTCTTTTGAAACACATGACATTTTCCGCTATAAGCACGTGATGATGACATACGTTGTCCATCCTGTATGTCTAAAAATCCAAAATCCATATGTTAATAATGCATGGCTTCGGGTATTTGCTCATATAAGCATCAAGACCATTAACCACCCTTAAATAAATAAAAAAATAAATTCGAAAATGAGCTGATTCTAAATAAAACATCATTTCGGATCAATTATGTGTTGAAGTTTAGAATCCAGTGACAATTGTAAGAGAATGTGACCGGCAACACGAGAAAACCAACAAAGTGGTTGTGCGCATAGCGCAGACTCAGATCAGCCTGGGCATCCGCCCAGTCTGATAAGAGTCTTGGCAGTGCGCTTTAAGGGCAGTTAAGGGTCTGAGCTACCTCCGTGCGGACAGCGAAGACTGATCAGACTGAATGAATGCCCATGTTGATCTGAGTCTGCGCTGGGTGCACACTTTGTTGGTTTTCATGTGTCGCCGCTCATATGTTGTTTTACACGTGTGAACAGTACTACAATTTTGATACATTTTAAGAAGAGTAACATGAGAAGCTTTCTGTGGTCAGTTTGCCACCAGGTAAAGCGTAAACAGACCTGGTCTTATATAAAACTTTTCTGTATTCTTTGAACCGTGGCAGTATATCTGGTCATGACGTGAACATGTGTTTTCACTTTATTATTTGACCATGGCATATCTTAATTTTCATATAAAAATGCTATTATCTCTAGTCACAACACTTTAACCGGTGACACGAGTTTCAACTCCGTTAATGTTGGCCTAGCTATAGCCTCACCGTCCAAGATATGCCCTAGCAATGTTTGCCTTTTATTCTTTCCGAGGCCTTTTACTGTTTTAGGGGAATTTCCACTATCCATATCTAGAAAATATCCAAACTAAGCAAAACTTACCTTGCTGTTAGTCAACGTCCAGCTTTTCAAACTTTTTAATCGAAAATAACGGTACTAGTGTCAGTCGTTCACACGAGACTTGTGACATTTACTAACTTGTAACAGACTCACCGTTTGCACGAGACAAGAGATTACCATAATGATTATTAAATTCTGGTCTATTTTATATGTAGTAAAGACTGCACTTAGTTTAATCTGAAACAATAAATGCGAAAGTATATTTTTATGTGATTTTCTGATGCCATTTGGGAATCTCCGGCGAAAAAACGGCCGTACTTCTACCTGACCTTTACGCTTTGGGCTTAAAGATTGTACTGCGTGTCAATTACAAGAGAGAAACAACAATAACAAAGAGCAGCATAGGGCACATTCGATGTACACACCCAAACAAGCGTGAGTTGATGAGGGCGAGTAAGGTCGTACCAGGTTTGGTCAGGTGGATGGCTAAGACTGCTTATTCGCCAGCTGTCTGGCTGGGAGAAGAGATCTCAGGTTATGAACAAACATTTTTAATAGTCTTTAGCACGAGTCCGAGGTGTACGATTACATTATAAATTAAGGGATATGACTGATCAAGGAAACCCTTAAAATCTCTCAGTTTCCACCGAATGAGTAATTTCAACTTACTCGGGCACGACAACTAACATTCATGCAAAAAAATAAAATGAGATAAAAACAAATAAAGAAAGAAAGAAAACGCGACACTTAAGCCCAGTCGCCCCATCTTGATACCCAGATATGCATGCCGAATGCGCTTACTAAATAAGTATTCGGGTCGAATGGATTAACTGTCAATAGAAGATGTAATACATCTAAAATTTCAGTCGTTCACTATTTATGGAAAAGGCACAACACAGTTGCGCCACATGAAAAGGAGTCTCAAGGTATAAGAACAGCGGACCCGCATTCGTGTACACCAATACGTTTCGTCGCCGCTCGCATAAATGTATGACCCACCGAAGTCTAAAAAACGAAACATGAGCAGCGAAGACCCCAATCAATCTGCGCAGGTGCGCATCCTGGTCACATGACCCGCTGGTCGTATTCAAAGTCCTAACGGGCACACAGAGTCGAATCAACATTGAATCAACGTTGGTTCAGCGTTAACGCTCAACCAAAGCAGATTCAACGTCGATTCGACCCTGTGTGACTGCTGGCAGAATGATTCACAAGTTTCAACAGTTTATGTATTCATCGGCTGTGCCGCTTCAGTTACTTGATAGTTGTCTAGATCAGATAGACAAGTAATTTTGAGTTTTTGACCACTGTCGTCAAGGATGTGTGGGTAACCAGCGTAGACCCATGTTTTCCTTATTTTAGATGTCCGTATTCTCTTAATTCGTCTACACTCAAATGCCAGTTCATTTCGTGTTGACGTTAAATCTTCATTAATAAATATGTTCTTCACATTTTGCTTTCGCAGTTTAGCACGTCCCTTAAGGAGACTTAGTCTAGCAGAACTGTTAGTAAACTTAATGATTATTTTCCGTTTAGAGCGCACTCCATGGTTGTATCATTATTTCTGTTTTTGCCGATCCTATGAGCACGGTCAATATCTCCGGGACCAATGTTCGAGCCAACTCTAGCCGCAAGATCCAGCACTAGCTTATTTACATCTTCATTTTCGGTTTCAGCTATGCCCGAGATACGCAAACACATTCTTCTCGAATACTGTTCAATGTCATCATGTTTGGACTTCAGTAGAGTGACCTCATCCGCAAGCCTTGCACACCTAGCTTTGACGTCATCAAGCTCAGTTTGCAAGGCTGCTGTGGCTGCGGTCACTTTTAATTCCACTACTTGATTTATTTCATCATGCAAAATCGATTTCACCAGTTGTGCAACCCTAATAACATCTTGATCAGTTAAACCAGGCATAGGCGGCATAGCAGGATGTTGTAGTGGGCCTTGATACGCCAACAAGTGTTGTTGATGCTGAGGTGTAGGCATACTCATGGAGGGACTAAACAGTACAGGATTCATCATCGCAGGCTGACTAGTACTCTGTATTTGAGTCTGTGTGTCCCCGGAATCTGGCCCAGAACCAGGTGCTACTTGGCTGTAATTAGGATTTTGCATAACGCTGGTGGATACGGGGGGTTTAGCAGTGGCGGGTGTTTTCAGGAGTGATTGAGACTGGCTCTCGGCTTCAGACTCAGATTCAGAGTCAGTAGAACATTCGCCTTCTGTAATTTCTTGAATTAGCTCACAGTCAATATCAGAGTCCTTTTGAGGAGGCTTGGTTTTTTTTGAGAGGTCTCTACAAGTGGGGAAGACTTATTACGCTTTCTATTTCTACGATGTGTAGGCATAATATACTGTCATAATACACTATCAGCTAAGTCAGACTTTCAGAAGCACTACGGTAATTGGTTTACCGATATTTGGGCGAATTCCCGCCTGTCAATCACTTATACAAAAGTCAAAGTCAATATTTCAATCATCGAACGTCATAAATTTATTATTTTCTGAAGGCGGAGAAAGAGTCTAACACTCACATGTAATTTGATCTTTCCTTTATCCCTTATTTCCTATAAAAAATCACATTTTTATCACATCGAAATTGTTTGTGTTTATCCTGACTAATCACGTGACTACTATTCTATAAATTGGTATTAACAGTTCTAGGAAAGGCCACAGAGTCACAGCTAAATTTGAGCTATCATAAAACTGATGAGGTAATTAGGTTCTTGCTGCAACTGGAGCCATAAAATGGCAGGGGGCCTCTGCTGGTCCTGTCTTAATTAGTTAGATTCTCTCATCTGTGTTGATAGTACATGTTTGATAAAGTCCAACACAGTTTCAGATTCCGCTTTAGTCGGAGTTTTCAGTATTCATAGTTACAGAGAGAGAACATGTAAGGAGAAAAAATAAAAAGAATTTAAAGACAAAAGATTAACTGCGAGAGGTTTTCTTCATACAAGAAAAATCTTTTGTTTGCTCTTTTCAAGCTGATTTTATCCCTTGTGATTCCCCAAGTCAATGACCAGTATGCTCAAGTAAAAAGTCAGCCTTCTATACAACTTTTAAAATGAAAAATAAAATGCTATTCCATTCTAGTGTATAATCTAATTGTATGTTTGGTGGCAGTATACGAAAAAGTACCTTCCGGCATATGCTAGCAGCCATGACTCAGACCAGCATGCACTTCTGCACATTCTGAGCAGTCTTTCCTGTTTGGGTAGACAGTTTATAAATCCTTTAGAGGCCACAACATGAAAATGGATACAATGCTCAGTTTATGATGATGTGCAGGCTTATCTGTGTAGATACTATTTGCATGTGACCATTCCTTTTATGCCTCAGTGACAATACTCGGGGTGGGGGGAGGCGTATTTATTATCCCTGTTTTTCTGTCTATCCATCTGTCTGTCTGTCAGTCCGTCATGCCTAATCCGTTTGTATAATCAACTACTTCCACAGTTTTTAAGCTATGAATTCGGAACATCGTACAGCTGTCACAGATATATTGAAGCTGGGCATATACTTTTTTTTAAATGAAAAACACAGTTTGGACAAATTTAGGGCTGTTTCAAACTTTGAAATTTTACAGGTTCTGGTAAATACAGGATTGCAAGGTTGTAAAATCAGCTCCTCCTTGAGTTTTTAAGCTATCAATTTGAAATATTGCACTTTTTTTCCAGACATATATACTGAAGATGTGCACGTGCCGTTTTGAATTGAACAAAAAATTGATATTTCATAAAATTATGGCTGTTTCAAACTTTAAGATTTTATGGCTTCTCGCAGGGGTGACAAAATCATCAAAAGTTTTTAACTTGCTAATTTGGAACTTTGCATAGAGAAATGCATGTTCTTTCTCAATGAGAAAAAAATCATTTTTATAATCAAATTACAGCTTTCTGAAATTTGAAAAAAAATGCTAGCTGTTGGTGTGCAAATATAGTATTACAAGTTTTTACAATCAACCTTATCAACAGTTTTAACATATGAATCATATGCACATGGGCTATTGAAGTGCAGAAGTGTGGTGGGGGTGGAGGAGGGGGAGTGGGTTACAGAGACAACGCGGGGGCATCATCTCTGTATCTGTGTCTTGCACATGTATAGTTTCATTTTTATTTCTATTCTGCTCCTTTTTTTTGGAAGTGGCCTTATTGTGTTTATCTAACAGGAGCGGTTGTAGTATACTAGTCAGAGGCTTATGAATTACTCACGGGGCTATGAGCTTGAAAACGACATTGAAGATGTGAATACCATAATTAGCTATGATCATTGGCTGGCTGATCCCAGCAGTGATTGGCATAAATGTGTTTGTTTGCAGGTCGTTGCAATTTCAACCATCACTTAGAACATCAGATTTAGATATGACTCTACTAAATATTAGTACCAGTTCATATTTTAGAGATATTGTAATGAATTGTATTATCTGTTTGGCATAACTTTTTGTAGAACGACAGTTGATTTCTAATAAATATGACTATAAAATGATAAAATATGAATAAGAAATCTGCATTAGCCTGATCTGTGTATTGACAATCTCTTGTAACATATCTGTCCAATTTTTTATGATAATTACATAGTGCTAAAGTTGACTGGCAGCTAGCATGTGTATTTATTATTAGTATAAACATTTTAATGATGTGCGGCTGAGACAAAGTCATTATAATACCACCTTCTCTACAGAGGTTGAGATAAGATTACTGATAAGCTTTGAAGTCAAAAGCCAATGTCTGTAGAGTATTTCAGATTCGACCCGCACACTTCATGTTATATGGTTTATACTAGGAAGCTGTTAGCCCCATGAGTAGTTATAAGCCTCTGTACTAGTTTATTATACCAATCCATATGTCTCAGCTTCAGTCCCTCACTCCTCCGGTCTTTCGCACGTGACTTTAAATTGGGGCCCCTTTGTTTTGTGTGACGTTAAACCCGTGTTCACTCACTCTCTATCAATCAAAACACATTAAAAATGAAAGTAGTTATTGCAAACAGCTTAGACCCAGATCAGGCAGCTCATAATGAATCGCCTTATCTGAATTTACACTGTTTGCTCTCCAGTCAATGATTTCTCAATATGATGTAGCTTGGACAGATTTTTTTTTCTAATTTTGCAGACAGATTTTGTCCGGTGACAGGTTATTTTGCTGTTGTCTTTCAATTATATGTTTGGTGTGCAAGTGTTAAAAAAAACAAAAAAACACTGTTGCATTTTTTTCATTTTGCATTATATATATATATTTTTTAAATAAGCTAGTCATTTCGCATTAAATAGTTTTTTAAATGAGCTAGTCGTTACAATGACATTAAAATGATTAGGGCATAATGAAATCTATAACAGAAAAAATACCTAGGAGCCTAACTTAGAAAAGATAGACTGATCTAATTCCGGGATCTAATAGCTGACTGAAAATATTTGAAATAAATTTTCTTCAAGTGGCATGATGCCGCTTTATCCATTTTGTTTTCATAACCTGAGTCAAAAATGTATCTTCAGCTCAGCTGACTGTGTAGATAGTTAAACAGGTTATATCACATGTGTTCATCTGTGGTCAGCTCTTAATTAGCTGCTGATGACATTATTGCTACTTCAGTCTATTATCTCTGCATGAGGTAATTAGAGTGAGAAGGCTTCTGCCAGAGAGAATCTGTAGCTGTTCCTAGAACTGTTAATATCAAAGCAACTATTAAATAGACTTACGTTCCAACACGCAAGAGTTTATGCATTGCCTCAGTAAGCTATCTTTGATACTAATGCCAGGGAAACCTTTATTGGTGGGGTCCTCGAAGCAGCCAACATATTTTACTCCACCTATTCAAACAAAAAAAATATGTATCGTGGTTAAACAATTCATAAACGTCTCCTTATTTTACTCACAGCGACACCCAGTGGTAGATTTAATACAAAAGGAAAAACGAAAAGACAGGTTCATAAGTAGTAGTTCAATTCCAGTGAAACAGCCTATGCTTAGAAGCTATATTCTCTTTTAAGGTGGTGAAAATCACAGATTGTGGTGAATACAAAAATGTATATAAAATGCTATAAATACAAACGATCTTGTCATAAGCGACAATTTTCTTCATAGTAGTGAAAACCCGATAGAACGTCTCACGTGGACCCCAGCGAAGCAGCCGATCAAATATGTACAGGTGATGTTTCAAAAATGCACTGGGTTCTATGGAGCATCTATCCAATACACTTCTCATAAAATGACATATTTTTATAGTAAGTTATGTTGGCTTTATCCTGATATAAACTATACAGAGATTAACTGATATTAAAACTGCGCCCGAGCGCATAGGCCGCTACCATATAAATTCCTTCTTTATTCCATATATTGGTTGGCAAAAATGCATTTTCGCCACTGTTCAACAACAAATACTGCCAGCCATCTTTCCCACATGCCACAATATTGTATAACCGCTCAAATGAAAGGGCTGTTCATACGCTATCTTTTCGTGTTAAAATAATGCAAAATTTATATGTTAAAAATGGTCCAGGCGTCGACAAGCTTTTGAATGTTTTATACTTCTTGCACAAATCATTGTGAGTCGCCTTGCAATGATTATGTTGCTATGTCAATATGTGTATACTTAAAGGTGACACTTAAAGAGGCGCTATTATTTGGACTAAGGGAATTTATTTTACCACGCCAATTTGTTGTGTAATCTTTCTTGGTTTCTACTGACAAAGTCCACGTATAGTTGGAAATTAGTCAAGGGAATGAAGATCATCGTGTCCATTCCATTCCGGCCCATTCCACTCGATTCCATTTCCGTTTCAGGTTTTAAACTACAGTGTATGTCAGTTTGAAATGCCATGTTACAGCATACTTTCACAAGTTGGGAACTCATATCATGGGCGTAGGAAGGTGGAGGCCGAGGGGAGGGGAAAGGCCCCCAATAATTTTGAAATACATGTTGCCTCCTCCCCCCCTCCTTATAGACTATAGCCCAAACCTACAACGACTAAAATGACTCTGACAAAATGAGAAAATTATCGTAACGATGATTTAAGTTTGTAATGTAGGTTGACACGGAGACACATGTTGCATAACACGTGTATCATGCAACATGTGTCACCGTGTAAAACCCACAAAACATATGTTGCATGACGCAAATCTGTTGCATGCACCGTGTCTGATCGTCTAAACATGATCTACTTGCGGGAACATGGTTGCATGAAACGTGTCATGGAACTTGTGTCGCCGTGTAACCTGCCTTGATGGTTTACAACTTAGCGTTAAACAACTTTCAAAATCAACAAAAATAATGAATACAAACGATCGACTATTGAAAATAAAAGGAACATATACAATAAAAATGAACGGATATTGAATACTAATATACAATATTAAAAAACAATGATAGAATAGCAATATAACATTAAACCAGAGGACCAATGGGCCTGTAGCTCACCTGACACCTTCTGTCAACAGACACAATTTGTCATTTCGCTCATTTGTTACAAATTTGAAACTAGTGGCTTATAAGGAGTATATATTTTAATTTCAAAATCTCAGTGACCTTGAACAAAGTTAAAAAAAATGACATAGACCTTTGATGACAATATGTATTCATTTAGTTAACCATATTTTTCAATTATTATATATGTATGTCTATGCTTAAAGAGTTTCCATGAAATCAACTGTTTAAGCATTTCCCATATAAAAGGACAACATACCACAGTTGACCTTGCCATAAATTAGGTGAAGGTAAATGCAGAGTCCTGATTTGTACAAACTACTATGGGCCCGAGCTCCTCCCAATGCTGCATACCATGCCTCAAGGTCTTTGGGCCTTTGGTTCCGGAGAAGAAGATTTCTGAAGGGTTTTTACTATATGTGACAGTGTCTAGCATTTTGAGCCTTATGGAGCGAAAATCGGAAATTTTGTTTTTATCATTTTCATATTTATTAGTGCTTCAAGAATAGATTTCGAGAAGCACAAAGAAATAGTTCTAAGATTTACTGCAAAAGCAAACGAAATTCATACCAACCCGATTTTTTGTTTTCGTTTCACTGATTGGATATTACATACCAGCTGGATAAACCTTTATAGCTTTGATTCGTGAAATCGCCTTTCAAAGACCTATACTGCGAACATTTTTAAAAGAGTGTTGATGAAGAAAATTAAAAACGCTAATACAAATGTTGACTCACTCTTTTCAGGTGACGCTTTGAAATTTACTAGTCAGTGCGCGGAATACAATTAACTTTACGTGCAACTTTTATGACGTCACATTCATTTCACGTTTCGTGACGTCAATGTCGCACCTCCACATGGCTCAAAATGCCAGGCACTGTCACATATATGAGCATGGCGGCCATCTTGGTCGTGTGACCATGATGATCTGAACAAAGTTTGGTTCCTTTGATCCAGTGAAGCTCCATATGAAATATGGCTTCAAACAGCCCAGTGGCTTTCACGAACAGAGAGGAAGATGTTTGAAAATGTTGACAGGCGACAGAATCTCAGTGACCTTGACCAAAGGTCAAATAAGACCTAGACCTTTAGCAACATAATATCTTCATTTGCTCAGTCAGTTAATTATATACGTCAAATATCATACCTAAGACTTAAATAGTTTCTGAGAAATCCACTGTTTAAGCATTTTCCCATAATAAAGGATAACGCATCAAAATTGACCTTGCCATATATCAGGTCAAATTAAATGCAATGCACGGTCATGATTTGTACAAATTATGATGGACTCGAGTCCTCAATGCTACATACTATGCCACAAGGCCATTAGGCCGTTGGTCCTGGAGAAGAACATTTCTGAAGGGTTTTTACCATATATGGGCATGGTTGCCATCTCTGTCATGTGACCAAGACCATGTGGGCCCTCTGATTCGTTTGACCAAGTGAAGCTCCATATAAAATATGGCTTCAAACAGCCCAGTGGCTTCAGAGGAGAAGATGATTGAAAATGTTGACAGGCGACAGAATCTCAGTGACCTTGAACAAAGGTCAAATAATGACCTTGACCTTTAGCAACATAATATCTTTATTTGCTCATTCAGTTCATTATATACGTCAAATATCATACCTAAGACTTAAATAGTTTCTGAGAAATCCACTGTTTAAGCATTTTCCCATAATAAAGGATAACGCATCAAAATTGACCTTGCCATATATCAGGTCAAGTTAAATGCAATGCACGGTCATGATTTGTACAAATTATGATGGACTCGAGTCCTCAATGCTACATACCATGCCACAAGGCCATTAGGCCGTTGGTCCTGGAGAAGAACATTTCTGAAGGGTTTTTACCATATATGGGCATGGCTGCCATCTCTGTCATGTGACCTAGACCATGTGGGCCCTCTGATTCGTTTGACCAAGTGAAGCTCCATATTAAATATGGCTTCAGTCAGCCCAGTGGCTTCAGAAGAGAAGATGACTGAAAATGTTGACAGGTGATAGAATCTCAGTGACCTTGAACAAAGGTCAAAGAATGACCTTGACCTTCAGCAACATAATATCTTCATTTGCTCATTTACTTAACCATATATACCACATATTAAACTTTAGACTGAAAATTTTTCAGAGAAATCCACTGTTTTAGCATTTTCCCATACAAAAGCATAACATAAAAAATTGACCCTGCCATAAAGTAGGTCAAGGTCAAGCAAAGTTATGATCTGTATTAATTATGATGGATCGGAGTCCTCAAAGATACATTCCAAGCCACAAGGCCATTAGACCTTTGGTTCTGGAGAAGAAGATTTGGAAGGGTTTTTACCATACATGGGCAAGGCGGCCATCATGGTTATGTGACCAAGACCATCTTAATAAACTTTAATTCACTTGGTCCACTGAAGCTTCATATGAAATATGGATTCCATCGGCCCAGTGGCTTCAGAGGAGAAGATGATTGAAAATGTTGACAGGAGACAGAATCTCAGTGTCCTTTAACATAGGTCAAAGAAAGACCTTGGCCTTAAGTGACATTATCTCTTCATCTGGTCATTTGGTTACCCTATATACCAAATATATTACCTTAAACTTAAATAGTTTCTGAGAAATCTACTGTTTAAGCATTTTCCCATACAAAAGCACAACGTACCAAAGTTGACCATGTCGTAAATTAGGTCAAGGTCAACCTACGGTCATCATTAGTTTAAACGGTATTTTATTAACTAAAAATTACATACATATACTACAAAACAATTTCAAAAGTATCAGGATTTGACAGTAAGCAAAATGCTTATATATAAAGTCATCATTTGTACAAACTATAATAGGCTGGAATGCTCAATGTTACATACCAAGTTTCAAAATCGTAGGCCTTTCGGTTCTGGAGAAGAAGAGGGTTTTTACCATATATGGGCATGGCAGCCATCTTGGTCATGTGACCAAGACCATCTGAACAAACTTTAATTCCTTTGGCCCATTGAAGCGCCACATGAAATATGGCTTCAATCTGCCCAATGGCTTCAGAGGTGAGATGATTGAAAATGTTGACAGGAGACAAAATCTCATTATCCCTGAACAAAGGTCAAAGAATGACCTTGACCTTAAACGACATAGTTTCTTCATCTGGTCATTTAGTAATCATATATACCAAATAGTATACCTTAAACTTAAATAGTTTCTGAGAAATCCACTGTTTAAGCATTTTCCCATACAAAAGCATAACTTACCAATTTAACCGTGTCGTAAATTAGGTCAAGGCCAACCAACGGTCATAATTTTATAAACTATAACGGGCGGAAATGCCCAATGCTACATACCAGGTTTCAAGTTCATAGGCTTTTCGGCTCTGGAGAAGAAGATTTTTGAAGGGTTTTCACCATATATGGGCGTGTCGGCCATCTTGGTCATGTGACCCAGATACCCCGAACAAACTTTGGTTCCCCCGACTTTGGAAGGCTCCACATCAAATATGGCTTAAATCGGCCTAGTGGTTTCAGAGGAGAAGATGTTTGAAAATGTTGACGACGGACGAACGACGGACGACGGACGGACGGACGACGGATGCCTAGCTTTACTATAAGCTCACCTATGAGCCTAAAGGCTCTGGTGAGCTAAAAATATAAATGGATATGACAGAATAATAACGTAAACATTTCGAATAATGCAACGTTTAACATGCTATGAAGGCTCAATATTCCTTTAAAAACAAAACAAAGAAAAATCCCTTAATTACATATAAGTAATTTGATAAAAACAAGATTGACAACATTTAAGGTGGAATAGCACAAAACCAAAATTTTCCGTCTTTGTGTAAAAAGAACAATGATCAAGAAGTTCAACATTTTCTAAATCACGAAATGATTTTAACCTTTAAAGATGTTTAATTACTTATTTCAAATATTTGTGCATTTTGCGTTGATTTAAGCAAATATGAAATTTTCATTAGCTAATGAATATTACGTAATTTCACATATGCACATTGTAAACTTATCGTAATACACAGTTCCGAGACACACCCAGAATTTCACTTAAAATCACGTGATAGCGTATACCTGGCCAATGCAACGACAACTTAGCACGTGACATAGTCTCACAAACAAATCGCACGTGGTCAATATTGTACATAAGTCCGTGATTTTACCTTACAGTTAATGGAGGGATGTATACCTGTTTAAAGAAAACAAACTGAAACCACTTCCAATAAACTTATCCTGCTTTGCAAGAACAGAATGCATCGGAAATGCATGATGCGCCACCTTCCATGTGTAGGTCATGAGGAGGCTGATTCTTCGCCATAGATCGCCAACATTTAGCAGACACTTGCATTTGTCATTTGTTTTACCGCCATCTTTGTTCAAAGCTTGTGAGACGTAGTAACAGTAACTAAGTAGGCGGCGCTTAGCAGCTATTATCGGAACTGTGTATTAACATGAACTTGATAAAGTTGGGCACACTGTTCAAGTGTTTAAATAGAAAAATATGCATACTTGAAACTGATTTAATTATTTGCTATCTGGTGCACATTTTATGTGTTTTGATTTTTACATAAGATCTATGGGAGACACACTGCCCTTATTGATCCCTACAATGTGGCTGTTTTGCGAAAGACAAGGCCAAAACATATTCAGATATCTACATTTAAAATACAGATATCTACAACTTAATACAGATATCTGCATTTTAATGCAGAACCTACATTTAAATGCAGATATCTGTATCTAAAATGCAGATATCTTGGTTATAAAAAGATATCGGAATTTGAATTACAGATAGCTGCATTTTAATTTCAGATATCTGTATTTTTAAAATGCATATATCTTGGTTATAAAAAGATAACGGAAGTTGAATAACAGATAGCTACATTTTGATTTTTGATATCTGTATTTCAAATGGAGATATCTCTAAATCAGAGATGTCAGTTTTGTTAGAAACTCAGATATCTGTATTGAAATACAGATATCCCTAATTGAAATACGGATATATGGAATTCAAATGGTGATACCTGTATTTCTTATGCAGATGTCTGTTATTCAAATACAGATACCTCTAATTTAAATAGAGATATCTGTTATTGAAATGCAGATACCTCAATTTATGAACTTGATTATTTTTAACTTTTATTTTCAACAAATAATCAATTACCCTTCGTCAAGGTTTTTATGTGATTGATGTTGCCTGACCGGAGCGGGATATCTTAATTCTGTTATTACAAAAATACAGATATCAGTATTTATTAATAGCGATATCTGCATTACATTGGTAAAGACCCAAACGGGCCGCCGTACATGACGGGTATATTATACTGGACAAAACATTTAAGGATCAAACATTTGACTGAAGCTTAAATCATGAAAAATAAATCATCCAAAAATAACTTTCTTCTATTAAATACATCTATTAAATCGGAACAGGACTGCATAAAAAAATATTGGAATCGAATCACGTGACACACCAGTAGAAAAGAATAAAAGATAAACCCTTAAAACTGAAATGAAGATTGGTATCACCAAATTAAAAATCTAATGTCCATGATTATTGGCTTTATCCATGCAAAATCATTTCCAGTGCTCATTGATATCTGGGGGTCTGAAAAACTGCATGACAGCTACTCGATATGCTTTTAGTAAAGCGCCAGGGGCTTATTTTGGGACTCGTTTGTCATTTTTACTGAAAAGCCCGAATTAGCTGCCCAGGAGTTTGCTGAAGCCACTTGTGATTAGAACTGGTGTGGTGTGACATTTGTGATCAACTAGACTTGTCCTTACGGACAAACGGATGATTCTGTCTGTCCCAAGCTACTGGTTCATCAGAATAACAATGAGAATTAAACTCCTTTCATTAAATCTGAAACTGGGTTTTTCGCTGCTCATACTTTTATAATCTAATAAATCCAGATAAGACTGTGCATATTGATAAAACTCTACTTCCGCCGATTTCTCATTAAGGTCCCATATCCCTTAGACTGGCGTCTGATGCTGCAGTTACGTGCACGAAACCGCAAATTTCAAAAACCCTTCCGCAAACTAAGACCATTTGATGAAAATTGACAGCCTTAAGTCCTACATAGTCACATACATTCCACGTGGGTATCACGCTGGTCATTCGGGTAATACTTATTGTTAGCTCGACAACGCTGAATTTAAGGATTGAAAACCAGACCCAGTTTCTCAGTTTCGAACACTCATTCTGAGTCAGTTTGAAAATAGAGTTTCGCTGAAGCCGGTACTAGGCGTGGGCAGTGTTGCACCATTATATTACTGCACATAAAAAGACTCAGTTAAACCGAGTCTGCCATATTCCTTGCTTCCAAAGGAGCTCCATGTGTGGTAAACTGACTAAGAAAATGTGTGTTCGGGACGGGTGTCATGTCGAGGGGTGGCAGTTTGGGTGGTAGACTATTTGAGCGGAGGGGTTGTTGGGAGTATGGGGGATATTATATTATATTATATTAATTTTTAGAGGGGGTGGGGTGGGGGAGGAGTAGACTGAAAACCAGTTGTAATAAGCTTGAGAGCTGCATGATTTTGTCCTTGTATTTAACTTTGCAATTCTAACTCAATATTGGTAATATATGTTTTGGAACTTCGGAACTTTATTACATACTGCGGAAAGCTGTAACATTTGCGTTAAATAGCGCAAGTGAACATCGTAACGTCGCAATGACGTTGATATGACGTCGGGTAGACGTTATTTGCCGTTGGCAAAGGACTATGATGAAACACTGAAAACTTTATCCAGTGTGAATTTATGCGGTGTGTTCAATTTCAAATCGAGACAGAGTTACGCGGATGATTAGCTTGTTGTCACGCTGACTGATTTCGCACGCGCAGAACATGTGTTAGAATAGTGACCCCACCCTTACACAAAACTATTTATAGCGACCACTTTATATGGTATTAAAAGGCGTTTCTAACCTGTCCGATGGACTTAGTCTCGGATTGAAAATCTGTTATTTGCACTTTCATGCAGGTAAGCCCAGCATCATACGAACGGAAGAGTCACAGGCCACATGGATGAGAAATCGGCGGAAGCCTAGCATCATCACTATGCACAGGCTTACCTGAATTAATTAGGTAATAAAAGTATACTCAACGAAAAACCCAGTTTCAGAATTAATGAACGGAGTTTAGCATTTTTGTCTAGAAACTACGGAACCCCGGAATGGACTTGTGCAATATTTTTCTAAGTCGTGGTCACGACTCACGTGTCGTTCCCTCGACTTATTATTTCGTTACCACGACTTACTATCTCGTTCCCTCGAATTATTATGTCGTTACCACGAGTTATTATGTCGTTCCCTCGACTTCCTAAGTCGTTACCACGAGTTAATGCTGCCCACCAATTGGTCGAATTAACTCGTGGCCACGAGTTAATAAAGCGCTCCGATTGTCCCTGTTTTAATATTGAAAAAATCCCTTACCCAACTTCGTATGTCACTGTTAAGGCGCTTATCTGTGGACCCCTAGCGGGACTGCCAAAGTGGAGCAGTCTTATCTGACTCTGCAGTGTTGGCTAACTAGCTGAAGCATGCTCTTGTTTTTTTTAATTATGCTGACTTTGCATCAGCTCACGCTAATAGCTGAGCAGATAGAGTACATCTTTGTCATGCTGCTCTTCTCCGGGAGCAGTATGATCGGGGTCTCCGGTGTTTGTCGACTGACTCCACCATGCAATTTGTGCTGTTTTTGTCCTAAATAAGTGGCACGGTTGCCATCTGTGATTTTTTACTACTACTACAAGTATTATTATTATGACAAGGGGACTGTCTTGGGTTCTCAGACGGTTTATGTAGACTGACCTTTCGCCCTTGCTTATTGCTCTCGGGTAAAGTGGTCTGATGTTTGACAATGGCCGTACTGTGTTAAGTATTTTCCTCGAATATTTAGACACAGATGCCTGAGCTGACATTGCAGAGCTTGACCGGACAGCTCTATCAAGGAGTCTATAATCTGCAATGTCTGCCGGTAGACTGTGCCACGCTGAAGGAACTTTTAAAAATATTTCATTGTATCGCATGATACAGGACGCAAAAATCTAGGCTTGCGTCATGGATTCTGATCAGAATGCTCTTCCGGAGCGGAGCTATCTGATCAGTTCTGAAACAGTGCTAAGCTGTTGTGCTCTGCCAGCTTTTATGACATAGCTACCCCGGTTACTCCGACATTAATATTTTGGCAAACAGTGGCCTTAATCAGCTGGTCCATGCGGACATGTCGAGTCGATGCATGAAATAGCTGCGATCATTTTTAAAAACACTTTGCTTAAAATCTTGATATAGATTTAAGACTCTACAGCAGAATGATTGCGTTGTTGGAATACTTGGGACAGATACGGTATAAAGCATCAGTCCATCAGTTTAAACTTACATCGCAGCTTCACACGTGCGAATATTCCAACAGTTTCTGTCTTAAATCGAAATGATATATTTTATTATCTACGCCCAAGGGAGTAGCAATCTAAAGTGTTGCTTTTGCTCCGGAAGCATTTAGAAAAGGTCATGACTGGTTGAATATTATTATCTATTGACTGGTTATCATTGATATTTTGCGCAGGTTTGATCAGGTCCGCAAGTACCAGAAAAGGATCGATATGGAGACGGTCTAGTAGTATCACTAAATGCCAGATATTTCTATAGTGACCAAACATGCCAGTTAATTGAATTAGGGTAATTACATGCCAACATGTGCTTAGAAATGCCAACCAGAAATGTACTAGATTAAACCGAGAATGTGCGATAAGACCAAGGTGAAGATTGACTTTGGTTTGGTAGAGGAGCGATTTGACCAAGGTGCCAATCCAATGACTACACAAGTTATCGTGTGCTAAGCGCAGACCCAAGCTTTTTCTTGTAAAATCTGATACTTGTGGTTATTATCATCAGTATTACATTTCACCACCACCAGTTATCATTCATAGTTCTGCAACATGTCAAGATCCGACTTGTACAGACTTGGAATTGTTAAACTGGTTTCATGCATAAAAGGCAACCGATACAATCTCCTCGCACCGGACTGATCCATAAATGGGGTTGCTGGAGCGAGTTTCAGATTACAAACAAGTTACAACCAAAGCTACCTGTTTTAAACATTAATGATTTCTCTATAGAAGCATTTTCTTTCTGTCGCTGTCTAGCTATTTCAAAAGAGTTGCGTCTTGTTTTGTCCGTCCGGGCTTTGTCTCACCTTGTGTGAGATTGACAGATTGATAACAAAAGGCTGTGTGCAATGGAACCCCGCCTACAGCGGTTCTCGAGCCCGGGACCGCTAGATCAGCAGGCCAGCGCTTAACCCACCGAGCTTCCGGGGCTCACCTTTTTGCACATGCATGTATAGCTCAGCTCACTGTTATTGCAAAGAATCTGACAAAAAGGCAAGCACAGTCTGTCCGTTAGGTATGCTAACGCGACTGCTTATCTCCACAACCACCACATTTAATAATCAGGCAACTTATATTAGTGTTCCGAAATAGCGATGTAATTCAGTGTTTTATAATGTTAATGCAACTACGAGTAAAGACTTTTTTCATATCAATCTAGGCATAGTTTGGTCAGATTTCAATATTTGTAAATGTGGTGATTTAGGAGAGCAACCTACGGAAAAGGATCATATGTCGAATATTGTGACTTGTTATTATAAACTGCATTAAAAGTAAATGCAAAATAATTAAGGTTGAATAACATTCCTAGATTTGGAAAGATTAAGCACATTCACGAATTTTCGGATTTTGAATATGTGACTGTATCAATTTCTGATCATTGCCTATAGGAGCCCCGGTAACTCATTGGGTTAAGCGCTGGCCTTCTGATCTAGCAGATCCGGGTTGGGTTCAAGCCCTGCTTGAGGCGAGAATCTATCCTACTGTAAAGTTGTAAACGGGGTTCTGTTGCATACAGCCATTCATCATAACCCGCCCATCGTCCTGATCTGACTAAAAAAATTTTGAATAGGACGTAAAATTGCAAGTCATCCATCCATCCATCATTGCCTTTTTTTTATAAACATTTTAAAAAAATTCCGTAGATTTTAGAATACCTGGCTACCAGCTGCCAGTCCGTGTCCCGTTATTTTTACGGGCGTCTGCCTGTAGAACATTTGCTTGAAGTCTCGATATGGTAGAGTTATGTTAACTGACGGCAATATGACCGAACCAAATCCTCTCTTATTCTACCCTATTCTGCGTTATGATTCCGCCAATGCTTACGGGCGCCCATAATAATAATGGGAAAATGGACTTGCGGCTGGTTGCCAGGTATTCTACCGTAAAATCTACGGAAATTTTTTAAAGTGTACTTTGTAAAAAATATGGCTTTAATATCATTCCAACATGCAGTTACTACAGCAGGGGTCCAGATATGTTGGATTTTTAGGACACTTTTGGGAAAATGTTTCTTAATTCTCAGCAAAAACACATGTCGTGATCCCTCACTAGAGCTGCCTTGTTGACGAAGTTCTAATGGATACTCGCAATATCTGTTGCTTAGGAGTATATAAAAATCCTCAAAATCCTTCCTTATTTATACACGTGTCTCCGCTAGATAAAATGATGCTGTCTCGCGAGTGAAACTGACGGATCCCAGGTCCACATCACTTTCAAGTCCGCATTATATGCAAGTAGTCTGGTACCTCTGTTTTTAGTTATACTATATATTTAGACTAATCTGAAAACTTGGTAAAGGATTTTATCAACAGTACACCAGACCCGATTGATACAATCGGAGCGATTTATTAACTCGTGGCCACGAGTTGATTTGACCAATAGGAGGGCAGTATAAACTCGTGGCCACATACATGTATTAGTAAGTCGTGGGAACGACTTAGTAAGTCGATAGAACGACATACTAGCTCGTGGGAACGACATACTAAGTCAAGGAAACGACATAATAACTCGAGGGAACGACTTAATAAGTCGTGGCCACGAATTAAGAAAACTATTGCACATGTCCATTCCGGGGTTCCGTAATAGAAACAGACTTTACACAACTAATTTGCGCGCTTGCATGCTGGTAATGAGGCCATGTTTGAAGCGATTCCATTGAAATGCGAGGCGACAATGGGCAGCAAGTGACGCAAATTGGCAACTAGGTCATTCGACCCATGTTCTTTTCAAAGATGAGTCCAGCTTGTGCGTAAGTATCCACGATGATAGGAGAAGGGTCCATTCTAGGTTTATGTCGTGTAGATTTTCAATGAAATAGTCATGTGGAATGTGACATTTCTTGAGAAAGGTGGGTGATGGCATGGGTCGGCATCTGGATTGGCAGCTGCGTGGACTTGTGCATGCCAGACAGAGGAGGTCTGATTGTTGTTCGAGTAAGGAATGACATGTTTTATCCAATTAGGAGACCGCTTGCTGAAGTTTTTATGCGATCGCATCATCGAATCACAGGGCAAATGTGGCGGACTAGTACCTTGCGACAGAAACAGTCGTCCGCATTGACATGTCAATTCGATCACAAGTTTAAATGCGATTTAATATGATTTAGACATGCTAAACTGCCATTTCTAATCACCTGAGCCTTCCTGAAACACATAAAGAGTTCCGTCGGGACTTTTGTGAAAAATGGCAAACGAGTCCCTAAATGGGCCTCTGGGGATTTACAAGAAGCATGCCGAGTAACTATCATGCAGTTATTCAGGCCCTTAGAGGTCACACTGAGAAAAAATACCGTTTTGTATGGATTAAGCAAATAATAATGGACATTCAGTTTTGTGCTAATTCTAGTTTTCACTTTGATTTTAGGGGTATGCCTGTTTATTTAGTTCTGCTGGCGTGTCACGTGATCAGATTCCAATATGTGTCACGTAGTCTTGCGCAGCCTTAATAGATGTATTTAACAGAAGAAAATGATTTTGAAAAATTATTTTCTTTTTCGATATAAAAATTTCAGTCAAATGTTTGATCCTTAACTTTTTTGGTCCAGTGTATAATGGGAAAGTGACGCTTACTCCATGAGAACATCTGAGAACACTTTTGGATAGGTGTCCATGTCCAGGTCTGTGTGACACTGTGTCTGAGTATATAGGATTTGTCAAAGTTTTTTTTTTACTACTTAGACTTTGGACTTATGATTCTGGTACTGTGACTACCTTTACTTTAAATGCCAAACTTTGAGTAAAGAGAGCATAACTCTTGCAATTAAATTCAGATCATTTTAATAAATATATAATTGATTAAAATATTTCGAAAGTAAAATCCTAAGATATCCTAAATATCCGCAAAGCAAAAACGTGACCAATCAGCCAATTTATATTTGCAGAATAAAATATGCTTTGGTTTAAAGAGAAAAAAGATTTTGTTCTTATATGATGAGATTAGAATAGTACATACCTTCGATACCGCTTATCAGAGAGACAGTAACTATGAGCGCCAGCATCTTGTGGAAATGTCCCCCAGGAACGGGTGGAAGGTTTATATAGATGAATATAATTGCGTTCGTGTCTAAGTAGGCCTACGAGATATATTTAGATTTTGATTTAGATTTATATAAAGGTCCTGTTGTAAATATGCATCGAAATAGAACACACTATGAGATATTAATCAACTCAAACTACGAGGGCTGATGAAAACGTTCCCGAAAAAACACACACACAAGAAATACACACACACACACACACACACACACACACACACACACATGATCGACTGTAGAGGAATTTACCTGGGAAATGATTGATAACTGACTGGGGCTAATGTATCAATTATACAATTGATTGGGATTCATTATTATCGATAAAACAGTAGCCACGCCCACTTAGCACTCAATGAGGTAATTAATCCTCTGCCGGTGGGTACTGAGATTAGGCAGTTCAGTTGAAAGTCTGTGACCTTGACCTTAGGTCAACAGCATTTAAGTGAAACAAACTGAGTAATATTTTTCCTGTGGTTACACCAATCAAATATGAACCAGTTCCAGTAAAACCTTTCAGGAAAACAGAGCAAAAGCAATAACTTATTGCAAACTTTGACGTTGCTATTATACCAATTTCTAAGTATGTGACCTTGACCTTAGGCCAGCAGCAGCATGCAGGTGATGCAAACTGATCAGTATTAATCCCGTAGTAATACTAGACGCATAATTATGAACTAGTTCCAGTACAAACATTCAAGAATACAGAGCAAAAGAAGACCTTAACGCAAACTTTAACGTAACTGTTGTACAAATTTTCAAGTCTTTGACCTTGACCTTAGGCCAGCAGCAGCTTTACGGGTTATGCAAGGTGATAACTGTCCATCTTGTGGTAACACTAAGCACATATGAACAAGTTCCCATAAAGACTGTCATAAAAACAGAGCAAAGTATGAAACTAAGCGTAAAACTTTGATGCAAAAATTTAACTAAAAGATGGAAGGACGGACGGACAAATGCACAGACAGACGGACGAACAGATGGAAAGGCAAAAACATATACGCCTCGACATACTTATTGTGCCGGGGGTATAATTACTGCCAATATATGTGTAATTCATTGATATTTTTATCGTCCTATGACTTGAATATTGAAATACCCAGTTTTCGTGGCTTTTTCATATTTCAGTTTGAAGAGAGATGCTTCTCACAAAATGGCAAAAAAAATATGCAAATTGCTATTGAATCTCTTTAACATCTATTTAGTATTGTTGGATATCAACATAAGTATTCCGGTCCATGCAGAAGGCGCGGAATATATTGCTGATATAAGGGTATCCCCATTTTGAGATTTGGAGCACCCCATGTGTAATCTTTTGAGTATACCGAGTCTGTGCATGAACGGATTTTTATGACTTTAATTCGAGGCGCAGCCTCTTATAATTTGGATATTGTTCCACATTTTACAAGATTCTATTGGTCAAATAAAGCGTATGTCAAAATTTAGCCAATAATATCAAAGGTCAATGAATAGTTAATCTTCGTTTGCTCCCGTCGTACTGGACTGTGAAAACTAGCACTCTGTCTTATATTAATTCAAAATGTTTCTCCTGTTTGTAATTTTGCAATAGAAATGTTATCGAAAACAGACGCAGATATTCAAAACTTCCTTTTTTCGTCCTTGGTCTACTTTCGATTTCTACTTTCGGTTTAATACACATAAACAAACAAACAAAGTAACTTTGAAATCAGGTCCATTTCAAGATTGACCGCGGTCCATTTTGGAATTGCAAATTGGACAGGTCAGTTTTGAGTTAGGTCATTGTCACTACCCAGTGACAATATTACAGTTGTGGGTGCCTACCGACATAGCTTACTTATTCATAAAAGTTATTGTCAAATCTTCAACTAGAGACATATAACAAAACACACCTCATTTAATCTGCGCCGATTATCTTTTTTTAAAGATTTTTCTGGTTTTTTAATTTAGCACTCTTTTTACATAAGAAAACAGCTTCAAACCTTTGGGCCTCAACCACATGAATAAACCTACCACGGACTCTGGGGCTAAAAGTCTCGTGTTATCTCTGTTATACTAATGTGCGAGTCTGTTTTGTCCGCAAAATCATTCGGGCGCAAATGTTTTGTACGTGCGTGCCTACATAAAGGTGCATACAATTTCAGATCGAGGAATTTAGCTAAGATGAGAGTGGGAAATGCCAAAGTCCCCCAAAATTCTCCTGTAGCCATGTTTCGGTGCAATAAAAGTGTCCATTGTGGGTGAAGTGCCTTTCTGGTGTGGGTATTTTTCACTAAATAGTCGACTTTTTAATAAGCAAGAGCAGTGCTCCAGATAAGAGGGGGTAACAGGGCAAATTCTGAGATAATTATGTTTAATTCTGAAGGAAAACATATGTTATGACCCTCATTTGAGGACAACACGTCTCGGCAACATGGTTTTAATGAGGGGTCACAAAATATGGTTTTCTGGGGAAATATTGAAAAGTGTCCCTAAATTATCCGTGCTTCCCCTTCTTATCTGAAGTACTGAAAGAAGGACCCTACATTTTGGCACTGGAAATTTGTACACACTGCTGATAACGACTAATGATCTCAGCAGTCATCTCTAAACATTTCTGATGCAAGCAATAGCCTTTCTATTAATCAAGTCTTCGACCAGTCAACTCTATCACTTTCGCACTTACTGTGTCTGTTCAGTTCAGTTCAGTTCAATTCTCTTATCGACGTTACCCAAGTGGCTCAACGGTACGTAACCATAGTTGCACACACTTGGCGCCGTGTGTCCGTCCAATACTGTGTCTGCTACAACTGAGCGAGACATAAAGGGTTGGAGAGTTGGTTGATTGGTCGTTTTTTAGCTCACCTGAGCCTTTAGGCTCATAAGTGAGCTTATAGTATAGCCAGGCATGCGTCGTCCGTCCGTCCGTCCGTCCGTCGTCCGTCGTCCGTCGTCAACATTTTCAAACATCTTCTCCTCTGAAACCACAGGGCCGATTTAAGCCATATTTCATATGGAGCCTACATAGGTTGGGGGAACGAAAGTTTGTTCGCGGTATCTGGGTCACATGACCAAGATGGCCGCCACGCCCATATATGGTAAAAACCCTTCAAAAATCTTCTTCTCAAGAACCAAAAGGCCTATGACCTTGAAACTTGGTATGTAGCATTGGGCATGCCGGCCCATCATAGTTTGTACAAATCATGACCTTGCGTTGACCTTGACCTAATTTACGGTATGGTCAAGTTTGGTACGTTAGGCTTTTATATGGGAAAACGCTTAAACAGTGGATTTCTCAGAAACTATTTAATTCTAAGGTTTAATACTTGGTATACATGGTTGACTAAATGACCAGATGAAGATATTATGCCACGAAAGGTCAAGGTTATTCCGTCGGACCATCCGTCGTCAAGATTTTCAAACATCTTCTCCTCTGAAACCACTGGGCCGATTGAAGCGAAATTTCATATGCAGCCTCCATGGGTTGGGAAAACGAAAGTTTGTTCGCGGTATCTGGGTCACATGACCAAGATGGCCGCCACGCCCATATATGGTAAAAACCCTTCAAAAATCTTCTTCTCCAGAACCAAAAGGCCTATGACCTTGAAACTTGGTATGTAGCATCGGGCATGCCGGCCCATTATAGTTTATACAAATCATGACCTTGCATTGACCTTGACCTAATTTACGGTATGGTCAAGTTTGGTACGTTAGGCTTTTATATGGGAAAACGCTTAAACAGTGGATTTCTTAGAAACTATTTAATTCTAAGGTTTAATACTTGGTATACATGGTTGACTAAATGACCAGATGAAGATATTATGTCACGAAAGGTCAAGGTCATTCCGTCTGATCATCCGTCGTCAAGATTTTCAAACATCTTCTCCTCTGAAACCACTGGGCCGATTGAAGCCATATTTCATATGGAGCCTACCTAGGTTGGGAAAACGAAAGTTTGTTCGCGGTATCTGGGTCACATGACCAAGATGGCCGCCACGCCCATATATGGTAAAAACCTTCAAAAATCTTCTTCTCCAGAACCAAAAGGCCTATGACCTTGAAACTTGGTATGTAGCATTGGGCATGCCGGCTTATAATAGTTTATACAAATCATGACCTTGCGTTGACCTTGACCTAATTTACGGTATGTTCAAGTTTGGTACGTTAGGCTTTTATATGGGAAAACGCTTAAACAGTGGATTTCTCAGAAACTATTTAATTCTAACGTTTAATACTTGTTATACATGGTTGACTAAATGACCAGATGAAGATATTATGTCACGAAAGGTCAAGGTCATTCCGTCGGACCATCCGTCGTCAAGATTTTCAAACATCTTCTCCTCTGAAACCACAGGGCCGATTTAAGCCATATTTCATATGGAGCCTACCTAGGTTGGGGGAACGAAAGTTTGTTCGCGGTATCTGGGTCACATGACCAAGATGGCCGCCACGCCCATATATGGTAAAAACCTTCAAAAATCTTCTTCTCCAGAACCAAAAGGCCTATGACCTTGAAACTTGGTATGTAGCATTGGGCATGCCGGCTTATAATAGTTTATACAAATCATGACCTTGCGTTGACCTTGACCTAATTTACGGTATGGTCAAGTTTGGTACGTTAGGCTTTTATATGGGAAAACGCTTAAACAGTGGATTTCTCAGAAACTATTTAATTTTATCGTTTAATACTTGGTATACATGGTTGACTAAATGACCAGATGAAGATATTATGTCAAGAAAGGTCAAGGTCATTCCGTCGGACCATCCGTCGTCAAGATTTTCAAACATCTTCTCCTCTGAAACCACTGGGCCGATTGAAGCGAAATTTCATATGCAGCCTCCATGGGTTGGGAAAACGAAAGTTTGTTCGCGGTATCTGGGTCACATGACCAAGATGGCCGCCACGTTCATATAGGGTAAAAATCCTTCAAAAATCTTCTTCTCCAGAACCAAAAAGCCTATGACCTTGAAACTTGGTATGTAGCATCGAGCATGCCGGCCCATCATAGTTTGTACAAATCATGACCTTGCGTTGACCTTGACCTAATTTACGGTATGGTCAAGTTTGGTACGTTAGGCTTTTATATGGGAAAACGCTTAAACAGTGGATTTCTCAGAAACTATTTAATTCTAAGGTTTAATACTTGGTATACATGGTTGACTAAATGACCAGATGAAGAAATTATGTCAAGAAAGGTCAAGGTCATTCCGTCGGATCATCCGTCGTCAAGATTTTCAAACATCTTCTCCTCTGAAACCACTGGGCCGATTGAAGCCAATTTTCATATGCAGCCTCCATGGGATGGGAAAACGAAAGTTGTTTGCGGTATCTGGGTCACATGACCAAGATGGCCGCCACGCCCATATAGGGTAAAAAACTTTCAAAAATCTTCTTCTCAAGAACCAAAAGGCCTATGACCTTGAAACTTGGTATGTTGCATCGGGCATGCCGGCCCATCATAGTTTATACAAATCATGACCTTGCGTTGACCTTGACCTAATTTACGGTATGGTCCAGATTGGTACGTTAGGCTTTTATATTGAAAAGGCTTAAACAGTGGATTTCTCAGAAACTATTAAATTCTAAGGTTTAATACTTGGTATACATGGTTGACTAAATGACCAGATGAAGATATTATGTCACGAAAGGTCAAGGTCATTCCGTCGGACCATCCGTCGTCAAGATTTTCAAACATCTTATCCTCTGAAACCACTAGGCCGATTGAAGCAAAATTTCACATGCAGCCTCCATGGGTTGGGGAAACGAAAGTTTGTTCGCAGTATCTGGGTCACATGACCAAGATGGCCGCCACGCACATACATGGTGAAAATCCTTCAAAAATCTTCATCTACAGAACCAAAAGGCCTATGACCTTGAAACTTGGTATGTAGCATCAGGCATGTGGGCCCATCATAGTTTATACAAATGATGACCTTGCATTGACCTTGACCTAATTTATTGCATGGTCAATTGTGGTAGGTTAGGCTTTTATATGGGCAAATGCTTAAACAGTGGATTTCTCAGAATCTATTTAAGTCTAAGGTACAATATGTTGTATACATGGTCGACTAAATGACCAAATGAAGATATCATGTCACTGAAAGTCAAGGTCATTCCGTCGGACCATCTGTCGTCCAGATTTTCAAACAGCTTCTCCCCTGAAACCACTGGGGTGATTGAAGCAAAATTTCTTAGGGAGTCTCAGTGGGATGGGGGAACGAAAGTTTATACCCGGGGTCTGGGTCGCATGACCAAGATGGCTGCCATGCCTATATATGGTAAAAAAAAATTCAAAAATCTTCTTCTCCAGAACCAAAAGGCCAATGACCTTGAAACTTGGTATGTAGCATTGGGCATGCGAGCCCATCTTACTTTGTACAAATGATGACCTTGCATTGACCTTGACCTAATTAACGACATGGTCAACGTTTGTATGTTAGGCTTTTATATGGGAAAACGCTTATATAGTGGATTTCTCAGAAACTATTTAAGTCTAAGGTACAATTTGTGGTATTTCTGGTCAACTAAATGACCAGATAAAGATATAATGTCACTGAAGGTCAAGGTCATTTTGTCGATCTGTCCGTCATCAAGATTTTCAAACATCTTCTCCTCTGAGACTACTTGGGGGATTGAAGCCAAATTTCATATGGTGTCTCAGTGTTATCAGGGAATAAAAGTTTATACCCGGGGTTTGGGTCACATGACCAAGATGGCCTCCATGCCCATATATGGTAAAAACCCTTCGAAAATCTTCTTCTCCAGAACCAAAGGGCCTATGATCTTGAAACTTGGTATGTAGCATCGAACATGCAGGCCCATCATAGTTTATACAAATAATGACCTTGCATTGGCCTTGACCTAATTTACGACATGGTCAACTTTGGTATGTTAGGCTTTTATATGGGAAAACGCTTATACAGTGGATTTCTCAGAAACTATTTAAGTCTAAGGTACAATACGTGGTGTATATATGGTCAACTAAATGACCAGATGAAGCTATTATGTCACTGAAGGTCAAGATCAGTTTGTCGGTCTGTCCGTCATCAAGATTTTCAAAACATCTTCTCCTCTGAAACCACTGGTCTGATTGAAGCAAAATTTCATATGGAGTCTAAGTGTGATCGGGGAATAAAAGTTTGTTCTCGGGATCTTGACCAAGATGGCCGCCATGCCCGTATACGGTAAAAACCCTTCAAAATCTTCTCCAGTATGACCTTGAAACTTGGTATGTAGCTTTGGGCACTCAAGCCCATCATAGTTTGTACAAATGATTGTGCGTTGACCTTGACCTAATTTATGACACTGTCAACTTTGGTACATTATGTAGGCTTTTATATGGGAAAATGCTTAAACAGTGGATTTTTCAGAAACTATTTAAGTCTAAGGTACAATATTTGGTATATATGGTTGACTAAATGACCAGATGAAGATATTTTGTTGTTAAGGGTCAAGGTCATTCTTTGACTTTTGTACAAGGTCACTGAGTTTCTGTCACCCGTCAACATTTTCAAACATCTTCTCAGAGGCCACTGGGGTCAATTGAAGACATATTTCACATGGAGCTTCACCGGCTTAAAGGAACCATAGTTTGTTCAGATGGTCTTGGTCACTTGACCAAGATGGCCACCATGCCCATATATGGTAAAAACTCTTCAAACGTCTTTTTCTCGAGAACCGAAAGGTCTATAACCTTGAAACTTGGTACCGGTATGTAGCAGTGGGCACTCAGGCCCATCATAGTTTATACAAATGATTACTGTATTTCATATGGAGCTTTTATACTGGGTCAAAGAAATCAAAGTTTGTTCAGATGGTCATGGTCACATGAATATGGTGGCCACCACGCCCATATATGATAAAAACCCTTCAGAAATCTTTGTCCAGAAACAAAGGCCCAGTGACCTTGTGGCTTGGTATATAGAATTGGGACTCAACATTAATCCCCAAGGGAGGGGGGTTATCTGCCCCTGCCCTGGTGCTATATACATGTATAAAAGCATTGAGATATATACCAGGACCAAGTGTCGGGTGAGCTACAGGACCATTGATCCTCTGGTTTTGTTTAACGGCTCTTTATAAGACAGAATTTCAGTCTATATCGAACCATCTCTGAAAGAGAGGGAGAAGGAAACAAGATAGGATAGGAGAGAGAAAAAATGTCCAAACAGTTCCCGCCTGCACCAACTGCAAGCACAGTTGGCCCTTGCCCCAGTATTATCCAAATCAGTAGGACCCACAGCGCTAAAAGTTACCCAGCACAATCGCCAGACCATGACCATCCCACAAAAGGTTGAAGAAGCTTAAAACATAGCTTCCAATAACGATAAGCATATCAGGTAACTTAGGATACTCCGTTTAACTTTAGAATGCATAGAAATTAGGGAAAAAGTCCAAAGCAGTACTATATTAAATTAAAATAAATAAATAAAAAATAAAATAAAACATACTGAAAAAAAGTGAAAGAGAAAAGTGGAGATTCGAACCCGTAACTGTCTGCGCTACAGCGCAAAACGCTATCCACTACACCACCGCCTTAGATACGTATTCATAATTTTAGGTACATTTAAGAATATTACAGACATTTAACACGCCTAAAAATAGACTGCCAAAAATAGACTGACTTAAGTCAAAACAAATAACTTTTTTCCTATAATAGAATTGTGAAACGGCTTAAGCACGAACTTAAGTCATTCTTACTTTTTCACTTAAGTTAAAACTTTAGTTGTAACTTAAGCACAAATCTAAGATATGTTCATGAAACCGGCTTCATGTCTCTCAAATTTCGACAGTTTTAAACATCTCCTCAAGAGTCACTGGGCCAATTGTAATTAAATTTCATATAGAGCCTCCAAAAGCTAATAGAACTAAATTTTGTTCAAATGGTCCTGGGGCCGGTTTCATGAACATGTCTTAGATTTGTGCTTAAGTTACAACTTAAGTTATAACTTAAGTAAAAAAGTAAGAATGAATTAAGTTCGTACTTAAGCCGTTTCACAAATTCATCTTTACAAAAACTTAACCGTTTTGACTTAAATTTTGTCTTTCTTTAGGAGTCTACGTTTAGCCGTGTTAAATGTCTGCCTTATACTTTTATATACCAAACGATATGATTACGTATCTGAGATGATGGTGTAGTTGCCACCTTTTTGCGCTCGAGCACAGACAGTCACGGGTTCGAATCTCCGCTTTCCCCTTTGCTACTTTTAGTTTGTTTATTTTATTCTATTTTTATTTATTTACGGTACTTTGATTTAATGTGATACTGCTTTGAATGTGTTCCCTAATTTTCATGCATTCTAAATTTAAACGGAGTTTACGAAGTTTCCTGACATGCTTGTCGTTATTGAAAATTATGCTTCTCCAACCTTTTTGGGATGGTCGTGGTCGGGAGATGCTGCTGGGATATTTTTTGTGCTGGAGCATTTTACTAATATGTATAGTAGTGGGTCAAGGGCCAACCGTGCTTTCCATAGGTGTGGGCGGGTATTGTTTGGCCATTTCTCTCTCTCCAACACATTTTTTCTTCTCCTTCTCTCTGAAAGACGGTTCGATATAGACTGAAATAATGTCTCAAAGAGCCGTTAAACCAAAAAACGACCAACCAACCGAATCTCTAACCTTTTATGCCTCCTTCAATTGCGGCAGACACACTAAGTGCGCAGAGCTCACGTAAGTCCGACCGAATCTGGTAAAATGTATAAATGTACTTGAAAATTCAAAATATTTTTACCAAACAAATGAACGTTTACCAGACATGTTAGGCGGCCAGACAGACGTTCGGGAGGACTGAGTGCAGAAGTGATAGAGTTTTCTGGTCGAAACCTTGATCAATGGAACGGATACTGCTGGCATCAGAACTGTTTCGAACTGCTGGGATCGTTAGCCGTTATCAGCAGTGCGTACGATGGTCAGTGCCAAAACGTAGGATCCTTCTCTCAGTACTTCAGATAAGAAGGGGAAGGACGGATAATATTTTCCTTCAGAAATAAGGAAAATTATCTCAGAATTATCCCTGTTACTCCTTCTTATCCTGCTTCTTAAGCCACAGTCTCACTGTCACGATTTTAGGACTAGGTTTTACTACGTTTTAAAACTAGCAAAGCGCCAGTATACGTTGTAAAACGTAGTGATTACGTGTATTGATATAGCTAAATACGTGGCATAGTTACGTTTTATTTAGAATGTTTAATTCAAAAATGGCATTTTGATATACGTAGCGTATACCTAGTAAAACGTAGCAACACGTAGTTAAACGTGGTCAAAACGTACTAAAACGTAGCCGAAACGCATTAAATACGTACAAAAACGTAACAAGAATAACCTAGGGGTACTCTAAGCCTCAGTCTCACTGTTATGTATTGAGCACAAGGTTTTTCTACGTAATCAAAACGTTCCAAAACGGGAATATGCGTATAAAAACGTAGTGAATACGTATTATATACGGATATATACGGCTACATACGTGGCCTAGCTACGTTTGAATTGAAATTTCAACTTAAACGTAGCATTTCGAAATACAATATTCATAGTAAAACGTATTGAAACGTAGTCTAAACGTACTAGAACGTAGATGAAACGTACCAAAAACGTGCAAATACGTAGGCATACGTGTAAGTCCTCTACGTAGTTCTACGCATTATATACGCTTTTCCTACGTCTTGGTACGTTTTGTGACGTTATTCTGCGTTTTATTACGATTTGGTAAGTTTTCCGATACCTATTCAAATCGCACTTTGACCAGGCAGTTATACCGGACACTACCTAATAGTCCGCAGTAAAACGTACGGAATCGTAGAAGGTAAAGTAAACCGTTCTCATCCCTTCTGAAAGCGTGGCACAAAGCCGTTTGATAAACGGATAATACGAAGTAAATCGTAGTTAAACGTATTAGAAACGTACTAGACAAGTAGAAACACCTAAATACATACAAAACGGGGTACAAACAGATGGTGGGAAACGCAGAACAACCTAGCCCTCAAAACGTGACAGTGAGACGGGGCCCTTAAAAAGTCGACTATTTAGTGAAATTTACCCACATCGAATAGGCACTTCCTCACTTCACCCACTCACCCACACTTAACTTTTGTATTTCACCGACACATGGAACCGGGAGAATTTTGTGGGACTTTGGCATTTCCCAATCTCAACTTAGCTGAATTCCTCGATCTGAAATGCACCTTTATGTGGACACGCACGTACAAATACGTTTACGCCCGAATGATCATGATGACCATCCACAAACTCGCCATGACATAAATATGACAAAGATACCACGAACTTACGACATTTTGACATCCGAAGGCAGGGTAAGGTCGTGCTACTTTTGCAGTAGGTGCAGTATTTGAGTAAAATCTGTCTCAACGGGGCCATTAAGGTAAAAACAATTAACCAGGCGCAGGTTAGGCGTCACTATTCGTGGAACCTGCGTGCAGGTTTAGTTTATAATTTCTCCATATTGATAGAATGAGAGACATGCATACAAAAAGACACACACACACATACAATTGCGTCGTAAGAGGCCTTTTAAACTTATTGGCCGTATCGTGAGTAAACGTTCCGAATGTACAGGCCTGGGCGGACATGTACATACTGATTTCTTTTTTTATCTTATCAACACTAAGTGCCGCAGAGGACGGGTCCTAAATCCGAGCCCTGTCTTCATCACCTTAAGAAGTACTCGTCTATATGACTTATATACACAGTTTTAGTAGCTTTGGTTCAGCTATGGCAGAGCTATAAATTTACCAAGAAATGGCTGCAATCACAGAACATAAGGTTCCCGAAGCACGAACAGTTACTGTAGAAGATTGAAGGAGGCAACAATTAAACCCTATCATCCACAGTGCCTACTACATGATGGATGGGTGGATGACTTGCGATTTTACGTCCCTTTCAACGGTCTTTCAGTTATATCAGGACGATGGGGCGGTGATAATGAAAGGCTGAGTGCAATCGAACCCCGTTTACGGTAGGAAAGATTCTCGCCTCAAGCGGGGCTCGAACCAGGTCCGCTAGATCAGTAGGCCAGCGCTTAGCCCACTGAGCTACCGGGACTTTACCCTACCAAATGAACAAAGACGAGCCGGAACAGAAACCACATTGGACGTGCAGTAGCAAAGTTGCTTGTGTTTCAAACCACTTATAGGTTACAACATAAAATACAAGTTAGAACTCAGGACGCATAATGGATGAGCAAAACAGTCTTCATTTATTCACGCATTTTATGGTATCTCTTGAAATCATCAGCATATCTACCTTGCACAATTTAAGTGAAAATTTAAGTCACTTCGCTGGTTGACTTAAGTTCATAGCAAAATCTAAGCAAAAGTTCAAACTAAGATTTTTTTGTAAAACCACATAAGTATAAAATTTTGACTTAAGTTATAACTTTAGTCAAAAGTTCATGCTTAGATCGTTTGTGAAACTGGCCCCTGGTTACATGACCACCTTGGCCGCCATGCCCATAAATCGTAAAAAACATTAAATATCTTTTTCTCCAGAACCAATGAACCGATGACCTTGAAATTTAGTATGTAGGATTGACTACTCAAGTATTATCAAGATTGTTAAAGTGGTGGCCTTGGGCTGACATTGACCTTTCTTATGGCAAGGTCAAATATGGGAAAATGCTCGAACATAATATTTCATGGAATGTTTTAGAGAGTTTTGCCAAAAAATTGGTATATATAGTGGTCTCCCTGAGTACATTCAGATTGTGAGAACAATAGGTCAAGGTTATTCTTTGATCTTTGACCTAGGACTCTCATAATTTTATAGTTTCAAACATCTCAAAAGCCACTTAGCGAATTATAACTAAATTTCATATAAAGCATCCAGGGGCTGAGGTAATAAAAAAATGTAAAGACGGTCCAAATTGCATGGTCAAAATGGGGTTATCACCCCCTTCCCCCCTTGAATACTGAATACCGCTTAATTCTGAGCTTGAATACTGAGTGCTCCTTAACAAGAGGCCCAAATGGGCCTGATATCGCTCACCTGGCTATTGTGCAATTGGACCATTCTGATACAAAAATGGTCCAATTCCATTGAGAGTTTCTCATTTTCACATTTTGCTACTTTTAGTAACTGAGGCCAACTTGCCTGGTCTTTATATATTACTTTTGAAACACCTCAATGCAAGAATCATTTTGCCACAAATATCATCAAAATCCATTCAGGGGTTACTGAGATATTGTCAGTTTCATGTTTTGTGCTATTTTTAGTAACGGCAGATGGCGGCCATCTTGGCATGTCAAAATGCAAAAAATCCAAAAGCTTTCATGCTAGGACCATTTTGACACAAAATGGTCCAGTTCCGTTGTAATTTTCTAATTTTTATATTTTGATATTTTAAGAAACAGAGGCAAACTTGACCGGTCTATATTTGTTAATTTTTCAAACATCTCAAAACAAGAATCATTATGAAACAAATTTCGTCTAATCCATTCAGCAGTTACTGAAATATTGTCATTTTCATGTTTTCTGCTATTTTTAGTAAGGGCAGATGGCTGCCATCTTGGAATGTCAAAATGCAAAAAATCGAAAAAACTTAATGAAAGGACCATTCTGACATAAAATTAGTCCAACTCCATTGAGATTTTCACATTTTTTTATATTCTTTTGTAACAGAGGCGAACATGACTGGTCTGTAGTTAGTTATTTTTGAAACATCTCAATGCAGGAATCATTTTGACACAAATTTCTTCAAAATCCATTCAGCGGTTACTGAGATATTGTCATTTTCATGTTTTGTGCTATTTTTAGTAACAGCAGATGGCTGCCATCTTGGAATGCCAAATTACAATCAATCGAAACGACTTTATGCAAGGTATATTCTGACACAAAAATGGTCCAATATCAGTCAAGGGTTCGTGAGTAATTGTCATTTTTATGTTTGTGCTATTTTAAGTAACGGGAGATGGCGGCCATTTTGGAATGCCAAATTGCAATTATTCGAAACGGTTTTTTACAAGGAACACTTGACACAAAATTGGTCAAATTCCATTCAAAGGTTCTTGAGTAATTATCATTTTTATGCTTGTGCTATTTATAGTAACGGGCCCCACGGTGGCCATCTTGGATAGTAAACTGGCACAAACTTGAAATAATTCCATTCAAGGACCATTTCTGACCAAATCTGACCAGGATTGATTGCGTTGCCTTGAGATACAGGCATATGAGCAAAATCGGTCTTGTAAACGCTAAGTAGGTCACTGTGACCTAATTTCGCCTTAGATTTTTTTTATTTTTATAAATTTTAATTCCAAGGTCCCATTAATGTTCCACGCAAACTTTCAACCAAATATACCAAATGGTTCTGGAGAAGAAGTTGATTTTTGTTTTTTGTGTTATTTTTAGTAACGGCGGCCATCTTGGATTCTTGACCTGACCCAATTCTACAATTTTGAAACCCTGCAGTCTGGTCATGCTCAATGTGAAATTTGAAACCCATGGGTTCAGTGTTTTTAGAGTAGAAGTTGTTTGAAGTTGTTTGAATAAGTCGTTTTTTTGACATTGGCATTTGAGCAAAATTACACTCGTAAATAGAAAGTAGGTCACTGTGACAAAACTCCGTAATAGAATTATTTCATTTTTACAATTTTAAATACCAAGGTTTCACTGATTTTCCATGCCAAAATTCGGACAAATATACCCAGTTGTTCTGGAGAAGAAGTTGATTTTGATGTTTTTGCTATTTTTAGTAACGACGGCCATCTTGGAATGTTAACCTGACCCAATTTTACAATTCTGAGACTCTGAAGTCAGATCATGCTCCATGTGAAATTTGAGAACAATGGAACCTGTAGTTTTACAGAAGAACATGTTTGAAATTTTGCTTTTAGGTGTTGACGGACGACGCACGTCGCACGCCGGACGCATTGGTATGACAATAGCTCACTATGACCCTTCGGGTAAGGTGAGCTAAAACGGGCTTGAATACTGAATACTATTTAAGGAGTTGCGCACTGTAAAATCCTAGTAAATATTAAGAAAACATTTCGCAGCATGCTTAAAGGGCTGATTTAAATTCATTTTAAATTTTGAAGTCGAATGATCATTAAATTAAAGGCCCCATCGCTCTATCAGCTTGAAATATTTTATCGTGAAGTAACGCTGCAAGCTTCTCACTACAGTTTTTTCATCGTGTATGATCGTGATTGGCAAGCTTTGAAAAATTAAAACGATCTTGAGTTTCTCATAAAAACGATTTGAAAAAATATCTAGGTCATTTTAGTTGGCAACTTAAATGACCCACTTTCGACTTCACAGGTTTCATAACATGGTAAAAATACAAGGTATAAGAGGTAACAATACAATATACAGGAGATAAAAATACAATGTACAGTTGTTTAATAGTTGATAAAAATACAATGTAAGGCAAGGATTCCATTCTTTGTCTCGCTGTCATGTGAGTAAATTGCCCAACGGGGAACCAAAAACAAAAACCATATTTTTACGGAGAGACTTGACATTTTTTATTCAAACTACCTTATTCCTTCTTTTTTGCCAGTTATATGACACAAACAGCACAGCAACCGGCATATTATCATCAGTTCTGAAGGCTGTACCAATTTTATACGGATTTGTGCTTAGACGATTTCTACCACTAATAGGACTATGGAGACTTTAAAGTGATTGCTAAACAATGCAAACCCTAAACAGTTTAACAATTCTGCCTCGTTTGTCGTTTCAGTGCAATTTTCAATTGTGTACTCTCCAACTCCTAAACTTGTTAGTTGTGTTTTCGTCATGCCGAAGCTTCTATCTCTGAGCTCGTAAGGCCGGTAGGTGAGGTAGGAGGCATGTGGTGCTGGACACTGCGTGCCGTAAAAATAATATCAAATTCTCCTCAGAATTCTAAAATATCCCACAATTTAACAATTATTCGCCTTTTCTCCAAACTCCTAAAATTAAAGCAGGGCCGCCACACATATAGCTCCAAAAATATGCAGGCATGACATGCTTGCATCTGCTTACCTTTTAAATTCCGATCAGATATTAGGTAAATTAGTTAACAGCTGTTCAAAAGGACATTAAGAAGGCATCTCTGCTCAGCGCGGACTGCTGAAAGTCCCCACTTGTCGCCACAAGTCGCAGCAGCTGATTCATGTACAAGTTAAATTATGTATGCTCTAATTGAATGCATATAGCCATCTAATTTTCACAAAGTCTTTATTTACAAAAGCCTCAGTATATAAATTTATTGAATACCTTATTTACAGGAGCCTCGGTGTATATAATTTACTGAATGCCTTGCTATTATATATTTTAGGGTTTCGGTCCGAGGTTTTGTCGTCATCATATATGTTTTTCACACATTGAAAGCTGGGTAGTTATATCCGCATATTACTAAGAAAATCAGTCCGTGTGTCTGTTCCAAAATTAATGTCACTTGCTTTGTTTCTTCCTTTACTGCAAATGCTCTTTTTATACTCGATCTGCCCTTCAAAATACTTTCCATCTACCTAAATACACCTGTTTAGCCAGTCAATCCACTTTTGGAAGCAGTTCACATTCTCTTCAATGGGGACACCCATCAGATACTGATAAACCGCAGATCCAATGGCATTTTTCGAATTGCATCTCTTTCCAGATAGATGATATTTGAGTTTTGACGACAGAAAATAGTCGTAGGGAGCCAAGTCTGGCGAAAATGGAGGATGTGGTAGGACGGTAGCCTCCCCTGACTCCAAAAACTCGGTCACAAGGTGTGCCTTGTGAGCGGGAGCATAATCATGCAAGAGGCTTAGGCGCTTAGGTCCTGTTTTGGTGCGGCGGGTTTTGTAGTACTTCATCAATTTTTGTAGTACAATATTTTTTTAGAACTTTGCTGTGACTGTTCTGCCTTTTGGCACCGGAATTTGCATGACTGGACCCTTATTATCGAAGAAAATTACATACAGAACCTTCTTTACCGTTCGTGTTTGTTTGGCAATACTTGGACATCTCGCACTTTTGTTGGCCCAAATTCACCTGGAGCACATCCGTTTTGGTTCAAAATAGTATACCCAGGTCTCATCACCACTCACTAAATTGTTGAAAATTTTAAGAGTAACTACACTTCAGGAACTGACTGAATCAGATCCCAAACCCTATCCCCAACATCAAAGGGAAAGATTGACAAAGACATCCCAACAAACAATAAATTACAAGTGATAAGCCGAGTCAGCAGCTCTTTCCCAAATAGGTGGCAACTCAGCCTCTTTTCTATTTTTGGGGTATATTTTCAGAAGTTTTTTTTTATTATTTTACATTTGCTACATGGGTCCGTTTTTGTTCATCTGTCAACAAATGGGGTGTCCCTCTTGCATTTATTTTCCTAAGTTGAAAATGCTTCTTCAAAATACCATTAACTCGTGCTAACGACAAGTTTGTTAACCGGGCTAATTGTCTCACTTTAAATCGCGTATCTTTTTTGAGGATATTGTGGATGTTTTTCCATGTTACTTTTGGTTGTTGTTGTTGCAGGGCGACCTGTGTGAGCAGCATCTTTAAGTTGCTGCTGACGTACACTGTACTAAGGTCTGTGAAGTTGTGAGCAAGATTTTTACCTATGCTGAAACTTTAGTGATCACTCTATCGATAAGAGGTAGTTTCGAGCCCGCATTGCACGATTGGCGACTGACATTAATTGTGGAAACACACCTCGTACAATCAGTCAGCTAGTCCATTCTTAAGTCACAATTGCCACACCTATCGATGGGAACATGAAAACTTATTGTTGTAGTTGGTATGGTTGGGTATCATATCTAGATGTGCACAAACGTTTAGCCTCGGGTCCCAGGGGTCGGGGAGAGTCTACAAATCGATAAATTTCTAACTAGTGAACCGATTCAAATGAAGCTGCCTGTGGGCATTCAAGGATTTAAACTGCATCGTAAATATACGGTTTGGGAATAGTATGCCTAGTGGTCCCTGGGCAGGGTGGAACTTAGCAGATGATGTCTTGGCAAATGTTGCGTTATATGAACACTCATGAAGTCACGATACATCCATCAAAATTACTAGACGCTTAAAGTTCGCTGTGCGCTTATCGTAAAGATAAGCAAAAAGATAGCATACCAATCTCCCAACACCCAAGGAGGTGGGGTCTTAAACATTATAAAAAATATATTCCTTCTAACTAACGAATAAGGATCCAATTCAAATGAAACGTTCTGTGATCAAGGATGTAAACATGTACGTTTTGTTTTGGAATATTAGGAATATGCGCAGGCCCTCCTGAGAAGGCATGAATCTTTGTGGACTTTGCCAATTTTATTTTGGCAAAATATTGCGTTTTATGAATGCACGCTTTGTCTCTTTCACTCCTCCTAAATTATTAGACACTGACTTTCCCTGTTAACTCTAATAAGTGGTTGTACAGGCTTTTATAGAAGAGATAGATATGCACAAAGATTTCGGCATCAGGCCTCACACACTATAGCAAAAGGGCCTCTTGGATACCCTTCACATTTCAACCAGAAGCAGAAGTATCAACCAGTGGCAGAAGTATCAAAGTATCCAAGAGGCGGTTTTGCTATAGATCTCTACATTTGTCAGGTCATGCAACAGGAAACCACTGGGGCTTCGCACATTATTATCGAATGACTGCCGATCCATTTAATTAATTTATATATATGTTTTGTGAGTACGCGTACGATTTGCTGTTTTTCTTGAATACTGCGTACCATGACTCTGCGTACTGAATACTCTCTAATTTGGGCTGAATACTGCGTACGATGTGGGATGTGACACCCTCCAAAATGGCAGCCATGTCCGTATATGGTAAAACCCTTTATGTAGCATTGAGTGATTGAGTACTACCAAGATTATTCATATGATGACCTTGGATTGACCATGACCGTTTGTACAGCAAGGTCAAATATAGGGAAATGATAGAACTAAGATTTCATGGAAAGTTTTGGAGATTTTGAGCTGCGAATAAGGTCATTCTTTGACCTTTGACCCAGGACCCTTATATTTTGACAATTTCAAACAATCTTCTTCTCCAGAACCAATTGACCGTTTGCCTTGAAACTTGTATATATATTGGGTACTTGATTACTACCAAGTTCAAATTATGACCTTGGGTTGACCTTGATGTTTGTTTTATGACAAAGTCAAATACGGGAATATGCAGGGACAAAAGAGTTCATGGAAAGTTCAGAAGATTGTTAAAGTGATGACCTTGGGTTTACCTTGACATTTTTTCAGCAAGGTCAAATTTGCTTTTGTATGGAAAAAATGCTAAGATGTAGAGTTCATCGAACTTGCATAAGACTTTGTTGCAAAAGTTAATAAATACAGTCAAATGAATAAGTA
The DNA here is from genome assembly GCA_963989385.1 of Ctena decussata. Taxonomy (NCBI): domain Eukaryota; kingdom Metazoa; phylum Mollusca; class Bivalvia; order Lucinida; family Lucinidae; genus Ctena; species Ctena decussata. The sequence goes on along the minus strand of OZ022504.1, from coordinate 28,491,492 downwards.
GATGAACATTATAGCAAGAGAGGTCAAAATCATTCGTTGGCCTTTAACCAATGTCTCTCATATTTTGACAGTTTCAAACTATCTGTTTTGTTGAAATGATGTTCCTAGTTTGACGTTTGACCTTTTACTCAGATGGGCGATTCAAGGCCTCATGGCCCTCTATTTTTATGTCCCCAAATTCGAAGAAGTTGAGGGGGCATATTGGTTTGGACATGACTGTCCGTCCGTCCGTCCATAACACTTCATTTAATCAAGAACCGTTACTGCTGGGGTCTTGATATTTTATAGGTAGGTAGACTATAAAAAACCAAAGGACCCATATTTTTTTCTTGTCCATCAGCCTCGAACTTGCAGACTTATGCCCCTTTTTGAAATAATCAAATGAAAGTTTGTTCCCCAAATCCTGGGAATACCGCTTCAGCAAGAATGCTCCTATTTGGCACACTTCTAGGTGCTAAAGGGTAAATCACCTGATTAACTTTTGTGCAAATTCCGTCTCAAAATGACAAAATTATGCCCCTTTGTTGAATCTGGCATTTTCCAACTTTTAAACCGTTTGATCTAGAACCCTAATTTTTGGTATACTATTAGTATTTGATGAGGTAATTATTCTGACGTCAATTGCGTTATGATGCATTTCATTATTGACAGAGTTATTTTCCTTTTCTTATCTGTATAAATTATAATTATGGGTGGTTTGTTTCTCAAAAACAATAACTGCATAGTCCTTGATATTTATAAGATGAATAGACCACAAAAAGGAGCAGACCCATATTTTTTTCTTTTTCCTCTGACTTGTACTTACAGGGTGATACCCCCTTTTCGAAAGAAATACATGAAGGTTTGTTCCCAAAATCTTGGGAATACCGTTTGAGCTAGGATGCTCATATTTTGCATACTGCTTGGGGTTAAGATTAACTTTTGGGCAAATTCCGTCCCTAAATGACTGAATTATGCCCCTTTGTTGAATTTGGCATTTTTCCAACTTTTGAACCTTTTGACCTACAACCCTACTTTTTAGTATTCTGTTAGTATTTAATGTGCTGATCATTCTGATTTGGTTGCGTTATGATACAATCATTATTGACAGAGTTATTCCCCTTTTCTTATCGGTATAAAACATAAATATGGAAAGGTCTATTTCTCAAGAACAAAAACTCCTGGGGCCTTGATATTTAAAAAATGGATAGACCACAAAAAAGAACCGACCTGTATTTTTTTCTTTTCCGACTGCCTTGTACTTACAAAATTATGCCCCTTTTTCGAAAAATTACATGAAAGATTGTTCCCAAAGTCCTGGGAATACCGTTTGAGCTAGGATGCTCATATTTTTCATACTGCTTGTCGCTAAGATTAACTTTTGGGCAAATTCCGTCTCTAAATGACAGAATTATGCCCATTTGTTGAATTTGGCATTTTTCCAACTTTTGAACCTTTTGACCTTCAACCCTAATTTTAGTATTCTATTAGTATTTAATGCGCTGATCATTCTGATGTTGGTTGCGTTATGATACAGTCATTATTGACAAAGTTATTCCCCTTTTCTTATCTGTATAAAACATAAATATGGGTGGTCTATTTCTCAAGAACAATAACTGCTGGGGACTTGATATTTATAAAATGGATAGACCACAAAAAAGAACAGACCCGTATTATTTTTTTCTTTCCCATCTGCGCTGTACTTACAAAAGTATGCCCCTTTTTCGGAAAATTACCTGAAAGATTGTTCCCAAAATCCTGGGAAAACCGCTTGAGGTAGGATGCTCATATTTTGCATATTGCTAGGTAAATCACCTGATTAGTTTTTGTGCAAATTCTGTTCAAAATAACCGAATTAAGCCCCTTTGTTGTTTTTGGCATTTTTCCAACCTTTGAACCGTTTGACCTAGAACCCTAATTTGTAGTAAACTATTAGTATTAAATGTGCTGATCATTCTGATGTTAGTTGCGTTATGATGCATTCAGTTTTGACAGAGTTATTCCCATTTTCTTATCTGTATAAACATAATTAAGGTTGGTCTTTTTCTCAAGAACAATCACTGCTGGGGCCTTGATATTTATGAAATGGATAGACCACAAAAACGCAGACCCTTTTTTTCCTTTTCTGTCTACCATGTACTTACAAAATTATGTCCCTTTTTCGAAAAAATACATAAAAGTTTGTTCCCAGAATCCTGGGAATACCGTATGAGCTAGGATGCACATATTAGGCATTCTGCTAGGGACTAAGGTGTAGATCACCTGATTTTCTTCTGGGCAAAGTCTGTCATAAATTCAGCAAGTTATCCCCCTTTTTTTAATTTGACATTTCAATCTTTTGAACCGTTTAACATAGAACTCTAATTTTTTCCAGACTTGCACAGCTATTTCATTTAGACAACCTTTTCGAGCTTATTAGAATTTGACGACCTGGACCTCATTTTCAAGGTGACAGGAGGACTTAAATATGTGAAATTTTCAGGAAAATTGATTATTCCCCTTTTCTCATCTGTATAAAACATAATTATGGATGGTCTCTTTCTCAAGAACAATAACTGCTGGAGCCTTGATATTTATGAAATGGATAGACCATAAAAAAGGAGCAGACCAATATTTTTTTTCTCTTTTCCACCTGCCATGTACTTACAGAATTATGCCCCTATTTCGAAAAAATACATGAAAGTTTGTTCCCAAAATCCTGGAAATACTGTTTGATCTAGGATTCTCATATTTAGCCTACTGCTAGGGGCTAAGGTGTAGATCACTTGATTAACTTTTGGGCAAATTCTGTCGCAAAATGAGCAAGTTATGCTAGACATCTAAAGTTTGACACCTTTAGTATCAAGCATATGGTTTGGGGGCATAGTGTTTCACAAACTCACTTTCTAGTTTGTTTTTCTTTATCCCGTTTTCTGTTATCTTAATGGCATTTTGTCTTGTTTTCCTGTTTTACAGGTTTCGTTTTATTTTGTTTCGTTTTACTTGCGTTCCATTTTCAACTTTTTTTTTCACTTATTTCGTGTCATACCTGTTTCATGACTTATCGTTAAATTTTGTAACGTTCCCTTTTCATATCGGCTGCAGATTTTTTTCCGGTTCACAACACCTGGTGCAAATCTATTTTACATTTTCAAGTAGGCGTAAATAAGATGAGAAAATAGGTGTTTACGTGCGCCAAACTACGTAGGCATTTTTGTCGTTGCTTTTTTTCTTTTTTTTTTTTTTTGGTAAAGATGCATGAACGTAAGATGAGAAACCAGGGTTGCAAAAAATTCTAAACTGCCAGAACAAAAATACGTCTTTGTCGTAGCTTTTAAATGGACAACGTCCTGACAAAGTCTGTCTGAACGCATGCGCAAATGCTCTGAGAGCACCCATCAGCTGTATGCACGGTCTCTGCATTCAAAGTTCGCACTTCCACTGGCATATTTGGCCTGAGTCCTTGATTTGACCATACACGGTTTCAGCTTGTTTCTGCGACAGCAATCGTATAAATAAATAGACATCGGTCCGTAATGAAAAGTGGCGTCTCAAAGACATTAGAACATGTCCGATTAGCAAATAATATAAACATTTGCGAACTCTGAACAATCTTACAAATCTCCGGAATTCACCGATAGTTTCAAAGCATAAACTTCCAAGATCGTTTGTGTCAAAAGAGAATCACTGATCAGCCTGTGCCGACATACAAGCTGTTCTTGTCATGCCGTTAGACTCTCTCTGATCTATTTCGGCAAATTATTTAAAATTACACTTGTGTATATTTTAGTATTAACCATGATTTCCTTTTTACATTTACAACTGCGCATGCCCAGGTTAGCCTGCGCACATGCGCAGTGTGTATGGGGCATTTTTTCACTCATCAGCCTGTGCCGACACACAGGCTTTTCATGTCATGCCGTAAGATACTCCGATCAATATGGACAAATTATGTTAAGGTAAATTTCATCGAGAATTCGCATCGAACTGGAAAAGTATCTTTTCTTTTTCTTATTAAATTACCTTGTGTGAATAATTTTATTTGTATTAACCATGATACTGCGCATGCCCAGGATTGCTTGCGCACATGTGCATTGTGGTTGGGGCATTCACAGTTCCTCTAGTGAATGTCGCTCGGTCTGCGCATGCGCAGGTTGCATCCGTACGGGCTGGTGAAGGACAAACATACGCCTGTATACAATTTTCTAAGAACGTGACACTCACTTAGGTACATGAGATTGTCAAATTCTAGTGCCGGTGTAACGAAGTTAAGTGACCCCAATAGAATAACGACCCCCGGTCATTATTCTTCAGAAAAAGTGACCCCTTTTCTATAAAATACTGACTACCGTTGAAAAATAATGACCCTCCCCCTGATGATATCTATAAAATAGTGACCCCCGGTCATTTTTTCTTTAGAAAAAATAGTGACCCCCCCTTACCTCGGTCATAATATTATGACTCCCCATGAAGCAATGGTGTCTTCATATATGCTTATGGCAGACATGACGTTGTGTGTTGTCTGTTACAGTACTCTTCCTTGATGATTGATTTTAAAATAACTTGACATAAATGTCAAGACAGTGTGTTGCGCGCAAGTCCTAGGTACCGAGCTTGAAGGTCAGGATCACAGGGATCATTTAAAGACAATGGTTTCCTGCTATATGGCAAACAGAATGTCGAGTCTGACCTGTAACTGAGTCATTTGTGTATAGACTTTCAAATAAATGAGGCACGGGGGTGCGGGAAAGCATCTCTATAAATCTTTGTTTATTTTCACTGTCATTCAATTATAAAAATATCTAAGTCTGTCTGCTTGAAAATGAAAAAAACTGTTATTTATAGGGAGCAACACCTTTTGAAAGGAAATTTTGAAATATACCGAAGGGTCATTTATGAACCCTTTAAAAGCAATTGCTTCGCGTATCGTCATTTAACTTTGCGTAGAGGTGTCATTATGACCAGGGTACTTTTCTTAAAAAATTGTCGGAGGTCGTTATTCTAGGGGGTCGCAGTTCTTAGTGTCATTTAACTTCGCGTGGGAAGTGTGTGTGTGTGTGTGTGTGTAGGGCAGGGGGTCATAATATTATAATGTTATGGCCGGGAAGTCATAATATCATGACCGGGGGTCACTATTCTTTAAAGAATAATGACCGTGGTCCGGGGTCGTAATTCTATGGGGAACGCATAGAATAACGACCCCAGTCAGTATTCTATAGAAAAAGTGACTCAGACTCACGTTAACCCCCCCCCCCCCATCTAATCGACCACTAACTGACTATCAACTATTGCAAGTTTTATTATTGGAAATATACTTGTTGATGGTGTTGGATAGGATTCTTTAAAGAATAATGACCGGGGAGTCGTTGTTCTATGAGGAACCCATATAATAACGATCCCGGTCTTTATTCCATAGCATAATAACACCGTTTCTAAAAGATACTGACACCCGTTAACCCATCGATGATAGCTATAAAATGATAATCCCCACCCAATCGAGAACTGACTATTAACTCCTGCAAGTTGTATTATTAGTAATGTGTGTTGATGTTCTTGTTGCTACTGCAGCTGCTTCGGCTATCGCAGTGGTAGTAGTGCTGACAAATTTCATGAAGAAAATTTGTTTTCATGCTACTCAAGGAAATTTGACAAAATCGTCAACCCGAAAAAGGACCAGGCACATGTCATTTCGATTTGTTTGTAAAAAATAGTATCATTCTACACAAGGTACTTTTCTTTGGAAACTAACTAACAAACTAACGCACCCCCTGCAACCACCCCCCCCCCACACACACACACATCCATCACACTTCTTCAACCCGAAAAAGGACCAGACACATGTCATTTCGATTAGTTTGTACAAAATAGTATCATTCTACACAAGGTACTTTTCTTTAGAAACAAACTTTCAAACTAACGCACCCCCTGCAACCCCCTCCCCCCCCCCCCCCCCCCACACACACACACACATCCTTCACACTCAAAGTTAAATCGCCTCTCACGAAGAATTGTGACCGCCTAGAATAACGACTCCCGTCTCTTTATTTTTTAATATACTCCGGCCATTAGTTTCTAAAGAAAAATACCTTGAGTAGAATGATACTTATTTACATTCTAATCGAATTGACATGTGCTTGGTCTTTTTCTGGGTTTGAAGATTCGTCAAATTTCCTTGAGAAGCAAGAAAGCAAATTTCCTTCAAGGCCTTTGTAAGCACTACTACTGCTACGATAGCAGCAGCAGCTGGTGCAGTAGCAACAACAACATCAACAAGTATTACAAATAATAAAACTTACAGTAGTCAATAATCAGTTAGTGGTCGATTAGGTGGGGATTAATATTTTAAAGCTATCATCGATGGGGTTAACGGTTGTCAGTATCTTTTAGAAAGTCATTTTCCTATAGAATAATGACCGAGGGTCGTTATTCTATGGGTTCCCCATTAAATAACGGCCCCCGGTCATTATTCTTTAAAACATTTTGACCCCCTACCCCGACATAATATTATGACTCCGCGGTCATAACATTATAATATTATAACAGCCCCTCAACACCCCTCTCTCCCCCCCCTAGCCACACACACATCCTTCCCAAAAACATCAACAAGTATTACCAATAATAAAACAAGCAGTTGTTGATAATCAGTGGTCGATTAGGTGGGGATTAATATTTTATAGCTATCATCGAGGGGGTTAACGGGAGTCAGTATATTTTAAAACGGGGTAACTTTTCATTAAATAATGATAGTGGGTCGTTATTCTATGAGTTCCCCATAGAATAACTACCATCCAGTGAGAACCAGTTGATCACTGGCCTTGAAATTTGATATGTAGCATCAGGTACTCAAGTACCACCAACATAGTACAAGTGATGACCTGGGAATGACCTTGTCTTTTTAACGGCAAGGTCGAATTTGCTTTTTTGTGTTTTTATGTGGGAAAATGCTTGAACATTATAGTTCATGGAAATCAACCTTTACAAGACTTCTGCACTGGAACCAAAAGATTGATGGCCTTGAAACCTTGTATATACGAGGGGTGTTCATTGAATAATGGAAACACCTGTCTAGATAAGTCAGTTTTATTCCAAAATGAGCATCCTTCATGAAACAACAAAGACAGCCTTTTGAGCTTTCAAATTCATGTTTGAAATTGAAATTTTCACGTGTTACCATAGCAACATATGACGTCACGTTCATGCTGGGCACGGCGTGTGAATTTTTTCGACGTCATTTTGGTAAGGAGGTTTTAGTATTATATCTATAATGCAGGATATCTAAAGATAAATCGAAAATTGAGGAGCAACTTCCTTTTAAGTAAGGTTTTGGCTTTACAAATACATATATAATAATTAATTATGAAAATGTTCTGAAATCTGGTATGAATCAAAGCAAGAACAGGGGTTAGAATAATTGATTTTTAGGGCTTTTGACATTTTAATTCGTAATGTTTAGTATATTTGCTAAAATTAATTGATCGGTTTTTAAGAACACGATAATTTTGGTTCTTTCTGCTGTACAATGCTCCCAAGACTCTGCCTGTTTGAGTGCAATGACGTCAAAAGTTTGGTCTCGCAGGCTTAAAATCAGCGAAAAACGTCATATTTTGCCCGTTCGAAAGCCTTTTACGATTTGTATTCCTACATGTAGTAGGTTTGAGAGCAAGTCATGAATAGCTATATATTTCTTAAGGTATCTGAGACTTACATCAAACCATCACACCACTACAACATTTTATCCATTCTTTGGTGCTTTCAGCAGCATATATATATGGAAATTTGCAAAAATTTAAAGACTTAACCCTTATAATTTTAAGGCATCGTTGCCATGGCAACGATATTCTCATACAGTAATGTAAGTGTTAATTATATGTCATATGCATGCCTCTTAGCTATTATATATCTAGAATACTGTTCTTACACGTAGCTAATGAGATAAAGGCTAGTTTCCATTATTCAATGAACACCCCTCGTAGCACTGGGCACTGACAATGTCTTATCAGATTTATTCAAATGATGATATTGGTTTGACATTGACCCTTTTTACAACTAGGTCAAATTTTCTTTATATAAGAAAATGTTATAACATATTTTTGAAGACTTTGGTATAGCCAATCAACTTAATGAGTATTTGATGTATTTTAGTACCAGAGGTGAAGGCCATTGTTTGATTGTATTTCAACAGATTCAGACAGCTTTCTTAAACGAAACGACTGAAGCAAAATGTCACATGGAACCTCCATGAGACAGTTTGCTTGAACGGTGCTGGTCACATGATCAAGATGTCCGTTATGCCCATATGTTAGAAACCTTCAAAATTATTCTTCTCCCAAACATCTAATGATATTGAAAATATAATATCCAGCATTTCGGGATTCATATGGTATCAGATTTTTTCATGCGATGACACTAGTTTGATCTTTGACCTTTTTTACTCTGGTGAGTGATTCGGGACCTTATGGCCCGCTTGTTTTTCATTTCATAAAAACTGCTGGACCTCATGGCCCTCTTGTTTTTTATTTCATATAAATTGCTGTAAATTTTATGGAAACAGTGAAGGAAATGATCAGACGCGCATTTCTGCTGCGCCTGATCTTGGTCTGCACGTTTGCCTCAGTCCCTTTTTAAGGACGCTAGGCCTAAATGGGATAATGACCATGCACTTAGTTGGTAGATGTAGATGTAATGAAATCGTATAAGCCATAGGTGCGTACAGTATACTCGGAATGACATTATTTTTCTTTCTTTCTTTATTTATTTATTTTGTTTATCATTTTTGTATGGGATGGTTGTGGGGAAGGGGGTTGTGAGACGGGGTGACGTTCTTTTCTTTTTTACGAATTGTCATATCGCAATAATATTATTACTGGTGGGGGTGGGGCACTTTTTAAAGAATAATGACCGGGGGTCGTTATTCTATGGGGGACACAATTTTTCACGAGGGGTCGATCTATTTCGTTGAGGGGGTCATAATATTATGACCGGGGAGTCATAATATTATGACCGGGGAGTCACTATTCTTTAAAGAATATTGACCGGGGGGGGTCGTTATTCTATGGGGGTCACTTTACTTCGTTACACCGGTATAAACGGTGTGAATTGCAGCGAGATTTTGACACATGTCATCTGCCACGTACAAATCGCAATATGTTTATTGAATCGTATACCGCATGTCAAAAACTCGTTTTAATACAAAAAACATGCGAAGTATCAAAGTTACATTGGCGTTACAGCGGAAAAGATAGAAATGAAATTTGTCTCGTGGGTGTCTACTGGGAACCAGTCAGAGAGGCGCTAGATTGATGGCGAAATACATGCATGATGACTGTTGGTCATGTTCTCAAAGAGATATGCTGGCAAAATACTTTATCAGAAGTAGAGAGGTGGCTTAGAGGTTCCATGCTATTATATACTTTGAAGTTAAATGCAGAAGGCGTAAAACAGACTGAAAATAAAATAAGAAATAGTTTCTAAATGCGGCAGATGGTTCTGCTACATACCAAACGGCCCTATTCAGGGCAACCTCACACTTTTGAAAGAAAACCTTTATGTTATGCATGTTGGGAGCAAGATATTCCCCCCACCCCCTGATCTGTCGTGAGTGGCACACGACCGCTTCTGTCCTTCTCTTGAACATGTAACGGTCTGTCGATTATTAAATAAAAGGTCAGATTTAATTAGGCCACATAAGACACATGATTTTCTTTCATTTTGGGATTACAACTGCGGTGGAGATAAGTACTTGTTAACAAGGTTCCCACTGTGACCTGCCAGGAGATATGATTTATTCTCGCATAGTGCACTGTGACATACCCCGTTTCAATACCGCTGTAATGTACAAACTCTAAAATTCCGAGCACTGACAAAAATGCGAAATTGTAATTTCTAAAATAGAATAATTATTTTTTCTGTGCGAAATTTTAGAAAAACTACCGTACGTCGCTGCACTGAAAAGGGTAATTGAGGCTTGTTACATGAAAACGTGTACCTGACAGCAAATCCCTCCAGCAAAGATACGGACCATCTGTAAATCCACAACCAAAGCAATAATATTCTAAAAGGACTTCTTGCGTTAAGACCATTTCTGAGCCCCATCTGACGTCAAATTATGAGTCGAGATTAAGTAATTCTTTGCATGGTTTCATAAGACGAATACTTCCAGTGTTTAATTTCAGTTTCAATTTGAATCTTGCCGAGCATTAAATATAATTAATGGCTGCCGAATCAGGCAGTTTTGTCAATTTTTAGACGTTTGGATTACAAGTTATAATAGAGCAGAGTCATACAAAAACATCCTATACCATAATGCATATTGTTAATTTTCCACATCATACTGAAAGATTTTGTTGGTTAAAGAACTGATTTCCGAATATAGGTTTTGGTTAAATCTACAACTCATTGTAAGTGTCAAAATCATAGTTCAAAATCAGAGACTTAGAACTGTTTGGTATCTCTAATGTTCGCGCACAAAATATCATTGCGGCGCCCATACCTGGTAAGAATTTTGTCGTTTCTCTGCTTACAAGTAAATGATTCCGCTGAAACTAAAAAATGTGTTTATGAAACACTATGCCCCCAACCCTATGCTTGCCTCTAAAGAAGGTTCATCCAATGATGCTTGTACCTTTGTACCATTAGGCTTCAATACACTAAGTCGAAAAAGGGGCTTAACTCAGTCAAAAATTTACGATTTTTTTCGAAAATTAATAAGGTCATCTATATGTTAGGCAGTATCTTCCTGCAAAAAATAGTGATCCTTGCATCAGGGTTTCTTGAGATATTTTGTTCACAAGGTTCCATAGGCTTACAATGCACTAAGTCGAAAAAGGGGCATAACTCGATAAAAAATTCATGAATTTTTTCAAACGTTAATCAGGGCATCTATATGTTAGGCAGTATCTTCCTGCAAAAAAATCATGCTCCTAGCATCAGGGGTTCTTGAGATATTTTGTTCACAAGGTTCCATAGGCTTACAATGCACTAAGTCGAAAAAGGGGCATAACTCGGTCAAAAATTCACGAATTGTTTCAAAAGTTAATCAGGTCATCTACACCTTGGGCATTGCTATCCTGCAAAACCTCATGATCCTAGCGCCAGGGGTTCTGGAGATATTTTGTTCACAATGTTCCATAGGCTTACAATGCACTAAGTCGAAAAAGGGGCATAACTCGGTCAAAAATCCACGAATTTGTTTCAAAAGTTAATCAGGTCATCTACACCTTGGGCATTGCCATCCTGCAAAACCTCATGATCCTAGCGCCAGGGGTTCTTGAGATATTTTGTTCACAAGGTTCCACAGGCTAAGTCTAAAAAGGGGCATAACTCTGGAAATACATGACCGGCGGAAAAATAAAAACATATGGGTCTGTTTGTTTTCCATACTGATCATGTGTATAAAGTTTCAAGTTCCTAGCTCTTATTGTTCTTGACTGTATGTATGGGGACCTTTGTACCATAGGCTTAAATGCGCTAAGTCAAAAAAGGGGCATAACTCGATCAAAAATTCATGAATTTTTTTTCAAAAGTTAATCAGGTTATTTATATGTTAGGCAGTATCTTCCTGAAAAATATCATGCTCCTAGCATCAGGGATTCTTGAGATATTTTGTTCACAAGGTTCCATAGGCTTTCAATGCACTCAGGCCAAAAAGGGGCATAACTCGGTCAAAAATTCACGAATTTGTTTCAAAAGTTAATCAGGTCATCTACATTTTGAGCATTCTCATCCTGCAAAATCTCATGATCCTGGCATCATGGGTTCTTGAGATATTTTGTTCACAAGGTCCCACAGGCTAAGTTGAAAAAGGGGCATAACTCTGGAAATACATGGCCGGTGGAAAAATAAAAAAAAACGGGTCTGCTTATTTTCCATACAGATCATGTGTATACAGTTTCAAGTTCCTAGCTCTAACTAATCTTGACTGTATGTAAGGGTACCTTTGTACCATAGGCTTCAATGCACTAAGTCGAAAAAGGGGCTTAACTCGATCAAAAATCCACGATTTTTTTTCAAAAGTTAATCAGGTCATCCATATGTTAGGCAGCATCTTCCTGCAAATAATCATTGAGATATTTTGTGCACAAGGTTCCATAGGCTAACAATGCACTAAGTCGAAAAAGGGGCATAACTCGGTCAAAATTTACGAATTTGTTTCAAAAGTTAATCAGGTCATCTACATTTTGGGCATTCTCATCCTGCAAAACCTCATGATCCTAGCATCAGGGGTTCTTGGGATATTTTGTTCACAAGGTTCCACAGGCTAAGTCGAAAAAGGGGCATAACTCTTGGAATATGTGACCCGCGAAAAAAGAAAACACACGTGTTCGCTTATTTTCCATACTGATCATGTGTATAAAGTTTCAAGCTCCTAGTTCTTATGGTTCTTGACTTATAGATAGCGGACAGACGGACTGACGGACGGGCAGACGGACATGCCCAAACCAATATGCCCCCACAATTTCTCCGAGATTGGGGGCATAATAAAAAGTGAAATCGGTGGAAATATGATTTGTTTTGTCATGCATGCTTCGATGCAGACTGATTTGCATCTGACTTCTTCAAACATTCGATCCGGAGCTGGTGCAACAGTTTCAGCCATCGACACTTGAGCAGATTTGTCCGCAAACCGTTCGTACTTTTAAAAATATGAAGAGCTTATGAACACGTGAGGTACATTTACTTTAATAGTCTTTACAGTGTTGAAACCTTTTAACTAATTACTGTAGCCACAGGCGCTTGAAGTTTATTTAGACCGTGAAACACTTCAAAATGTCAAAAGTTGGAAAGAAAATAAGTAATTTAGTTATATGACGGCTGAATAGCTTTCGAATGAACGCTTATTTTTATATGGGAGAATGGGGCTTGCTAGCTAACTATAAGGTACTCAGCCACAACAGACACGTACAGACTGATGTTTTGAAGTTTACCCACCCCTAGTCGTCTCACCTTAACTTGCCTCACAACTAAACTGAAATAACTAAAACTGTACAAATAAAATCTCATTCGAAAGCTATTCGGCCTTCTTATAACTATTACAGTCATGGCATTTCTGCAAAACTATGTCTTGTAACGCTTCTTTTGCAGATTGAGGAAAAGATGTAATTAAATGCAAATTTTCTGAATATGCATGATTTCACACAAGACCCTATAAAAAACACTTTGGTCGATGGTCAAATCAAGATCTGTGTTTTGTTGCGTAGATGGTCGTGACTGCGAAGTAATAGAAACAAGACCTGTCGTCTGACAGGACAGTTCGCCTGAACCTGCGCCTGTATACCTTCAAGTGCTAGTTTTTGTTTCTTAATGGTGGGGATGGTGCTGAATAAAATTTCCAACCAAAGTCTATCATCATACCTAATATAATTCAAATCTATCAAAGGGTTGAGAAGCTATGAGATTTCAAAGACTTTGAAGTAAAACTTAAACATAAAATTTCTCTAAGTCTGTAACCTTGACCTACTGGTCATGTCAAGGGGTGGGGATGCAGTTGAACAAAATTTCTAACCGATATCTATCATCAAAAATATAAATCAAATCGATCAAAGACTACAGAAACTATGAAATCTTAACAAAAACCTTAATTGTATAACTTAAACATAAAATTGCTAAGCCCGTGACCTTGACCTATTGTTCATGTCCAGGAATGGGGATGCAGTTGAATAAAATTGCCAACTAATATCTATCATTAAACCAAATATAAATGAAAAAAGAACAAAAGGTTTAGAAACTATGACAACTTAAGAAAACTTAAAAACAAAACTTTAAACTTTAAAAATTCTGCTTCATGCCGCTTTTCTTCAAATCCCCTATCTCTTAAGTGAGCTACTCTTAAAGGAAAGATTTTGCCTTCTGGAGAAAGCCAGTTCTTTCCTTCAAATGTCCCTATGTAGACGGAAGCATCCATGAGACAATTTTAACAGGTACTTTTCAAATAAATAAAATGAGCCGCGACACGACAAAACCAACAATGTGGTTGTGCGCCAAGCGCAGACTCAGATCAGCCTGGGCATCCGCCCAGTCTGATCAGAGTCTTCGCTGTCCGCATGGAGGTAGCTTAGACTCTTAGCTACGCTTTGAGCGCTTAGAGAAGAGTCTGATCGTACTGGTCTGAGGCCCAGGTTGATCTGAGTCTGCGCTGGACGCACAACCACATTGTTGGTTTTCTCTCGTCGCGGCTCATTTTATTTATTTGAAAAGTACCTGTTAAAATTGTCTCATGGATGCTTCCGTCTACATAGGGCAAAAGATCGGCAATGATCTTGAATTAATAAAATGTAGTACCACATCTCGCCCTCAAAACGAGACAGGGAAGCACATACACACACAAATTGTCAAAATTTTGTTAAAGACGCTCACAGTAAACCAAATGAACAGCTGTTTCCTAAAACAGGTGGGCCGGCATTCGGCTACCCTAACTGAAAACAGCAGCAACATCTATTTTTACCTATTTTCTACAAATTACAAAACAAAACAAAACAAAACAGAAAGCAGAATGGCAGCTATTCAGGTGACAATACTGATAGAGACAATAGACAATAGAACATGGAAATATGTAACACTAAGAAACCACATCAGAAGTAACACCTTGGAACGGTCAGTAATATATTACTGGGGACGGGTAGGTGGGTGGCTGGGCGTGGGGGAAGGGGTGGGGGTGAGGCTTAAACTAGTTTTACTGGATCCAAACTTTTGCCCTCTGCTTCTGCAGTAGTTTGAACATTTATGTAGCTGTTTCGTCCGCATGAAGTTATCCTAGCCTATCAACGAATCATCACAGGAAACAAACAAATCACGGATAAGACCAAAATGAATCAGAGATGAGGACTCGACAGAAACAACGTATTACAACACCCGGAGATCCCTGGAGTGTCAAACAACACCAATGAAATACCGGAGCAAAACAAAACTACCAGAACCCCGAACAAGTTTAGCTTTTGAAAAAGCTTGAGAGGTTACCGCTTAGCAAATGAATCTACAGGATGCAAGTGGTAAAGAAGAAAATTGGCAGCAATTCAAGTTAATTTCATTTTATTCTTGGATTTGTTAAAGCTGTAGGTAAGTGGCGAGTTTGACAACTTTTTCTTTTTGGCTAGTGATTGCTTGTAACAGGTGGGCTTCAGTGCTTTTAACTTTTGTCAGATGACCTGTACTGTTTAGTAATGTTTCTTCGTAAGTGGACTGTACTCTCTGGTAAGTGCTTGTATTAGGTGAGGTTCTTGTATTAGGCGAGATGAAGTGTTCGGGATAAGTTTTACAGCTCATGTCTCAGCAATGCTGGAAGGGACCCTGCAGCTGGGTGCCCCAAACTATGGGAGCAAATACCGGTCAATAGCGGTACATAGAATAACCGAAAAGCACAGAAATACCGGAAAGCACTGGAATAACCGAAATAGTGTCACCTGCATGTAGCGTTTATCAAGTAAAACTTGATCCTTGCTTCCAAAGGATAATCCTTTTATAGAACACATTGAACTTCACAACAGCTGGTGATTGGGAATGTGTGGTCACCGTAAAAAGTCTCCCTGCCCTTCATCATAGTGTAGATTTTATTTTCTAGTCCTTTGGGATCATTGATTCCATTGTAGAACTGTAAAAATATTTGAGGGTCGCTGATGAGGCCTAATTGGCCGAAACAAGCTAGTCTGGCCCAGAAAACTTGTACACTCGACAGTTTTCAGTTCTTTGGTGTGATCCTTGCCTCAAACAGATAACCCTTTTAT
The DNA here is from genome assembly GCA_963989385.1 of Ctena decussata. NCBI lineage: Eukaryota > Metazoa > Mollusca > Bivalvia > Lucinida > Lucinidae > Ctena > Ctena decussata. Next base: position 28,475,818 of record OZ022504.1, on the reverse strand, counting down.
AGAACATATTGTTATTGATCTGTACTGTTAAGTGATATCAGAACTTTCAGGTGACTGTTTGTATAAGGAGAGATAAAGTGTTTTAAGATATAAGCTATAAATATCATGCATTAGCGATGCTGGCGAGAACCCTGTAGCAAGGTGTGCCAAATGTAGAAGTATCGGGAAATAGTAGGACCTGTATAAGCGAAGGGAAACGGCGTACATTAATCGAGTACGATATGATAACAAGTTTAGGTTTTAAAAAAGCTTGAAGGGTTATCCCTTAGCAAATGAATCTACAGGATGCAAGTGGTTAAGCAGAAAATTGGCAGCAATTCAAGTTAATTTTATTGTATTCTTGGATTTGTTACAGCTGTAGGTAAGTGGCGAGTTTGACAACTTTTTCTTTTTGTCTAGTGATTGCTTGTAATCGGTGAGCTTCAGTGTTTTTTAACTTTTGTCAGATGACCTGTACTGTTTAGTAATGCCTCTTCGTAAGTGGACTGTACTCTCTGGTAAGTGCTTGTATTAGGTAAGGTTCTTGTATTAGGCGAGACGAAGTGTTCAGGATAAGTTTTACAGCTCATGTCTCAGCAATGCTGGAAGTGACCCTGCAGCTGGGTGCGCCAAACTATGGGAGCAAATACCGGTAAATAGTGGCACCTGCATGTAGCGTTAATCAAGTAGAACTTGTTATTCATCTGTACTGTTAAGTGATAACCGAACTTTCAGGTAACTGTTTGTATAGGGAGAGATAAAGTGTTTTAAGATATAAGCTATAAATATCATGCAATAGCGAAGCTGGCGAGAACCCTGTAGCAGGGTGGGGCAAATGTAGAAGTATCGGGAAATAGTTGGACCTGTATTAGCAAAAGAAAACGGCGTACATTAATCGAGTACGAATTCCTATCTTAATATTGTTATCCCCGAGGGGATAACCAACCAATAACAAAGGAACAGACATGCAAGCTCCGACCCCAACCAACAAAAATAAATAACTTTATGCCGGGTCTATCATTGAGTCTGATGCCCGACCAACCGGCATGCAATTAAAGAGGGAAGCAAAGGTATTAACAATGATTGGGCTAACCACTAAAAGTAATGAAGACTGCAGCATTACATTTACGCTATATCCGATACATTTGTAACATTAGATATTTTTTCTGACTTCACCAGACAAATCTGCTTTACTTACAATTTCTTGAATAGCTCAGTGGTAGAGCGTCCGCTTCGGGAACGGGAGATCCTGTTTTCGAATTCCGGCCGCGCCATACCAAAGGCGTAAAAATGGTAATAGGAGCTCCTTTGGCTGACGCTCGCCTATATAGGGTAGTTCTAAAAGGATAAAGTTAAGTCATCAGGTTGGTAAATTGCTACTGGATACATTGTTTGCCGCAATAAAAGTTCTACGGAGCTTATGTATGCAACGTTAAATATAAACACATTATTATAATAGTAACTTGATCTGGCGTACTGTATCACGTCGAGTGGATGAGCTCATACCATCGGATCATCCGAGACGCTTGCGTCGAGGGTGATCCGATGGTATGAGCGCATCCACGAGACGTGATACAGTACGCCATATCAAGCTACTGTTATAATAAATTGTTTATTATATACCATAGGGACCAGCCAAGCATTCATACTAATGCACAGACCCGGATTCGAACCTTTGCGGCAGATGTATTTAGCTAGTCGTGAGGCAAACGCTACAGACTGAGCTATCGAAGCGCGCCCTTTGACGTGTTTGTTGACGTTACGTCACTAGTCCCGCTTTCTTGGTTCTCGTTTCTACGATGCACGTTAAAAATGACGCATCTTTATCTTTTAAGCTACTTTATCTTTTTAGCTCACCTGAGCACGAAGTGCTCAAGGTGAGCTACTGTGACCGATATTTGTCCGTCGTACGTCCATCCGTCCGTCCGTCGTCAACAATTTCTTCAAACAACATATCCTAGATCAGTAAGCCAATTTCAAAATAATTCTACACAAATGTTTGTTATAGCCCTGTATCAAATTTTCTAAAATGGTTTCGCTCCGCTGCACCAGAGCTAAAAATAGAAGCCAATGGCTCGATTTCAAAATGATTTCACAGAAATATTTGACTCACGGCCCTGAACGAAAATTGCTAAAACGGTTCTAATCCGCCAGAGCTACTAATAGAAATAAATCTTTGAATGACATAGAGGGCACAGTTAGTATAAACATTATTTTATTTGTATAAACTTACAATATAAATACAATACACATGAAAGACATATACAGAAGAATATACAGAAGAATATACAAAAAGGATCCAGAAGAAAGTCAAACGACTTACGTAAATCTGTATCCCGTTTGACAATAATGTTATAGCATATATATAATTAGTGATTTGGTATGTCAGCTACAATAAATAATGTTTAATTGAGCAATATCAATGAAAAACAAACGTGGTACAATAAATAAGCAAAAAAAAAAAAAAACTTTTTTAGAGCAAATTGGAAGGTGTTCGCAAGATATTGCCAATAGGACAAAATACAATCACGTAAAATAGTTGCAGTCAAGGGCGGGCTCCGATGAGAGTTCTGAGTGAGTCAATTCTTTTCATCTATCAGGGATAGATAAGCCATGACCCCTAGTCGAACCGCCTCACCGAAGTGGTTCTAATGAACGTCCGGACACAAGTTGCACAGTTCTTATTCAATCTTTATCAAACTTTGTTCCAAGGCGGTACTTTGGTTGCGGTTGAATTTGTTTTATGTTCGGTGCTTTTTAATTTGTTGTGTTCTCATTTTTACCCTTCTATAATAAAATAGAAAATAGTTGTTAAATGTTTTTCGTATAATTTGCTTAGTCCGTTGTAACCCTTCTGTAGGTCTAAATTATTTAGTTCAGTAAAGATAGCTCAGTTGCCACCTATTTGGGAAAGAGCTGCTGACTCGGCTTGTCACTTGTAATTTATTGTTTGTTGGGATGTCTTTGTCAATCTTTCCCTTTGATGTTGGGGATAGGGTCTGGGATCTGATTCAGTCAGTTTCTGAAATGTAATTACTCTTTAAATTTGTCAGAATGTTTATTTTTATAAAATCTAAGCCAAGCTGGGTCATGTTGGTTTAAAAACTAGGTCACTATGTAAAATCTTAGAAAAAACCTTGTGCCCACTCTTGATGGCACAGTTTTAATCCAATCTTCATGAAACTTTGTCAAAACGTTTATCTTTATAAAATCTAGATGAAGCCTGAAACTGGGTTATGTGGGGGCAAAAACTAAGCCATTAGGTCAAATGTAAGAGAAATCTTGTGTACACTGTAGAGGGCACAGTTTTGCTCAAATCTTCATGAAACTTTGTGAGAATGTTTTTATTTAACATATCTAGATAAATTTGAAACTGGGACATACCGGGTCAAACACTAGGTCAATAAGTTGTGTTCACTCAAGGGCACAGTTTTGATTCGGTATTCATGAGACTTTGTCAGAATGTCTATGTCTAAGAAATCTGATTAGAATTTGAAAATGGGTCATGTGGGATCAAAAAGTAGGTCACTAGGTCAAACCGTAGAAAATCTTGTGTTCACTTTAGAGGGCACAGTTTTAATCCAATCGTTATTAAACAATGTCAGAATGTTTGTCTCTATGAAGTCTAAATAGATTTTAAAACTGGGTTATGTCGGGTAAAAAACTAGGTCACTAAGTCAAATCATAGAAAATCCGTGTGTACACTCTAGAGGGCACAGTCTTGATCCAATCTTCATGAAACTTTGTCAGAATGTTTATCTCTATGAAATTTAGGCCAGATTTGAAACTGGGTTATGCTGGGTCAAAAACTAGGTCGCTTGGTCAAATCTTAGAAAAACCTTAGGTACATAATAAAGGCTGTTTTTTCATTGAATCTTTGTGAAACTCTTTATGTTGTACGTGTGGATGTCTCAGAGGTTCAGTTTAAACATGGTTATGTCAGTTCAAAAACTAGGTCACTAGGTCAAATCATTGATGAATCTTGTTTCACAATAGATGATTCATTTTTCAATGAATGTTTGTCAGAATGTTTGTTTTGACAGTGTCTATGCCAAGTTCTAATATGGGTCACGTTTAGTAAAATCTTGGTCACTTCAAAAATCTTCAGAACCAGTGGGCTGATTGGCCGATTTTAAAAAAAAACTTGGTATGTAGCACTGGGGACTCAGGCCCATAATAGATTCTCTATATTATGACCCTGGGTTGACCTTGACCTATTTTACGCCAAGGTCAGTAAGATAACTCGAATATTCTTGGTTCACATGATACTCAGGTGAGGGATCCAGGGCCATCATTGCCCTCTCATTAAAATACTGGTTCTAATAGGTCCTGCTGCAAAAGAGTTTTTTTTTATATCAGACATTGCATTTAGAAACCAATTCATAGTTTGGAAAAAGCTTTTCGAAATTTATGATACCGATAGCCTTGTTGAAGAAGTTTTGTTACGGCCACTGAAGTCAGTCACCCGACAAGACACTCACCATCCAATAAAGGAAAAGGGGGTCTCCATAAGGGCCATTTTCTGGTTACAAATGGATTTTACCAAACCTCACCAATTTCTACTCGTAAGTGTTGGCTTTCATATACAGAAATACTGATTACATCGAAAATGTATTTTGAGTGAAGCATAGTGTCAAAGTGGGCGGGGTAATTCCAACCCATACCTTACCATGTATCATTTTCTTCAATTATCTCTATAAATAATCATGACTTATTTACCATTATAATTTAGAATAATACAGGCATATATGCTAATCAATTGAGTTATCTAGCTTACCATTGTTTGCTTACTCAATACCAATATATGAGCTTATAAGTGGTAACAGGAATTTTACTAATTTTAGCTTCTCCAACTTTACGAAAAACCACAATTTTTCATTATTTGTCCAGATATATCAGGGACACTTTGTAATTATATTGATATGATAGTGTGCATAGTAGAATTATGAGAAATTATCCTATTCTAGGCTTAATAGAACCTGAATTATCCGCCCTTGATTCAAGAAAATATGAGTAATTAAATTGAAAACGTAAGATCGAAATTCTACATTGGTAGATGTATTTTTGATGACCCTTTTGCTTCTGTTTCTATCATTATACTGATTGATTAGCTTTTAGTTCCATATAGTACCCATGATATCTCACAAGAACTGTAACTGAACAGCAGAGCTCATCCTGTTATGAGCTTGTAAGTGGTAACAGGAATTTAATTGTTTTTGCTTCTCTAAGTTTACGAAAACCACAAGTTTTCCCTATTTGCCCAGATATATACAAAGAAACTTTGTAATTACATTGATATGATAGTGTACATTGCAGAATTATGACAAAAGTGTCCTACGCATATTAAAACCTGGAATATCTTCCCTTGATTAAAAAATATAAGTAATTAAAATGAAATGTACAATAGAAATTCTTCACCGGTAGGGTTATTTTGATGACTCTTTCGCTCATGTTTTTGATATCATATTGATTGTTGAGCTTTCAAATCCATATAGTGCCAGTGATATTACGCAAGAACTGTAACTGAACAGCAGAGCTCATTCTGTTACACGCCACTTAATTACATCACATTGAAGATATTTTTTCCGACCCAAAATTTGATTTATGGATTTTAGTTACTGATATATCAAATGTTATTAAAACACCTAGTTTTGAATTTAAAGTCTCACTGAAAACTAATGACAGAGACAGTGTACCAGACCCTCATGCCCAACACACATGCCATATTTTTATAACAGACAGTGATCACCCTAATCTTACTTGTTTGCAGTGCTAATGTGGTCTTTGGTGGCTGAATACAGCAAGATAAATCTGGCAACAGAAGTATCACTGGATGATGCATGATCTCTGATTTAAGCACTTTTTATGCCTTTGCTAAGCCTCACATATTCTCTTGAGAGTGTTCTTGTATCATATCTTCTGACAACCTCATGAACATTTTCACACTAAAGTTCTCATGAGAACATTTTCTTTGGTAAACGTATCTCAGAAAGCATCTGTGAATTCCTTTCATCTGTGCATTTGTTCTGGTAAAATGGCCAGCCCATCTCAGCTGAGCCAGTTTCAGAAGGGTATATATGCTTTGCATCCCTACCCTCTACAGGACTTTCATATTCTGTCTTGCCAACTGAGTTTTAAGAGGTTCCGCAGACAGTTTGTGTGTGAGATTAGGGTGATCACTATCAGATATAAAAGATATTTCGTATGTGTTGAGCAGGAGGGTCTAGTACACTGTCTCTGTCATTAGTTTTCAGTGAGACTTTTAAATTCAAATCTAAGATGTTCAATAACATTTGAAGTATCAGTAACTGCAATCCATAAATCAATATTTTGTCAGAAAATGATATCTTGAATGTGATGCAATTAAGTGGCATGTTACAGGATGAGCTCTACTGTTCAGTTATAATTCTTGTGTAATATTACAGGCACTATAAGGTATGAAAGCCCAACAATCAGTATAATTTCAGAAACATGAGCAAAAGAGTCATCAAAAATAAATCTTCCAGTGTAGAATTTCGATCGTATATTTTCAATCTAATCACTTATAATTTCTTGAATCAAGGGCAGATAATTCAGGTTTTAAAATGCATAGGATAGTTTTCTCATAATTCTGCAATGCACACTATCATAGCAATATAATTACAAAGTTTCCTTCATATATCTGGACAAATAATGGAAACTTATGGTTTTTCGTAAAGTTGGAAAAGCAAAAATAAGTAAATTCCTGTTACCACTTACAAGCTTATAACAGGATGAGCTCTGTTGTTCAGTTACAGTTCTTGTGTGATATCAGGGGCACTTTATGGAATCGAAAGCTCATCAATCAGTTTAATATTAGAAACAGAGCAAAAGAGGCATCACAAAAATACCTACCAGTGTAGAATTTTGATTTTACATTTTCCATTTAATTACTTACATTTTCTTGAATCAAAGGCAGATAATTCAGGTTCTAATACGCATAGGATAATTTTCTCCTAATTCTGCAATGCACAGTATCAAGTCAATATAATTACAAAGTTTCCTTTATATATCTGGACAAATAATGAAAAATTATGGTTTTTCGTAAAGTTGGAGAAGCAAAAATAAGTAAAATTCCTGTTACCAATTAAAAGCTCATATATTGGTATTGAGTAAGCAAACAATGGTAAACTAGATAACCCAATTACTTAGCAAATATGCCTGTATTACTTCAAATCATAATGTTAAATCAGTCATGATTATTTATAGAGATAATTGAAAAAAATGATACATGTTAAGGTATGGGGTGGAATTACCCCACCCACTTTGACACTATGTTCCACTCAAAATACACTTTCGATGAGATCAGTATTTCAGTATATGAAAGCCAACACTTACAAGTAGAGATTGACGAAGTTTGGTGAAAATCCAATCGTAACCAGAAAATGGCCCTTTTGGAGACCCCGCCCTCTTTACTATGTTCTCGATATAACATGCTCTAACACCAGCACCGCGAGCGGGTCAATATACGCCCGGTTTTGACAGCGTTTCAGCCCCTGTAAGTATCTTGGGCAGATCTTTAGGCCTGACAATCAGCCATATACAGTGGACTCGACAGTATCGGATCATCGACAGTATCGGATCACCCTTATGTTATCACCCATTTTCCACACAAATGAAGCAAATATTTTTACCAGTATATTACAGTCATCGAGTTAAACCAATGACAAAGTGCAGGGGGAAAAATTAAATCGAAATGTGCGGCTGTGAAACAAATCAGAGTTGTTGAAAAGCTTGACCCCTCTTCAGCGGCGCTTGCAATTTGTCTGTTGCTCGCTACTCCCAAAACAAATTTCGGTTGTTTACACATTTTTATAAGTAGGCGATTGAAACCGATTCTGCTTTGTAATGTGTCCTGGCATCCGTCCGATTGCAGACAGTCATTATTTTCGCGACATCCCAGTATTTGATGAAGCTAGAGACTTGAAAAGCTAGGCACCAATGTGCGACAATAACGGATCATTGAACTGAAATACAGGCATTAGCTGGAAAACTCAATGTCAAATGCAGGCCTGATGCTGAAAGTAAATCATAAATCAACTACCTGAATGACTGCCGTGTCTTCTTTCAAAAAAGATCGGTATAAAATATAATACAATATCCTTTTTGTAAAATAACCCCCACCCCCATCTCACGCTCCACACACTACCGCCTGATAATGACGGTTATGCGTAGCACATCTAAGCTTCCGCTAAACATTCTGGAAGAAACATTCGACATCAGCTTGCATGTTTGTGAACCCATTAATGTTTTGCGTTCATCAGCTGGACATTTGTACACTGCGTAGACTCAGATTAATGCAGCAGAACTCGTTGAATGACCATGTAGTGTTTTTTACTCTGTTTGCATTGATATTCCAAAGCTAAGGCGGAAAATCACCATAAATTTCTTGATCCTGATCAGACGCTACGGTCTTACCAAGGTTTATTCTTTGCGAAGTCAGATTATGGTAGTTTGGCAGATCGCCTCAGAGGAACTCTCTTGTAAAATTATATCATATGATCCGATACTGTCGCAACTGATTCGTTACTGTCGTGAGGCCCTCCTGTAAGTCTGTATAGGTTATCTCCCCCTAAAGGAATAAATTTCGTAAATATTTTGACATGGCTAGATAGAAGGAATATTTTGCAATTGTTATGTGTAATAACATACATAATGTTAGCATTCAACCACAACAATACAGCAGTTTTAATGAACTTGATCCGATACTGTCGAGTCCACTATACAGGTACTTATGTGTGTACAAGAACAGTCTGTTATTACTAATCAAAGGGATATTACTCCAAACTTAAGAAAAGAGAAACAACCATTCCCATACTCAACACACAGAATAAAGCTAATGCACATTGCTATATTCCAAACGTGTGAGAACCCTAACAAAAATAGCTTAACAAATTAATCAAATGGATGTTACTCCAAAACTAAGGAAGGGTGAGCAATACTTCTTTAAATAGACATGCTGTCTCAACCTATAAAGTTTCGTCAAGATATTCCATTTTGTTACCTAGCTATGGCTTGCACAAGAAGAGCCTTAGAAATTTATCAATGGGATATAACTCCAAAAATAAAGAAGGAGAACAATTATTCGTATATAAGACACGCCGCCTCAACCTAATACACATCGCTATACATTTTCATCAAGATATTCCATACTGTTGCCTACTAACGGCTTGCACTTGTCCCTCTGGGGAACACGCCATTTGTCGTAAGACAGCCCAGCTTGCCCGGCCATCATCTGAAAAGGGGAGCTAACCCGTAACATAATCATTGGCGATCCCTGCAGGATGGCGAAGATGGACCTACGGATTTGTTAATGAGTAAGGGAGTATTGATGATTTCAGGCAAAGAAGTACCTATCATTCAAATTGGCTTACAAAACAGAATCCGCAAGGTGACAGCCGCAGACCACTATGTAATACCAGCCCAAAGCGAGGCGGTAATAGATGTCTTCATGGAAAGGCAGGAGTATGATGACTTCTCAGCAGAAGTAGATTATATTGTTGAGCCGACTGCGCATTTCAAAGAGACCTACCCACTTCAGATGGCATCTACCCTAGTAGACATCAATAGCTCGTGTACTTGCAAAGTTAGACTTATTAATCCTTTTCCGACTGCTGTATCAATAAAACAAGATGCAGTAGTAGGCCAGGCAGAACCGATACAAGATATCCCAAAGGTTCTCGTCACTCATGAAGATGAAGAAGAGATTGTGAATTTCTGTCAAACAAGAAGGGTGATCTTGAAGGACAAAGCCGAGGGAAACACTGTAGCATGTAACGTGAACGTAGCTCGATCCGGATTACAAAATGAGCTAAAAGTTCCAGAGCATTTAAGGGACCTCTATAATAGGGCAAGTCAAGACCTCGATTCTGGAGAGCAAGAACAGCTAGACAGATTACTCATAAAATACAAAGATACCTTCTCAAAGGGTGAATGGGACCTAGGTCTCACGCATCTGACGGAGCATTCTATACCAACGGGAGATGCAGCGCCTATCAAACAGGCTCCTAGACGCGTACCTATGGCACACGCCACAGAGGAAAGGAAAGCTATAGAGGAACTAAAGCAAAGGGTGTGATAAGAGAGAGCACCTCACCCTGGGCCAGTCCTATAGTCTTGGTGGCCAAAAAGGACGGCGGAGTACGACCCTGCGTGGATTATCGGAAACTTAACCAGCTTGTGAAGGCAGACGGATTCCCTCTACCAAGGATTCAAGATTGTTTGGACTCGGTGGCAGGGTCTAGTCTCTTCAGTACGTTCGACTTGACAAGTGGCTACTTTCAAATTCCGGTGAAGAAAGAAGACGTGCCCAAAACGTCTTTCGTTTGTAAATACGGGCAGTATGAGATGACAAGAATGCCATTTGGCCTGAACAACTCGGCCTCTACCTTCCAGAGGACTATGGAGATGGCATTACAAGGCCTACTGTGGGTGACCTGCCTGATCTACATCGATGACATTATTGTCTATGGGCAGGATTTCAGTCAGCATCTGCAGAGAGTAGAGGAGGTTTTGCAAAGAATCAAAGCAGCTGGGTTGAAATTAAAGCCTGCTAAGAGTCACATGCTGCAAAAAGAAGTCGTCTTCCTAGGGCACGTAGTGTCAGGAGAGGGCATAAGACCAAGCCCAACTAATATCTCAAAGGTCTTAAGTTGGCCGAAGCCAAAGACCCCGAGACAGATCAAGCAGTTCGTCGCCTTGGGCTCATATTATCGACGTTACATTAAGAACTTCGCCAGCATGGTCAGGCCCATGATAGAACTGACGAAGAAGGGAAAGAAATTCGCGTGGCCAAACGCCTGTGATCAAGCCTACGATAACCTTAAGAAGGCTTTGTTTAGCGCTAATATCATGGGATACCCGCTGAATGAGGCCGGAGAATTTATTTTAGACGTCGACGCGTCAGGCACAGGCATAGGAGCTGTCCTACACCAAGTGCAAGGGGACAGAGAACGGGTTATAGCTTATGCCAGCAGGGCTTTAAACAAGGCGGAGGGTAACTATTGCGTAACAGAAAAAGAACTGCTAGCGGTGCGCTACTTCATAGAGTACTTCCGTCAATACCTGTTAGGTAGGCGTTTTCTAGTGCGAAGTGACCATCAGAGTCTAGTATGGCTTTTCAGGCTTAAAGAACCAGGAAGGAAGATAGCTCGGTGGATAGAGATCCTGGGGCAATATGATTTTGCAATACAGTACAGACCCGGTGGAAAACAGACTGTGATTCTCTATCGCGATGCGAAAATCCTAGGGGCTGCGAATGTCCTAACCAGGATACAACAGAGATGCTTAAATGTGGCCCGTGCAGGAAATGCCTCAAGCGAGCGCAGGACATGGTCCACGAGAAGTTATACAAAGGAATAATTGGTCTTAAAAGCAGCACTCACAGAGATGAGCTAAAATCAGAAGATAAAAGAGCACCAACATTCGCTGATGCTAATTGCGTAACAGAAACAACCACTCATACACAGGAAAACGCCACTGTAAAAGATGGGGGTGACGTAGCAGCTATGAACAAAGATATGGCCGCCACTGAGGGTCAGGTCTGCCATGGTAATACAGCAAAAGGAGACAGAGAGAGGTTCACCAAGAATCTGAAAGCACCAATGACCGGAGATGAGGTGGTAGTAAAGGTGGTAGAAGGAAAAGATGTTGAGCAGAATGTACCCAAGATTATAGAAGACGGTGCCACTCCCGGAACTTCAGCAGACGACAGTTACAAGAGAGACGCCAGAGAGGGTATAGTCGAAGTCATCATGTCATGGTTCAATAACAGATCAACAGCAGAACTGAAAAGTCTCCAAGAAGAGGATGAAGATATAGGGCCTATTTCAAGAGCTTTTAGAGACAACAAAAAGCCTAGCGAGCAGGACATGTCTTCTAGAAGTCCAGCAGAAAGACACTACTGGATTCTCTGGGATTCCCTTTTCTTGCAGGATGGGTTGCTTTTCAGAAAGTTTCCCAAAAAGGATGGTTCCGGCGAGAACATGCAGTTCGTGGTGCCCAGGTCATTAAAGTCTGATATCCTATTTCAGATGCATGATAGTGTTTTATCTGGCCATTTAGGTTGCAAGAAAACCAAGGAGAAAAACACGACAGCGGTTTTACTGGTTTGCCATGAAAGACGACGTTAGAGTCTATATCCAGAAGTGCGACATCTGTGCAAAGGACAAGAAACCAAACAAAGTCCCTAGAGCTCAAATGGGATGTCTCCCCGCCGGCGCACCTGGGGATTGTGTGGCTACTGACTTCCTAGGACCACTGCCAGTAACTAGACGCGGCAATTGCTACATCCTGTTGCTCACTGACCATTTTACAAAGTATGTGGAGATAATACCAGTGCCAGATATGACGGCTGAAGTCTGTGCAAATAAAATTCTGAATGAATTCATATCTCGCTGGGGTTGCCCACTATCGATCCACGGTGATCAGGGTCGCACGTATGAAAGCGACGTGTTTCGACAGCTTTGCCGAATGTTAGAGATACGGAAGACGCGAACAAGCCCTAGAAACCCCAAAGAAAATGGCCAGTCGGAGCGTTTCAACCGAACTCTGCTGCGTATGGTAAAGGCATACCTCGGCGGGGAGCAGTCCGACTGGGATCTCCATCTGGGATGCCTGGCTGGAGCCTATCGCGCCACCCCTCACGAAGCTACAAAGCTTACCCCAAACCTGCTGGCTATGGGCCGTGAGGTTCGCCTGCCAGCTGAATTAGCATTCGGAACTACGAAGGCACGTGACGGGTTCCAGATAACTTCATATGGAGATTTTGTAGACAAACTTCGACAAAAGATGCAACACGCGCACGACATAGCCCGGAGACACCTATCATCAGTTGCTAAACGAAGTAAGGATTTGTACGATACTAAGGTAGCCCTGAACAAGTACAATGAGGGAGACGTAGTTTGGTTCTTGCACGAGACGAGAGAGGTAGGGGTATCACCAAAGCTGCAACACATATACGAGGGGCCATATCTAGTGGTAAAAAAGTACTCAGAGATGAACTTCCTACTGCAGCTCGACAAAGAAGGCAGAACCAAGCTGGTACATCACAATAAGTTGAAACCATATGAAGGGGATCATCCCCCACCGTGGGTAGTGAAAGCAACGAAGCGGTTGAAGACGAAACTCTCTAACCCCACCAACCAGACAATGCAATGCTAGATATATCAGATAAATAATCAGGATGGTTTTCTTGTCTCGAAGTAGGTGTAGTGTATAGACCAGTAACTAAGTGCAAGGAGTCAACGAAGAACAAGTAATTAATGATCTAGACACAGAAAATGAAGAATAGGACAGGCTTTGTGGTAGAACGAATGAAGACGTATCGGTTCTTTCGCGGTTGCCTTCTTGCTGTAAATCGATGGCGATATCAGGAGTTTACAGATTAGAATGAGGCAATGCCGTAAGTGAAAGATTGCGCCTGAGAATCAGTGAAGATTGGAGATGATGCAAGGAAGGTTCATAGAGAGCGGTAGGCGATGAATGGGATGCCAATAGGCGGGTCGAGAACGTGGCCTCGCGGCGCCAGATTAGAGTCGGCAGTTTTGAAGGATTTTTTTTGGCGAATTCTACCGGTCGTTCAGCAATTAAAGCCCATATAAAAAGGGGGGTCTAGATAATTAAACCTCGAGAAAAAGGCAGTGATCACAATAGGCTGGTACATGAGGAAGTCAACAGATAACTTAGATTGGCCGTTCAAACTGTTTTTCAGGAAGATGTCCGACCCTGGTTGTTGTACAGATGAGACAGAAGCTAGAGAGAAGGCAAGGAAGAGAGGGAGAGCATATCAGTGTATGACGTGTCATTACCGAGAAGGAAGACGAGTGTAGACATTAAGTGTCGCATAGAGGAACATATTCTGAAGATGCACATGGCCTTAGAAAATGTACCATATTATTGTTGCCTGTGTTTGTTTAAAGGACAGAGAAAAGAGCAGCTTATACAACACTTCAAGACCTGTAAGAGACATAGAGATATGGCTGAGAAGCGAGGTCTAGAACAGGGTGTTAATGAAACTCTCATAGTGCAAAGTGGTACCCCATACAAGTTTAGTGCTGTGGATTACGTGCAGTTGTCGGCGGAAGACAGTCTTGTACATTTTATGAATCAGACAAAGTCTAGAGCGGCTGCAGAGTCGAGAAGTCAGTTAACCACTACTTTGAATCAGATGTTTCCAGGATTCATCGGAGATGGAGAGATGCCAGCTTCATCAGCAGATCGTCTGACTGAACCAGAGCAGATACAGCCTCAAGTTCCTGAACAAACACCACCGCCCGCCATACCTTCGTAGGTAGCTGAACCCACAACCGTCGCCAGCCTGAGTCCCCAGCAGATAGTTACTGTAGCATCTGCTACCCTTCAGCCCATCCAAGAGTTGGCTCAGCTACTATCTGCAACTCCTCTCGGTCCGTTCCTGCAAAACAGTTCTACAGTAAAGACGGCTTCCAACCAAGATAGGACCGACACAACCTCATTAACTGAAAATGAAGCTTCGGATGAGAAACATAATGAAAGTCCTGGCAAGGTGGCATCGGAAGATAAAGAGAATAAAGCTCAAAGTACAAACAATTCTGGTTCAGGCGAAGTGACAGATCAGGGTGGTGTACTTGAAGATCCAGAGGAAGAAGTGGTAGTAACGTTAACACCTCCAAGAGAGAAGAGGGGTTTAGAAGAAGAGGAAGACCCACTTGTGTCCGCAAAAGTTTCGAGAAAGGACGATGTTAGCCTGACTGTTGATGTTGAAAAACTTAATCAGGCAGCAATGGCTATTGGAAAACTAACTGAGGCAGTAAATCGAAGTGTGCGTGCGTTGGAGAAATTTGAAGAGAAAATGGTAGATAACACATGTTTGTTAGCAAAAGTGGCCAGCGTAATGACGTAGTTAAAGGGATCAATGGAGGCAAACGAGAGATTAGAAAGGCATAGGGAAGAGGTGTTACGCAGAAGGTTTTACACTCGGTCGACACGGGTGTAGAGCCTTATGCGTCGCCAGGACGGCGGAGGGTGACTTCCGGTTAAAGGGTTATCTACCAGTGTATTACACTAACAAGGAAACTCCAACAACGTTAGAAGTTTTGAAGTTTATATATAATGTAAATTCTATATACAACAATACAATTTACAACTATCACAATTACAATAATATACAACACATATATGTTCATGTCGCTGGCCCAAGTAAGGTGTTTGTTTCAAATCTGTAATCGATTTGCGTACAATAAGCAAATAGATTACCGTCTGACGTCAACACCGTACTCGGCTCAGCGCCATGAACTAAAGGAAAACACAAAGAACAAAAACGTTAGTTTGAGCTCATACAAAGAAACAAGGCCTTATGTTGGTAGACTTCACTTTGTCGTTCCCTGGATCATGTCATGGGCCAGACCATATATCATGAGGAACACCAACTTATACTAACACGTGCACGATTATATACTGGTCGCTCCCTGTATCGTACCAGGGACCAGTCTATATATATTAACACACTTTAGTGGACGAACACTGTCCTACACTTGATGTGACCTTCAGATCTTATCACAGAATCTGGCAAAACTGTGCTAACCACTTCCGCCTACATTTTGTGCTTCCCGCCTCTGCTTAGGAACCATACACAAACGGCGTTGTAACTGCCTCTGCCCGGGTTGGTATTAACCTGGAGACGTATATCGAATCTCCAGGTGAGACGTGGCTCTAAGCCCTAACAGCTGACTGCCGGACTTGATGTGCCTAAAAATAACGAACTTACACTTAATACATTGTAACTACATAATAACAATACGTAAGACTTGGGCCTGTCTTGGAACTACCATACAACGCCCTCGGCGAATGCCGAGCATAACGTGCACACGCCAGCCGTGTCACTAGACACAACTCGCGCTCACGATGTAAAGCCAAAATTGTGCTTACTACTTCCGCCAATGAAGAAACGTAGATCCTACCACGCATGTGCGTCGAAGGATCTGACGTCAAACATTGTCAAGAAGTATACTGACGTCAACAGGCATTACCATGACATACCCCACATAAAACATGAATAATTTAAACAATGACCTATTAACATTAAATTGATTGACCAAAATCTAACTCCCATATGTATTAATTCATTTCTCTAAACTAAGCGTAATACCATTTGCCATAGAATAAAATAGCTGAATAAGCGTTTTTCACACATTTGGGATCATAACGTTTGATCTGACATCATGACATCAATGATGTTATACCATATGACGCCGTCTAATGAAGGCAAATCAAACGCATGATGACCAAATGCTACCATTATAACTTATGGAAAAAACCCTTAATGCGGTGCATGCTATGGCGTCAATTGACGTCACGAGTATATAAATTAGTTCCATTACAAATCAATCTACTTCTATAGGCCACGTATACGTGAAACTAATATAAAAAGTGCTGACGTCGCAATAACATGAATGCAACTGACGTCACATGAATAACATGAATGCAACTGACGTCACTGGACGTCAAATAGACGCACACCATTGCAACCAACATCAGTGATATAAACTATTTCCGTAGTTTACAAAACTTCCTAATATACAAATACCATGCGCAGCATGGTCAGTATAAACAAAATTGGTCGACATATGCACAGCCTGATCACTGTCAACAAAATCAAATCAGTCGACACATATAATCATACCATATCAATCAGAAGTCACATTTTTCATTCTTAGCCAAACTATTCTAAATAAATATAATAAAATCTTACCGTTCTGGTCTAAACTCAGAATCTGGGCACACAACAATATAACATCCTCAGTATAAGAATTAAACAGCCACGTCTAACTTTTCAATAAAAGATAGGCGTATAAATAGTATGCGTCTCACATTGAATATAAGCGTGCAAGTACTCACATTAAAATCATGCAACACGCTGTCCACAATCAAAAGACTCGTGCAGGTATTCACCTTAAAATCATGCAATACGCTGTCCACGAGAGGTATTCACAAACAACCCATGCATAACGTAGCCACAATTTCCGTAAATGTTTATTACCACAGTTGCCCTAAAAACTGTAGCCCTACTGATTGAAAGGATTAAAATAATTACGACGACAAAGACGACGATCGGATCCATTTCGTAACATAGGTTTCCCCTTAGGGAGAAAAAACATAACAATGTTTCTTTTCTGAAATAGTACGATATGCGATCGAATCGTAGGCTATGTCAAAACTGGAAAACTAGCTATATACACAACAACGGTGCGATGCATAACGTGGCCAAACTATATACTAAGGTAGTCCGCCCCCAAATTATCTTGGCCGCGGATAGCAACGATCCTGAATCTGTACGGCTGTAATTTCATGGCCTAACGCATGATTCGGGGATTGAGCACCTTAGCTGTCTGCATATAGGACAAAGGTTTGTGGTCGGTTTCAAGTAGGAACTCCGCCCCATACAAGTACTTACGAAATTTCTCAACACCCCAGATATTACCCAAACATTCCTTTTCAATTACAGAGTAATTCCTTTCCCGAGGTAACAATTTCTTGCTAGCATAAACAATCGGCAAACGACCTTCACCTTCGAATTCCTGGAGCAAAATAGCTCCAAGACCAACGTCTGAAGCGTCTGTTCGGAGTACAAACGGGTTACCTTCTTGAAAAACAGGTAAGCGAAGAATAGGACTAGACGTGAGCCTACTCTTCAGGGTTTGAAATGCCCTTTCATGCTGATCTTGCCAATCTTTGATAGAATTAGGTCTATCCCGTTTAGTTAAATCAGTCAGAGGAGAAGCTATGGATGAGAAATTTGGGATAAAACGACGGTAAAACCCAGCTAATCCCAGAAAAGATTTAATTTGCCTTTTCGTACATGGACGAGGAGCATCTCTGTTAGCCTGTATCTTGTCCTCTTGCGGTCGTACCGTCTGTCCGACGATATTGTGACCAAGGCACTCGATACTGCCATATCCGGTCATGCATTTAGATGGTTTTGCCGTCAATTTGGCCGACCTGAGCCGATCTAACACTTGACGTAATGACGTCACATGATCCTTCCATGTTTCAGTAAATATCCACATGTCATCAACAAAGCTGTCAACATTTGGGAGATTGGACAATATGATTCTCATTAACCTACAAAATGAGGCTCCCGAATTGACCAAACCGAAGGGCATAGTTTTAAACTGGAATAAACCCTTAGGCGTTTCAAATGCCGTCAAAGGTTTAGACCTTTCAGTAAGACTGACTTGCTAATAACCCTTACTCAGGTCCATCTTTGTAAAGAATTTATGTCCCGACATTTTATTGATAACCTCCTCCATATTTGGCATAGGTTCTGCATCGAATTCCGTCACTTTGTTAAGCTTCCGGAAGTCGATACAGAATCTAACTGATCCGTCTTTCTTCGGAACTAGGACAACAGGAGATGAATACGGTGAAATCGACGGCTCGATTACCCCTAAATCTAACATATCCTGTATCTCCGTCTCCATGACGTTACGCGTCTTATACGGGATAGAATAACCTTTCGTCCGTATGGGTTCTGACGTGAGTAGTTTGATATCGTGCTGTATTTGATCAGTTCGACCGGGTAAACTTGATAGTACATCCGGGTACTGTTTAATCAACGCTTCAACCTCCGTACGTTGTTCTGACGTTAACGTATCTGAAATACTGACGTCATTATAAGTTTCCGGTTCTTTAGCTGTCGGAAAAGCACAATCATCAAGAGAAAATTCATCACTACCATCGTCATCAACCGACTCTGTAGTCTCAGTCGACAATAAACAATGTGACGTCACAGTACGACGTTCGACATACTGTTTCAGCATATTAGCATGATATGTACTCACGACACCATTGACGTCGATTTTATAGTCCATTCTATTCACCACCTCTACTACTTCATATGGACCCTTCCACTGCAATGACAGTTTATTACTGTCAGTTGGCAGTAATAACAGTAATTTATCTCCCACGTTGAATTTACGCGACCTAGCGCGTTTGTCATAATAAGCCTTTTGCTTTACTTGTACTTTCCGTAAATTATCATGTGCTAACTTACACGTCTGCTCTAATCGTTCTCTCAACTCAATTACGTACTGGTACGTAGACAGAACCTGCTCATCCTGTACCTCTTCAGACCATAATTCACGTAATATTGCCATAGGGCCCTTAACGTTACGTCCGTATAGTAATTCGAACGGAGAAAACCCTAATGACTCCTGCGGGACCTCCCTTATTGCAAACAGTAGTGCTGGGAGATATTTATCCCAGTCTTTTGGACGTTCTGGCACATCCTACGTAACATTTGCTTCAACGTCGCGTGAAAACGCTCTACAAGACCGTTACAGATAGGATGATACGGCGTCGTGGTTAACTGCTGGAGTGATAACAGCCTGCTTACTTCTTTCATAACTTCAGCAGTAAACTGACTTCCGCAATCTGTTAACATTTCATCAGGTATGCCAACTCTACTAAACATTTCAACTAACGCTTCGGCTACGCGTTCCGTTTCAATGCCGGGTAAAGCTACCGCCTCGGGATATCTCGTCGCATAATCTATCATTGTTAAAATATAGCGGGATTTCCTGTCAGAACGAGGTTCTATCGGTCCAACTATATCAACCGCGACTCGTTTAAATGGTGTGTCAATCTGTGGCAGCTTTCCTAAAGGAACCTTAGTGACACGACCTTTTTGAATAGTCCTTTGACATATGTCACAAGATTTACAAAACCTTGCCACATCACCACAAACTCCAGGCCAAAAGAACTCAGTTAACACTCTATCCATAGTTTTCTTTATGCCCAAATGGCCTGACATCAAGGTTTCGTGTGCCAATCTTAACACCTTTTCACGAAAACCTTCAGGGATAATAAGTTGCAAAGTGACCTTGTTTCTCTTAGTAAACTGCCTATACAATAAATCTTTCTTTCGGATAAACTTAGTTTCACCTCGGTTCAATCCACGACTAATAGTCACATTCCCAGATTCCACTCTTTGCCTTATGCCATTCAATTTAGGGTCAACAACTTGGGCCTGCTTCAATGCCTCCTTATCACTAGCAATAATTTGATCAGGAACTTTAAGTTTCCTATAGACCTCTTCACCTTGCTTAGCTTGTGACCTAGTCACTGCCGCCATTGCAAAATGGGACATATCGGGAAGTTTTGACACGTCAATATTTCCAATAACCAGGTCATACAATGTATCTTCCATGCACAATGCCTCAGTTTTTCCTGTGAAAAATGGACAATCTATGTCAACCATTGCTAAGGGATACCTTTGGGTAGATTCATCAATCAAAGTTACATCAGATTCTCTACCAAGTAACTGATCATTAGAAACCAAGTTTCTACGAACGACACACCCAGTACAACCTGTGTCCCTTAAAACTACAACTGTTTTACCATTAACCGTACCCTGCGCTGTTGGTAATCGCGACCTTAAAAAGTAACAGACACCTTCCCTATCCACGTTATCATTGATTAGTGGACTTTCTTCCTTACTCTTATAGAGACCTTCAATTTCATGATACCTATTCATTGTAGTTTTACAAAAGCTCATTTGATGTCCGCCACCCCGACCACGTCCGCGGGAATAACCCCGACCACGGCCACGATCTGAATTACTACCCTTCGTCTGCACAGTATCGCTCTTACTCTGTGATTTTAGTGTTTCATCTTTCGGTGCATAACTACTCCCCTTACTTCCGCTATACCCGCTTGCACTTGCACCTACCTCCGCACTATATGCTTGCTTCCTATCGGGATTCTTAAAACATTTATATGTTAAATGTCCCTTACCACAAATACTACATTTTATCTCTGACTTCGCACTCGGCTTATTATCAGATCTACTCTGAGTTACGCCCTTACTATCACGCTGCCCCTTATTAACACAAGCGTAGATGCCGCCACGTGCTTCTGCAACTAAATCTGCTTCCCTAGCCATCTCACCTAGATTCGTGAATGTTTTCGGTTTCAAATGAACATATAGTTCTTTACTACAGGATTCTAAAAACTGATCTCTAGCGAAAAAATCGCAAACAGCTTCGTAAGACTGGTCCACTTTCGCCATTTTTAACCATTTATTAAGATACGACCTAAGTCTACTACTAAACTGAATAAACGTTTCGGACTTTTCAGGCCTATCATAGCGAAATTTCTTCCTAAATCCGCGTTCAGTCATATCAAAATTCTTTAACAACGCATCTTTCAACTTGTCATAATCTGCTGCATCATCTACAGACAATCTATCATAGACATCAAGCGCGCGACCTTTAAGTAATGCGCTTAAATATGCAGCCCAAACGTTTTTATCCCATTTATTCGCCGTCGCGTATTTTTCAAACCTTGATAAGTAACTATCCATTTTGTCCTTACTTTCATCAAAATACGGTAACTTGGGATCTCGCGCATGCGCTAACTTTTCAGCCTTCTGTTTTTCTAATTCAACTCTAAACGTTACCTTCTGCAAATCTATCTGATTCTTTAACTCGCGTTGCTGCAATTCAAAACTATACTTCAACTTTTCTAACTCAACTTCGCTCGACAACTTCGCTTCCTTATCGCTTTCGACTTGAGACAACTTAGCTTCCCTATCTTTCTCGGCTTGCCGCTCTATGCTTTCAATTCGCGCCATCTCGATTTCCCTATCCGCCGCAATCTTAGCCAATTCAATTTCCCGATCTTTTTCGGCCTGCGCGATCCTAGCTAACTCAATTTCCCTGTCTTTATCGGCCTGCGCAATTTTAGCTAACTCAATTTCCCTGTCTTTATCGGCCTGCGCAAGCTTTTCTTTCTCCGCCGCGATCTTCGCTAACTCAATTTCCCTGTCTTTATCGGCCTGCGCAATCTTTTCTTTATCAAGTGCCCTTACCGCGTGCCTTTCTGCCCTCTCAGTCTCTTGCTGTTGCCTTACAAATTCCTGCAACGCCTGCCCTTCATAACCTAACTCCCTTCCCGTCTTAACTAACTGATCCATGACGCTTAACGTAATGCTCACGTTAATTTAACTGAAACCGATGTTCACTTATAGTCACACACGTTAACTAAAACGTTAACAATGATAATATCAAACTAATCCAACTAAAACGTTGATTAATTAGTATACTCGCGATCTAGACGTAGCTATTAAAGTTACGTTCATAACAGACCGGAAATGACGTCATAAACTGACGTTGACTTTGCCGAGAATTACTTTTCACTTTCAAATGACATAATTAGATTACGTAAATAACCCACATTACAATTACGCCCAACTGATCTAGCGTATCGGATATACAAACGTAACGTATGTAACGCAACGTATTAACACTGACACGACAACTGTACGTCCTACATTACAAAACCTTATAAGATACCAACGGTAAATCAAACTTAAGATTCTGCTATTAGGTTTAATTCATTGTAACGATATTATATAACGTTACGGGTGACCTACGTTACTAAATCAGGACATAAAATGGACCTCAGTAACGGTTACGACACAACGTACAAAACGTTTCAGTTAATAAACTAACAGATTGTCATGCAACAGCAGTGCCAAGGTACTCAAACGGACCTTAAAACTAAATATGTATCATCCGTGCCAAGACAATTCAGGTCTATATACCTCATTTTCCCCACTCAGATATGCAACCTGTTACATTCTATCACAAATTAATGCATGGGCTATCG
Source organism: Ctena decussata (assembly GCA_963989385.1). Classification (NCBI taxonomy): domain Eukaryota; kingdom Metazoa; phylum Mollusca; class Bivalvia; order Lucinida; family Lucinidae; genus Ctena; species Ctena decussata. The sequence continues at coordinate 28,453,174 of OZ022504.1, read as the reverse complement.
CACTTCATCACGCAGGGAATAAGGATAGTTGACCTTAATTGAGTGTAGGTTACATTTACAAAGAATTTAGTGGCAAAATTGCTCCCCTAAAATTCACAGCCTTACGTCACCTTAGAAAAGAACAATCAGAAAGTCAATAATAATAATAAAAAAAATGTCTGACAAAATTGTGCCTAGATTCTGTATATATTGTCAATGTGTTACACTGGCAGATATTAACCGGAAATCAAATCCCGTTACTTCATGACACCATGTTACGCAGAAGGTTTTACACTCGGTCGACACGGGTGTAGAGCCTTATGCGTCGCCAGGACGGCGGAGGGTGACTTCCGGTTAAAGGGTTATCTACCAGTGTATTACACTAACAAGGAAACTCCAACAACGTTAGAAGTTTTGAAGTTTATATATAATGTAAATTCTATATACAACAATACAATTTACAACTATCACAATTACAATAATATACAACACATATTAGTTCATGTCGCTGGCCCAAGTAAGGTGTTTGTTTCAAATCTGTAATCGATTTGCGTACAATACGCAAATAGATTACCGTCTGACGTCAACACCGTACTCGGCTCAGCGCCATGAACTAAAGGAAAACACAAAGAACAAAAACGTTAGTTTGAGCTCATACAAAGAAACAAGGCCTTATGTTGGTAGACTTCACTTTGTCGTTCCCTGGATCATGTCATGGGCCAGACCATATATCATGAGGAACACCAACTTATACTAACACGTGCACGATTATATACTGGTCGCTCCCTGGATCGTACCAGGGACCAGTCTATATATATTAACACACTTTAGTGGACGAACACTGTCCCACACTTGATGTGACCTTCAGATCTTATCACAGAATCTGGCAAAACTGTGCTAACCACTTCCGCCTACATTTTGTGCTTCCCGCCTCTGCTTAGGAACCATACACAAACGGCGTTGTAACTGCCTCTACCCGGGTTGGTATTAACCTGGAGACGTATATCGAATCTCCAGGTGAGACGTGGCTCTAAGCCCTAACAGCTGACTGCTGGACTTGATGTGCCTAAAAATAACGAACTTACACTTAATACATTGTAACTACATAATAACAATACGTAAGACTTGGGCCTGTCTTGGAACTACCATACAACGCCCTCGGCGAATGCCGAGCATAACGTGCACACGCCAGCCGTGTCACTAGACACAACTCGCGCTCACGATGTAAAGCCAAAATTGTGCTTACTACTTCCGCCAATGAAGAAACGTAGATCCTACCACGCATGTGCGTCGAAGGATCTGACGTCAAACATTGTCAAGAAGTATACTGACGTCAACAGGCATTACCATGACATACCCCACATAAAACATGAATAATTTAAACAATGACCTATTTACATTAAATTGATTGACCAAAATCTAACTCCAATATGTATTAATTCATTTCTCTAAACTAAGCGTAATACCATTTGCCATAGAATAAAATAGCTGAATAAGCGTTTTTCACACATTTGGGATCATAACGTTTGATCTGACATCATGACATCAATGATGTTATACCATATGACGCCGTCTAATGAAGGCAAATCAAACGCATGATGACCAAATGCTACCATTATAACTTATGGAAAAAACCCTTAATGCGGTGCATGCTATGGCGTCAATTGACGTCACGAGTATATAAATTAGTTCCATTACAAATCAATCTACTTCTATAGGCCACGTATACGTGAAACTAATATAAAAAGTGCTGACGTCGCAATAACATGAATGCAACTGACGTCACATGAATAACATGAATGCAACTGACGTCACTGGACGTCAAATAGACGCACACCATTGCAACCAACATCAGTGATATAAACTATTTCCGTAGTTTACAAAACTTCCTAATATACAAATACCATGCGCAGCATGGTCAGTATAAACAAAATTGGTCGACATATGCACAGCCTGATCACTGTCAACAAAATCAAATCAGTCGACACATATAATCATACCATATCAATCAGAAGTCACATTTTTCATTCTTAGCCAAACTATTCTAAATAAATATAATAAAATCTTACCGTTCTGGTCTAAACTCAGAATCTGGGCACACAACAATATAACATCCTCAGTATAAGAATTAAACAGCCACGTCTAACTTTTCAATAAAAGATAGGCGTATAAATAGTATGCGTCTCACATTGAATATAAGCGTGCAAGTACTCACATTAAAATCATGCAACACGCTGTCCACAATCAAAAGACTCGTGCAGGTATTCACCTTAAAATCATGCAATACGCTGTCCACGAGAGGTATTCACAAACAACCCATGCATAACGTAGCCACAATTTCCGTAAATGTTTATTACCACAGTTGCCCTAAAAACTGTAGCCCTACTGATTGAAAGGATTAAAATAATTACGACGACAAAGACGACGATCGGATCCATTTCGTAACAAGAGGTAATGCAGGAATTCGATAGAAGGAGAGATGATGAACGAAGACGAGAGATCAACCGGTGGAGGAGAGAAGAAGAGAGACATAGAGAAGAACAAAGGAGAGCTATACAGAAGAGAGAAGACGACAGACGTGCAGAAGAGCAGCGGAGGGAGAACCAGAGAGTGAGAGACAGAAGAGAAAAGCGACAAGCCTTGAAAGAGAGACAGAACAACGTCAGCAGTGAAGTGGACAGAAAAGACTCAAGAGACAGCTGGAGGAATGAGCGTCGAGACAAGGAGAACCAACCAAAAAGAGTAGTTTTAGTTGCTAAGAGCAAGATTACCGGTAATAAGAGTGATGAAGAGATAAGTGAGAGTGAGGGTGAAAATAAGTAATTAAGGTATAAGGTAGAGAAAGTGAGTGTGTTAGAGGTTCGTTTATTGTAAAGTTAATATTTTGTTTGTAATTTGACACTCATAGACTCTACCTGATTTAAGTGATTAGAATTAGAGCAGAGTTGAGATGTTTGCATGAGATCTGCGTTTTCATAAAGCAGCTTTGTTAAACATGATGTGCTGTTTTAGCAGACTTTATAAATGTAATTAGTGGTATTTCTTCAGTATGACTGTGATATGACCTTCCATATTCATTAGAAATTGTATTGAAGGCTGGAGTTGAAATTCCAGCAAGTATGACTGCCAGTTCAGCAGATCATGCAGTCTGTTGTACGGGCAGCGATATATGTCTGGAATTGAAATATGAATCTATATGCGTCTTTAATTTAATAGTTATTTCAGTTATAGTTTATTGCTGTTATGCACTTGCTAAGCTGCAGGTATGCGTTAAATTAATTGCTGTGTTCGATATTTATATTATCTCTTATGCTAGTAATTATAAGTGACTAGTACTGAGGATGCAAGTACAGTCGTCATCTGAGATTTATCAAATGTTGAAATATTTAACACAAGTAGCTATTAATGTAAATATTTGTTTGTGGTTGCTTCGGCACTATGCATAGTTTTTGGTGCCGTTACCAGGATTTGCTTCGCTGAAGTTAGAGAGATGGTATGAATGAGCATGTCAGTTTTTGTACTTCATTATTCTCGTGGTCACTAATGCAAATTTTGTTAATGTTTTAAAGATGTCTGTGGTTGCAAACATGCTGTGTTTCTCATATTAGATATATGATAAAGTCAAATAATTTCAAGTAAGTGAATGGGATTATCGTCCGGGCCTAATTCTAAGCTTCTCTGTGCCAACTTTCAGGATCGTTTGATGGAACTTAAACGTTCCTGGAAGGGGGTAATGATATGATCTGCACTTGTCCGAACTTAGGATGCGTATGTTTATTTGACCGATAGAACTGTCTGTTTGCCTTTCCTTTTAAATTCTTCCTATGCATATTTTGTGCGAGCTGTCAACATGTCAGGGAGGATGCCCCGCAGGATAATTCTTACCTTACTTCTAGAAATGTTATGAATTATTTCCTATGCTTGTAAAATTTCATGTGCGTACAATGTTTTCAATTTTCAAGCATGTCATTTTACTTTCACTTTGAAGAAAAGTGACGTCATAGCTGCACTGTGGGACCTGTCAGCGTATCGAATGTAAACAAGTAAATCGTTATCCCGCAGTTGTCAAACTGGAATCTCACTTCAACAGCAGAAATTATCATCAAAAGCCGTTCAACCTTTATTATTATTGTAAGGGTCACTTAGTAAATTTAGTCCTTGATTGCCTCCTAGTAAATTTAGTATGAGTTTTATGGGTTTTGATAGTTGAAATCGTGTTTTAATGCAGCGACCCTTGGTTCGTAGGGTGATTCTACGGCTCGTAAGACGTCGTGCAAGTTTTCCTGCATACCCTTTCCTGTAGGGTCGCGCGCACATACACAGGAATTGTGTATGACGCGATCCTACAGCTGCAGAAGCGTAGGACGTAGGGCGGTAGGGTATATAAGAAAACTGCACGTTCCTACGAGGACTTCATTCTTTCGGCCATTTTTCATAAGCAACTAAAATTTATCAATCTCGTTTAAATGTTTCCAAAATCTTGTTAAGTCATAATAAATCAACTTAAGACATCGTAGCAAGTATCTTTAGGTAAAATAGATTTTTTTATTATACTTTTTGCAGTTATTGCTTAAATTAATTCCGTAAAACTTATCCTTCATGAAACGCTATTTCGGCTTTTAACGTAAGAAAATTATAGGCTTCTAACAGCATTTACATCAATCTAAGATAGCACTAGTTCAATAAAAAGTTGTATTTATTACCCATATTGCATTTGTGACCACTGCCGTGTCAATTTACTTTAGTTCTTTGCTTGCAATGTATTTATATATCCTGGGGTAATTGTATAGAGTTTTAATAGTCCTGTCGCTGCCTTTCAACATGTTATTCTCGTGATTTGCCATTGTTCACTATTCATTATTGTAAACTAATGAGTTTGCACTACATATACCATTCACAGTTATAAATGTAAAAATCATTGCATTTTTTAAAGCTTATTTTTTCAATAGATTCATAATGTTCAAAACTTCTTTTGGTCTTCTTTTCGTGCCATAGGAAATAACAATCTTTCGTTGAAGTCCAACCTTTTTACAAACACCCTAATCCCAGGAAGTATCCTTGGGAGTCTTATAATTGGTTACAAACAGTGCTAACTGGCCTGCCTGTGCACTGCACCGTCATTCCAAACCACTGAGGTAGTCACCAGTGGATAAAGGGAGGCAACTCGCAACACATTTCTTGGTGTCAAGAAGTGGGATCTGTCCTCTCATACGACAGATCCAGAGATACGAACCCCGCCTCCCCACTGAAACGCAATGGACGGAATGACGAATGGTGATAATGTCACAGACCAGGAGGTGCACCAAGAAGGCACAAATGCCACAAGTCACCGAAGAAGTGAATCGGAGCACCAAGATGACCGTCAACCGTATGCTGAGAGCCAATTAAGAACCGAAGAGGCAACAAGGCATGCGCCTGAGGTATCTAACGACCAGATGGCGGCGGCAGCGCTGATCCAGCTGCATGAGCCGGGTCTGACTAGTTTGCAAATGAGTTATGAACGAAGGGGCAACAGACCAAATCAGTCGCATTATGAGAATGCAGATCATTACGACTGTGAGAGCTTAACCCGTAGCAGATCACATGAACACCTGTATGCATCCCAGCCCTCAGTACCTCAAGCAACCTCAACTACCCAGTCTCTTTATCAGAGTAGCGATCACACATCCCATGATCGGCCACATCCAGAGGCCAGTCAGCAAGCCACACTATCAAGCCTAAGCGACGCATTCCTTGGCATGCAACAGAGGCAACACTACATAAGCACAACATTACAAGGCCTCACCTCGCTAGTGAGGAGCATTCAAGACAGTATGCAAGCCCATAATGTCAAGGCAAACCGCGGCGATATTGGAGCAGCTCCGACAGAAGGATCGCCATTAAATGAGGAACAAACCGTTATAACCCCGGGTAAGCGGTTAGGCGCTCATGGCGATGAGAGAACTGACGGAACTCCGTATGAGATGTCAAGGGCCGGTGAGATGCGGAGATTCTCAACGCAAAGGCAAGAACAGAGACAGACCACGGTCCTCAGCCACAATACACATCCCCCGACAAGTATCAGTGACAGAAGTGTAGTAACTGCACCTATTTCTGCTAATCCTACCTCGCAGTCCCCGGGTCACACTCAGATGAATATGAATAGGGTTTATCGACCCTCCGTAACGCAAGGGGAATGCAGTGACCTGTACTCGTGCCAATTTCCAATGGCAAGTTTTGCCGACGTGAGCACAGGTGCCTCTACTACCCGAAGCGGGGTGAGCGGTATACAGGAGAATGACAATCTCGCAAATAGCCACGTAAATGGACACAGCCATCCGAATGGGGCTCAAGGGGAACGGTATGCTCAATTGCCGTGTCCGTTACCGATGTCAGCCGCCACTGACGAGAGAGCTGCTCCTTCAGCAACCAGAAGGGAGACTAGTACATGGCAGCACTCCGGCTCAACTTGGCAACCCACCGAAGAGAGTAGGCACGCCAAGGTTCCACAGGGGGAGAGAAATGCTCAGTTTCAGGGTCTACAGCCACTGTCAAACATCGCGTATGAAGGTAGGACCCCTCACTTACAAAGAGGGATATGTGACTTACCCGTGAACGAGGGATTTCAACACAGGTATCAGGCTACGGGCCTACCAAATAGAAATAATCTACCCCCAGTTGCACAAACGGAGGGTAACATGCAATCATAGAACAAGAACTCAGCCCCATTACAGTATGCGTGCAGCGCACGTACCAACGTCAATGAACACAGGGTTTCAGCAGGTTTACCAGAAAGGGAGATCACTGCGCAGGTTCAGTGCCCGTACCCAGAACAGAATTTTCCTGATAGACGCCTTGATACATTAGAGCCTCCTGTCCATCGGCAGTATGCAGCTACGCAACAAATATACCATGATGGAAGGGGAGAGTTTCAAACTGGCCAAGATGGCAGTGGAAGTACATCGCAATACCCACACTCAATGCAGAGCCATAGGTCACAGCTCGGGCAAAACCAACATTACAATGATACCTGGCAATTAAGGCAAAATGCATATTGCAGGCCGTCATACGAAAACAGAAATTTTCAATCAGCATTCCCAGAACCGAAGTTGCCACCTTTTACAGGAAAAGAAGAGTGGAACGTTTGGTTCAATCGCTTTGAAGCAGTTGCCAGAAGACGGAATTGGGTCCAAGAGGAAAAGCTAGACAACCTACTACCAAGATTACAAGGCAAGGCTGGAGATTTTGTTTTCTCACAACTTCCTCAGTCAATCCTTTCGAATTACGACGAGCTGGTAAAAGAGTTGAATAGTAGATTCCGGGTAATAGAGACAGAGAGAACATACGCGGCCCGTTTCAGCCAGAGAAGTCAGCGTCAGGACGAGACTGCTGAAGAGTTCGCAGCTGACCTTAAAAGGTTATATGCCAAAGCTTATAAATTTAGAGATGATAGAACGAGGCAAGAGGACCTTGTAAGGCGTTTCCTTGACGGGCTGAAAGACAGCGACGCACGATTCGAGATAGAATACCATAAAGAACCAGCTAACATAGACGAAGCCGTGTACCACGCAGTTAACTTCGTACAGACGAAAAGAAGAAATGCATCAGAAGGGTATGGGGAGAAGAAATTTAAACGTTATGTTAGAAGAACAAGTCAGGATAGCGATCATGAAGATGATGGGTATGATATTCAGAATGAAGTTGCAGAATATGAGCAAGTCATGAGAATACCCACAAAGCGTGAAGAAGAACAGAGAAAGAAGCCACAGAGAGGTGAGCGTAAGGGTGTTGTTACAAAGGAGAATGAGGGAACAGGATATGAGTCGATGAAATCCATTTCAGAGACAAACAAACTTATACAAACTCTGATGGACCAATTGATTGAAATGAAGAAGACATATGAGGCTAAACCTGCAACACAGCAAAGAAGACAACCGGCGAATGGCGGCGTCGTTTGCTATGGTTGTCGGGAAAGATGACATGTAGTAAGGGATTGTCCAGAGAAAAATAAGATGCAGTCAAAGAAAGAAAATCAGCAAGGCAGGGATGAGCCTGCGCAGAGAAAGAAAGAAGACAATAATTTAAACTAGAACAGGCTGTCTCTGGAGGCCACAGAGAAGCCTGCAATAGTAGCAAGGGCCTAATTAAAAGTGAGGCATCACAGAATGATGCCGTTGTTAAATCTATCAAGCACCTAAGGAAGCTGCCTGATGGAGTTTACATCAGGGGGTCAGTTGAAGGTTATCCTGCGTTGCTTACTACAGACACAGGCGCCTCTAAAACTATAATCTCGAAGAGAATATATGAGGCAATGAAGCCTGAGGGTAGACCGCCACTTAGCAAATCCTCTAAACTAATAGGGGCAGGAGGGACCACAATCAATGAAGTAGGAAAGGGTACTTTCAAGCTTCAACTAGGTCCAGTTGAGGTGTCTAATGAAGCAATTGTGGCAGAAATTGACGATGATGGGCTTTTGGGTATAGATCTCTTGCAGAATGGCGAAGATGGACCTACGGATTTGTTAATGAGTAAGGGAGTATTGATGATTTCAGGCAAAGAAGTACCTATCATTCAAATTGGCTTACAAAACAGAATCCGCAAGGTGACAGCCGCAGACCACTATGTAATACCAGCCCAAAGCCTTAGAATTAATTAAAGGGAGATAACTCCAAAATCAAATAAGGGGAGGCAATCATTATTATATGTGAAATACCATGTCAACCTAATATACATTACTATTAAGTTTCCTTACGATATTCAAAAGGGTTACCTTGTTATGGGGTGTACAAATCTAGGCTAAAAAATAATCAAAGGGATACAACTACAAAACTAAGTAAAGAAGAGCAGCCATTCTTGTGTGAGACATGTTATCTTAACCTCATATACATTGATATAAAATTGCATCATGATAACCCAAAGAATAGCCTAGTTATGGAACGCACAAGAATTGCCATACAAACTGCCATAGTCGATTTTTCAAAGGGCTGTAACTCTGCTAAAAATCAGTGGAGCATAACCTCAAAATAATATGCGCTACTCCACATCTCAGTCTTACTATTTACAAAGTGTCAGCTTAATTTGATGAATTTATCCTGAAATGAACATGCTAAAGATTTAAGTAAAGGGCTGTAACTCCGCTAAAAATCATTGGAGGATAAACTCGAAACGATATGCACTGGTCCACATAGTCTTGCTATATATCAAGTTTCAGCTTCATTGGAGGAGTTGTCCTGAAACGACAAGTTAACGCCGGACGGAAGGGCGGAAGGACGCCAGCGCCATAACATAATGCGTCCCGATTTTTTTCAGACAGGCGTATGAGGAGGAAACTCCAAAATAAAATAAGGGGAGTCTATCATTTTTAAATATATGAAATACTATGTTAACCTAATATACATTGCTATTCAGTTTCATCACGATATTCAAAAGGGTTACCTAGTCATGGGGTGTACAAATGCAGTGTAAAAATACTCAAAAGGGCATGACTCAAAACCTAAGTAAAGAGAAGCAACCATTCTTCTATGAGACATGCTGTCGTAACCTCATATACATTGCTATCAAATTTCATCATGATATTCCTAACAGTTGCACAAGAATTGCCATACATTCTCTCACAGTCGATTTTTATCAAAGGGCTGCATCTCTGCTAGAAATCATCGGAGCATAACCTCCAAATAATCTGCGCTTCTGCACATCTAAGTCTTACTATTTACAAAGTTTCAGCTTAAATGGATGAAAATCGTAGGAGGGTGTATCCGGAAATGAACATGCTAAAAGTCTAACTAAAGGGCTGTAACTCCGCTAAAAATCATTGGAGCGTACGCTCGAGAGAAAACTGAACCTAAACGTGTAGGCGTTTCTTTTGATGTCCAGTATACATTGGGTCGCTAGCAAAGTTTACATGATTAGGTGGTTCATTTATTTTGCACGCAACCCAATGTAGTTTATACTTCGATAAACATCAGAAAAACGAAGTTCTTTCCTTATTTAAACCATCGCGACCCAGGCGACGTTTAACAAGATAATTATTTTAAAATCATAATACTTCATCCTTAAAAATAATGACACACTTGTTTTCTTCTTGATAAATTTGTGATGACTTTATGTGTGTGGTATACGTAGAGAGATATTTAACTTGTAGCCATTTCTTGATAATGCATGCGACTGCATTTGGGGGTGGCAGAACCAGGAGCGAAGACGACTTGAAAGAGTCCTACTGACAATCGATTATGGTGTACGGATATTCATCCATGTTTTCCCGCCCTTTTTACAAAGGGAAACAACTTTTGTGACTTCCTGTTTGCTGGCCTGGACGACGAAGCCCTTCAAAATCCGGACCAACTCCTAGAGGAGCAAATTCTTTTATAGTTGACCTCTTTTGAGATGGAAGGCATAATGAAAATAGCAGAGTTGCCTCCCCTGGAAGTAAACCCATTTACGTTCAGGTAAAGCTAGAGTTTGCTGTGCGTGCACTGGGATGTGGGGTTGTTTAGAATTTTTCAGCCTCGTGTTTCGCTTCTTCGATTCATGCTCCTACCTTTCTCTCTCTATATATATAACTATATTAACTTATTTGTTTATCCATTATTTTATTATTTTTTTTATTATTTTATTGAGTTACGGTTGTTGATTCCTTCCTCATCTGGGGCTCAGCTCAAGATGCACGTGTACAACTCGAGTGAGTAAAGTAGGTCGTTACATATATTAGAAGCCATACCTGTAACTAAGTAGACCATGTCATTTTATTGTTGTAAAACACCCAACACATCCTAATGTGGTCGCGCCTTCTCCTCGCCGGTTTTACTGCTATCCGTCTGCTTTGGGACAGGTCCTCATGCGCTCGCTGACAGTCGGACTGTCACCGACCGTATGTGGGGCTGCTCTAGGAGCGGGCGAGTACTGATCGTATCGTGGCTTTGTCGCCATTATATTGTGGTTATATCTTACCAGTCTGCTCCCCATAGGCTTGAACTTAATGCCGAATTAGCACTGCCATCCTTTTATTTTGCTATAACTGTTACTCCCTATTCGTTTATCTCTATTTTAGTCGCTTCCTCGTCATATTTCCTATTACATTATCCCAACGAGTACCCAGGGTTGAAACGACGTTGAACCAACGTTGATTCGACGTCATGACGCAGAATCAGCGTTGGTTGAAGGTTGTTTCTTAGGTGTGTGCTCGATGGATTAATATTGGCTGAACCACCTTTGTATTATTATTTTAGTAGTTACCTCATATGTCATGTTTATATGACCTGAGATAAATAAAAGTTTCTGTCTGTCTGTCTGTCTGGTTATTCGCAAATATGTACGTTCTCAGTGCATTTATAGAAAAGCCCTATGGTGAACTGTTACGAGGCATTGTAGTTTATTAAAGGAATGAATTTCATTTTTCTGATCCTTATCAGAGTATACACAACATTGGGTCGCGTGCAAGGAAACTGAATCACAAAGGGGCTCATGTAAACTTTGCTAGCGACCCTATGTAACACGATAAACACCAGAACAAATAAGTTCATTACTTATATTTACATTCTTTTCTATCTATAAATTGACCACAAATTTGCATTTAAGGGCTACAGTTTAAGCAGAAAAACATTTATACACAGTTTTTCCTGATCAAAGCGGAACATCGTCAATGACGTAATAACGACGTCATAACGTCGCTTAAGTCCAATTAGATTGGAGAACCATGGTTTACGAGGGTTGACCATTAAATAATGGAAACACCCATATATCTCATTAATTATGTGTAAGAATAGTATACCTAAGAGGCAAGCATATTCCATATAATTAAGATACAAAGTACTGTTTAGGAAAATCGTTGCCATAGCAACGATGCCTCAAACTTAGAGGAGTTTAGTCTCTAAATTTTCTCAAATTTTCATGTATATATGCTGCTGATAAGCAACAAAGAATGGATAAAAAGTTTGTGATGGTGTGGTGGCTTGATGCACGTCTCAAATACTAAAAGAAATATTTAGTTATTCATGACTTGCTCTTATACCCAGCAAAAATACAGACCGTGAAAGATTCCGATCGAGCGAAGTGTGACGGTTTTTCTCTGATTTTAAGCCTGAGGGACCAAAATTGTTGCTTCATTGCATTTTAACAGGGAAAGTTTTGGGATAATTGTATAGCAGGAAGGACCAAAATATCTTTCACTTGACAATCGATAAATTAATTTCAGCATAGTACTATTACAGAATAAAATCTCAAAAGCCCCCCAAATCCAATATTTTAACCAATAACCTTGCTTTAATTCATACCAGATTTCAAATCGTTTTCATAAACAACAATTATATATGTGTGTGTGTGTGTGTGTAAAGCCAAAGCCTAACTTAAACGGAAGCTGTTTCTATATTTTCAATTTCTCTTTTAAATATCCTTCATAATACGCATAATATGATCTTTTTACCAAAATGATGTAAAAAATCACACGCCCTTCCCAGCATGAACATGATGTCATGTGTTACTATAGTAACATGTTGAGCTTCCAATTTTAATCATGAACTTTTAAAGCTCAAAAGAGACTCTTTGGTATTACATGAAGTATATAGAGGATCTTGCACGAGTGGTCATTTCATATGAAATTTATTAAACGAGCCTTTGGCGAGTTTCATAAATTTCATATGAAATGACCACGAGTGTAAGATTCTGTTTATCATATTTACCTTTAAAATGGGATTTTAACACCTTCAAACTCAACATTATTTCAATAAGAAAACGCATTGTTGACATGGACGTTGTCAATGACGTTACGTGTACGCGCCAAAGTGTTATTACACGTGTGGTCATACGATTTTATGACACGACGTTATCCACTGAATAACAGCGACGTCATATGATAAACTTATTAGTTTACAGATCTACAAAGGTGTTTCCATTATTTAATGATCATCCCTCGTATGTTGTCATGTAACGTCGCGTGAACCAATGTAGTTATTGAAGTATAAACAACATAACATTATGGTTTACCATAGGGCTTTTCAGATAAATGCACGGATAATGTATTTACTTCAATAACTACATCAGTTCACGCGGTGCCACATGACTTTAAGTGACCTAAAAATAAACCATGATTCTCTTCAATCTGATTGGACTTAGGTGATGTTATGACGTCGATAACGCTGTTCCGCTGATAGTAGAAATACTGCGTATAAGTAGCTTTCTGTTTCAACTGTAGACCCATACGCAAATTTGTGGTCAACAAATAGACAGAAAAGAATGTCAAAGCAATAAACTTATTTTTTCTGGCGTATCGAATTATAAACTACATTGGGTCGCTAGCGGCTTTCGGGGTTTATTACTTTGCACGCGACCCAATGTAGTTTATACGTCGATAAACATCAGAAAATGGAAATTCAGTCCTTAATAAACAATAAAGGAAGAAAAATAAAAGCGTCTTTTGAAGGTTACGGTCACGTTGTGTTAAAAACCATGTTAAAAATGTAAAACAGAGGTGCTAAATAATAATGTAACTTTATGAAAGGTAATGTCACCCCCTCCCCCCCCCCCCCCAAACACACACACACAATTAAAAGAAAGAAAAAGAAAGAAAGAAAAACTCATTGTAAAGTATCATTGAAAGAAACTTTATGGCGTTAATCTCATACTAGCACAACACCTGTTGATGCTTATAGCATAAACAGTAAAACAGATAGGTGCCCTATCCTGTAGGATTTCTGGGGGCCAGCTCGTTCCGTAGGGGACGCTGTCATCACGTGTTAATACGTCTCTTACCTGATGGCTGCGGTTGATATGTTTCTCGGACTCAGTAAGTGTGGCTGACAGAGATGTCCGAATGCCATTTAGCGACGCTAAAGAAGTTAGTGCTTTTACTGACTCAAAATTACAATATTTACATATTTCGTGTAAAATTATCTGACTATTCTGAAACTAAGGCCGACTCTAATACATCATCTTCGCAAGCCAACGGTACTAAGTCCACTTTGATCCTTACGCATGTAAAGAACAAAGTAGACTTAGTATCCTTGGCTTGCAAAAGATGAGCATACATAGGCGATGTGAATCTAAGCGGAGTTTGGCTTCCTTTCTATTGAATTAGTTCGATTTGTTGCAGGTTTTCACCGCAGCGGACATCTTCCTGATGCCTGTGCCTATCGGCTTTCTCGCCCGAGTGTTTTTAAACAGACCAAACAAGAAACATCTTTAAAAAAAGATAATTGTCGAAGATGAAATTCGTTTTTAAACAACAACTTTTTAGTCATGTCAGGATGGATCCACCGCTTCCTGGGTATTATCAGTACTTTTGTAAAGTAAATGTGTCTTGTTCAAGGACAAAACATGAATTCCCGAGTGAGGATCTATGATGAATTTCTGTGGAAGAATTGGTTTGGACTAATATAAATAGGGAAACTGCAGGAGAAAAGTAAAGAAACACGAAAAGAGCTAAATATTTTTATGGCACATTAATCATGAATCTGAATAGTTCTGTACAACCATCGTAAACTTTATACCCGAAGTTACCAAAAAAATAAAAATAAAGTAGTACGAAAGCAAATCGAAAGAATACATTATCGTGATCAGCCTTGGTCGAGTTCGATTACAACTATTGTCTGGCGATAGTATGTCATGGCAGAAGCGGGTCAACTCGGCCTGCTTTCTGTAAGCCTGGGGTCTTCACGGCTCCTGGGTCAACTCGGCCTCTATTCAACTCGTCCGGGTCAATTCGGCTTGCTGTCATTTGCATCCTCGCCCCAACCTACGAAGATGGGCTGCGCCAGGAATGAACGGAAACACAATAAACGAATAGAGTTTGTTGGGTTGGTGATTTAATAAGAAGTCCTTCAAAACAAAATGGTGGACAAAACATGAATTAATATAAAGGGAAACCCAATAATCCCTCAACGGATAACTGCAACTGCAGCTAGACTATGGTAACGGGACGTTCCGGGCCTACAATAAAACAATGGCGCTGGGATAGCCGGACCAAAGTGCAGGGCAATTATATTTTAGTTGTTTCCATAGTGCCGGAGTTTTACGATTGGGGTCCTTTACCCTGTGAGATTTCTGTAGTATAGGGTCGAAATAAGAGCAAGGTTGTTACCATCAGCTAATCATCACAGGTCTCTGAAATGTAAAAATTCCATTTCTGTAGGTGGGGGTTGTGGATACAAATGACTGGCGCATAGATATATAACCATGCGGCACCATGGCCAAAACTGATGTTTTCCTTACTCATTTTCATACAACTTCGATATCCTAGTTTATTTGCCACCAGTAAGATTTAATGGTATGACTGAACTACAAAAATATCGATACCTTACCAGGAACTAGCTGTAACAGGGGGAACACTTATTAAAAGTCTATTAATTCTTAGCTTTTTCTGCCTCATATTTTCATGATTTTACCTGACTTCGTTTGCCCAATTGCTAAGGGAGTGAACTCGTGAGTTTGTGAGTGAGTGAGCGTGTGTGCAATTGAGCGAATGAGTATCAAGATAAGCCTGCATCGAAATAATTCCTTATCTAGAAAATTTTATCGCCGATGCAATGAATTGGTTTCAAAACTCAATGCCAGGTTAAAATCACTTTCACATGAAGGCCTATCAGAACCAGAATTTTATGGTGACTTAGTATACAAATTCAAAAAGATAAGGGGTATGTCTGATTTTTTGTTCAGCTTCGAAAAGTAGTTTTTTTGTTCTCATTGTATTTTGTTCAGTGCTAGCACTAACCATCAAAATCAGGAAGTCATATGACTTCCAAGGTTTGTCATTTGGAAGTCATGCTGACGGACAGACTTGGTTTCTTCCAGAATGTCCATATTTATATTGCTTTCTCCTTCATTAATGGGTGAAATACCATTATTACAACAAATTTAACTCATTATTTAAGTCAATATTCACTTTATAAATGGAAGGTTATGATAAAAAATTGGAAGTCACTGACTTCCTGGCATTCAGTTTTGGAAGTCACAGACCAATTCTTGGGAGTCTCTGACTCCCAAACTTCCACAAGTGGAAGCACTGTTTGTTTCCTTGTAATTTTAGTTAGAAATACATCAGTTGTTGATGAAAGAAAACTGATTTCTTTCATACTAGACCTTTAAATACACGATTGGAAAACTCGAGTGCGCCTGATCTACGGCTGCTCAAACGGGTCATGAAATTCGCAAATACACTTTTCGTCATTCGTTATTATTGAATAAAACACGTCTATCCGCAAATAACGGCGATTAAATTAAAAAGGAAACGAAGCCAAAATAAAGTTTATATTCATAAAACTTCATTTTAAAACTGTTTCTTTTCACAAATGGTAGATTGTGTTTATTATCCCCCATACAATAAAAACCCGGATGCAGGTCATGCATGCTCTGATATGTCTTCGACAAATAAGTTTATTCCTGAAACTTTGTAACAGGCTTTTAACCAGTTTTTGCAAGGTGGACACTTCTGTCTGTATACATTGGATGAGTCCAATTTGTCAATTACCACTTTGAGTCCTGTTTGTCAATTACCACTTTTGTTTCATTTTAAGGAGAACTATCCATTTATCCTATGCAAATTGTGCAGACCCTGATCAGACGCAGCGTTTTGTGGCGTCAGATCTGGGTCTGCAATATTTGCTTATGCCCCTTTTATAGGACACTAGGCACAATTGGATTGAGAGCTTTAAGGCAAGAGATATATAATTTTAATAATAATTAATACCAATTCTCTGTAACCATCGAGAATGGTGGCTCACGCCTAGTCTCAGATTTTTACGAAACTTTCTGAGCATGTTCCTTGTCACTTAAAAAGAAAATATTGAAATACAACTACCTATTTTTTATGGCCCGTTTCCATGGTAACGGGATTTATAATATTTGGCCTGAAATTCTAAAAATATCAGTGAAAATTGACTATTTTTGCACAATTACATCTTCTAAACTTTATATATTTATTGTAAATCGTAAATTGTTCTTTCAAATATTACTCAGGATGAATTCTATAGCGAGCTACTAAAACGAATTCAGTTGACTGTAGAATCACATTTGTGCTTCAAAGGTGGGTGGGGTATCAAGATATTGAAATTCATCGTTTTTCATCATTTTTAACCCAATATTCCAAAGCCCCGCGGGCACTTTGACACATCTGCCCATATTCACTGTTAATAATGGTACTTCATGTTTAACATTATGGAAAAACATGTGTGGGAAGTTACCATCTTCTTATCGTTACCATGGCAACAATTATGTTACCCTTTTAAAAATGAAAAGTGGAAGAATCACATTTAAATAAGTCTTTGTTCATACCACAGCACTTTAATACTGCAATATGTTAGTAGATAAACACAGTTTATTAGTCAGGTCGTTGCTTTACTACAGTTTATTGATTGTGGGCCCAGATGGGAAGGTCTTAAGGGTCTTTTTAGGGGCCCGAACAGGTAAAAATTTGTGCCAAAAATAGGCAACAATCCAAATATGGTTTACCCCCTACCCACTTCTCCTAGCGGGAGTTCTGTAGATTACAGTTTTCTTAAAGCCTGGTATCTTACAAGTATTTTGCAACATGTAAGCCCTCCGGCGATTGTCGGGTTACGCAATAACAGCATGTTACAAACGTTACCTATCAAAAACATAAATAAAATATAAAACTATTGAAACTTACAAAAGTATGGAAGTCACATTCACATGTTTAAAATCATAATATGGTCTATAAGGAGAATCCAGTAGCTAAAAAATTATGCTCTTTGAAAGATCATTTTAGCTGACATGGCGTTACATACGTTACATTTGTCTTTACACTTCATTAAAATTGCTGTTTCCATCCAAAATGATTTATTCTTGTAAGTTTCTCTTTCCGTATTAGACCATAGGTTTGCTTCTGTCTAAAAGGCAATTTATTTATCTTTTCGAATCAGTCAATATTATTATCTTAACTTTTATACTTTGGGAGAAATAGGATGTTGAACACACTACACTCTTAGAAGATATTTCATATATCAATTATCACTTGCTGGGCCACAAGCCATCTATGGTTACCTCCTCCTCGATCCCTCTCCGTAGGAAGTTTATAGATCATGATTTACATAATGCCCAATGTCTTACAATTAGTTTGTATTTTAGCCCTCTGGCAATGGAAGCGCTATGCTGAAACAGTTTGTTAAAAACGTTACCCATCAAAACGGTAAATATAATATGAAAATATTTAAAGTTACAAAAGCATGGAAGTCACATTCACACGTATAGAATTATAATATGTTCTAACATAAGAATACCGTAGCTACACTTTGTGATGTTTTAAAGATCATTTTAGCTTACGTGGCGTTACATACGTGATATTTGTCTTTGCAAATAGATAGATAAATAACACTCCATTAATTGCTGTTTTCATTCAAAGTATTTTCTTCTTGTAAGTTTTCTTTTCCCTATTAGACCTTACTTTTGTTACTGTCTTAAAGACAACTTATTCATCTTTTCACTTCAGCAAATATTATTGTCATATCATTTATACTTTGGGAGAAATGGGCTGTTGAACACAGTACCCACATACAAAATATTCCATATCTTAATTATTTATTGCCTTATAATTCAAATGTTTGAATAACAATATGGGAATTCAAAACAACAGTATAACATAAAATTGCCTCTGTCAGCCTAGCAAAACAGCAATTATGGGTGGGACAATATGTTGAACGCATCTCTATCACTATTTCTGACAGTCCCTTGGCCGTAACTGTCGCTTATAAATGTTGCCTGTAACTTTTTTCTTTAAAATCATATAATTTGAAGATAGAACAGTTTGGTTTTCTTTTGTTAGCAGTTTCTTCATAAAAGAATCTTCGAGTATAAGAAACATACATTCTGGTTTGTTTTTGATCATTAGCTATTACTAGTAGTGATGTAAACTACATTAATGTATAAGATAGTTCATTACAATAATACCAAATTCACTGTCTCTTAGAAAATAAACGCAAATAAATAGTTGCAGCCCTAAAGATCTTGTGTGTACATGGTACATGTATCTTTGAACACTTTCATCAGCTAGTAGACCTTGAGCTGGCCATAGATAGACCCCTCCCCCACACCCCCAGGGGGAGTTTTGTACCCTAATTATTTATAAAACTACATTATATAAGAAACAAAATGACTTATTTTAACCCTCTGTACGTTGGGGCGTTAATGTTTAACTTCAACGTCAATTACGTCTACCCATATTAATATATTCACGTTATAATAGAAAATACGCATTGTCACACACGTGTAAGTATTCACCCTATATAATGTTGGGTTTTGTATGCTGGTACATAAATCGCTGTTTCAAAGTTATTGACATGTCAAAGATACGCTGAAAAATCCGTATAACGTAGCTAACATTGTATTTGACGTTTTTTCCTTCTATGTCTATATACGTCTAATATAAGGAGCAAATTCTAAGAATTGAAGCGTAGAGAAAGCTAAGATCACAAATATGTCTATTTTAATAATCTAATACATAAAAAATAATGTCTTACAACAATAGTCAGCAGTCACAATAAATATGTAATGTATATAACCATAACAAAAATAAGAAAAAAAAAATGATAAAAAACAGAATGAGACTAAATCGCTAAATTGGTGGACTGAAATGTATACATGCTCCATCACTCTTCTTCGAATCATACCCAGCTGAGATAAGTTAGGTAGCACTTAGCAGTGGAAATATTAATTGAGGACAGAATGTATCATTTTTTTAAGAATATAACCTACAAAATGATGAGAAAATCTAGGAAACCTAACATCAGCTGCTGTAGTCTTTCAATAATATTTGCATTACGGTATGTCTTAAGTAGACACTGCTGTGCATGTAAATATGAAGAAACACCAATGTTATGTGTTTTCAAACTTAAAAAAAGAATCGGATAGTGTATATTTGAAAGGCAGTCTAACAGTAACATTACGTTACATGTTTGTAATATGTCTGAGGATAAGCTTTGTGAGTGACCTGTTACAACAATATTAGTTCCCTGGCGGCATAAAGCATTCATTGTTGTAACATTAGCTTACCACTAGTATTCAGATGGTAAATTTAGCTCTTTGAAATGCACAAGGGTTCAGCAAGACGCACATAGATTGTTACAGCTGAAGCAGTTCGACCTTGCCTACTATTCAGTCTCATTTAAAAGTGACTTCATAAAAATGATTTTATTTTTAATTTTATGCATCAAATGAAGTAAGTATAAGTTGATATATGATGTAACTATCACTATTTAGGTTTAGAGTCATAATAGGGATAAAATCAATTTTGCTACCTGTGCTGTTGATTGAGCCAATGAATTGCCCTACATACAAATATGTGACTGTGACTGC
This sequence comes from Ctena decussata, assembly GCA_963989385.1. Lineage (NCBI taxonomy): Eukaryota > Metazoa > Mollusca > Bivalvia > Lucinida > Lucinidae > Ctena > Ctena decussata. The sequence goes on along the minus strand of OZ022504.1, from coordinate 28,432,921 downwards.
CCGGTGAGGCAATCAACAGCAGTATCAACTCGGTTGACCGGCATTAACACCATTATTGCTTTGCTGTCAGTTGCTTCTTCAGCCAACAGCCTCTTTGCACAGTAACGGCTTTGCATAGGTTAGAAAACGTGTGGCTCCTGTGATCATAACTTGCTTGTTAAATTGTTATCTACGTGATCTGTTTACACAGCCCCCATCGAATACATTGCAACATATTAACAATATGAAACTTTAAGGATTACAGAAATGGACATTGTTTATAACGCATACAGCATTCTGTCATCATCCTGTTAAGAGTTCTATTTGTCATTCTGTTGATACAAATATTTAGTTTTAACTATCAATGACTAAAGATCTTACGAAAGACAATTTTCAGTCAGACGTTTTCAATATGTTAGCTTCTTAAATTGTTGTTTGGATACTGCCAAAACGCTGTGTTATCTAACAGCATTTAAAATACTTGGACAAGGATGATTTGATTAACAGTATGATATCATGAATACGCAATATACAGCAATATTTATTGCTAAACAATATGGTTATACAAAGTCATGGAGATGAAATGCAGTAAATTATTTAGGTTAGCCCTTCCTTTGCATGTATAGGTATGCACTTCCTATGTTGTTTGATTATTTGCTGTTCAGAAATATTGTATTACTGGTCAAAGGAATTGAAAATGAAGACTTTATAAACTCTCAATGAATAGTTGTATACGTTACTTGCTCGTTTTTTTTTTGGGTTTTTTTCTCACTATTATGCTGCAAAGTATAATTACAGTGTAGGTGAGTAGATTCTGAATGAGAACAATTAACATTTGCCCATTAATATCTGAACAGCAATGACCAACATTAATATATTTTGTTATTGTAATTTTCCATTTCATTAAGTTGTTAGAGCTCACTGTAACACTGTCCCTGGAAAAATAACAATATTTTTGCCTAACTGAACATATCTATGTGTTCTTTTGTAGATCGATTCGTTAAGCGATGATTTAATATAGCCAGACTTAAAGGAGCAAGAAACAAAAGCATAGAAATATAGATTATCTTAAACAAAGCACTTATACATTGCCATTATATCATGCGTAAGCTGCGAGTTCTCTACTTATGTCTTAAGTATTTCTGATACTATACTCCCAAACTCCTGGCTGACAAATTATTGTTAGGAACTACATGTTAAATGAACTTAATTAAGCAACGTATTAACACTATCATTTAACATTTTCAAATGTATGATTTTTTTTACTGAAACTGAGCAATGTTGTTTCCCTTGGTAACGTAAAATACACGATAGTTTTACACAAGTAAGTATACACTGCCAGCAAGTATTCATGTTAGTTTTGATGCAGAACTGTTTTTGGCTGAAGTCTTCAAACTTCAGATTTACTATTCTTCTTTAGAGTTTTTTAGTGTGCATGTAAAAACTTTCCCAAATCCTGTCAATAAACAAGTTGTACCACATTTTGTATTGTTGATTACTGATTATTTTATAGTTTTATACGAAACAGGCCGAAACTGCTCAAGTTCCGCTCAAGTTTTAACTTTATCAAACTTATTTTAAATCATTTTATTCGAGACCTATATGCAAAATCAATGCTGGCTTTGTTTTTTTTTTTCACTCCTTTTGCATTTTTTCAGCTTTATATAACAAAATTTCATGAATGTTACCATCCTTCAAACTCAACTGTAAAAATTCTAAAAGAAAGATGGCGAGAAGTGTCATTATGAAATACTTTGATTTTTTTTATATAATAACCAAGTAAATAGCAAAACCAGGTTTGCATGTTTAGAATATGTCACGTTTCTAAAAATTACAATTTGAAGTATATAAAGTATACTGTGTTTAATCACGTATACAACACTCCTCATGAATCCCTAAAACTAATCAAGGATAAAAGTGTTGATAGGCCCAAGTACACAAAATATCACAAGAACTGCCGGACTTATATTTGTTATTGTTTTCTATGTGAAAATGAAAAAAAAAAAAACTGATTAGAGGTATAATAATGAACTTATACATTAATGCTATTCACATCACTAATAGAAATAGCTAATGATAAAGAATAGATCAGAATGTATTTTTTTCTAATATTAAAAGATTCTTTAGAAAATTATGGTCTACAAAACTCCCCCTTGGGGTAGGTAAACCATATCTGTCTCACGGCCTATATATTCCAGAAGTGAAATAAGAATTGTGTGTATTTTGAGTGGAAATTTCCCTTCCCCCCCCCCACCCCCCCCCCCACCCCCCACCCCCCACCCCCCTTAGAGGCTTACATAAGTTTGTTCACGGCATACTTAGTTTCCTCCTGTATTCTCATATGCAAAGTTTAAGATTTTGTCAATAAGTGCAACGGTTAAATATGATTGCATTATATTATCTTAAAGATATTTCACATTTTCTATATCCCCCCACCAGCCTCCCCCACTTTTGAGCCCTTTCTGAGCCCCTTTTTCTGTAAAACAAATGGCCTAAGAGCATACACAGTGTCATAATACAACCCATGATATATTCAGAACAGTTTTAAAGCATATTTTAGTGTTGTTAGTGCTGTTTTTCTAGAAATGTAACGAGATATTTTTTAGTTTTGTATTGAAATTTTCACTTTTCGCCCCTTTTGGTGCCCCTGAATGGCCTAAAATTATTTTTTTCACAGTATCTGTTGATTGTTTACACAAAAGTGAAATTAAAATAACAATTCTGACTGTATGAAATTGTTCTTATCACACCATATAGAAATAAATGAATTCTTTTCTAATAATATTGTGTTTTTGTAGTTTTTCAATAGGGGAGGTTTTGTTGCCATTGTTACGACCATATGATGGTAACTTCCCATACATGTTTTTTCGTTTTATGAATTTTTAAATCCCACTGTAAAATTTATTAGTATGCGTATATGTCGGAGTGCCCGCGCAACTTTGGTGTACCAATTCAAAAATGCCTAAAAACAACATTTTTCAGGACCTGCTTACCCCACCCACATTCCATGGTATGTGAGACTACAACAGCAATTCAGTAAGGAAGATATTAAAGCATATTTTTATTTATAAAGGTCTGCATTTTCACAAACAAGACATATTTAGGCCAAATAATGGCAATTTTAACAATACTAAAAGGACTAAAATGTTCAATTTTAAGAAATTGTTGGTTCATTTTTGGCCAAAATCCTTGGGAGCCGTTACCATGGCAACGGAAGTGTGAATGAATGAAACAGCGGTCATTCATTTGTTTTTGTGATACATCTCACACTGTCAGCAAGTTTGAACAAAATCTGAGACCATGCGTGAGCCACCCCTATTATAAAATTCTTGATGATTACAGAGAATTGATATTAATAATTTCGAAAATTCGGTTGGAGTACAAGAGCTGGACTAAACAATTAAGCGTGTTCTATACGGCCGAGGTCTCAATTCAATTCAAACATATTTTATTGCCATCGTACAAACAATAAGTACAATGGGGTTGGGCCACCAGTTCTCACATTGGTTACAGCCCTCTCCCGAGGTCTATACGTATGCTTAAGTACCGCCAAGTTTCTGTTTTGAAATGATAACGTACCTGTAAAGCAACAACGCCGTCTGCGACCTTGTCAGCTGTCCCTGCTTTAGGTGTTGGAATTCTGTAAGTTTAGTTTGCAAAAGGCTAGGAGGATGAGAATAGAATGAAAATGCGTGTATCTATCATTATGGCTGCAAAAGCTCCTCATATTTTTTCAGCAAAGGATATGAAAGTTTAATTTCTACGCCTTTTAAGCGTCAGACCTATCATACCGTCGCTCTGACACCTCGAATCATTTGTTATTTAAGAAAGCAGAGGTTTCTTCCCGGCACTTACTAAATTCAAAACGGAAAGGGGAGATGTATTTAGAACCCTAAGAAGATATAGAACGCATTCTAAAGTCAGATATTATTTTTAACAACAGAAAAGCCTAATAAAATGACCAGCTGCAGGGAGAGAATATGCGGAAGCGGCATTCTTTTTTTTTTTACAATCTCATGACAAATACAAATTTTATATATATTTATAGTCGGACATGTTATAACAGTGAAAACATTAGCAGTATGGATGTTAGCCTGGATATCCAGGTCAAAAATAATTGAATAGTTGAGGGACGGGGAGGGGAGAGAGAGGGAAGGGAGAGTGGGTAATTTTGAATCCGTTACCAGCGTTCTTTGCTTTCTTTAAATGAACTTAAAAGTGCATCATCATCACCGGATTACAGCCACCTCCCCTGTCTACTCAAGTAAAGCTCCTTGTCCATTAATGAATATGTTAACTCCAAAAAGAAAAGCTTTCTCAGCGAGACATAGTTAATCTGGTTAAGGTGTTTTCTGTCTTGATGCCGTATCCATCTACAAGATGGTTTAAGGCAAGGCAACAGTAATTTTGTCAGTACTACGTTCACACGTAGGCGTTGCAGTAGGGTCCAAAAACACATCCCCAGTCCTCTCTTTCATCTTTTACACTAAAATCTGCTTGGGCAACCAGAATATCATCTCAGATGTTTCAACAGATTATGATTTCCTTGAGTTGCTGAAAGAATGCCGTGGACATTCTCACCACATGCGGATGTTGTGCATGACGGTAATACGTGCAAAAGCAACACGCGTGAGCGAAGCTCACGCGCGGACGCGCGAAGCGCGTCCGTGCTGTTTGCACGCCTATAGATAACATGCATCATAAAAAAAAGCTACTTCCACAAAGAGCAAATCCAACACCTTCCATCTCAAAACTTTTGGTCAAATATGGCGGCGCCGTTGGGCTGTTTACATTGGATTTTTCCCGTTTCTTTTATGCAAAGTAACACTGAGCCGAAATCCATCCTCGATCACATGACCTTCCTTGATGAAGTCCCGCTTCTGAGAGAGTGACCAAAGAAAGTTTTCTTCAACATTTATTTCTTTTTGTTCTATTTTTAAAGGCGGTCAATCCAATTTAGAAGTCCAAGTAAGTAAACGGTAACTGATTTAGCTGTGTACCAGCAAAAAGAGGAATAAATAAACAAACAATACGTCATATAAAATCCCTTGTCATTTATCTCGTGCGCCGATTCGATTAGATAAGATATCCGCCATTGTAAGATTCGACGTCGATATTTCGGAAAAGCGACAATTTTAAAGACAGAATGGTCGATGTAGAATGCGAAGGAGATGACATTTCGTGAACAGAAACAAAAATAGATCTACTTCGATTCGATGTGCAATGACTTCCATGCTTAGCCATTCAAATGTCATCCAGTAGTTGTTAATTATCCAAAGCTTGGTATCGATGCATTTTCCTTTAAAAAACTTGCTTCATTTCCCTTTGGGATCGTCAAAGTATGTTTACAAACAGCAGTGACCTTTGTTTTGAAGTGCTTCACGACCAGCTGGTCGTCATGATGACGTCATAAGACAACGCAGGCAGCGCACCATCAACATCTAAGGACTTTTCATAGAATTTGTGACCCGATTTGACAATCTGTTGGCCGAAACAGTCTTGGATTTCTGGGAGCCTATACATCGGGCTTTTGACGTTGAACGAACGTTGATTAAACACTAAGTCAACGTTTGTGTGCCTATAGGGTATGTACCGTTTTGTATGCATGTCGTCCCCATCCCAGGGGCCCACAAATCGGACCAACAACGTTGAATCAACGATGTGTGCCTGTTAGGTATGTAGCCATTTGTATGCATGACATCCCTATTTCGGGAGTCTACATATCGGCAATACAACGTTGAAACAACGTATGTATGCCTGAATGAAATCTACACTGTGTAAGTGATGCCCATTCTGGGAGTCTACACAATTAGGTACATTGAATCAACGTTATGGGCCTGCAGGATATGCACCACCTCATATGCATGACATTCCCATTCTGGAAGCCAACACATCCGACACACAATGTTGAAAAAACGACGTGTGCCTGCAGGGAATACGTACCCCCCTTTGTCCCGGCCCCTTTGTATGCACGACATCCCATTTTGGTACCTACACGTAGGGCACTCAATGATGAATCAACATTGTGTACCTGCAGAGTATGTGACTCTTTGTATGCATGTCACTTCTATTCTGGGAGCCTACACACCGGACACACAACGTTGAATCATCGAAATATGCCTGCAAGATATGTCTCCTTTGTAAGATGACATTCCAATTTTAGGAGCTCGAACATCATTAACTTGTGACGGTTAATGAGCGTTTAATACAACCAGACTTAATGCCGTCATTAACTAATTTGTCGTTAGGGCTTTATGATAGACACTAAACTACTTAGAAGTTATTGCTGCAGATTATCTATCTATCTATCTATCTAGCTATCTATCTATCTATCTATCTATTACGTCTTACCCCCGGTAGGGCACCTGACTCGTAAGTCAGAGGTCCTGGGTTTGAAACCCGGTCTGGCTACATACTTTCGTTTCTCCTTCCGATTCAAGAAGGGCAGTTGTCAGTTACTGGCGAAAGTATGTGCACTTAGTACTGGTTAACCGCTTAGGAGGTCTAAGCCTGCCCAGGAATAGTGTGGTTAGGGTAACTGACCGTCATGACCATAGCTGTTTACCGAGGACGTTAAGCATCAAATTCAATCAATCAATCAATCAATCAATCTTAACCCCCGAGGGGACACAGACGGTGTACTTTTGTACACTCCGATGTTGCAGGATGAAAGCCTACATATATAGCCATGTAGCTATAGTAGGGATCTTTAACCTGCACAGGGGATGACTCCCTGCACAGGGCGCCTCCAGTTAATGTGCCGATCCGAAGGACGGCACACTTGTTAACATCATCCCTGCAAATGATGCTAGAAAAACGCGTTCGGATATAGGAAGACTTCACCCCGGGTGAGGATCGAACCCACGACCTCTGGCTTCAGAGTCAAGTGCACTGACCACTGAGCCACCGCGCTTCTCAGCTTTGTAAAAGAAAAAAAATCTGCTTTTGCACGCATTTAGGTAACACCTATTTCATATTACTGAAAAGAGCTGTATTCAAGCGAATTGAGATTTTATCAGCTAGAGACTGGTTGACAACCCAGGGCTGCCTTCACCATGTCTTTGTGCATTAGAAATCCAAAAATATATTCGTGTCTGTCCGCTACCCTATTTCAGTTTGCCGCATCGCACAGAACCCTATCCGGAATTTAGCTCGACCAGTTAAATTTATGGTGTTGGTTTTTACACCTATTAAAAATTTTGCCCAATGAAATTACTCGAAATATTCAGCCCATTCCAGCTTTGTTTTGACTGACGACGGAGGCACAGCTAAATTTATATTTTTCAGATATTTTGTAAAATTCTCTTGGTTTGGACTAAAGCACTGCTTAATTTAATTGACAATGCCACCAAAGAAAAAGAAGAAGGGGAAGGGAGGAAAAAAGAAGAAAAAGGACGGTAGGAAAATATAGAAATGACAGCGCAAGCACCTGTTCGATGACAAACTGAAAGGACGAGGCAATCATGGGAATATGGAGCTGGCTTCATGCACAGTGTTCCCACTCAAATTTTAAACTGAGGGTTTTTATACCCCCTATCTACTCCCATAATATGAGATATCGGGTATTCTGACGTCCATATTTTATGTTTTTATGCTGATATTTACATTTTTACTTTCATTGAATACCCGATCTCTCATCTACCATTGATGTTTTTCATTTGCATATTTAACCATCAGTTGATGTCGTGGAAAGAAATCGCCTTTAACAAGCCAAACAGACCTGCTTGTGTTTAGTACATGTTAAACCTGTTTAGAGACATACCAATTATCAACTTACCATGAACTGTTAACTTGAAAATTGTGAGAAAGAACGATTAAAATCATCAGAAATGAGATTTCCCGTAACTGGCAATGGCCTGTAAGCCAAACAAATCCCACAATGCAACAGATTCCTAAAGCAAGAATTTTTTTCTTTGGCGAAATAAAATTAATATAGATTTTATTAGAATATTTCATCCCATTGAATATATGTGTGTAAAACAACTACATCTCACATATTTAATGTTTCTTTCCGCACAAATACATATTTGTACAACAAATTACATTGTTAGGTGTTTCTACAGACTGTTTTTATTGTATTTGTTAATTTCGTTCAAAATTATCATTTTTGTATTTACCGACTTTTCTCAAACAAAATGGATGCCAGTGGAAAGTGAAAAACCCTAACAAAAGAATCCAGATCAATCTGACAAAGTGGAGCGATCAAATCGTTGAAGTTTAATGATAATTAACAGCTTATAAATTGATCTTTATTATTCAGATGTTATTTTCTCCAGACTTGATCAAAAGTGTTTGCTCTGGTTTCAAGTAGATGGTAGATAAAACGTCACTCTCCAAGAAATGAAAATGAAAGATAAGATAAGATAAGAAATTTTATTTTGAGACGGCATGACATAAGGCAACAAGAAACATAAGCCCTTAAGGGCTTTTGACCGTCTATAACATAGTTAATCACAGTCTTTGTTTAAATTCAAAGATAGTAGGACTGTAAAAACATATATACACACTGAAACAGTAAAAATTTGCAGATTAATACAGCACAATACTACATAGCAGATTATCATAAATATAAATCTTAAAAAGTCAAGAGCACTAAGAAGTTTTAAGCACATACATCATAAGCTAACATTTGACTAAGATACTAAAACTGTACAAAATAACTATTGTGTTTGGCAAGGGCCTAATCAGAAATTTTGTATGCCACGACATTGTGCTAGATGGTGGCGCTTCGCGAGTGGCAGCTCAATTACTAAACATCAGGCTCCACCCCACCATCCAGCCAATGTGCCAGATCAGACCCCAGACAAACCAAATATATTTTAGATTTCCCTCTGCAGCCTGTCTTTAATCCGAAAGTAAATGCGAAAGAACGAAAAATAATTTATGCATCAAGTGTCCTCGCAGAACATACTTGTAAGCTACAAAACGAGGACCCTTGAGCCGAAAACGAAAGTGGAGAAAAGACAAGAAGCAAATACAGACATGCTAACATCAACTAAAACTAAATAAGGCAACATAAAAAGCAGAACTAATTGCAGAAAATTAAGAAAAAGCAAAGCTCAGAACTAAGAACTAAACTAGCAGAAACATAAATCAAGACGTAGTCATGCATCATTAAAATTGAAACCAGCAGTTTCGTGGAAGCATTATCTACATAAATTACATTTACAATCCCCCCCATTCCAATTAGAGATTAAAGATTTAAACTGATTAAAATTGTTTACTTGTCTAAAATCCTCTGGAAAACTGTTCCACAAAACTGCTGCTGCATATTTAAAACTTTTCTTACCATATCTTGAAGTACGAACCTGTGGGGTCTGTAAAACATTATTATATCTAAAATTATAAGAAGTACAATCTCTCAATTTGATCATATCAGATAAGACAGGGGGTGACATATCATTTAAAATCCTAAAAGTTTCAAGAGCCATTGTTTTAAGTCTTCTAATTTATGAAGTGACGGTATGTTTGCTAAAACTAAAAGTTCATCATAGGTTGAGGTAAAATCATCATAAACAAATCTTAGTGCACGTTCTTGAATTTTTTCTAATTTTCTTGAGTTCTTTTCTGTGCAAAAATGCCATGCCAGCGGACAATAATTAAAATTAGATAAAATAAATGTATGAAAAATTGTAAGTCTATTAAGTTTAGATAAAAATGGACTCAATCTCTTTAAGACATTCAGCTGCTGACCTGCCTTACGACATAAATTACTAATATGCTGATCAAAATTTAATTGATAATCAATATCTATGCCCAAAAGCTTTACAATTTCTTCACATTTAATATTACTACCTGAAACTTTAAGAGTAAGATTTCTTTTAAATGTTTTGTTGCCTACTGCAATAGCTTGAAATTTGTCGGGATTGGCCTGCATGCAATTTCTGTCAAACCAGTCAATCAATGTTTCACTTTCTGACTCTAAAGTTTGAGTCAAGCAGTTTAAATCAGGTGAACTAAAAGATAAGGTATTATCGTCTGCATAATTGTATAAGGTTCCATTTTTAATAAAATAAAATATATCATTAATAAAAATATTAAAAAGCAGAGGTCCTAAAATCGAGCCTTGAGGAACCCCTTTTCTTAATTCAGACCAACTGCTGACGATATTATTTAGTTTGATTTGTTGCTTTCGGCTAGACAAGTAACTATTTTAAAGATTTACAGAACTGTCATCAAGGCCATATGCCGACAATTTAGAGAGTAGAATGTCATGAGGTAACCAGTCGAAAGCCTTAGAGAGGTCCATGAGAACAGCTGCTACATAATCATTTCTATCTAAAGCAGTTCTCCAGTCCTCTAGCAATCTTAGCAAAGTTGTCTGACAGCCATGACCTTTCCTAAATGCGCATAGGTACTGATTAAAAATGTTTTCAAAGTATTGACTAAGTTGCTCAAAGAGAGTTTTTTCAAACAATTTTGATATAGCCGGCAAGATACTTACTGGTCTATAATTAGCTTTATCCATAGGGTCATTTTTCTTATGAAGGGGGGACACTTGGGCCAATTTTAGTTTGTCAGGAAAGGTTTGTGTCTGAACGGTCAAGTTTATTAAGCTGGCCAGAGGAAGTAGAAATGAAAATGTCAGAATAAAAATAGGAATAATAAAATGAAATATTAAATAAGAGAGTGGCAAGTTTTATGTTAAAGAACTAACCCCCTATCTATAGAATTTGCGGGTATGAAGTAAAATTTACGGGTATGACTTTTTTTTCCGAAAAAGTTATGGGCCGAAATGAACATGGGCCGAAATGACCCGGAATCCTTGGTCCGCTTCTTTTGCAAACACTAAAGTGCTGATGTGTTTCCAATTGAAGCCTGAAAAAACGAAGAAAACGGCTGTCATGCCTTTTTCCAGTCCTCGTTTTATCCAATATTAATCATTTGATGGATTCCTTGCCAAATGAAAAATAGAAAGTGCCGTTTCCAAACAGAAACAGCGAAAATAAACGCAAAAATACGGACAAATTCTGCCGGCCATTATGACAGTTCTAGTGCGCAACATGACCGCACATGTCATTAATATTCATGCAGCCGATTAGTGGTAGTGTTTTCCAATAATGAATTTGATTGGCCGTAGAACGGGTGTGACGGACGTGAATGAAAGCATGGTATCTTACTACGGCCCGCATTTCAGATCAAAACAGCGACTTCTGACTCTCTTCTCGGCTACAAAAATCATCTGGCCTGGCAGACTCACAATAGAATGAAGAAAAATGATGATTTTTTATATTTTTGAGAGAAACATATGCGCGTGAATGCACGTTCTTGCCCCAAAATTTATGCGTGATTAGAAAGATTTCCGCGTGATTCACGCACAATTCTACGTGAATGGGAACACTGATGCATATAGGTTAACGTAGTATTTCAGCGAATTATCAGATATTACAGCCCCGCCACAAATAAAAGTTGACTGGCCTTTTTGAAAGAAGTGTGGGGGAGAGCACAAGAGGGGGAGTTCACCTTCTCTAAAGAGTGCATGAGTGAACTCTGGTTTAACATCCCACAAACAACTAGGTCATATGGAGATGGGACCTTGGTTAAAAGGACCATCCAAAAAACCAGAGAAGCAGCAGCGGTGGATCAATTTTGCGATCCCTGGATTGATAGTGCAGCCTCTTATCCAATACACTACTGCCGCTCTGAAAGGGGTGGGGGGGGGGGGGGCAGGGGGGGGGGGGGGGGGGGGCGGCACAAGAGGGACATTTAAAGACATATGAATATACATTTAAGTGATATCCTGTTGTTGAATATATTTTCTTCTTGTATGGAATTTCATCATTAATAAGCTGTAATACATACATTTCAGATGCTACTCTTGAGCTTGAAGACAAATATAAAAGAACAGTGGATGAGATTGAGGCTCTTAAAGACCACCTTGGTAAGACAACAAAATAGGTTTTATTTCCCACTCCTCAACAACCCTAAAAAATTTAGATGCATCTTACAAGGTAGATCTCAGAGAACACCTTGGTATGACTATGGCAGGTTTTAATTCCCACTCCAAAACAACCCCCAGAATCTAGATCTCTTAAACAAAAAATTATGGGATTCCAGCTGAATCATTTTCATGAAGACTTAATCCATTTATACCTGTTGGAATGCTCTATCCTTATCAAATGGATGAGTCAACTTGTCAATTATGGGGTGTCTGTTTATCATTTTTATTTTGTTTTTAGGAGAAATGCCTATTTGTCTGATGCAAACAGTGTAGACACACTGAGACACCACATGTTCTGGATCTGCACTGTTTGCTTATGTCCCATTTATGGGACAGTAGGCATTAATGGGTTAATCCAAAGACATTCATTTTGTTCAGGGCTCTCACACCCCTTTTTGGGAATGGGGCCGGGGCTTTTCGAATTGGGAAAAATAGCGTTGTTTTTGTCTAAGTACATCAAAAAGTATTTAAACTTTTCAGCAATACGCAAGGAGCTGTCCCGGCGAGCTACAGGACTATCAGATGAAATTCGCAATAAAATGAAAGAGACAGAAAAAAGTCTTGAGGAACATAAGAGTGACCAGAAAGCCATCAATGCAGGTAAGCAGTGTACTGATCAGAAAGCTATCCATGCAGGTAAGCAATACAATAACCAGAAACAATCAATGCAGGTAAACAGTATACTGACCAGAAAGCCATCAGTGCAGGTAATCAGTACACTGACCAGAAAGCAATCAGTGCAGGTAAGCAGTACACTGACCAGAAAGTCATCAATGAAGGTAATCAGTACACTGACCAGAAAGCAATCAATGCAGGTAAGCAGTACACTGACCATAAAAGCAATCAACACAGGTAATCAGTGCACAGCACAGGTAATCAGTGCACTGACCAGAAAGCTATCAATGAAGGTTAGCAGTACACTGACAAGAAAGCCATCAAGGCAGGTGATCATTACACTGACCAGAAAGCAGTCAATGCAGGTAAGCTTTATACTGACCAGAAAGCCATCAATGCAGGTATGCAGTATGTTGACCAGAAAAGAAAGCAGTCAATGCAGGTAAGCTGTATACTGACCAGAAACTGAGAAAGTATACTGACCAGAAAGCCATCAATGCAAGTAAGCAGTACACTGTCCATAAAGCAGTCAGTGCAGATAAGCAGTACAATGTCACATCTGTAGTTTAAGGTGAACGAGATTACTTTCAGGAGAGTTCTTACCGAGAAGAATGTGCCTCTCACTTAATATTATTCTACATTCATTATTAAAATGAAGGACAGAGAAAAGGTCTGGATGATCATATGAGTGACTAGAAAGCCATCAATGCAGGTAAACACACAGACTGCATTGATGGCTTTCCACTGACTAGAAAGCCATCAATACAGTAAGCAGTACGCTATCACATCTGCAGTTTGAGATGAATGTGATCACCTCTATGATTTTTGCCATTTTTACAGAGGAGCCAACTTTTGTGATTTCTTGTTTATTTCCTGTGTGTCAAAGCCCTTCCAGAATGGGGTCTACTCTTTAAGTGCTCTCATAGAAGCAAACTCTTTCCTTTAGTAGACAATTTGAGAAGGGAGGCAAAACTGAAAATGGTTGAGTTACTTCCCCTGAAAGTGTAACCATTCACCTTAACATGAGTGGGATCACTTCCAAGGAAGTCAGTTCTAGAGTCTCGATTTTACGGAGCTACATTATATCAATGTACAATACTGACACTCGGTACAATGTCACATCTGCAATGTGTCCTAAAAATTCTAAAAATTGGGACATGTAATATAATAACCATGATTGTTTTAAAAATGGAACAGTTTTGCTTAACCCTATTGCACTCAAAACAGCCAAAACTCTTTGGAGTTTTGGCTGTTCTGAGTGCAATAGGGTTAAATACTGTGCTATAATGTGTCTAAAAGATATAGTTGGAATGGCAAATATTGTAGACCCTGATCACAGCAATCTGGTCTGGGTCTGCACTGTTTACAGTATGAGACATTGAAATGTGATTCAGTATAATCAACTTAAATGTGACCATAAACACATTTTGCCTATCAAGGCATTGGCATTGGGTATGATATACTGTACTGTCAAGCGACCAAACAAAAGTGATATTGACAGACAGAACTGCAGAGGTCAAAATTGGTACTCGTTAGCTGACATCACATCTAATAATTACTGATAATTATCCACTATAATGTCACATCTGCAATTTCTTGAAGCAGGTTTGTACTACATTGTCGCATAATGCAATGCAAGTTTTAAAGGTAGGCTCCTGGGCTAGTGATGTCAATTATGTCCACAAAATAATTTCGTCTTTTTCTGAGCAGTATTGAATTCTCTTATTTTTCTGAATTTGTTGCTACTGAGAAACTCGTCAAATGTTGAAGAAAATAGTCGTTTTCCCTTTTGGTTTATTTTCTTTCGTTGGAATTCCAGTTCTAAAAATAACTATGTTTATTATGTCTATAAGTGCGCAATTTCTGATGCCATTCTCCAAAGGTCAATTTTCTCTTGAAGTGATCTCTCCTAGAGGTCCTGGCAGGGCGGATGGGTTAGAACTATCCCAAAATGCAATGCAGCATGACATCAGCTGCGTTATCTATTTTTGGCGCGAACTAAAAATAGCGCTAACTGGTGTGCTAAGCAGAGTTAGGAAATCCCTTGCAAAACAACTTTTCTAATATTTTTTTGATTTACACTTTTTCGTGAAACTTATTAATTCCCTTTTACAAGTGCTTTCCAACAACTTGGATGAAAGTTCATCAAGATTATGATGCATTCCAAAGTACAGGAACCTACCTTTATAAGCTGGTATATAGAATATTGTCACATTCATAAACTCTTCATGCAGGCATGCCCTACACAGTGTCCTATTTAAACATCATACATTTTCCATGATTACCAACGGTAAACATCCAGGCGCCTTAATTTCTTAACACTTGAAGCGCCCGAAATGAAAGAGTTCACAGTGTAGATCCAGATGAGGTGAATCATCATGAGCTGCCCCATCTGGATCTACACTATTAGCCCTCAAGTCATTGAATTCTCAATAATAATGATATAGCTTGGAGGAAACATATTTGAAATTTTGTGGATGTAAATTTTTCATCTGCTTTTTTTAGCTCACCTGAGCCAGCGGCTCCGGGGGAGCTTATAGGATGGTAAGGCTCCGTTGTCCGTCGTCCGTCCATCCGTCGTCCGTCCACATTTTCAAACAACTTCTCCTCTGAAACCGCTAGGCCGATTGTAACCAAATTTCATATAGAGCCTCCTGGGACCTTAGGAACGAAAAGTTGTTCAAACGGTCCTGGTCACATGACCAACATGGCCGCCATGCCCATATATGGTAAAAACCTGAAAAAATCTTCTTCTCCAGAACCAATAGGGCGATGGCCTTGAAACTTGGTATGTAGCATTGGGTACACGAGTACTACCAAGATTGTTCAAATTATGACCTTGGGTTGACCTTGATCTTTTTTTACGGTAAGGTCAAATTTGCTTCCTTATGCTTTTATATGGCAAAATGCTGCAACATAAGATATCTTGGAAACTGTTGAATATTTTGGCCTAAAAATTGGTACATACAGTCATCTTAATGACTACATGAAGATTTATTAGTTCAAGAGGTCAAGGTCATTCTTTGACCTTTGACCCAGAACTCTCATATTTTGACAATATCAAACAATCTCCTCAAAAACAACTAGGCCAGTTGTAATTAAATTGCATATAGATCCTCCAGGGGTTGAGGGAATGAAAATTTGTTCATACAGTCCAGGTCACATGACCAACATGGCCACCACGCCCATATATGGTAAAAACCTTTAAAAATCTTCTTCTCCAGAACCAGTAGACCGATGGCCTTGAAACTCGGTATGTAGCATTGGGTACTCAAGTGCTATCAAGATTGTTCAAACTATGACCCTGGGTTGACCTTGCCCTTTTTTACGGCAAGGTCAAATATCGGAAAATGCTAGCACATGAGATTTCATGGTAAGTTGTGAAGATTTTGGCCTGAAAATTGGTATATACAATCATCTTAATGAGTACATGAAGATATGTGAGTACAAGAGGTCAAGGTCATTCTTTGACCTTTGACCCAGAAATCTCAATTCCAAAGAATCTGCTCTAAAACCACTGGGCCAATTGAAACCAAATTTCATATAGAGCCTCGAGGGGTTGAGGGAATGAAAAAATTTTCTAACGCTCCTGGACACATGACCAACATGGCCGCCATGCCCATATATGGTAAATACCTTTATAAATCTTCTTCTCCAGAACCAATTGACCGATGGCCTTGAGACTTTGTATGTAGCATTGGGTACTTGAGTACTATCAAGATTGTTCAAATTATGACCTTGTGTTGACCTTGACCTTTCACAGCAAGGTCAAATATGGGAAAATGGTAGAACATAAGATTTCATGGAAAGTTTTGAAGATTTTGGCCTGAAAATTGGTATATACAGTTGTCTTAATGAGTTCATGAAGAATTATGAGTACAAGAGGTCAAGGTCATTTTTTTACCTTTGATCCAGATCGCTCATATTTTGACATTTTCAACCATTTCCTCAAAAGCCAAAGGGCCAATTGTGAACACATTTCATATAGAGCCTCCAGGGGTTGATTGAATGAAAAATTTGTTCAAACGGTCCAGGTCACATGACCAACTTGGCTGCCATTACCACTTATGGTATAAATCTTTAATATTTTTCTTCTCCAGATCCAATACACCTATGGCCTTGAAACTTGGTAAATAGCATGGAGTACTAGAGTACCAACAAGACTGTTCAAATGGTAACCTTGGGTTAACCTTGACCTTTTTTGCGGCGTGGTCAAATATGGGAAAATGCTAGAACATAAGATTTCATGGAAAGTTTTGAAGATTTTGGCATTAAAATGGTATATATGGGTGTCTTAATGAGAACATGAAGATTTATGAGTACAAGTGGTCATGGTCATTCTTTGACTTTTGACCCAAAACTCATATTTTGACAATTTCATACATGATAAGTAAAAGCCACCTTGCCAATTGTGCAGGTGAGCGATTCAGGGCCTCATGGCCCTCTTGTTGGCATTTAATGTTCAGCCAGCTGCTCACTTGATTTCATAAAATTTGGAACAAAAAAAAAAAAGCATCAAGATTTTACTACCAGGTGTTGTTTCAAAATTGCTGGCAGAATAGCTAGGACACAGTGCAGATGCTGATCAGAGTTTTCATGCTTATTTGTGTCTATACTGTTTGCTCTAGCCAAGTTTTCTAAATATTAAGGTGTATCGGTACACCTCCATATCTTCAGCCATTTTTACAAAGGGAAAAAGACTTTTTGTAACTTCCTGCTTGTTTCTCTGGATGAGGTAGACCTTTCAAAGAGGGTCCATTCTTAAAGGAAAGAATTTGCTCCTAAGGGAGCAAATTCCTTCCTTTAAGAGTTGACTCCAATTGAGAAGGGAGGCAAAAATCAAAATGACAGAGTTGCTTCCCCTTAAAGTTCATACTTTCACCCTAAGGGTAAGGCCTTCCTGAATGACCGGTTCTTGCAACATGCAGTTTGTAAAATTAGGGGATAACTGTACTCAAAATTGTCATTTGGGAAGTTACACGTAAATAGTCGGTTTTATGGTTGGAAATTTCGTTTTCCTGCGACACGCCTACACAATTTGTGACCATAAAACAGACAATTTACCTCCCCAAATGACAATTTTTAATACAGTTATCCCCATTATTATGCACTTTTTGCATTTCACCTCTAAAAGAGTGCTAC
Organism: Ctena decussata; assembly: GCA_963989385.1. Lineage (NCBI taxonomy): Eukaryota > Metazoa > Mollusca > Bivalvia > Lucinida > Lucinidae > Ctena > Ctena decussata. The sequence goes on along the minus strand of OZ022504.1, from coordinate 28,415,244 downwards.
TTTGCACCCATAGCAAACACTTTCAGTGACGTAAAACCAGACGTCAGCCAAAGAGAAGCGACATTAGGTAATGATGTCAGGTTGCCGACATTATATCGCAGGATATACTGTCGCAAATTTTTTATGTTATCCAGACAGACGTTGCTTTACATACGTTAGTGCATTAGAATTTTGTTATAACTTCAGATATGACTCGTCAGTATAAGACAATGCAGACAGAGATGGGGTTGAGGATTCACAAACTAGAAACAGATTTACTTCGTACAAGAGGACAGTTAGGTAATTTTACAATAAAAATGCCTGTTTGAAACTACAGTAGGTCTGGCCCTACCATAAACAGGCTTTTTTCTGCCTTTCCACCCCTGTACTTGTTTTAATTGCTATATTTGAATTTGATCGTTTTATGCTTTGGTCTCTGAAGACAGGCTTCTGTTTGAAAGAAGTCTTATAATGGCCTTTAGGCAATTCTTTTAGAGGTCAAAAGACATGTGGCTCTACAGAAGAATAAAAAGATACTCTCTTCAATTTCTCTAGGTGGAATGTACATGTACATGAATTTTGATCTCTAAGAACCAATAGCGTATGTGTGTATGGTAACACACTACTGAGTTTTTTAGCATATCAGAACTGAAATGTTTCCAAGACATAAGGGAACATCCCCAAATTACTGACAAAACAAGTTTTATACTACATCAGTATTGCAGTATTGCTAAATTCTTTTACATTGAATTCAAGATGCAGTCTGAGCAGGCCAGGGTTAACATTACTGAATTCCTGATGCAGTCTATGCAAGGCTAGGGTTAACATTACTGAATTCCTGATACAGTCTATGCAAGGCCAGGGTTAACATTACTGAATTCCTGATTTAGTCTATGCAAGGCTAGGTTAACATTGCTGAATTCCTGATGCAGTCTATGTAAGGCTAGGTTAACATTGCTGAATTTCTGAAGTAGTCTATGCAAGGCTAGGTTAACATTCAGTGATTTTTTTCTCTATATCAATGGTGCCCATAAAAGGCACCAGTCCCAATTCAAAATAATATTTTTTTTTCCCAACTGCAAGTTGAAAAATTTCCAATTGCAGAAAAATTTCCAAGGGCTGTTGTACAAGCAAAAATTTACTTGCTTGCTTAAGATAACTGGCAGATATACAGCTATAATTGAATGTAAATATTATATATTCAGTATCATGTCCCCTGTCCCACCACTTGAGGCTAAATAAAAGTGTTTCTGAAATTCCAATGGTTAGGAGAAAACGACACAATTTTTCCCAATTCCGTGGGCACCGGCACCATTCCCAAAATAGTGAAAAAAATCACTGACATTGCTGAATTCCTGATGCAGTCTTTGTAAGGCTAGGTTAACATTGCTGCATTTCTGAAGCAGTCTGTGCAAGGCTAGGTTAACATTGCCCAATTCCTGAGGTAGCTAGTCTATGCAAGCTAGCTATGTTAACATTGCTGAATTCCTGATGCAGTCTATGCAAGGCTAGATTAACATTGCTGAATTTGTTGCAGCATGTACAGGTTCCAGTTAACATTCATATAGCTGCCTGTACATGCTGTGGTTAACATTGCGAGTGGTTGTTGTAATCAGTACTACAGTACAGCCGTCGACATCTTACTATCAATCGCTACGCGTCGTGACGTGTAGTGGAGCGTGAAAAAGATTAAATCCCACGCTGTTCCCTCGATATTCCCGCGCTATTTCCACGCCTCGCCGCGCCACTCCACGCCCGCTTCGCTCCTCGCCGCGCAGCGTGGGAGCGGCGTGGGAATATTTCGCGCCTATCTAGACGCGGCGCGATTGCTCCGCGACGACTGGCGACCACGCCTCTAGCGATGTTTGAAATGTGTGCAGTCATACATGTAGTGAACTTTTACACAAGTCGTGTGTGTAGTTTTACCCCGATGATGTAGATATATAAAAATATTAAAACAAAATACACCCGCCGATCTCGCATCACGCCGAAATTTTCATCTTTTCAGCGCTAGTTTCTTGTGACTTTTGCAAGTGTTTTTGGGAGTCTTTCGCGCGAAGGTTTCAAGCTTCATGCATGATATTTGCGGTACTCACGCGGGATGGGATGCGAGAAACTTCGTGCTTCTGTAGAAGATCGATGTGTTACCATTCTCCCGAAAATGATAAAAGCTCTGTTATTCATTCAACTTATTTCATTCAATTTAAATGATGCAAGCTTTATGAAGTTTTGGCAGTTTTTGCAATAAAAGTAAATAGGGCCTAGGCACCCTTAGAAAGTGAATTTCTATAATTTCAAGCACAAGTTTGGGACATCGTTTTTTTTCTACTAATCTCCACTATTATAACTTCCAAGACTAAAAACTCTCTCAAAAAATCTCTGCTTTAGGACTTTGGCCCCGCCGCAGCTGTATTAGTACTAAATGGTGGTTATTTTGGCGGGAATCTGCATGTGCGTTAACGCACGTGCGTTAACGCGCGGGCGACTCTTAGTATTTGAGTCGGGCTATTTGTTTTCCGGTATTTTGCGCCGCGCCGTGCAGTCGGAAAAGGTGCTTTGAACTGAGTACGAACAGCGAAGACCCAGATCAGCTTACACTGTGTAATCTGATCAGCGCCCTCTGTATCTGCATTGTTTGTTGATCCCGAGGAGTCTGTACATATTTACATAACCGAAAACGATCGAGTTTATGAGAATGTGGGGTGCGCAGGTTGAACTGAGTCTACTTTCCCTATTTAGTGGAAATGTGCATGCGCGCTTAAGCGCGTGCGGTATTGTGTACTTTCTTTCTTCCTGTCTTTCTTCTCTTTTTTTTCTTTTTAAGTTTTTGATAATGATGCATGAACGGGAGATGAGAAACCGGGGTTGCAAAAAGAAATTGTCGGAAAGACATGAAAAACGTTCTGACAAAATCTGTCAAACGCAGAGCACCAACCAGCCTATGCACACGCATGGTATGTGCATTCAAAGTTTGCAGGAGCGTTAAGACAGACCACTGGCATAATTGCCACGAGTCCTTCATTTGACCATGTGCAGCTCCCAATTAAATTTATGCTTCGAGTTTACGACTTTACTCGCATGTGCAGTAATATAAATCAGCCCGCGTTTCAAATGGACGTTAAAACACATCCGATCAGCGAACATACATATGAGCCGCGACACGAGAAAACCAACAATGTGGTTGTGTGCCCAGCGCAGACTCAGATCAGCATGGGCATCCGCCTTGTCTGATCAGTCTTCGCTGCCCGCGTGGAGGTACCTGAGACCCTTGGCTATCTTTTAAGATCCCTGCGAAGACACTAATTGGACTGGGCGGGTCCCCATGCTGATCTGAGCCTGCGCTGTGCCCACAACCACTTTGTTGGTTTTCTCGTGTCGCGGCTCAATTATCATACCATGTGCATTTACAAACATTCACAATGATTATTATGTGGTTCGCAGATGTAGAACACTGTCTCGTTATTTTCGACGTATGGGCCTAGGGTAGATTGCGCTCATGTGCAGTCTACTAGTAGTTGGAGCATTCACAGTTTGTCAAGAGAATATAAACCAAAAGGCATACTTTGCAAAATCATTATCATTTACGTGCGCAGACTGGTCTAAGGCTTTGCGGTTCGCAGATGTAATACGATGCCTTTTTCAGATAATGATTATTTCGAGGTATGGGTACTACTGCGCATGCCTAGAGTAGATTGCGCTCATGCGCAGTCTGGTTTTGGCATTCACACTTCGTCCATAGATGTAATAACTCCTACATGTATGTGTCTGGAGCTGAGCGCTGGTCTGGTAAGAGGCATCAGTAGCGAGAAATCGCAGAAAGAAAAAAAGAAAAGACGACAAACACACCGTTCTTTTCCTGCAAATAAGAATTATACGTACAAAAGTGCCAATTACAGAATCTTGAAGAAATTATATTTAGCAAGACTAAACAAGAGGGCCAAGTGGCCCTGAATCGCTCACCTGAGCAAAAAGGTTAAAGGTCAAACTAGGGTTATAATTTGAACAAACCTGATAGTTTGCAACCATTTCCAAATGGTTCTGAAGAAGAAGATTTTTGAATGTTTTTCTATGTATTGCTATGGTTCAAACCCTGGAGCCCCTGGGGCAGGGCTATTTTGGACCCTGGGGCCATCATTTGAATAATCTTGGTAAAGGACCACTAGGCAATGCTAAAAGCTAAGTTTCAAGCCTCTGAGCCAAGTGGTTCTGAAGCAGAAGATTTCTGAATATTTTTTAATGTATTTCTATGGTTCAAACCCAGGACCCCCTGGGGCGGGGCCATTTTTGACCCTGGCACCATCATTTGAACAAACTTGGTAAGGGGCCACTAGGCAATGCATCATACAAAATTTCAAGCATCTGCACTAAGGGGTTCTGGAGAAGAAGGTTTTTAAGTACATTTTAATTTCGAACCCAAGACTGCCTGCCCCAGGGCCATTTTGGATTCCAGGGCCACCATTTACATAAACTTTGTAGGAGTCCACCAGGCAATGCATCATACCAAATTACAAGCATCTGAGCCAAGTGGTTCTGAAGAAGAAGATTTTTTAATAGTTTCCTATGTATTTCAATGGCTCAAACTCAGGACTCCCTGTCGCAGGGCCATTTTGGACCATGGGGCCATCATTTGAACAAACTTGATAAAGGACAACAAGGCAATGCATCATACCAATCTTCAAGCATCTGAGCCAAGTGGTTCTGAAGAAGAAGATTTTTTAATATTTTTCTATGTAGTTCTATGGTTCAAACCCAGGACCCCCTGGGGCAGGGCCATTTTAGACCCTGGGGTCATCATTTGAACAAACTTGGTAAAAGACTACTAGGCAAAGCTACATACCAAATTTCAAGCATCTGAGCCAAGTGGTTCTGAAGAAGAAGATTTTTCAATATTTTTCTATATATTTCTATGGTTCAAACCTAGGACTCCCAGTTGCAGGGCCATTTTGGACCCTGGGGCCACCATTTAAACAAACTTGGTAAAGGACTACTAGGCAATGCTACATGCCAAATTTCAAGCATATGAACCTTGCGGTTCTCAAGTAGAAAATTTTTGAATATTTTTCTATGGTTCAAACCTGGGACTCCCTGCCCCGGGGCCATTTTGGACCCTGGGGCGCCCATTTGAACAAACTTCGTAGAGGACCACTAGGCAATGTTACATACCAAATTTCAAGCATCTGAGGCAAGCAGTTCTGGTGTAGAAGTTATCTAAGTATTTTTTTAGTTTCGAACACAAGACCCCCTGCCCCAGGGCCATTTTGGACCCTGGGGCCACCATTTGAACAAAGTGGTAGAGGATCACTAGGCAATTCTACAGACCAAATTTCAAGCATCTGAGCTATGCAAATCTGGAGAAGAAGATTTTTGAGTAATTTTTAGTTTCGAACCCAAGACCCCCTGCCCCAGGGCCATTTTGAACCCTGGGGCCACCATTTGAACAAACTTGATAGAGGACCATTAGGCAATTCTACAGACCAAATTTCAAGCATCTGAGCCAAGCAGTTCTGGAGCAGAAGATTTTTAAGTAATTTTTAGTTTCAAACCCAAGATCCCCTGCCCCAGGGCCATTTTGGACCCTGGGGCCACCATTTGAACAAACTTGGTAGAGGACCACTAGGCAATGCTACATACCAAATTTCAAGCATCTGAGCCAAGCAGTTCTGGAGCAGAAGATTTTTAAGTAATTTTTAGTTTCGAACCCAAGACCCCCTGCCCCAGGGCCATTTTGGACCCTGGGGCCACCATTTGAACAAACTTGGTAGAGGACCACTAGACAATGCTTCATACCAAATATCAAAGCCCTAGGCCTAGCGGTTTCAGAGAAGATGTCATTAAAGCAAATTGTTGACGACGGACGACGGACGACGCACAACGGACGACGGACACTGGGTGATCACAATAGCTCACCCTGAGCCTATGGCTCAGGTGAGCTAAAAAGGGGTTTTGTACGTGCGCATGATAATCTGTATCTGCGCAGCTCTTTTTATATACCGTAATCATTTTAAATACTGTGACAATTTAACCAGTTACTCTATGGGTCCTAACTTGAAGAACACTTATGATTAAATGGGATGACACCTTGCCTAAGGCGCAGTGTGATCAGGATCTACGCTCTTCGCTTAGACTCTTTTACCCCAGTATTTAGAGTAATTACGTGCAAGTCAGATACTTTGTGTAGCAAAACACGTGGCGACAATAGTGTGCGTGTTCGTGCGTGTTTGTCTTAGTCCATCTCGGTGCACTTTTAAAAACCCATAAATTGGCAAAGGTCCGGATCAACTAAAGGCACGCCACATTTAATAGTTGATGAAAAAAAAAATCATAATGATTGACGTATACATGTATATATATATATATGCTGATCTGGCTTGTCCTAATTTCTACTACAATAGGAGGCTCAGGATGTCAAAAAGGGTCCGACGATAAGTCGATTTTTGTGCTGGCCGACCATAAATACTCAAAGCAGTCAGCTGCCTGCACGGACCGACCCGAATCCTCACTTTGTACATGATGTAGAATCGTTTCCATTTGTTTCCTTCTGTGTGTTTATATCGTGCGCATTTACCTGTTGTGTATCTTCACTGATGATTTGAGCATGTGCAGATTTCCGCAGTCTGGAGAGTATGAAAGAGATTCCAAGTTTTTTTTCACGGGTAAATGGGGGAGAAAGAGAAAGAGAGAGGGGGTTCTGAAGCTGACACTGAATGTTAAATCGTAATGTGTAAACAAGAAGACTCAAGTCAGTCTGCGGGACAGTCTGCCAAGTCTGCCGGATCGTGACGAGATCGTCCGAGTGCCGAAAAAAAATAAAAGCTGGTTTAATCACAACAGAGAAATTAGAGGCTAAGTGAATGCGCTGGGCATAAACACATGACGTTGAATCAACGTCGATTTAAAGCTGTGTACATGCTGGCGTAGCTCCTGCTACCGGAATACGTCTGCGCAGTCTTATCGGGTAGCCTTAATAAGACAAGCACATATCAGCTGCGCAAATGGCAGTTTAGGGTGTTAGCGAAAAGCCTTGAACTTGATACCGGCAAACGTCTGCGCAGTCTGGAAAGGGCCTGCGCGTGCGAAAGAGAGAGAGAAAAACAGGTTTAAATGTCTAAAGTAGAAGTTGATACCAGAAAATGATGGTCCGGTCTGATTACGAAGATATGCAGATCGTCTGCTTAATAACCAGTTGATATTTGAACACCGTGAACTGTATGCGCAGTCTGATCAGGAAACTGACCCCGAGTTCCCTCCTACATGTACACTGCTTGGGTTTACAGAGCGCATTGTGATAAGAGTCCTGCACAACTGTATGCACAGCCTGGCCTGAAAATATGTTATAGGACTATTTAATTCGTCTATCTAGTACCAGGTATCAAAGTATAAGTTCTGAATAGTACATGTACATGTACTGCGACGGAATAGCGTCGTGAAAAAATATACCCCTGGCCAGTGTGCATATACAGTTCTCGGACGTGTTTAAAAAAAGCAATTAACATAAGGGGTTTTCCAAATAGTATCCGATTAAAAAAAAGGTAAACATACAAAAAACTGCAATATTTTGGTACCGAATAATTAACGAAAAAGACTGAATAATAGAAACATGAATCTTATTCTGACAGTTGTATACAATACACAAACCTGTTGAATTGTGTAATGGCATTGCAGTTTGTAGCTTCTGTGTAAGGTAGTCGTTAATCTTTTTCGCGCCTATTAATGCGGTTTCCCGCGATCCACTACCAGTTGGGTAGAGGATCACGCGGCATCTACCGCTCCACGCCGCGCCGCGCCACGCCCTCTCCGCGCCACTCCTCGCCGCGCTAAACCCACGCCGCGCCCTCGATTTTCCCTCGCTTCTCGGCGCGAATTTGTCGTGGAGAGACGCGGCGAGGCGCGATTGATAGTAAGATGTCGACGGCTGTACTGTAGCTCTGTGGTTAATACATGTATAATACTAAATAAACGAAGTAACGCATAAACTGCAAAATTGGTGGCATTTTCAAGTGTAATTTCTATACTGGTTCTTTCGCATATTGCTATCATTGATAATTTCGGTTAGCGTGTGTTTTAGTTTCACGTAGATTTAAAGAATTTGGGAATTAAATTCGTCTTTCATTTTAAATTCTCCCAAGTATTTTTCGAGAAACTTCGACTATTCGTCAACAATGGGTGCATTCGAGTGAAATTATTGTGTACTCGAATACACGTTTTAAATTAATACGGTCGTTTCGGTTCTGCGTCGTTATATCAGCGCTCTGCTTAGCAAGTCCAAATTTAGCAGGTTCTAATGCAAAAATCCGACCCATGAACGTACGTCCTTCCCCATAAATAACAATTTATTTTTGTATTTTTGCTCATATGTCTAAACGGATGAAGAACTAAATGGTCATAGTCCCGACGGCCCTGGCTCGAAATGACCCATTTTCTTCCAGAACGATAGTCAATACGAGTAGCCAATCGAACTCGCCCATTGAAGGATAAAGCTCAACCCACATGGTCTTTGGAAAAGTTGGACGGACACACGGCGCCAAGTGTGTGCGGCTATGGTTACGTGCCGCTGAGCCACTTGGGGAACGTCGTTAGAATTCAAACTGAACTGAACTTTCGAAAAGACAAAATTGTAAACCTATAGGGATATTTGAGATGCTCAAGGGCAGCTAACTCTACAGTCAGTGGTCCAATCAGGCTGAAAATTAAACTCATCCAAAACATTATGTATGCCCTCATTTAATATATGCAAGTTTAAAAAGTATCCGATCAAGAGCACAATAGACAGAGCTGTCAAGGACACCTAACTTCGTAGTGGTTGGCCTGATCTGGCCAAAATTTGAACTTGTTTAAGATATTATGCATTTCCTCATTACCTGCAAGTTTGAAAAGGATCGGATCAGTAGAAACCAAGAAAAAGTGGCGAGATTGATTTTTTGGATGCTCAGGGCAGGTACTCCATAGTCAGTGGTGGGATCTAGCCGAAATGCTAACTAATCCAAGCTTTTATGCATATCCTCATTACCTGCAAGTATGAAGAGGATCCAATGAAAATTGAAAATGTGATGACGTTGTTTTCTCCATTATAAGACTATGGGACTTTTTTCAAACGCTCAAGGGCAGCTAACTCCGTAGTCTGTGCTCGAATCCGGCCAAATTTCGAACTCATCCAAGCTCTTATGTATGTCATCATTACCTGCAAGTATGATAAGGATCTAATCAAAAACCTTGATTGCAGCACCCTGAAAGTCAAACTTGCTCGAGATATTGTCATGCCCTACATTTGTGTGAATTTATTTTAAAATGCATTGAGAAATGTAGGTGCTAAAGCGATGACAAAGTTTTTCTAAAAATAGCCACAGTGACCTTGACCTTGGGCACAGCATCCTGAAAGTCGAACTTGCTTGAGATATTGTCATACGCTTCATTTGTGTCAAGTTATTTCAAAATCCATGGAGAAATGAAGGTGCTAGGGCGATGACAAAGTTTTTCTAAAAATAGCCACAGTGACCTTGACCTTGGGCACAGCTCCCTGAGAGTCGAACTTGCTTGAGATATTGTCATGCCCTACATTTGTGTGAATTTATTTTAAAATCCATTGAGAAATGTAGGTGCTAGAGCACTGACAAAGTTTTTCTAAAAATAGCCACAGTGACCTTGACCTTGGGCGCAGCACCCTGGAAGTCAAACTTGTTTGAGATATTGTCATGCCCTACATTTGTGTGAAGTTTATTTAAAATCCGTTGAGAAATGTAGGTGCAAGAGCGCTGACAGTTTTTCTAAAAATAGCCACAGTGACCTTGACCTTGGGCGCAGCATCCTGAAAGTCGAACTTGCTTGAGATATTGTCAATCCCTACATTTGTATGAAGTTATTTTAAAATCTGCTGAGAAATGTAGGTGCTAGAGCAATGACAAAGTTTTTCTAAAAATAGCCACAGTGACCTTGACCTTGGGCGCAGCACCCTGAAAGTCAAACTTGTTGGAGATATTGTCATGCCCTACATTTGTGTGAATTTGATTTAAAATCGGTTGAAAAATGTAGGCGCTAGAGTGATGACAAAGTTTTTCTTAAAATAGCCACAGTGACCTTGACCTAAGGTGCAGCACCCTGAAAGTCGAACTTGCTCGAGATATTGTCATGCCCTACATTTGTGTGAAGTTATTTTAAAATCCATGGAGAAATGTAGGTGCTAGAGTGATGACAAAGATTTTCTAAAAATAGCCACAGTGACCTTGACCTTGGGCGCAGCACCCTGAAAGTCGAACTTGCTCGAGATATTGTCATGCCCTACATTTGTGTGAAGTTATTTTAAAATCCATTGAGAAATGTAGGTGCTAGAGCGCTGACAAAGTTTTTCTAAAAATAGCCACAGTGACCTTGACCTTGGGCGCAGCATCCTGAAAGTCGAACTTGCTCGAGATATTGTCATGCCCTACATTTGTGTGAAGTTATTTTAAAATCCATTGAGAAATGTAGGTGCTAGAGCACTGACAAAGTTTTTCTAAAAATAGCCACAGTGACCTTGACCTTGGGAGCAGCACCCTGAAAGTCGAACTTGCTCGAGATACTGTCATGCCCTACATTTGTATGAAGTTATTTTAAAATCCATTGAGAAATGTAGGTGCTAGAGCGCTGACAAAAATTTTCTAAAAATAGCCACAGTGACCTTGACCTTGGGCGCAGCATCCTGAAAGTCGAACTTGCTCGAGATATTGTCACGCCCTACATTTGTGTGAAGTTATTTTAAAATCCGTTGAGAAATGTAGGCAATAGAGCAATGACAAAGTTTTTCTAAAAATATGTGATGACGTTGTTTTCTCCATTATAACACTATGGGATTTTTTTCAAACGCTCAAGGGCAGCTAACTCCGTAGTCTGTTCTCAAATCCGGCCAAATTTCGAACTCATCCAAGCTCTTATGTATGTCATCATTACCTGCAAGTATGATAAGGATCTAAGCAAAAACAGTTGAGAAAACGTGATGACGCCATTTTTCCCATTAAAACCCTATGGGATTTTTTTTCAAACGCTCAAGGGCAGCTAACTCCGTAGTCTGTGCTCGAATCCGACCAAATTTCGAACTCATCCAAGCTCTTGTGTATGTCATCATTACCTGCAAGTATGATAAGGATCTAATCAAAAACAGTTGAGAAAACGTGATGAGGCCGTTTTCCCCATTATAACCCTATGGGGGCTATCTGTTGCCATGGAAACCAGAGTTCTGAGCTGATCGGCACCAAAACCTAATGCAGCCTTTCCCCTACCCAAACGATGCTTCAGATAAAATTTGATTGCGATCGGCCCACTGGTCTCTGAGATATTTATGTTTGAAAGTGTTGAAGCACCCACGCACCCACAGACGCACGCACGGACGGAGGACGGCTCGACTCCCATCCTATAAGCTCACCTCTGAGCCTTCGGCTCAGGTGAGCTAAAAAGCGAGTTTTAATTTTTCAATGTAAATGGCCTTAGGCCCAGGTGAGGATATGACCTTTACCATGAATACTCACTAAAGCTTCATTTACCTGATTAGTCGTCTGCATCTACAAACTTTCAGGTAGCAGACTGCATTGTTTCTAAAAAATTCAACTTTTTTTTCACTTTTTCCTACAGAAAAACCTAAGCGACTCAAAGGTTTACCTTTCTGTAAAATAGATCAAGGTCATCCCAGGGTCATCATTTATTTAAATTTTGTTGAGCTTTTGAGTCCTTGATGCGACATGCTAAGTTTAAAATCATAGGATTTGTGGTTCTGTGTGTGTGTGGGGGGGGGGGGGGTTCAAATATAGGTTTACAATGTCTCTCAGGTGAGCAATTGTTGCCCTTTGGGCTACTTGTTTATATAAACTTGACCTTCATGAAATATTTCCGCGCTTGCGCGGGCTCTTATCTAGTGTAGTACTAAAATGAGCCGAGACACGAAAAAAAAAAGTGGCATGTGCGCTCAGTGAAGACTCAGATGAGCCTGGGCATCTGCCCAGTCTCATCAGAGTCTTCGCCGTGCGCTCAGAGGGTAGCTAAGAGTCTAAGCTACCTTCATGCGGACAGTGATTCTGATCAGACTGGGCGAATGCTCAGGCTGATCTGAGTCTGCGCTGGGCGCACAACCATCTTATTGTTTTCTCGTGTCACAGCTCAAATTACATTACAGCCAGTACATGCTGTGGTTAAAGTGCATGATTAAACTTAAGAGGGAGATCGATAATCTGATGGCGTTTGTCTCCCTTCTCTCTCTCTCTCTCGAGAGAGAAACAAATTACATGTATTTTCTTTAAGAGCAGTCCTAACTAGATAAGAGATTCATCCACCAGGGAAGTAAATATCAGTCTCTTGGAGTTATCTCCCTAGCTAAGGTGAATGGATACAATTTCAAGGGAAGCAACTGTACCAGTTTGTTTTTGCCTCCTTTTTCAATGGGGTTCAACACTTTAAGGAAATGATTTGCTCCCAGAGTTGAAGATTCTTTTCTTTAAGAGTAGATCCTAGCTGGAAGAGTTTCATTCTCCAGGGAAGCCAACAGAAATGAAAATTGTTCCCCTTTGTAACAATAGTAAACAAGGACTTCGCAAGCGGCGCATAATACGCCCGTTTAAATGTCATAAAGGAGTTACAGAATGAACAAGACTGTTTACAAATGGATAGACAGACAGACAAACAGAGGCAACCACTCTTTAATAAATGAATTCAGCATTATATTTAAATATAGTATATCAAGTCAAGGGAGATAAACTAAATATACTAGATATACCCATCTTGGTTGTATTACATTCCCTTGGCATCACTACAATATTTTAAACAGTTGAAATGTTACAGAGTAAACAGGATATGTATGCAAGGGCAGGTAATTCAGTAAGTAAGCCAGAGTTGTGGTTCTTGCTCAGGATACATTGCCTCATTATTATACACCTACAAAATTTCATTCTAATATTTCAAAAGTTTAAAGAGATATGGAGTGAATGAGAAACGCCTAAAATATACTAATCAAAGGGAGGTTACTCCAAAATTGACAAAGGGGGAGCAACCATTCTTATATGTGACACACTGTCTTGTGATCATGCACATTGTTATAAAGTTTCATCATGATATTCCAAACGGTTACCAAGTTAAAGTATGCACAAAGTTAGTATACACAAAAATAGTCAACAAGAACTAATGAAAGGGATGTAACTCTAAAATGAAGAAAGGGAGAGCAGCCATTGTTGTACGCGACACATCGTTGGGTCTACATACACTTTGCTATGAAGTTTCATTAAGTTATCCCAAACGGTTATCTAGTAATGGCGCGCACAAGACTTGCAGGGAAAAAATTAATCAAAGGGGCATAACTTGGAAACTAAGGAAGGGGGAACAACCACTTCTGTACGCGACACGTTCCCCCAACCTAATACATATTCCTACCAAATATCATGAATATATCCCAAACAGTTAATGAGTTATGGCGCGCACAAGAATGTGTACGGACAGACGGACGGACGGACGGACAACGCCATGACATAATACGTCCGTTTTTTCAAAACGGGCGTATAAAAAGAACAAGGCAATTTAGCCCACCTGAAAATGTTGGCCAAATCTTAAATATGTTGGTATACCATAATTACCCTAAATATTCGGAAAGACAGGTCTAAGCAAACATTATTGACCCAGATCAAACTGCTCCTTAAGGAGCAGTTTGATCAGGGTCTACAACGTTTGCCATTCACTAAGCATCATTTGGATGCATTAACATATGTAAAATGCACTTTTTAAGAATTTTGGAACAACAATTGTTCAACTTCCGCATGTCCAAAATTTTAGGGTCATTACGGTATTATATGTTGGAATATATTCTATACACAGTTCTGAGTTCTTGTTGCAGCCAGTACAGAAGCGGAGCTGAAGAAAACCCAAGAAGAAAAGGACAAGATGATGAGAGAGAAAGATGATGAGATAAACAGACTACAGATGAAAATTGACGGTATGGAGAAAGACTATGAAAGAATTGTAGATGTAAGTACCAGACACAAAGAAGATGAATGAAAAGAGTATAAGTTTCTTTTATATCATACAAGGTTTTCTCCACTTTTAAGCTGTGCTGGAAAAATCCTGTCTTACACCCCTTATCCGGCCCTAAGGCTTGAAAAAAGTCAGTGCACTGGTCATGTAGAAAGCAGGTCTGAGATAGTGACATTAGTTTTTCGTATGATGATCTCAAGAAGATGGCAAAATGGTGTCAGTTTATGTCACTCCCAACATTAGAGTAAAGAACCAAATGTCGGGTCATTAATTGCGTTGACTCCCATCAAGACTAAATAGGAAGTTCTGTGTTTATAATCAGAAGAGGTTAATGGATGCATCAAAAGTGAACAGTGTTAACCCTTTTTAGACCGGATACCCGTTTTGGGGACATTATGCAAACAGTGCAGACCCAGTTCAGACGCCGCAAAACGCGGCGTCTGATCAGGGTCTGCATTGTTTGCTTACAGGAATTTCTATGCAAAGTACAATAAAAGTGAAAATATTCACCAGAAACCCCTAAAACTAGTAATGAGATTATCTGAATGATAAGAATGGACAAGTCCACTGGTGAAAAAAAGGGTTAAACTGAGACTTAACTGCAAAGGATCTTTGGTAATTTATCTCAGTGGAAGCCATTACATGATAGTGTTTTATCTGAAATTATAGCTTCAGGGCTCTAGATAAGAGGGAGTATTTGGTGATAATTAAGGATAATTTTTGTTATTCCTGCATAAAAACATATGTTGTGACCCCTCATCTGAACCGTCTCGATGAGACGGTTCAGATGAGGGGTCACACCATATGGTTTGAATGAAAAATAAGAAAAATTATCCTTAATTATCATCAAATACTCCCTCTTATCTACAGCCCTGAGCTTAACATAATGAGTAATGCTATAATAATGCTCTACTCTATTTTGCTTTATTTTCAGGAGGCTCTAGACAATTTGATACAGAAGATTGACCATGCAAAAGAGAAGTGGGAGGAAAAGGCAACTTTAGTACAAGTTAATAATAAATATTTACTCAAGGACTTTGGCCTGAACCCATTAGAACTGTGATAAATCCATGTGAGCCGTGACACGACAAAATCAACAAAGTGCCATGTGCGCCCAGCAAAGACTCAGATCAGCCTGGGCAGCTATCAAGTCTGATCAGAGTCTTTGCTTTTTGCTTAAAGGGTAGCCTAGGGTCTAAGTTAGCTCTGTGCGGACAGCTAAGACTGATCAGACTGGGTGGATGCCCAGGCCGGTCTGAGTTATTGCTGGGCGTACATGCCACTTTGTTGACGTTTACATGTCCTGGCTCAAATATTTAGTGAAGTATCTGATGTGTAATCTGTTTACACAGAAAGACAGTACCCTAGCCCAGCCTAGTTTCACCAAAAGCTCAAAAGAACGTACATGTATGTCATCATAACAACTTTGATTCAGAAACAAAGTATTCATCATTC
This sequence comes from Ctena decussata, assembly GCA_963989385.1. Taxonomy (NCBI): domain Eukaryota; kingdom Metazoa; phylum Mollusca; class Bivalvia; order Lucinida; family Lucinidae; genus Ctena; species Ctena decussata. The sequence goes on along the minus strand of OZ022504.1, from coordinate 28,399,833 downwards.
ATGTCATAATATTTTGAATCATATTTCCATATAAAAGTGACGATTCAAATAACTAAAGTGTATGGGTATGCCTCTGTGGTTTCCACCATTTTCACAAAGGGGAACAACTTTTGTGACTTCCTGTTTGCTTCATTGGAGGAAGTAGCCCTTCCAAATTGGGGTCAACTCTTCTTTTAGAGTGCTAAACAAAAATTTGGAGCAGCCAAGTCTAATAAATATGAGCCGCAACAAGTCAAAACCAACAATGTGGCATGTGCGCCACGCAACTGCATCAGCCCAGTCTGATCAGTCTTGGTTCGGCATGGAGGTAGCTTAGATACCCTTTAAGTGCACAGTGAAGACTGATCAGCCTGGCTGATCTGAGTCTTCAAGTAGCTTACATGCCACTTTGTTGGTTTAGTTGTGTTGCTGCTCATATATTGTGCCAGCAAAGCAATGTTTACACCATGAGGAGTTGTTCATCAAATTCTGCGAGTTATAATAATTTGTACTTTTATTGGAGTTAAGAAAATACATGTATACTGGTAACGAAACAAATCTGTTGTTTGTGTAGGGTTTAGTCGGTAAATTTGGACAGCGGGTAAATTTGGACATAACAGTGAGAATCCAGATCAGACGGCTCATCATGAGCCGTCTCAGGATTTTTAATGTTTGCCCAGTTAATTTTGATTTAATTCCAAACAAATGACATACAAAGGAAACAATGTCACTGTCCAAATTTACCTGCTGTCCGAATTTAGCTGACTTGACCCTATAACAGGGAACTTGTAAATGACTGTGATAAAAGTCAGAAATATATATTACTGACATCAGACTTTTTTGTGCTAATTTACTTCCATGAAGTAAACGGTAATAAGATCAATTGTGGTACCACATATCTCTCACCAATATTGAGAAAAATTCACTTGGAACCTCATTTGTATTTTTGGGAGCAAACAGATTACACAGGTCTATAATTCACCCTTGCATATACCACAACTGTTCACAAATTTTCTCAAGCAATTTAAGGTGACTGGAACAACTTTCAGGGGCAGCAACTCTGCAGTTTCCAGTTTTGCATCTTTTCAGTGGGGATAAACTCCCAAGGAAAGAATTTGCTCCTCTAAGAGCAAGTTCCTCCTTTTCAAAGTATACCCCATTTGGAAAGAGCTATGTTGTTGAGCCAACAAGAAGATCCATTGTACAATGCAGAGAAACATAGGGGTGTGTCCATACACCTACATTTTGATGAGTTGTCTCCCTTGGTAAAAATGGTAGATAAACCACGGAGGCATGTTTACACAGCTGAATGTAAATGGATACATTTTCTGGGGAAGCAACTCTGCCATCTTCTTTTTTGCTTACCTTTTCCATGGGGGTCAATTCTTAAAGGAAAAAAATTGCTCCTCTAGGAGCAATTTATTTTCCTTTTATAGAATATTCCTTTAAGAATTACACATCTGAAATGGCTTTCAGGGAGGCAAACATGGTCATTAAAGTCGTTCTCCTTTGCAAAATCGGCAGAAAAAAAAGGTGTATCTGTACACCTGAAGATCAGCAGCTGTTTCTCAGACTACTTTCATAGTGACAAGATCCAAATTAACAACAGCTGATGGCTAGGACTTACAAGTCATGCCCTGATGACCTTGTCTACCTAACTATTAAGAACATAAAAATTTGTGTTACTGAGGATTGATTGATTGATTTGTTGCTTTACGTACATGGTAAACAGCTATGGTCATGTCGGGACGGTCAGTTAACCTAACCACACTATTCCTGGGCAGGCTTAGACCTCCTAAGTACTTAGTGCATATACTTTCACCAGTAACTGACAACTGCCCTTCTTGAATCAGCGGAAGAAGAAACGAAAGTATTCGGCCATACTGGGAATCGAACCCAGGACCTCTGACTTATGAGTCAGGTGCCCTACTGATTGTGCTACGCGGCCCGGCTGTGTTACTGAGGAGTTCATCTTCATATTTCAGCTATTTCATCTTTTCTCAACGAACTTCCATATAACAGCAGCAAACACAGCAGACCCAGATTGACTATCAGAACAGTAGCTATGCTGGTTGCTCACATCTGGTTATGTGATTGTAAAGACATATGGCAGCTGAGTGTTTCAGTCTCTACAGTTGTTATCAGAGCTCTAGATAAGAGGGCGTATTGGATGATAATTAAGGATATTTTTTTTTATTTCTCATCGAAACCATATGTTGTGACCCCTCATCTGAACCGTCTCGGTGAGACGGTTCAGATGAGGGGTCACAACATATGTTTTTATGCAGATTTAACAAAAATTATCCCTAATTATCACCAAATACTCCCTCTTATCTAGAGCTCTGGTTATAGTCTGCCAACTTTATGACTTGAATGACTAGGCAGTTTATGTCCTTTGCAACAGTATTTCAGTCAAATCAGGGTAATGGGAAGGTGATTAAGAAAGGCTGTGTGCAATGAAGCCCTGTTTCAATTCAGACAAAATCTGGCCTCCAGTGGGACTTGAACCACCTACCCTGTGGTCAGAAGTCAAAAGCACTAGCCACTTGGAAGGATTCTGAAAACTTGGCACACCAACCACTATGTTTTACTCCGACATTGCTCCATAATGACCCCAAATACTGTGACAGAAATGCCTATGCGAACAGTGCAGAATCAGATCAGACTGCTTAAGATCAGATCAAACTGCTCCTTAAGCAGTCTGATCATGATTTGAAATTGTCCCCAGCAATTATTGGCCACAGAGAAAAATCAAAAGGATAATAACAGTAATTTTTACAGGTGTATGCATGGGTACACCTTCATGTTTCTGTCTGCCATTTTGCAAAGGGGAGCAACTCATGTGACTTCCTGTTGTTTCCCTGGGCAACGAAACCTCCTACAAAGGGTTCTACTCTGAAAGAATTTGCTCCTACAGAAGCAAATTCTTTCCTTTGAGAGTTTACCCCAAATAAGACAGGAGCCAACAAGAGCTTCGGAAGCAGCGCATAATACGCCCGTTTCAGTGTCATGAAGGTGTTACAGAAAGAACAAGATTGACAGGCAGACAAACAGGGCAAACAACTCTGTAATTACTGACTGCAATGTTATTAAAACTTCTAACACATCAAATACTATTAGTTTACCAAAACTCAGCTTCCAGGGTAAAGCAGCTCAGAAGTTGAGAAATGCCAAAGTCAAACAAGGGAGATAATTCATATCAACTAAGTAAACTAGAGTACCATTCTTGGTCACAATACATTGCCTTGACAATATACACATCACCATAAAGTTTTGTTAACCCTTAGACTGCTAAGCGCGACTATAGTCGTGCTCGAGGGGTAGGTCACTTTGAGAGCATGTCAGGCACACTAGACATCAAGTACTCCCCATCATTTGTGGTTGTCCTATGCAGGAGGGAATCTGCTTTCTACTAGAGCAGGGTTTTACCCACCTTATTGATTTGTTGACCTTTTAATCTCGTAGAAAACGTCAAAAATTTATGATATTTTCAACATCAGCTTTTCAGGTGGCTACCCCTACTTACTTGATCCCGATTTTCTGACATCTAGACTTCATCCTTCCAAAGTTTCTCTCTTGATAAATATTCAGCAATAACACCGGCCCTCAGACAAGCAATTACTTTTGTCATACAAAGCATATCACTGGCGCTAATATCTTGTATTTTTTTTTTTTTTTTTAAGTGTCTACGTCGGGTCCCGGTGTTATCATGTGACACCCAAATATGGCAGGTCACGTGACTTTGGTAACTTCCGGAAAATGGCAGCTCACACATCGGCCATATTGAGTGAAAATTTCAAGCAAATCGACCAGAGTGTGTGCAAGTTATGGCCTCTGAGATACCCCTACCCCCATTTTAGGGCCAGGTGAATTATTTTTTCAGCAGTCTAAGGGTTAAAATATTTCCAAAGGTTAAGGAGTTACAGAGTGAAACGGAAATTGATGCAAGGGCAGATAATTCAGGACGTAAGTAAGCCAGAGTTGTGGTTTATGCTCACGATACATTGCCCCATTAATATACACATTCCTACAAAGTTTCATTAAAATATTTCAAAGGTTTAAGGATTTATGAAATGAATGGGGAAATGGGGCTAGCCTAAAAAAACTAATCAAAGGGAGGTTACTCCAAAAATTTAAATTAGAGGGAACAACCATTCTTACATGTGACACTGTGTTGTGATCATGCACATTGCTATTGAATGCACAAGTTTAGCATACACAAAAATAGCCTAAAATCTAATCAAAGGGATGCAACTCCAAAACAAAGAAAGGGAGAGCAACCACTGTTATACGAGACACATCATCAGACCCTCATACACAATGCTATGAAGTTTCATCAAGATATCCCCAACGGTTATCTAGTTACGGCGCGCACAAGACTAGTAGGGTAAAAAATAATCAAAGGGGCATAACTTGGAAAGTAAGAAAGGGGGAGCAACAATTACTGTACATGACACTTTGCCCCATCCTAATACATATGCCTACAAAATTTCATGAAGATATCTCAAACGGTTACTGAGATATGATGCACACAAGAATGTTGACAGACAGACAGATGGATGGACAAACAGCGCCATGCCATAATACAACCATTTTTTTCAAAACAGGCATATAAATATGTTAAATTGCTGATTTTCCTTTCCTGAAAGTGTACCTAGTCACCTTCAGGTCTGCTTATAGACTTCAGGTTCATTTTAGCACTTTGCAAGATGTCACACAGATTTAATCGAACTTCCACAATGTCTAGCAGGTTTGAGGAGCGCAAATGAGCTTGAAATGGCAAAAGAGAGTCTATTTTTTATAGTTGTCACAACTTCAGTACGGTGTATGTGCATGTATGCATACATCCATGCAGATTAGTCCTTGAATTTTCATTCTTTACAATGTTAGAATGGAAATAACTCTTCCTTATCCGTGAATTATCTCTGACTTACACATATTGTCAGGCAGATACAAATATTCGCCAGAGTGAATTAATATTCATATCTGCCCAGCAACATGTGTTAATCAGCCATCTCTCACGGAAGCCGGAGTGAATTAATACTCGTAACTGCCTAACAACACGTGTTGAATTCACAGGTAAGGAAAAATTATTCTTGCACACCGGACAGAAAATGCCATTCTTTTCACCTGGGATAGAAAATCTTATCTTACCCAGGTGTTCTTACCCAGGACAGAATAAAAATCACAAGCATTCAATGCATTGGTTGTATTGGAGGTCAGGTAACTGCGTTGTCAAATGATGTTGGCATTTTAGATGATGACGTCAAAAATGACGTCAGTTTATGCACACCAGTCGTTGATGTAAAGAGACGAATGGCGGCCATTGAAAGCAGCACCTTCTTTCAAAATCAAATTGAAACCTCTCAAGCACTAGAATTACACATTTTAACAAGTTCTGAAGTTCAAATAAAACATGGTGTGCAAGAAAAAGTATCTATCATGGGTGTGAGGTGTGGATAGAAAAATCCGTCACTCGGGATAACTGTTCAGCATCACTCGGCAAGCCTCGTGATGCCGAACAGTGACCCTCGTGACGGATTTTTCTATCCACACCTCACACCCATGGTAGATACTTATATTACTTAACTCAAAGGCTCTTGTCATGACTTGATATGAGACAACTGATAATAAGTCTACGATAACTTTGTGAAGGTTAATATGTACACGTCCGGGGGAAGATTTGCCATTTTCAGTTTTGCCTCTACTGTAAAACACTTATATTTGGCGGTTACTGAATTTTGGCGATATTGGCTGTCAAAGCAAAGAGCGCTAAAATATAGGTCCGCCAATATTCACAATACTCATACATAAGCAGAGCATAACGAAGATTAATTTGATGAGTATTTTAGAATTTTGTTATACCTTTCCATTAAACTATACATTGTGGCATCACATTAGAATTGCCTCGATGAGGTGATTCTAATAGATGCCACAATGTATAGTTAAATAGAAAAATCAGAAAAAATTGTCACAAATTTTCATAAGAATTTCTTTAGTATCGAGAGCCATGGTACATCAAGACCGCCAAAATTAACATGCGCCAATATGTCATTTTCTTTAAAATGCAAAATTTTGATACAGCAGATATTAAGTGTTTTACAGTATTCTAAATGGAAGCAAAGTCTTTCCTTTATGAGTAGAATACATCTTGAATGGGCACTGTTGTGAAGGAAGCCGAGCAGGAATTTAAGTCACTTAAGTTGATCCTCTTTTTAAAAATGGCAGAAAAATATGGGGCTGTACCTATACACCTTAATAACTCTCCATAATACCTTTGGGAGTCCTCATTATAAAAGGGCTCAGTGTTGCAGTTCTAATGAGAAGTCACAAATGTTTTTATGAATTGTGTCTTTGTCATCAGAAACTTTGTAAATAAGACAGAGAGGGTCCTAATAACCAAAATGTTTAATAATGTGGAAATACATGTATATGCAGAGTTTTGTCACGGATTCATTCCGCTGAGGTGCGGGGGCAACGTTGATATGAGAATTGAAATACTACTACTCTATGCCAACATTTTATGGTGTTAAACAATACTTTATAAATTTCTCAAATAAACAAAAGCGCTAGTCTCTTTAAAATGGCCTCAGCAAGTCAACCCCGATGAGATCTTCAGCATATGTTTTATTTAGAAATATGATTTTGTAATTTTGGTATGCTTGCACCAACAGATAACACATCATATTAACAAACGGTATGTATCAGAGGAGTTCTGCAGATTCTGAGTCAATAATATATCTAAACAAGTAACATGTATAAAAGCCTCTAGTCATTTTACCATCAATTCCATTCTACAAAGGCAATGTTATACAGGCAGTTCCATTACCATAGCAACAAACTGATGACCGATGGGTGCTCCCAGAAGATCTCTTTGTATGCGTTGTGGACAAAATGTAATTTGCTGGAAAAATCACCAAACCAAAACATGTAGGTGACACACACATCTACCCCTGAACATAAAAGTTCTCTTGAAGTTTCACTGAAATCCAACCAGTATTTGCTGAGAATATTCCAAATTGTTAAAGAGTTACAGAGTGAGTGCTAAATTTATACAAGGGAAATAATTCAAAAACTAGGTAATCTAGAGTTGTTGTCCGTGTTCGCAACAAATTGCCACAATAAGATACATATTACTATTAAGTTTCATTAAAATATTCTTACTGGTTAAAGAGTTATGGCCTATTTACAGTGTAAAAACAGTAAGCACAGATAATGGGGGCAATAACTGTGTATTTAAAGAATGCAAAATTATCTCACCTTTTTTTTTCAAAATAAATTACATATCAAACACTATCAGTATATCAAAATCAGCTTCCCAGGTGAAGTGGTTTAGAATTTGCAGGGACACAAAGTATTAAATGCAGAATTCATCAGAGGGCCATAACTTTGGGAAAAATTATCAAACAAAATCGTCCAGGTGACATGCGCATCCACCCTTGATAATTAAAGTTCCTATGAAGTCTCTCTGAAATCCAACCAGTAGTTGCTGAGAATTTGTGCGGACACGAAGTATGTGCTATATTAATTAATGCAGAATTCATTAAAGGCCCATAACTACGGAAAAAATTATCAAACCAAAACATTCAGATGATATGCATATCCAGCCTTGACGCTTAAAGTTCTCATGAAGTTTCGTTGTAATCCAACCAGTAGTTATTGAGAATTCTAGCTGGCACGAAGTATGTGCTATATATATTAATGCAAAGTTCATCAAAGTGCAATAACTATGGAAGAGATTATCAAACCAGAAAGTGCAGGTGATATGCACGTCCACCCTTGATACTTTAAGTTCTCATGAAGTTTTGTTGAAATCCAACCAGTAGTTGCTCAAGCATTCGCATGGACATGAAGTATGTGCTCTATGTATAAATGCATAATTCATCAAAGTGCCATAACTATGAAAAAATTATCAAATCGAAACGTCCAGGTAAAATGCGTATCCGCCTTTGATACTTAAAGTTCCCGTTGAAATCAAACCAGTAGTTGCTGAGAATTTGCATGGACAAGAATGGGGTGGACGGACGAAGCTGCAACTTTATGCTCCCCTGAATTCTTCTGGGAGCATAATAAAGGGTTTCATGTTTGGCGCTTCATTGTAATTTTTGGAGGGGCTGTCAAAATAGCATGCCTGAACTTTCCAGTTGTTTGGATAAAGGAGCTACCTGATCTGCAAAAGCTGCTCTTGCAGACCAAAATACTATATCCAAATAAAATGTAGTAGTTTCATCATCAGATGTCCAGATAAGAAAGGGTGAGGAGGAAATTTTATTCAGAGGTATTTTTTCTTTTTTCTCAACAAAAACATACCTTGTGATCCCTCATTCGAACCATCTCACTAAGATGGTTCTAAGGAGGGGTCACAACATATTATTTATGAAAAAGTAAGGAAAATCATCTCTTAATTATCCCTCTTTTCCTATCTTATCTGGAGCACTGAACATCAAATGATTTTTCTAAAATGATTTGTAATAAAGTATTTTCGAATTTCCAGGAATTCATTCAACCCGTTTCAGCTTTCCATACAGTCAAGACATGCAAATTAATACGTAGAAAGCAGTCTCAGTTTTCAAATCTTAACTTTTTGTAAGTTGGTGTATCAACAAATAATTCATTCTTAAAGTCCAAGCCCAACAGTATTTAAGTGCATGTAATATGACATGAAATGTCAGTAGCCAAATTTAGCATTAAGATGTGTTCTACCATCACCAGCTTGATTTTGTGGAGGCAACCAGACAGCATAGTCTGGGTCGGCTTCATCATAACCTGCAAGTTTAGTTTTCTTATTTGGTTCAATATTGTCTTTTGACTTTCTTTTCTTACTTAAACTTGCTTCCTCATCTTCATTAACTTCAGAATCATCTTGTAACTGTTCTAATACCGCAGACAGAGGAAGTGTTGGTCCCTTTCCCTTAACACTCAAAGATTTTGTACTACTTGTTTCTGTATCTGTTTGCTTAGAATCTGAAACATTAGCTCTTTTGATATCAAGTTCTGTCTTTCTTTCCTTTTTACCTACATTAGCTTGTAGAGCATGTTTTATGTCTATATTTAAAGAGGCTGATTTTGATTTTTCAGCAGCTTCTTTCAGCTGCTTTATATCAGGTAGAGTTTCCTTATATGGTAATTTATTTTCTTCTTGTTTTAACCTTGAGACCTTTTGTTCTTCAACATTATCTGATTCGTCTTCCTCTTCTTCCTCCTCAACCACAAAGTCGTTGTTTTCTGAGTGAGAAATAGGTTTGTTAATAGGTACTGCTGGTTTAAGTACACTTTTATGATGTAAACCTTTAATTTTCCCAGTACCTGACAAAAGCCCAGATTTTACAGTTTCAGCTTTCTTTTCTGGAACTTTTAATTCAGGAAGTGAAGCAGGTTTAGCAATATTCACAAGTTTTCTTACTTTCTGTTCTTCTTGTTTAAGTTCCAGTAATCTGCATTTTAGTTTCATTTTTGTTTTGGTGTCCATTGCACCAGACTTAATAGCAGTCATATAAGCATCTAATGCATCAACCTCTTCATTCTCAAATGCTGCTGCTTCAGCTTTAGCTTGTTCCAGTTTATTTTCAATTTCCTGCATTTCCTTCACTATTTCAGTATGTCTCTCTAATAGGGAATCATAAGTTTCTGCAGATTTACCTGATTTCCCAACTTTACTCATTCTTATTTGTCTCTTCATCTCAATAGTTCCAGTTCTATCAAGATAAATATCTTCATCACTATCATAATAATAATCCTCTTCCCAGTTCCTCTCCTTTTTCTTCCTGCTTTCGTGTGAAGCTTTCCTCAACAACCCATGCCTATCCAATATTCTACAAGCTTCAAGTGCACACTGTATCACAGCCTCTTTCTTTTTCCCTGAAAGAACAACTTCTGCCATCAATGGCTCACCATTTGGACCATCAATGGGCAGCTCAACTGTGCATTTTCTTTTACCAAATCCTGCATCACTGAATTCATACTGAGGTGGATCATATCCCTCTCTTTCAAAATACCCATTCAATGATTTCTTTGGATCATCAATATACAAATCTTCATTTTCAGTTGATAAAGTGGCAAAAGGATTTTCTTCATCTTCATCGTCCACCCCTTCTACATCATCAATACCCCACAAACAACCCTTGTCCTCCTCTTGTTTTCTGATTAGTTCAGCCTTTTTCTCTTTCTCGGCTAACTCGGCCTGTCTCAATACCTCTGCTTCTTTAAGCTGCCTTTCTCTTTGTTCTTTCATCTCAGCAACAGACAGTTCTGATTCTTCTTCTCTATCTGTATTTGGGCCATGCAATATAAATAGTCTAGTACTACCTCCATATTTTACCACATAATCAACATGCAATCTATGATATTTCTTTGGAGGAACTTTGTTTTTGTTTATCCATGTTCCATGAGTACTGTCCAAATCAAAGAGGTACCATCCTTTAGGGAAGGACTCTATTGTGCCATTTGAGAACTGCAGAACAGCATGATGTCTTGAAAGAGAAGGATGTTCCATAGGAATGTCACAACTGGGAAGCCTTCCCACCACATGAAATGCTTTATCTTTCAAGTCTATTTTATCAATAACTGCACCATTCTTTATTACTTCAAAGGAGTAGTTTTCCTCAGATATAGTGCTCCAAGGGGGTTCCTTATATGGGACTGCAGCCTGAGAATGTTTCAGTTGTTCTGCAGGAGACAGTTGAGGTCCTTTTTGCTTATTTGTATCATTAGTCTGGCTTTGTGTAGTTGGAAAATTACTAGAATCGTCAGATACTGGTTCAGTTTCTTGTTTAACTTTAGTTACCAGTACTTTGTTTTCAGTACCTGATATCTCTGTAGTTAAATTGTCTTTGCTGTTTTTGGTAAATCCAGGCTTAATTTCACCTTCTGGTTTACTCTTGCTTTCAGGGCTTTTGAAAACATCATCAGTTTTCCCACTTGATTTCTGAACCCTTTTCTTACTTGGAATAACAAAACTGGGAGTCTTAAATTCCTGGCTGACCTTAACATCTCCAGCATCATGTTCAGAGCTTGGGATAGTATTCTCAGCTATGGAGACTTTTTCTTGGCTATTTTCCATTGCTCATCACCTGCAAGTATATATAGAATATATAATAGTTAACTGTAATCATGATATTGTAATAATACACAACATGAGATGGCCTAAAACCAGTTTGCATTTTGGGTTTCAGCAGTCTCAAGTTTTAACTGAGAAAATATAGATCTGAGCCTGGAACCATCTGCAGTTGCATGTAGTGAACATTACAAGAATTCCGTGGAATGCTGTGTCTCACCTGCCTGGGCTTTGTCACGAAAGAAAGCTAATCCTGATAGTGAAAACCTGATACAGTTTACACCACTGATGATACCGAAAAAACAACACCTATGTCTTGCTTCTATTAGTTGGAAGCAAACAAAAACTCAACCCAATTATTGCAAAGTCACTGAACCAAAAAATGTAGGTCAAGACATAATACTGATCTTCGAGATGTAAGGATGACCCAAGTTCCATGGCTCTAGCATTTGAAGCCATTACAAAACAGAGGTAAATCAACAACACTATTTTGAAAAGTCAGTGAAACTTAAACTGTAATTCAAGATCCTATACTGATGACAGTTTTCAGTGTCACTAAAACAACACCTGTTCACAGTATAGGATAGCTCACCTGAAAGCACCATGCCCATCACATAAAAACTTTAACATAAAACTTTAACATTTTGCTAACACCAATGCCGCCGTCGGGGTAGTGCAATAGCTCTTCCTGTATATTCATACAGGTGAGCTAAAAAGGGGCATAATTTTGTCAAAACTGAAAGTTGGGTTATGGTTGTTTTTTCTCTGCACATAGTCTAATGGAGCTTTATATTTGTACAAAAGTTTCATGAAGAAATCTTAAACAGTTTTCGAGATATGGAGCAGACACAAAATGTAGCCTTTTGAACTTTGACCTCTAAGTGTGGCCTCAACCTTTGTCGGACATTGTTGAAATATGAGTTTTGCACATCGCCTCCAAAAGGTGAACATTTGACTCAACTTTCAATTTTTTTTTAAAAGCTACGGAGATATGGAGTGAACACAAAGTCAATACAAAATTACAGTACAAACAAGAGGGCCAAGAGGCCCTGAATCGCTCACCTGAGCAAAAAGGTTAAAGGTCAAACTAGGGCCAGGGCTTCCGTTAACGGGCGTATGGCCGTATATTACGCCCAGGATTTGCTCCCGTACGTCGAGAAATGGGACCTCTGGCGTCTGGCATACGCCCAATAATTGTCACATACGGCCGTTTGATCTTGTCCCGACGTATAAAATATCGCCACTGTCTTTGAAATTCTAGCACGTGTCATAATTAATCGGATTAACGCAGGTGTCAGCCAGACGAAAAGACCGCCTACGGGCCAATCGAGATTGTCTGTATGGAGCACTGAACCAGGTAACACACGCGTCGGACCGCCTACCTGTCAAAAACGATTATCAAAATAACGCCCACTCGTAGATTCAACCTCTTACGGCAGTCTGCAAAACAACTTATCAAGTCACGACGACTGAGCTTTTGGATGAAAAGTGTCCATCTATTTTTACGATCGCGCGAATGTAACTGACGTGTATGAGTAGGCGTATTCCGACTTCAAAAGTTTGTGAATGTATCCATAACACACGAATACTGAAGCATGTATTGACAAACTCTATCCAAAGTTATTCATATTAACGCTTGCCCTTACAACGAAGGTCTTGTCTTGATCCATACTGTCGTCAATGGAGTTGTTAGGATTACGAACCTCTTCCGCGAAAAGTGTTGATTCAAAGCGAAGATACACTGTAAATATATTATTAGTCGCTATTTCCGACGGGTTATGGTTGTACGCTCTGTTATTATACATTGTTTTGATTAATGGTACTATTAAAACGATTTCCTAGTTGTATCGTCATATCGTCATGCAACCCATTGCGAAAATAATGCCGTAAAGTGTGCACAGAAATAGCGCATTCTGATCAAGGTCTACGCGATTACATATACGGTAGCGTTGATATACAATTACCTACACGTTTATGGGTCAAGCACGTTTTCTCTTTGATGTAAAGATCAAAGACGCCGCTGCGAGTATATACGCGTGCCGTACGCAGTGTCATACCGTGAGACAGGTACCTCAGTACACAAACCGACAACTAACAATGGTATCAGCCAGCGCAACTAAGCAGTCAGACCGGTCTTTCTTGTTCGCATCTAACATGAATAATAATGAACATCGACCTAGCGACAACCGAGTTCTTTGGTGGAAGCGTGTCATTATACGTTCCGTAAGTCACCGTATTTCCGACGCGGCCCATTTGGCGGCAATGAAAGGGAATATTATGCAATAGCAGACAGTGCAACGGCGAGTCTTCAGAGGACTTGCGTATTGTTCACAAACAAACAGGAATGACTCTGATTAGACTGCGTTCCGTAAGTCACCGTATTTCCGACGCGGCCCATTTGGCGGCAATGAAAAGGAATATTATGCAATAGCAGACAGTGTAACGGCGAGTCTTCAGAGGACTTGCGTATTGTTCACAAACAAACAGGAATGACTCTGATTAGACTGCGCAAATGCTCAGGCTTCCTTTCGAAGAACAAAAGTTCACTACAGTATGGGAGAGAGAGAGGGACGTGTAAGGGGGGGGGGGGGGGATGCATAAGTCATTCCTAAAAACTTCGGACTTCCAAAAAATTCTCTCAATACGTCCAAATCTGACACCATGGAAGTCTTGACTTCCAAATTTTGAAAGTTAGTGGAAGCCCTGTAGGGCCATAATGTGATCAAACCTGATAGTTTGCAACCATTTCCAAATGGTTTTGAAGAAGAAGATTTTTGAATATTTTTCTATCAGTATTAAATGCTATGGTTTAAACTCAGGACCCCCTGGGGCAGGGCCATTTTGGACCCTTGGCCCATCATTTGAACAAACTTGATAAAGGACCAATAGGCAATGCTACATACCAAATTTCGAGCATATGAGTCAAGTGGTTCTGAAGAAGAAGATATCTGAATATTTTTCTATGTATTTCTATGGTTCAATCCCAGGACCCCCTGGAATGGGGCCACTTCAGACCCCGGGGCCATTATTTGAACAAACTTGGTAAAGGACCAATAGGCAATGCATCATACCAAATCTCAAGCTTCTGCACTAAAGCCTTTAAAAGGGTTTTGGAGAAGAAGATTTTTAAGTAAATTTTAATTTCGAACCCAGGACCCCCCTGCCGCAGGGCCATTTTGGATCCAAGGGCCACCATTTACAGGAGTCCATCAGGCAATGCGACATACAAAATTTCAAGCACCTGAGCCAAGTGGTTCTGAAGAAGATGTTTGAATATTTTTCTATGTATTTCTATGGTCAAAACCTAAGACTCCTTGCCCCAGGGCCATGATGGACCCTGGGGCCACCGTTTGAACAAACTTGGTAAAGGACCACTAGGCAATGCTACATACCAAATTTCAAGCATCTGAGCCATGCTGTTGTAATGAAGAAAATTTTTGAATATTTTTCTATGTATTTCTATGGTTCAAACCTAGGACTCCCTGCCATAAGGCCATTTTGGACCCTGGATCCTTCATTTGAACAAATTTTGTATAAAACTACTAGGCAATGCTACATACCAAATTTCAAGCATCTTTGCCTTGCGGTTCTGAAGAAGATTGATTGTTTTGGGTTTAACGGCCCTTTCAGACAGTATTTCAGTCTATTTTGAAGAAGAGGTTTGAATATTTTTCTGTTTCAAACCCAGGACCCCCTGGCGCAGAGCCATTTTGGACCCTGGGGACATCATTTGAACAAACTTGGTAAAGGACCACTAGGCAATGCCACATACCAAATTCTAAGCTAAGTGGTTCTGCACAAGAAGATTTTTTAATATTTTTCTATGTATTTCTATGGTTTAAACCCAGGACCCCCTGGGGCAGGGCTATTTTGGACCCTTGGGCCATCATTTGAACGAACTTGGTAAAGGACCATTAGGTAATGCTATATACCAAATTTCAAGCATCTGCACCAAGTGTTCTGGAGAAGAAGATTTTTAAGTATGTTTTAATTTCCAACCCAAGATCCCCTGCCCCAGGGCCATTTTGGACCCCAGGGATACTATTTAAATAAACTTGGCAGAGGTTTATTAGATAATGCTTCATACCAAATATCAAAGCCCTAGGCCTAGCGGTTCCAGAGAAGATGTCATTTAAAGCAAATTGTTGACGCCGCACAACGCACACTGACTGATCACAATACATGTAGCTCACCCTGAGCTTATGGCTCAGGTGAGCTAAAAACACAGATGGGCATAATTTTGTCAAAAGTGAAAGTAGGGTTATGGTTCTTTTTCTCTGCTCATCATCTGATGGATGGATGACTTGTGATTTTATGTCCTTTTCAACAGTATTTCAGTTATATCAAGACAGAGGGACGGTGATAACGAAACTCGAAAGGCTTTGTGCAATGGAACCCTGTTTACAGTAGGAATGATTCTCGCCTCTAGCGGAACCTTATCCATTAGATCAGTAGGCCGGGGCTTAACCCACTGAGCTACCGGGGCTCCTACATCATCTGATGGTGCTATATATTTGTGCTTTATATATTGTATATGAAATACTATAAGAAAAATACAAAGGGGAATAATTCTGTCAAAACTGAAAGTAAGTTATGACCCTTTTCTCTGCACATCGTCTGTGACACTTTATATCTGTACAAATTTTCATGAAGAAAATTGAAACTTTTCTTGAGATATGGCGCAGACACGAAGCCAATAGGAAATTACTATACCAAGAATACAAAGGGGCATAATTCTGTCAAACCTGAAAGTAGGGTTATGTTTCTTTTTCTCTGCACATCAGCTGATGGTGCTTTATAATTGCACATATTTTCATGAAGAAATCTGAAACGGCTCTTGAGATATGGAGCAGACACCAAATATTACCTTTAGAACTTTGACCTCTAAGTGTGACCTTGACCTTTCTTGGACATTGTTGAAATCTATATACTGCACATCATCATGATAAGGCAAACATTTGATCTAAGTTTCAAACAAGAGGCCCACGGGCCACAAAGCTCACCAGATCTCTAGCTCAAAATTGCTTTCAAAACTGCTGTCACATTAGTAGAGGCTAATACAAAATATACTACTACAAAGTCTCAGTCTGACAGTCTGTTGAGTTGATAACAAAATATATAATTGTTTTCCATATCTTGATTGCAGTAAATGCCATTTTTTTAATTTTCCCCATTGTAAGTCAATGCAACTCTAATTTGCCATAGCAACCAAACGAAAGAGCTGATTCTCATAAAAGAAAAACACATATTTTCACTTCCCTAGCCCAAGGACACTAAAGATAAAATCTGAGCCAAATCGGCCTAGTGGCTTCAGAAGGGATCATTTTTTAAGGGTTTTTTTTCCTTCTTTTGCTTTATGGCTTCCATGACAACCAATAATAAAAAGGGTTGGTTGGTTGATTTGATGCTTAACGTCCACGGTAAACAACTAAGGTCAGGTCGGGACGGTCAGTTAACCTAACCACACTATTCCTGGGCAGACTTAGACCTCCTAAGCGGTTAACCAGTACTAAGTGCACACACTTTCGCCAGTAACTGACAACTGCCCTTCTTGAATTGATCAGCGGAAGGAGAAACAAACGTATGTGGCCAGACCGGGATTCGAACCCAGGACCTCTGACTTACGAGTCAGGTGCCCTACCGATTGCGCTACGGGGAGTAAAAAGGGAAGTGGACCAAAAACATATAGTTGATAGAAGACTTCTCAAGAAACATTTGTATAAAAGTTTTGTCAACATATCTGCAATGGCTTGGTAGTGAATGCGATTTTTCAATTTTCCCCATTATAAGTCAGTGCAACTCTAAGTTGCCATAGCAACCAAACTAAAAGGCAGATTTTCAAAAAACACACAAACTTTCAATCCCCCAGCCTAAGGATACTACAGATGAAATCTGGGCCTTATCGGTCCAGTGGCTTCTGAGGAGATAATTTTGTAAATTTTTTTCCATTATTTTTGCATTTTGGTTTCCATGGCAACCAATAAAAGGAGCAGTGGGCCCAAAAGTATCAACGCTAACAGAAGACTTCTTAAGAAACATTTCTATAAAAGTCTTGTAAGCATATCTGCAATAGCTTGGCAGTAAATGCTATTTTTCAATTTTCCCCATTATAAGTCTATGGGAACTTTAAGTTGCCATAGCAACCAAACTAAAGGGCCGATTTTCATAAAAAACACAAAGTTTCAACCCCCCAGTCTAAGGATACTACAGATGACAGCTGGGCTTTATCGGCCTAGTGGTTTCAGAGGAGATAATTTTTAAGTATTGTTTTTCACTTTTTGACTGCATTTTGGTTTCCATGGCAACCAATAAAAGGGGTAGTGGGCCAAAAAACATACAGCTGATAGAAGACTTCTCACGGAACATTTCTATAAAAGTTCTGTCAACATTTCTGCAATGGCTTGGCAGAAAATGCCATTTTTCAATTTTCCCCATTATAAGTCTATGGGAACTCTAAGTAGCCATAGCAACCAAACTAAATGGCAGATTTTCATAAAAAACACAAACTTTCAATCCCCCAGTCCAAGGATGCTACAGATGAAATTTGGGCCCAATCGGCCCAGTGGCTTCAGAGGAGATGTTGTTTAAAAGTGTTGACGGACGACGACGACGACATACGACAGACGACATACGACAGACGCCGACGGACAACTGCCTATCCTATAAGCTCCCCCGGAGCCTTCGGCTCTGGTGAGCTAAAAAATCTTTCAAGGGGCTCAAGAGATATGGAGCGGACACGAAAAGTTAACAGACTGACAGCTGCATGGACAGATGGATGGAGGCCCAGGGATCTGATTCTCCCCAGAGCATTAAGGCATGTCGCTTGCAACATGCCTCCGTCTTCAAATTACCTTTGCAACATGCCTTAACTTCATATGAAAATTTAATAAAGTGCTATTATTTTCATTTCTTAACCAGTTAAGTTGTTTTAAATACAACAAGGACCATCAATAACATATTCATAATGTAAATTTTAGGTTAATTTTGACAAAACATTGCTACATGTATATTAAGGATTTTAAAAATTGATCAACAAGTCAGAATCTGATTTTTGTGCTAATAGCGACATGCCTTCTGAAATTTCTGGGGAGAAAACTGGAGGCCATGACAAAATACGACCCATCTTCAACGGGCATATAAAATACCTACTATATTCAACCTAATTAGCGCACATGCCCCTTTAAGGGCACATCATGGTAACTGATAAGGCATAAGCCTTTAAGTGCACATATTTTTACTTATTTATCCCTTTTTTGCTAGTTTACAGGAGCTGAAAAATGCTACAGAATCTTTCATTATTCATTTGTAAAGCTTCTCTATCCTTTCATGACCATAAACAGCTTTTCTCCTATGACTAACCTTTCGTTTCCTTCAATACATAATAAATCATTGAAACGTGCGCTTATAAGACAGAAAACTAACTACAAGTATTTGCCGCCATTTTGAAAAAGTTAAGCGGCCTGTGCATTTATTAGGTCGAATACGGTATATTCGACTGGAGTGGAGATGGGAGTCAAGGGTATCTATATAGGTCACTGGCATCATTAACAATGCTATTATAGTATGATACAGACGCTAAAATTCTCACAAATTTACTACAAATGATTTCTAACTAATAAAAGCCTTCCTTAAATAATTATTCCCATGTAAAACTGTTTTTTGAAATTGCTTTTCTGTTATGCAGGTATTTTCTGGTATTTCTGTGCTTTTCGGTTATTCTACAAACCCCAGTGGAAGTATATACTTCTATATAAGAACTCTCTCCCATCCTGCAGCTGAATTTCCAAAGATCCTTGGATACTGGAAAATCACTGGATATTTGGAAAGAGGCAAATGTGTCCCCCATTTTCAAGAAAGGGGACAAAGCCAACCCCGCAAACTATAGGCCCATATCTTTGACCTGTGTCCTCTGTAAGGTACTAGAGCACATTGTTGCGTCTAGCCTATCTAAACACTTCACTGAACCAGAACTGAACATTCTTTATGAACTACAGCATGGGTTCTGAGAAAAGAGATCCTGCGAGATGCAGCTTATCATGCTGATTGATGAATTGTCTAAAACTATGCAGATGGGCAAACAGACTAATTTGATTTTATTAGACTTTAGTAAGGCTTTCGACAAAGTTGCACATGAAAAACTTCTTCAAAAATTGCATCACTATGGTATCAGAGGAGTCACTCTACAATGGATTTAGGACTTTTTAGATAATAGGAAGCAGGCTTTGGTAATTAACAGACTAAATTCAAACCTTATCTCAGTCTCCTCTGGCGTCCTGCAGGGCTCAGCTCTCAGACCAATTCTCTTCCTTGCATACATCAATGACCTACCAGAGCAGGTCAAATCAAGAGTAAGGCTCTTTGCAGATGATACTGCAATGTACATTGCTCTTAGCTCACTGTCCGAAGGCAAGGTCCTCTAAAAGGACCTACTTAGCCTAGAACAACGGGAAAAGATGTGGGATATGAACTTTAACCCCTCTAAATGTCAGGTCCTTCATGTCACTAGTCTTAAAAACCCCATTCAGACTAAGTACTTTTTACATGATACAGAGCTGGATAGTGTTTCATCTGCAAAATATCTCGGGGTCACCATTTCGGATGACCTAACATGGAGTACCCATATTGATAATATAACCAAGAGCGCTGACCAAACTCTTGGATTTCTGAAGAGAAACATTCAGGTCCATAATAAGGACCTGAAATCAGCAGCTTACAAAACACTAGTAAGGCCTCAGTTGGAGTACGCTTCAACAGTATGGTCCCCCCACACTGCCACTGATATACATAAAGTGGAAGCAGTCCAAAGAAGGGCCGGCTGCCAGGTGGGCGACGAGATTATAATTACACATCCCGCGTTACTGCTATGTTTAAGGACCTGAATTGGCGCCCCCTAGACCAACGACTCATAGATTGTTGTCTAATAATGATGTACAAGGTCACATATGACCTTGTTGCCATTCCTGCATCTGAGCAGTGACCTATATAATAGAGTGACTCGCATCTCCAGTTAATTATAGGTATTTTTCCAATAGACGCTTGTCGCGCCGCTGGACAGGTGAGTGGCTGAAAAAATCGATAATTCTATCCACCGCTTATTTCGCATCTAGAAATATTTTAATATCATCATTGTTTTATTTTATCTGTATAAATAATGTGTTCTTACAAACGTTTGCATTAAATTCTGTACTTAATTTCCGAAATTTTGATACCAAGCTTGCCAAGTTTTTATATGGTAGTTTTACTTGACGTAGTTAAAAAAAAAAAAAAAAAAAAAAAAAAAAAAAAACGGGCTGGAGGGCTTTTCAATATAAATACGGGAAACTTTTTTTTATTATGCATTTGGATGAGGATTTTGATCTTGGCTCTCTCTTTCTTATGACAATATGCATGCATTGAAAATTGAAGTAAGGCAGTGACATAGGTTTTAATTAAGCTGAGTGGGTTGGAATCGCCCATTTCATTAATGTTTACGTAATCAAATTATTATTCAACGTTAATGTAAGCTTTGAATTTTATGATGATGTATTAGAATAGTGTGTTGGCGATGATTTTGTTTGGTTTTGGAGGTAATTTTTATTGATGTGAAATAAGAAACTTTGGTCCCTGACAAATTCTTCAATGCATAACTAACCAACCCTCTGAACTCATTGTTGTATGGCGAAAACTGTGAAAAACAAGTTTTATTTTAAGATTATTTTGACCCATTAAATCGGCATGAAATTGCATAAAATAGCACTCAAACAATTTAAAAGGTATTCAACTTTATGAAAAATATCATTGCGAGGCTCAAAAATAGTTATTTTGGGAGCCTTATTCAAAAACGGGGGAGTGGGGTTTTGAACATCCAGACTTGCCGGTTTTCGCTACTTTCCTAAATAAGCCTATTTCTATACTGTTATAAGACCATCAAAATAGTAAATAGTTGTCATGAAAATGATATTAAACAACATTTTGGTCCTTCCCCTTTCGTTTTCTAATGCTAAAATATTACCTCAAACCTTATTAACGACGGTGTATATCGAAAAACAAGTGATGGTTTTTACGGCGGCGTCGCCATTTTCTTTCGAGTGACGAAAGTTTCTCAATTTACATCGTTAAAAATGAACTCCAAAACCAAGCAAAATCATCACAAAACTTATATTCTAATACATCATTATAAAATTCAAAGCTTACCTTATCGTTGCATAATAATTCCACTATGAAAATACAGATAAATTGGGCGATGCACGCCGTTAACTTTTGACAGAAATTCAAGCTTTTTCAGCTTGTATTAAAAATGGCGCTCTGGTAGGAGGCGCTGCAGTCACATGCGCGACACGCCTCTTTGGACCGAAAGGTGAAGACGCGAGTCACTATATTTATAGGTCACTGATCTGAGTACCTTGTTCCTAACACTAGATTTCAAGACATATCCATCCACTTTCATATCGGCAAATCCCCACTTATAAAGACTACTACAGGTTCACATTTTCCCCTAGGACTATCATCCATTGGAATGCCCCCCACCCCACATACTGGTCTTTGTCTACCAGGTGATTAATGTCTCTCCCTAAACACCAATTTCTGTTTTTATCTTTTAAATATACTAAGACTCTTTAGCGCACTGTAAAAACTCATGTCACACACTTTCCTATACTTTTGTTTCAGCACTTGGTTCGCCGGAACCCATCTGATGTCCCCCTTGGGGTTAAGACGTAAAGGAAGATAGATAGACATACCCGACCAGTGCGCGGACACTACCAGTGCGCGGACACTTTTGTGTTTGGCGTCAAATAAACGCTGAGATACTTTCCAAATTCTACTCACTTTGTAACATTTCTTCAGTGCGCCATTTCTCTATCTTTTTGTCATTCGCTTTTACATTTACACAACACAGTTAAGAATTTGCATGGCTGATGCTGACCGGGACCACGTTCGGTGCTTCGTTTTGACTACGGCAAACACGCAAACAGGCAAAGCAAACAACCATGTGTCAATGTGAAATTAGAACAACCATTTACGATGTTTATACGTTTTTGTTAACTACATGTATCAATAACTTAATTAGTATTGCAGCGTATAAATGTAATCGTAGTTTACTCAGATTCTAGGGTGTCCGCGTATTGGTATGATAAGCCTGTTTGATACAGCAAATAGCATTGCCTCAACAGCGTTACGCTGCGCATGCGCAGATGATGTTTTTTCACATGTACCTTTTGTCAAAATTTAGCACAAGGATTTTCCTAAATCTGCATGCCCATCTGGTGGTCTGGAACACGTTTGAGTCTTAAACATTAGGTAAAACACCCTTAAAAGTGTCCGCGTACTGGTCGGGCCTGTCTAGATCTAGGTTTCTCCTAACCTGTAAATGGCAGTGTTTGTGCATTAATTTCATGAATATATGGCGTGTATTTGGCTTTACATTTCATTTCACAGGTGGGCAGATTCATGAAATGACACTTTTTTTTGCCCTCCGGCAAATAATTTGAACTTCTGTCCCCTGCACATTGAGGAAACTCTCATTTACTGGCTACTAGTAACCGCCGGGAACTGATAATTGATCTTGAAGAGCCCCATGAGGAAATCGTATAAGCAACGGAATCTTACGAGTAAGTATTCAGAATTTATCACAAAACAGACACACAGGTCATACAACGATTAAACAAAACCAAATATACCAAGGAAATAGCTTGAAATCTCGCAAAAAGGCTGGTTGGTTATTGTACTGTCTTCAACAAATATTGTAAGGGAGGTAACTTTTTCTTCGGTGTAAAGACCAACGTCAAATTTCGCAGTTTTACGGGCGCCTACCGGTGACTGTATTTACCGAAACGTACCGAATACCGAAACGAACTGGAAATACCGAAACGAACAATTAAATATACAGGGCAATGGCATTTCGGTATTTGTTTGTGTATATGTTATGAACCATTTGGCAATCATGATCCATTTGGCAATTTTCAGCATTCCCAATTGGGGCACTCCATTTTAAAATCGACGGTCCCGTCTCTTGTGCCAGAACGGGAGAAGAACGGGGGAAAACTTTCACGGGAAAGAAACTTTCAGACTTAATTAATTAGTGTGAAGACGAGTGCGTTAGAAATCATACGAAAAATGTATAGCTGATAATAATCGGCTTAAATTCGGTTGCTAAATACCGGAATATTCAAAAACACCGGAATATACCAAACCACACCGGAATACACCCCAAATATACATTGTTATTTACTAAAATACACTTTGATATTAAAATATACTTAATACTATCAAAAACTGTTGTTATTTAGCAAATACTGCATGTATATGCTAGCAAGTGATTGACCCAACCCAGCTTGCAATCTGCAAAATGATACCCCATACGTTAGTCTATTTATTCTCACTTCCGATCCAAAAATAGCAAACTATGAGATGGGAATAGTGCTTATTATACCTATTCTGGTAATAATAAAGTGTAATTTAATAACAATAACTTATGTTTCAGTGTATTGCGGTAGCAAGGTGTATTCCGGTATTTATAGTATCCCTGCTTTTTTAGGAAATTTACCCCTCCGACTAGCATTGAACCATACTTGTAAGGCTGAAACTTTGATAACAGCGAACATTCTATTTAAACAACCAAAACTTTTATAAAAAACTAAATTCCGGTTCCGCCGTCACTACCATGGCAACTCATGAATACCTTTTTAAAGGATTAAACAGTTCAGTAGCTATAGGATGGGGAACTTAAGTAAAGATCTCATTTGACAAATATAGCAACACTGTTGACTAGTACCCTGAAGTCCAAAGGCTTGTTTCGAGAGAGGATCGCTCAATATATGCAGTTTGACACCAGCATAATACCTGTGAACGCCAGTCTGATTCCGGCCTGCTTAGAAACACTCACCATACTTCCCAGAAACATGTCATGGAAAACCGGTCTAATACCTACCTGCTCAGAAACACTCTCCGCACTACTTAGAAACTTGTTGATGAACACCGGCCTAATACCTGCCTGCTGAGACACCCTCAACTCACTACCTAGCATCATATCGTTGAACACCTGTCAAATACCTACCTGCTCAGACACTCTCCGCATTACTCAGAAACTTGACGATGAACACCGGCTAATACCTACCTGCTTAGACACCCTCATTTCACTACCTAGTATCATATCCTTGAACACCGGTCCAATACTTGCGTGCTCAGACACACTCTCCGCAGTCCGCACTATTTAGAAACTTGTTGATGAACACCAGCCTAATACCTACCTTCATCCCACTACCAAGTTTCATATCGTTGAACATCGGTCTAATACCTACCTGCTCAGACACTCTCCGCACTACTCAGAAACTTATTGATGAACACCGGCTAATAACTACCTGCTCAGACACCCTCATTTCACTACCTAGTATCATATCCTTGAACACCGGTCCGATACTTGCCTGCTCAGACACACTCTCCGCACTATTTTGAAACTTGTTGATGAACACCCGCCTAATACCTACCTCCTGAGACACTCTCATCCCACTACTTAGGATCATATTGTTGTACACCGGTCTAATACCTACCTGCTCAGAAACACTCTCCGCACTACTTAGAAACTTGTTGATGAACACCCGCCTAATACCTGCCTGCTAAGATACCCTCAACTCACTACCTAGCATCATATCGTTGAACACCGGTCTAATACCTACCAGCTCAGACACTCTCCACATTACTCAGAAACTTGATGATGAACACCGGCTAATACCTACCTGCTTAGACACCCTCATTTCACTACCTAGTATCATATCCTTGAACACCGGTCCAATACTGACACACTCTCCGCAGTCCGCACTATTTAGAAACTTGTTGATGAACACCGGCCTAATACCTACCTCCTGAGACACTCTCATCCCACTATTTAGGATCATATCGTTGAACACCAGTCTAATACCTACCTGCTCCGACACACTCTCCGCACTACTTTGAAACTTGTTGATGAATACCGGCCAAATACCTGCCTGCTTAGACACCCTAAACTCACTACCAAGTATCATATCGTTGAACACCGGTCTAAT
This sequence comes from Ctena decussata, assembly GCA_963989385.1. NCBI lineage: Eukaryota > Metazoa > Mollusca > Bivalvia > Lucinida > Lucinidae > Ctena > Ctena decussata. The sequence continues at coordinate 28,374,783 of OZ022504.1, read as the reverse complement.
ACCTACATGCTCAGACACTCTCCGCACTACTCAGAAACTTGTTGATGAACACCGGCTAATAACTACCTGCTGAGACACCCTCATTTCACTACCTAGTATCATATCCTTGAACACCGGTCCAATACTTGCCTGCTCAGACACACTCTCCGCACTACTTAGAAACTTGTTGATGAACACCGGCCTAATACCTGTCTGCTGAGACACTCTCATCCCACTACTTAGGATCATATTGTTGTACACTGGTCTAATACCCACCTGCTATGACACACTCTCCGCCCTGCTTAGAAACACTCACCATACTTCCCAGAAACATGTCATGGAAAACCGGTCTAATACCTACCTGCTCAGAAACACTCTCCGCCCTACTTAGAAACTTGTTGATGAACACCGGCCTTATACCTGTCTGCTGAGGCACCCTCAACACACTACCTAGTATCATATCATTGAACACTGGTCCAATACTTGCCTGCTCAGACACACTCTCCACACTATTTAGAAACTTGTTGATGAACACCGGCCTAATACCTTCCTCCTGAGACACTCTCATCCCACTACTTAGGATCATATCGATGAACACCGGTCCAAAACTTGCTTGCTCAGACACACTCTCCACACTACATAGAAAATTGTTGATGAACAATGGCCTAATACCTACCTGCTGAGACACCCTATTCCCGCTACATAGTATCATATCATTGAACACCGGTCTAAATTTGCCTGCTCAGACACACTCTCTGCACTATTTAGAAACTTATTGATGAACACCGGCCTAATACCTACCTGCTGAGTTACCTTCATCCCACTACCTAGTATCATATCGTTGAACATCGGTCTAATACCTACCTGCTCAGACACTCTCGGCACTACTCAGAAACTTGTTGATGAACACCGGCTAATACTTACCTGCTTAGACACCCTCAATTTCCCTACTTAGTATCATATCCTTGAACACCGGTCCAATACTTGCCTGCTCAGACATACTCTCCACACTATTTAGAAACTTGTTGATGAACACCGGCCTAATACCTACCTCCTGAGACACTCTCATCCCACTACGTAGTATCATATTGTTGAACACCGGTCTAATAAGTACCTGCTCAGACACACTCTCCACACTACTTAGAAACTTGTTGATGAACTACCTGCTGAGATACCCTCAATCCACTACCTAGTATCATATCGTTGAACGTCAGTCTAATACCTACCTGCTCAGACACACATATGGCACTACCTAGAAACATTTTGATGACCATGGTATGATCTCTACCTTCGTTGACACACTCACTGCACTACCTAAAATGTGTCGATGAACACCGGTCTGATTCCTAGCTGCTTTGGCACACTCAATGCACTACCCAAAAACAATTTGATGAACATCTTTCTGATTCCTACCTGGTCAGATACACACTCACTGCACAACCTAGAAACATTTCTGTGAACATCTGTCTGACATCTGCCTGGTCAGACAAACTCAGGACACTACTAGAGCATGTTGATGAACATCGGTCTAATTCCCACCTGCTTAGACACACTCACTGCACTACCTAGAAATGTGTCGATGAACATCAGTCTGATTCCTACCTGCGTTTATCTAACTCTGTTGTTAAGGTCCATGACTCACAGGCATACAGAAAAATGGATATGACAAAGGAGCACATCAGTATCATCTTTGATCCAAAACTTGCATTCTCTCCATGTTCGCTTCAGCTTTGTCAGACCTGCAGTGGTTTGTGCAATCCTTGAGAGGACCTCCGGTTTTGAGCCTTCAGCTGAGACAACTGCTTAATGCCAAGAAAAGAGAATCTGTCTTCGTAATGACAGCAAATCTAGTACCGAACATGTTATATACATCGCTTGTACCTTCCGCATTGAATTTTCGTCAAAATTTTGAAAATTTCAAAATAGACAGGCAATCCATTTGGGATTATTCTGTTAATACTGCTAATGTACCCATTTCAATGCCAAAATGCCAAGACAATGGAAACTGTCTCCTAAATGACTGCAATTTCTGTACCGAAAACAAGGAAATCTGAATGACTGCAAATCTTGTATGGAACGTGTTTATATGGCATTTGTATTCTTGGACATTAAATTCGTGGCAATTTTTTTAAAAATTCCAAATTGGACAGGCGATCCATTTGGGAATATTCAGTTTAAAATCCCTATGTACCCATTTCAATGCAAGGACAAGGGAATCTGTGTTCTAAATGACTGTAAATATTGAATGGAATCTGTTAAATACATCATGTGTATTTTTGAAAATTGAATTTAGGGCAAATTTTAAAATTCCAAAATGGACAGGCGATCCATTTGGGAATATTCAGTTAAAATGCCTTATTTAGCCAATTTAATGCCAAGACATGGGAATCTGTCTTCTAAATGACAGCATATGTTGTAAGGAACGAGTTTGAAACATCTTTTGTATTCCTGGACATTGAAATTATGTACCCATTTCAATGCAAAGACAGGGAGTTCTATCTTCTAAATGACTTCAGTGTTACAGGGAACAGGTTTGATACTACATTTATATTCTTCAACATTGAAATATTGGAAAAAATTAAAAAATTGCAAATTGGACAGGCGATCCATTTGGGAATATTCAGCTAAAAATCCATATGTACCCATTTCAATGCCAAGACATGGAAATTTGTCTTTTGAATGATTGCAAATGTTGTAGGGAACATGTTTTATACATCATGTGTTTTCTCAACATTAAATTTTTGAAAATTTTAAAAATTCCAAATCGGACAGGCGATCCATTTGGGAATATTCAGTAAAAAAATCTGTATGTACCCATTTCAATGCCAAGACAGGTAGTTCTATCTTCTAGATGACTTCAATGTTGTAGGGAACTGGTTTGATACTACATTTATATTCTTCAACATTGAAATATTGGAAAAATTTAAAAATTGGAAATTGGACAGGCGATCCATTTGGGAATATTCAGCTAAAAATCCATATGTACCCATTTCAATGCCAAGACAGGGAAATTTGTCTATTAAATGATTGCAAATGTTGTAGGGAACATGTTTTATACATCATGTGTTTTCTTCAACATTGAATTTTTAAAAATTTTAAAAATTCCAAATTTGACAGGCGATCCATTTGGGAATATTCAGTAAAAAAATCTGTATGTACCCATTTCAATGCAAAGACAGGGAGTTCTATCTTCTAGATGGCATCAATGTTGTAGGGAACAGGTTTGATACTACATTTATATTCTTCAACATTGAAATATTGGAAAAAATTTAAAAATTGCAAATTGGACAGGCGATCCATTTGGGAATATTCAGCTAAAAATCCATATGTACCCATTTCAATGCCAAGACAGGGAAATTTGTCTTTTGAATGATTGCAAATGTTGTAGGGAACATGTTTTATACATCATGTGTTTTCTTCAACATTAAATTTTTGAAAATTTTAAAAATTCCAAATTGGACAGGCGATCCATTTGGGAATATTCAGTAAAAAATCTGTATGTACCCATTTCAATGCCAAGACAGGGAGTTCTATCTTCTAGATGACTTCAATGTTGTAGGGAACTGGTTTGATACTACATTTATATTCTTCAACATTGAAATATTGGAAAAATTTAAAAATTGGAAATTGGACAGGCGATCCATTTGGGAATATTCAGCTAAAAATCCATATGTACCCATTTCAATGCCAAGACAGGGAAATTTGTCTATTAAATGATTGCAAATGTTGTAGGGAACATGTTTTATACATCATGTGTTTTCTTCAACATTGATTTTTTAAAATTTTTAAAAATTCCAAATTTGACAGGCGATCCATTTGGGAATATTCAGTAAAAAAATCTGTATGTACCCATTTCAATGCAAAGACAGGGAGTTCTATCTTCTAGATGGCATCAATGTTGTAGGGAACAGGTTTGATACTACATTTATATTCTTCAACATTGAAATATTGGAAAAAATTTAAAAATTGCAAATTGGACAGGCGATCCATTTGGGAATATTCAGCTAAAAATCCATATGTACCCATTTCAATGCCAAGACAGGGAAATTTGTCTTTTGAATGATTGCAAATGTTGTAGGGAACATGTTTTATACATCATGTGTTTTCTTCAACATTGAAATTTTTGAATATTTCAAAAAATTCCAAATTGGACAGGCGATCCATTTGGGAACATTCAGTAAAAAATCCGTATGTACCCATTAGGTAGGAGGTAGGTATTAGACTGGTGTTCAACGATATGATACTAGGTAGTAGGTTGAGGGTATCTCAGCAGGTAAGTATTAGGCCGGTGTTCATCAATAAGTTTCTAAGTAGTGCGGAGAGTGTGTCTGAGCAGGTAGGTATTAGACCGGTGTTCAAGGATATGATACTAGGTAGTGGGTTGAGGGTGTCTCAGCAGGTATGTATTAGGCCAGTGTTCATCAACAAGTTTGTAAGTAGTGTGGAGAGTGTGTCTGAGCAGGTAGGTATTAGACCGGTGTTCCACGACATGTTTCTTGGTAGTATGGTGAGTGTGTCTAAGCAGGCCGGAATCAAACCAGCTTTCAGAGCTTTTATGCTGGTGTCAAGCTGCATGTATTGAGCGATCCTGTCTCACCAACATATCTCGACACAAGCCTTTGGACTTCAGGGTACTAGTCAACAGTGTAGGTATATTGGTCAAATGAGATTTTTCCTCGAGTTTCCCATCCTATAGTTACTGAACTGTTGAATCCTTTAAGAAGGTATTCATGAGTTGCCACTCAAGTGGCCAGTGTAACAAATACTCTAATACGTGCCTCAAACTCCGCAGTGCCTAAGAAAACCATAAATCTGAAAGGTCCAAGATGGAAAGCATCTCCAAAGGTTAAACGTTCACTAAAGTCATGTAAACAATTGTACTCCAAATGGAAAGCAGCTGGAAAAAATCCAAACCATGAATATCATACACAATTAAAATCTGAAAAGAAAATTTTGAGAAAGCAACAAAAATTTGAACACGCCATGGACAGGAAACAATTATATGAGAAATTAATGTCAAATCCTTCTTCGAAGCAATTTTACCAACTCATCAAAAGGAATAAAAGTACTACTTCTTCAACGAAATGTATCAAGGTTGGGGACCGTGAGTGTTATTCGCCTGACGAACAGTGTGAAGCGTTTGCGAACTACTACGAAGATCTATCTGTCCCAAATGAGAGTGAATATGACGACACCTATCTAAATTTGTGCTCAGTTAGACAGAATATGATCAAGCAGTACCTGAAAGAGGAAAATTTGAATGAAATAATGTTTACGGTCTCTGAGGTTGAAACTTCTATACAGAAACTGAATAGTGGCAAATCGCCCGATGAATATGGCCTGTGCGCTGAACATTTCAAATATGGCAAAGATATTATATCAGAGCATATCACTCCATTGTTTAACCAAATCTTGGAACAGAAATCAGTACCAGCATCATTCAAGACTGGAATTCTAATTCCTGTTTTAAAGAAAGATAAAGACTCTTGTCTCGTAAACAGTTACAGAGGTATAACAGTTACTGCAGTGTTAGGAAAATTATTTGAATATTGTCTCCTTGAAAAACTGAACTTTTCAAATCAAACTGAACTCCAATTCGGATTCACCAAAGGATTGTCGCCTATAATGTCAAGTCTCATCTTAACTGAAGCTAAAGCGGAGGCAAAACGTACAAAGTCAACTCTGTTCTACGCCACACTTGATGTACAATCTGCGTTTGATGTAGTACAGCATCAAATCCTTCTGGACAAGCTGCTTGATAGAAATGTCAGCCCAACCTTCTGGTTAATCATCAGGGAATTGTACAATGGTTTAACCACTAAAGTGAAATGGTTAGGTACACTCAGTGAAAGTTTCCCCCTGAGACAGGGAGTTAGGCAAGGCGGGGTGTTGTCCACCCATTTGTACAAGATCTTTGTTGAGGATCAGATACTTGAGCTGGAGGAAAAGGCACTAGGGTTTGTCCTCGGAAATATATACATCGGAGCAACAGCAGTTGCAGATGACTTGATATATTTGTCCTCAGCTCCGGAGATGCTCCAGTTGATGCTTGGGGTTGGACATAGATATTCTCAGCAACATCATTACAAGATTCATCCAACTAAGACAAAGATTATAGAAGATACCTGCAGAAAGAAACAATCCGACTATGTTTGGTCATTGGGCGATACCCAGATTCATTCTTCAGAAGAAACCACACATTTAGGGCTGAAACGAACAGCTGCCAGTGAATGTGAAATTAACGTAAATGACCGTATTAAATCCGCAAGAAGAACAAAGTACTCCCTGATGAACTCCGGTTATCATGGCACTAATGGTTTGAGTCCAGCTACTTCGTTCCAGATCTACAAGACTTATGTTCTCCCACGACTGCTATACGGCTTAGAGATCTTGCCTCTTAACAAGACTCACATAGATTCCCTGGAGAAATTCCATAGAAACAGCCTAAGAATCATACAATCACTACCGGAAAGGACGGCTACTGCTGCAGTGTACCTGCTTCTCGGAGCATTACCTGTTGAAGCTGAAATTCATAAGAAACAGCTCTCTCTATTGCATTCCATCCTGGATTCCGATAATAGTAGAATCAAGGAGGTGTTAAACAGACAGATATCAGTGAATTTTGATAATAAAGACAGTTTCTTTCACCGAATATTGAAAGTTTTGAAGCTTTATGAACTGCCTGACATAGTGTCACTGAAACAGCATCTACCAACAAAAAATGTATGGAAAGATACAGTCTTGCGATCTGTTACAGCATTCTGGAGGGAATCATTGGTGCGTGATGCTCGGAGCAAAACAACACTCAAATTCCTGGCATACGATCATGTTATGCTGGGAGAAGTTCATCCTGTTTGGGACTCTACTGAAAATTCGGTTATAGATGTCAGAAAAGCGATAATTAAAGCAAGAATCCTGTCGGGAACCTGCCTACTCCAGGCCAATATACACAGATTCAGTCGGTATCGGGAAGATCCGACATGCAGATTGTGTAAGCAGCAAGAAGAGGACATCTTCCATATGTTGCTGTACTGTCCTCTACTGACCGAGACCAGAATAAGTGAATATAAAGTGTTAAGAGACATTGTTAAGAACCATATCGGTGCTGAGTCCTGGAACGATTCTTTCTCCACAAAAGAGGATATTGCCCAGTTGATAATAGACTGCAGAAAGTTCTCCAATCTATTTTGTGACACTGATATTGTCTACAAGATAGAGAAACTGTCCAGAAACCTATGTTACAAACTACACAATAAAAGACTATCCCTCCTTCGTAAATTAGAAGATGGCTGTCCGGGTGGTAACACCTAATCTGTTGATCCCAAAAGATTTTCCAGTTTAGACTAAATACGCCCTAAAACTACCGACGAATACTTACCCTGGACACAGGGGTGCTCCTATACAGAGGAGGCTTATACAGATCAGAAGAAGTGACGGCTGAACCGGAATTTAGTTTTGATAAGAGTTTTGGTTGTTGAAATAGAATGTTCGCTGTCATCAAAGTTTCAGCCTTCCAAGTACGGTTCAATGCTAGTCGGAGGGGTAAATTTCCTGAAAAACAGGGATACGCGAAATACCTGACTACAACTTGCTACCGTTATATACTATTGTTTTCAAATTAAACTTTAATATTGCCAGAATAGGTAAAATAAGAACTATTGGCTATTTTTGGGTTCGGAAGTGAGAATAAATAGACTAACGTATAGGGTCTTTGATAGGTATCATTGTGCAGATATGCATGCAAGCTGGTTTGGGTCAATCACTTGCTAGCATGTACATGCAGTATTTGCTAAACAACAACAGCTTTTGATAGTATTAAGTATATTTTTAATATCAACGTGTATTTTGGTAAATAACGATGTATGCTCCTTTACCCAGTTACCGGTGATCTTAATTGATTTATAAACTATGTTTATTATATCAGTAATTAAAAAATAAGAATCTCATTTTCATGAGTTAAAGGGGACTGACGGTCAGCGGGAGATTTTGACTGCCCAAAACAAAACATTCGGTATGCAAATCGCTGTGATGTAAACAAAAGTTGAGAGGCACTTCGGAAATCACCGGTAACTGGTAAACACCGATAACTGGGTCAATTAGTAGTTTGGGAAATTCCGGTAATTTTGAATATGTCGGTATTTAGCAACAGAATTTAAGCCGATTAGAATAAGCTATACATTTTTCGTAAAGAGTTTGTTTCTAAAGCACTTGTCTTCACACTAATTAAGTGTATTATATGATAATAGTATTGTAGATTTTGGTGTATTCCGGTATTTCGGTTATTAGATGTACTACTTCGGTAATTACTGTAACCGAGCGCCAAATGCTTTATAAAAACAATGTTCATCGGCTGTTTTAGCATGTTTGGGTCAGGAAAACATAACTTTTCACTTGTGCTCTTTTGAAGTGAGAGCCGACAACCAATTTTAAAATCAGGCGTTTAAATTAGAAATTCCGAAACGGATCGCAGTCAATTTTAAAATCGGAAGGATTGCCAAACGGGCAGTGACATATATAGGTACAGAATAGGTGTTAATGATTGTTTGTACAGGTAAAGAAAAGGTGTTGAAGATATTTTCACTAGTATAATATACAGGTTGATGTGATTAAAGGGGCAATGCTCTTTGTGTTTAAAATAGAGATAGATTTTAAGATATCTCATGGGTCAGTTTTAATATATGGCTGACCTCTCGTGGGTGGACTGACGGACAGATGGGCGGTCGGATAGTAGACGGACGATAGCTAGATCGTAACTTTGAGCCAGAAGATCCCTGGATAGATAGATAGATAGTCTTTTTATACATCGTACGCATTTTTTTTTTAGGATTTGTTTCATTGATTTTGATAAGTTGTATATGTCTTTATAAATTACGAGACATAAAAAGATTTTTCCCTGCATAATATTGAAATCGATTTTTAATATAGATTCCGTTGCAGAACTGAGGTGGTTTATGGGATAATGGTTGAAGTAAATAGTTACATATGCGCATACAACTTTGAATCATTTTTATGTAAGTCTGGTTGACATACTTATTTGATATATCGATTGCATAAGTATATATAAAGCATTTGTCTTTGATTTTTTTATAACAAGAGACACGGCATGATTGCATGTCTGACCTAACTAAGGCATGTGAATTGTTCTCAGTCTGATGGTGAGGTGAATAAAATTTTCCCCTCTAAATTCGTAGTTTGCACACAGCATGTATTTCTCCCTCTCTCTCTGTTTTTTTATCTGTACAACGCTTCGGGAATTAGTCAAATAATTAATGTGGATTCTTCGATAACGAAGAGAGTCGGCATTTACACAGATATTACTCACGATCGCTAGAAATAAAATATTTGAGCCGCCACATGACAAAACAAAGTGGCATGTGCGCCCAGCGAAGACTTAGATCAACCTGGGCATGGCCCATTTTGACCAGTCTTCGCAATCCCCATGGAGCTAGCTTCATGTAGCATTATTTAAAGCGGGGAGCAAAGACTCTGATCAGTCAGGGCAACTGCACTTTGAAACAACGTCAGATCGACGTTATTAGAGTATATAATCACGTGACGAGCGGATTGCGACCCTGTCCGACGACAGTCTAAAAGTTGCCCTTATAAATATAAGGTGAGTGACCTTCGCGTTTTGCATTTTTATCTCCTTTTGCATGTTATTTGATTGTTACAACCAAAGCTGGCAATTTGAAAGATGCCAGTGTTTACTCCGCAGCAACACAATACGACGAAATTGTTCTTTTCGTAAAGAGAGACAAGAAAACGTTCGGGTCGATCACATGAATTTGGCAATTTTATCTACGCCAGGCTTCATTTCACACCGTTTAAATTCAGAATTTCAAATAAATTAAAGATATTTTATAAAATAGTTTGTGTAAAAATCATTTTCCAAGCCCTTTCTAGCCATGTTTTAGTATAATCAGCAAAATATTTGAATTTTGAGGCATAAACAACAACACACACTATTCGTCATGGCTGTCAGCAAAATTGTTCGTTTGACATTTTACGCTGTCCGAATAATTGCGACTACAATTAAAACAATGAAGAAATTCAAAAAGAAAAAAGAAAGAAAATGATAATAATAATAATAAATGAAAAACGACAGATGTTCAACACTTGCATAATATTGACGTTTGAACACAAAAATAAAAACCCTTGGATCTACATGTAGATGCTGCATCTAGACAGCCTAGTAACCAGCAGTTATAAAATTGCTTAAGCTGCTGTTGATCTGGTATGAGCACACAAATCATCTAAATATCATTTCGTCAAACATGTTTGATGTTGCATGCCTTTGTCAACTTCGGCACGCGACCATTCGTTGTTGTTCGCATGGCATTCATTCTTATTTTGTTTCAAGAAATGAATATAATTCAATATTATCACATTAATAAAGCCAATGAATATCCCGGTAACCCCAATTTTACATATTGGCGCGTAATGGTTTGACGCCGTCCGTGACAGCAATGTTGAAATAAAGTCAACTCTTTAGGCGATACAAAAGCGTCATATGATAAACAGAATCTTACACTCGTGGTCATTTCACACGAAAATTTATGAAAATTGCCTGCGGCTCGTTTTATAAATTTCATATAAAATGACATTAACACTCCGTTAAGATCCTCTGTATCTCTGCTTTCACAGTTTTGGCCACCAAAAAGTAACCAGTTTTACTGGATATTTGTATTCAATTTCTATTTCCAACTGTTCATTATTTAATAAAATAAAAATAAAAGAGTAAACCAGTTGCCTCCCTTTTTTGAAAATACAACAAGTTTTTTTTTTAATTTAAGCTCACCAGAGCCGAAGGCCCCCGGGGAGCTTAAAGGATAGGCAGTTGTTTGTCGTCGTTGTCGTTGTCGTATGTCGTCTGTCGTCGTATGTCGTCCGTCAGCACGTTCAAACAACATCTCCTCCAAAGGCACGGGGCCGACTGGGCCCCAACTTCATCTGTATCATCTTTGGGCTGGGGGATTGAAAGTTTGTTTTGTTTGTTTGTTCTTTTATGAAAATTGGCCGATTAGTTTGGTCGCTATGGCAACTCAGATTTCGCATAGACGTGTACTGAATGGGGGACATTGGAAAATGTTTGGTCTGCATTTACTAACAAACACGCGTTTATATTATTGAACATATTCTTAATTATTCCACTTTAGAAAATGTATATAATCTGTGACTTCTGATACCAGTAAATAATTTACTCAAACAACTTCAAGACGTAAAAGAATGTAGTTTCCCAGATTTGTTTTATCTCCTTTTGTTTGTAAATAGGTTCAATCATTCCGAGTCAAAAAACTTTTGCCAAAGGGGGGGGGGGGGATCTCACCCTATAGGAAATTTACATAGAGTTCTGCCCACGCTCGGAATTTAATCTTAATATGCATAAAGATTGTCAAGCACATGAGTCTTGCATTTGTGATATATTTATCCATTGATCTATTTCAGTATTTAAATAAGAGCAATTTTTGTATTTTTCGAGGAAAAAATTGGTGCCCTTGTTTTAATCCCCCCAGAGCTATGAAATTTTAGATTTTTGTACCTAATTTTGTCTCAAAACGATGCCTAGTAATTTGTTAGTATGTATGTAACATAATTGTAGATCAATGTATCAAATGAAAATATCCACATAAAATTTCAACTGAAATATCCCCATATTTCAGATCCATAAATTATTTTCAATAAATTAAAATGTTGATTTTAGTTAGTTATAGTTCTTGTCAATCTATGAAATTCACATCAAAATTGACCACACATGTATAGGTAATGATATTAAAAAATCAAGAAAAATTAAAACCGGTAACATTATTTTTTTAGAGTTTTTATGTTAACAGTCAAATTTTTTGAAAAGTGTAAAATCCACATTATTCACAGAATTTTTTTTTTTTGGTATCTTTGTGTTTCATTGTTAGGCCAATTTTATGTTTCTATCATGTTTTGCATTGCCAAGCCACATAAGACGTTTCTGTTTCTATGATAAAAGGTATTTTTCCGAAATAATGGCACTTTGTTGTACTCCACAGTGGAACTTTAAATATATTCATGATAAGTCTTAATTAAACGAATGTTTATCGTTTATTCTTCTAATTTCATGAGAAGTATACTTTCCATATTTGTGTGGTACTGCCAGATCAATAATTCTTGTAGAAGGCTTCATGGTAATTGCTTACTTGTTGTTAAATTGATTAAAGAATAATGGTAAACCACGGTAGGATAATTACATGCATTTGTAGAAAAGTGTCAAGCTTCGCCCTTTTAACCTACTGACAAGCAGGAGAGTGATACAATAAAAGGTGGAAGAAAGAATCAAAAACCTGTTTCTTCCTGAAACAAATCCAATCTGACTTAAGATTGGTAATGAATGCAACCATGTACATAAAGTATTCAGTGTTTATAGCATTGTGTCTCTTTCAGAAAGTTCAATATTTCAGCTAGCTTATTCACATGTAAATAATAACATCCGGTGTCCAGATTTAATAATCGGTTATCTATTCTTACCCATAGCTTAGGTAAGGTATGGGATGGAACTAAGTATTTACTGTTGTTGCAATTAGAAAAGCTTTACTGAATACAATCTTGGTGCTTTTGTGCAAATCTGACACTATATCAGTAGTAATAAAAGGCCATCGGCCAAGTGTCACCCGACGTTTGAAATGTGTCCCAAACTGCAGCCCTTTATTCCATTTTAGAATAAATGTATGGCCAAAACAGAAAATATGTGTGTTACAGAACCTGGTAAGCAAATAAACTGAAGCATAAGCAAAGACACATACCCAATTACTGGGCCTATATGAGGTTATAAAATACTTAAGTTCAGAACGGGGCATATATGTGTAAAATCAGGTAACTAAAACTTTAGGCCCTTACAGAATGCCCAAAACATCAAGGCTGTATAGCAAATAACAAAATAACAAGGGCCATAGTACTGCTAATATGAATCTTACGAAAAGTGAACAATGCATTTATGAAAATTCAGCCCATTAATATGAATAGTTCTGGAGTTATCCCTTTACCTTTTAGTGAATGGCTATTAGTTATAAAAGGGGAATAACTATGTCACTAGTAAATTTAGCACATCCTAACAATTATCAGATTTATCAATTTACCAAATGCTAATAGCATACCAAATTTCAGCTCTCTCGGTCAAAGGGTTCAAAAGTTGGAAAAATCCCAAAAACCACAAAGGGTCATAACTTTGTAGAAAATAGAACAATTGAAATTCCAAAATCACATGCACATCTTCAGATCATGATGAAACATTCTGCACAATTTCATAAGTACCATTCCCATCTAAATATTAGCTTTGTTTGGTTTACTAGTGAGAATTAATGGACCAATATATGGATCTTGGATAGGTATCACTGTGCAGATTGCAAGCTGTTTGAGTCCTTGTAGGGGTCAGTCATTTGCCAGCATTTACATGCAGCAAATACTAATTGACATATTTTAGATAAAAATGTTTATATTCTGCTCAAAATAAAGTGTATTTCGGTAAACCATAATGTGTATTTTGGTATATTCCGGTATATATTGCCATTCTGTTGGTTCAGTAAAGCATTTGACAAAGTGCTCCACCAACAATTAGCTCTCAAGCGCCATCACTATGGTGTCCGCGGCTTCTTAGATGGCAGAACCCAGCGAGTTGTCCTTGATGGTATTGCATCTTCAGCAGCACCAGTTTCATCAGGTGTCCCCAAAGGCACTGTCCTGGGCCCACTGCTATTCCTCGTATATTCCTCGTATATATCAACGATCTCCCATCTAGGTCAAGTCCAGCGCACGCCTCTTTGCTGATGACTGTCTCATGTACAGACGGATCAACTCCTCAGCAGATGCCAAGGCTCTCCAAGAGGACCTAAGCAATCTACAGCAATGGGAGAAGGACTGGCAGATGAAGTTCAACCCGGATAAGTGTGAAGTTTTACGATGACCAACAAGCGGAACGGGGTTGACTCAAACTATACCATCCATGATACTACGGCGCACTGACAAGGCTAAGTACCTGGGAGTCACCATTGACAGCACTTTGTCTTGGAATCAGCACATCGACAACATCACGAAGAAGGCAAACAATACAGCAGCATTCCTCAGACGGAATCTCTCATCTTGCCCGCCTGATGTTAAAGCTACCTGCTACAAAGCACTTGTACGCCCCCAGCTAGAGTATGCATCAAGCATCTGGGACCCTCACACACAGTCAAATATCAACAAGATTGAAGCTGTGCAACGTCGAGCGGCAAGATTTGTAGCAGGTGATCACAGACGAACAAGCAGTGTTACAAGCATATTTGAACATCTTGTCTGGGAAGACCTCCACACTCGCAAACAGCATGGTAAGATGATCTTGATGTACAGAATCATCAATCATCTTGTTGAGATACCAGCATCTCATATTCTTCAGCCTGTTGACGCATCCGAACAAGAGGACATAACCACAGATATCTCGTGCCATACTGCCGTGTACATGCCTACAAGTATGCTTTCTTCCCATCAGGGATAAGGTTATGGAACAGCCTGCCTACTGAAACAGTCAGTGCCCAGTCCCTAGAATCCTTCAAGAATTTGACCCTGGGTAGGCACCCGTAAACGCGGATGTTTTTTAACCAGTTTTAGCTGTACAGGACCTCACACCCCTTGTCACATGCCTGTAAATAGTAACTGTGCGAAGATGCTCCAGAGGAGCCCAGCACATACATGTAATTGATAGAACTAGAACTATTTTGGAATATTCCGGTAATTAAGTGTATTCCGGTATTTCTAGTAACCGTCCCGGAACTGGCAGCCTTTCCTGTGTGTGGCGGGGTAAATGTTTCTATGTGGAGTAGTCTCCTCTATGAAATAATATTCGAGATAATGCGCCCGGGGCCTAGACGGGGCCAAAATTACTTTACCGCTACGATGACCGTTAAGATTAAATCACTTGCTATCCTGTTATTTGATATATTCGATTGAAGTATTGTGTGGTTAACCCAGGTCACACCTCATGATATCTAAGCTCGAAAAATCATGACATTAATGTCAAGATACTGAACTCTAGGAGCCAAAGTCTCCTATCTTGCCAAAATAGGTGTCAGAGGTGGCACTCTCTGCTATACTTTGTTTGAATGTATTTTTGAATAGTCTACACTTTCAGAAACTAGGTTTGATTGTCCTGCTCTATTGTCATGGTAGTCAAATTAAAAGCTAAATATGACTACCAAGCCTATGTTTCTGCTTCATTCTTCTATCACTCGTTTAATACATATATCTTGCTCCCTCTGACCAGTCACTGACTGACTGACTGACTGACTGACTGACTCACTCACTCACTCACTCACTCACTCATCACATTCTTTACTCACTCACTCATCCTTCACACACTCATCCTTCACTCATTTACTTTTCCTTCTCTACCCTCCTTGTCTTTAACTTTCTCGCTTGCTTTATATCACACTCACTCACTCACTCACTCACTCACTTGTTTTCTTTTTTCCTCCCTCATTCACACGGTCACGTGCTCGCTTCTTCTCTTCACTTGCTCAATCGTTCTCTTGCACTCTCCCTCAGCACCTTATTCACTCAGTTGCTACCTTGCTTGCTTTCTCTTAACCCTCCTCCCTCCCTCTTTCAATCACACTCACACAAATGCTTTCCTACACGTTCTCCCAAACTCACTCCCTCGCTGTCTTCCACTCTGACTCAACCTTCCTCTCACTAGTAAGTTTTACTAAAACAATATGCATAAGCATGCCCCATCGACTGAATATATTTTCCATGACGTTTTTCATAAAATTCAATTTTCTTGCATTTAAAAAAAAAGTGAACATATGCTAATTATCCAGATAATTGCAATTTTTCTTACCAGTTTGTTTCAAATATCCTACATTAAAGATTATATGATTTGCAGAAATGAAAGTGCATCCATGTACTAGAGACATGAATTTTAATGGAAAATGTGTAAAAAATTCTATAAATACAAAAGTTTATTTTTTAGGGAAACAAAACGGCGAAATTTTTTATTTCTTATCCAAATGTTTTATAGCCCTTTGGGTTATTCAGCTGGTATAATGAAATGAATGTCCCACCAATATTTTTATTCAGTATCCGTCTACCTTAAACCGAATTATTAAAGATTTACACTCAATATTTTAATTAACTTTTCAATTTCTTACAAAACATTATATCCTACGCATGATAATGGTTGCTATTAAAAATACATTTTATCTGTCAAATTTATTATTTGTGATGGTCACCGAAAATAGGAGAATTTAAGAAAATACACAAAAAAGCGGCAAAAGCGAACCGCCATTCTGCCTCTGCCTCCGTAACAAAGATGTTTTCGCTGAATTCTTTTTGAACAAATCTTAATCATGTTGCATACAACTGACCAGTTTCATAATTTTGTTATTATTTCGTAATGCAATACGAGGGAGTATACCTTTAAAGGCGATTATATGAAGAGCACATGATTCATTTATTTAAGAATTTTAAAACCCTAGGGACTTTATTTAGACATCAGCATTGATTGCCGATTTATGTGCTGTACAAAGGTAAAAGTAAAAGGTTTTTCATAGCCTAGTAGACGCGGGGACATCGGGGGTAGAGTCCCACTGTGTCTTGGGCACAGCATCTGAAACGCGGAACCCATTCCTCTCCTTTGGCTGCCGTATCCTTCCCTGCTTCGGAGAAGATACCCATTTACTGCTTGGTTGACAGACTTTTCCAGTCGTCGGATGGCTAAACCCGGACGCAATCTCATGACCTTCCGGCGACGTTCTGCACCATAGTCGGTAGTCACCCGACCACGGTGCTTCTTTATTTGCTGTACTTGCAGTAAAAAATAGTATTTTTTTCTAAACATGAGTTGGACTATCCACTTCTAGATTTCTCCTGGTTAGGCTGGTATCTGCTGCAACACTTACTTTCAGATGCGCCGGAGCATGGAGCAGCTGTGCAACATCTGTTATATTATGTTCTAATCCCGTGGATTTGAGGGCGAGGACCTGGCAAATGTCAAGCCCTATACCGTAAAACTACGGAACATTACCGTGTGTTAATATGGAGACCGACTGCATTGTATACAAACATTGCTTTAAATCCGCATTTAATTTCTTTACAGTCAGTCATCAATAAAATCAAAACAAGGTTTTACGCAATGCAGTCATTTTTCATCTCATGAAGTTACGGTACTATCCAGTACTTTGTACGGTAAAGGACATGGCAACTAGTTGCCGGGTCTTTAGCCGTTAAATCTGAGTTTTGTTTTCATGTCAACCATGTATACTGTACGTCGTGCTTACTGTGTATTACACGTCTGTGGCCTACTTTCAAAAGCGCGTAGGGCGTCTGACTATTAGACAGGGTCCTGGGTTCGATACCCGGTCCGGCCATTTACTTTCATTTCTCCTTCCGCTGATTCAAGAAGGGCAGTTGTCAGTTACTGGTGAAAGTAAGTGCACTTAGTCCTGGTTAACCGCTTTGCCGGTCTGCCCAGAAATAGTGTGGTTAGGTTAATTAACCGTCCCGACATGACCTTAGCTGTTTACTTGGACGTTAAACAATAAAACATAAAACTAACACATTTAGCTACTGTTACTGTCCTTACACATGCGCAAATTCAGAGCCACATTAGACACTACATATACAAAACCAGAGGACCAATGGTCCTGTAGCTCACCTGACACTTGGTCCTGGTATATATTTTAATGCTTTTATACATGTATATAGCACCAGGGCAGGGGCAAATAACCCCGCTCCCTTGAGGATTAATATTGAGTCCCAATTCTATATACCAAGCCACAAGGTCACTGGGCCTTTGTTTCTGGACAAAGATTTCTGAAGGGTTTTTATCATATATGGGTGTGGCGGCAACCATGTTCATGTGACCATGACCATCTGAACAAACTTTGATTGCTTTGACCCAGTATTAAAGCTCTATATGAAATACAGTAATCATTTGTATAAACTATGATGGGCCTGAGTGCCCAATGCTACATACCGGTACCAAGTTTCAAGGTTATAGGCCTTTCGGTTCTCGAGAAAAAGACGTTTGAAGAGTTTTTACCATATATGGGCATGGTGGCCATCTTGGTCAAGTGACCAAGACCATCTGAACAAACTATGGTTCCTTTAAGCCAGTGAAGCTCCATATGAAATATGGCTTCAATTGACCCTAGTGGCCTCTGAGAAGATATTTGACAATCTCAATGACCATGTACAAAAGACAAAGAATGACCTTGACCTTTAACAACAAAATATCTTCATCTGGTCATTTAGTCAACCATATATACAAAATATTGCACCTTAGACTTAAATAGTTTCTGAAAAATCCACTGTTTAAGCATTTTCCCATATAAAAGCCTACATAATGTACCAAAGTTGACAGTGTCATAAATTAGGTCAAGGTCAACGCACGATCATTTGTATAAACTATGATGGGCTTGAGTGCCCAAAGCTACATACCAAGTTTCAAGGTCATACGCCTTTTGGTTCTGGAGAAGAAGATTTTGAAGGATTTTTACCATATACGGGCATGGCGGCCATCTTGGTCAAGACCCCGAGAACAAACTTTTATTCCCTGATCACACTTAGACTCCATATGAAATTTTGCTTCAATCAGACCAGTGGTTTCAGAGGAGAAGATGTTTTGAAAATCTTGATAACGGACAGACCGACAAAATGACCTTGACCTTCAGTGACAAAAAGTTTTCCCATATAAAGGCCTAACATACCAAAGTTGACCATGTCGTAAATTAGATCAAGGTCTATGCAAGGTCATCATTTGTATAAACTATGATGGGCCCGCATGCCCGATGCTACATACCAAGTTTCAAGGTCATAGGCTTTTTGGTTCTAGAGAAGAAGATTTTTGAAGGGTTTCTACCATATATGGGCATGGCGGACATCTTGGTCATGTCACCCAGACCCCGGGTATAAACTTTCGTTCCCCTATCCCACTGAGACACCATATGAAATTTGGCTTCAATCTCCCCAGTGGTTTCAGAGGAGAAGATGTTTGAAAATCTTGATGACGGACAGACCGACAAAATGACCTTGACCTTCAGTAACATAATATCTTCATCTGGTCATTTAGTTGACCATATATACCACATATTGTACCTTAGACTTAAATAGTTCCTGAGAAATCCACTATATAAGCGTTTTCCCATATAAAAGCCTAAAATACCAAAGTTGACCATGCCGTAAATTAGGTCAAGGTCAACGCAAGGTCATCATTTGTTTAAACTATGATGGGCCCGCATGCCCAAAGCTACATACCAAGTTTCAAGGTCAAAGGCCTTTTGGTTCTGGAGAAGAAGATTTTTGAAGGGTTTTTATCATATATGGGCATGGCGGCCATCTTGGTCATGTCACCCAGACCCCGGGTACAAACTTTCGTTCCTCCATCCCACTGAGACTCCAAATAAAATTTGGCTTCAATCTCCCCGGTGGTTTCAGAGGAGAAGATGTTTGAAAATCTTGACGACGGATGGTCTGACAGAATGACCTTGACCTTTAAAGACATGATATCTTCATCTGGTCATTTGTTTGACCATGTATACAACATATTGTACCTTAGACTTAAATAGTTTCTGAGAAATCCACTGTTTAAGCGTTTTTCCATATAAAAGCCTAACGTACCAAAGTTGACCATGCCGTAAATGAGGTCAAGGTCAATGCAAGGTCATCATTTGTATAAACTATGTTTGGCCCGCATGCCCGATGATACATACCAAGTTTCAAGGTCATAGGTCTTTTGGTTCTGGAGAAGAAGATTTTTGAAGGGTTTTTACCATATATGGGCATGGAGGCCATCTTGGTCATGTGACCCAGACCCCGGGTACAAACTTTCGTTCCCCCATCCCACTAAGACTCCATATGAAATTTGGCTTCAATCAGACCAGTGGTTTCAGAGGAGAAGATGTTTGAAAATCTTACCAAGTATACCAAATAGACTTAAATAGTTTCTGAGAAATCCACTGTTTAAGCGTTTTCCCATATAAAAGCCTAACGTACCAAAGTTGACCATGCCATAAATTAGGTCAAGGTCAATGCAAGGTCATCATTTGTATAAACTATGATGGGCCCGCATGCCCGATCCTACATACCAAGTTTCAAGGTCATAGGCCTTTTGGTTCTTGAGAAGAAGAGTTTTGAAGGGTTTTTACCATATATGGGCATGGCAGCCATCTTGGTCATGTGACCCAGACCCAGGGTACAAACTTTCGTTCCCCCATCCCACTGAGACTCCATATGAAATTTGGCTTCAATCGGCCCAGTGGTTTCAGAGGAGAAGATGTTTGAAAACCTTAACGACGGATGATCCGACGGAATGACCTTGACCTTTAGTGACATAATATCTTCATCTGGTCATATAGTCGACCATGTATACCAAGTATTATACCTTAGACTTAAATAGATTCTGAGAAATCCACTGTTTAAGCGTTTTCCCATATAAAAGCCTAACGTACCGAAGTTGACCATGCCGTAAATTAGGTCAAGGTCAACGCAAGGTCTTGATTTGTACAAACTATGATGGGCCCGCATGCCCAATACTACATATCAAGTATCAAGGTCATAGGCCTTTTGGTTCTGGAGAAGAAGATTTTTGAAGGGTTTTTACCATATATGGGCGTGGCGGCCATCTTGGTCATGTGACCCAGACCCCGGGTACAAACTTTCATTCCCCCACCCCACTGAGACTCCATATGAAATTTTGCTTTAATCGGCCCAGTGGTTTCAGAGGAGAAGATGTTTGAAAATCTTTAAGACGGATGGTCCGTCGGACTGACCTTGACCTTTAGTGACATAATATCTTCATCTGGTCATTTAGTCGACCATGTATACCAAGTATTGTACCTTAGACTTAAATAGTTTCTGAGAAATCCACCGTTTAAGCGTTTTCCCATATAAAAGCCTAACGTTCCAAAGTTGACCATGCCGTAAATTAGGTCAAGGTCACCGCAAGGTCATGATTTGTACAAACTATGATGGGCCCGCATGCCCAATACTACATACCAAGTATCAAGGTCATAGGCCTTTTGGTTCTGGAGAAGAAGATTTTTGAAGGGTTTTTACCATATATGGGCGTGGCGGCCATCTTGGTCATGTGACCCAGATACCCTGAACAAACTTTCGTTCCCCCAACCCATGGAGGCTCCATAGTAAATTTGGCATTGATCGGCCCAGCGGTTTCGGAGGAGAAGATGTTTGAAAATGTTGACGGACGACGGACGACGGACGACGGACGGACGACGGATGCCTGGCTATACTATAAGCTCACCTATGAGCCTAAAGGCTCAGGTGAGCTAAAAAAAAAGATGAAGTTGATAGTAAACGATGCAGCTGCACAAGAGAATGTTATGTAATGTCAACCAAATCGGCAATAATCGACTTCCGGTTAAACTGACAAGGTGGCGTGTTCTCGTTTACTCTTGTTGCCACCACATTACATATCCTTGTATGTATAATACGTTATATCCTCTAATGTCAGATTGACCTGAGTGTAATAAAGGATATGTAATGTAATGTTAACAACTGCACATGCTCACGTGGCCTAAGCATTCAAACGATAGTATAGTAGTAATGACTTCCTTCTGAATCCCATTTGTATAACATAGATGATACTGTAATTTTTGTTATTTCTGTATTGTAATATATGTTTATAGTTTAAACCAAACGATAGTAGAATAAAATAGTTTAATGATTTTCTATTTCGATGACAATGTAAAATAAATCATATTACAGTCTTTGCGGTCTTCTTTATTACACAATCAAAAAAGTAAAAGAAAAGAAACACCTTTACCACTACTATATGTGAAAAGATACACGATTTTAACAAACATGTCATGTCCAGTTTGTGCACATGGACAGCCACGGTAGCCGTTTTAAAAATCCGAGTAAGCTTTGAATACCGTGACCAGCCGGCTCATATTTGTGGGTTTGTCTGTCACGTGCAATAAGAATATGCCTTAAGCCAAACTTCTAATAACTTTGAAAAAGATCAAGAGCATCCGGCATTGGGGAAACAAGCTTGTTTGGCTCAAGATCGCATCCAAGTGCGAACATATTCTATTAAAACGTATTTCTGAGTAATATCTGATTCCTTTAGAGTGAGTGAACTCGGGTTTAACGCCCCACCAACAACGAGGTCATATGGAGACGGGACCTCGGTATAAGGTCTCATCCGAAAGACCGAGGAAGCGAGGGATCGATCTTACGACCCCTGGATTGGTAGTCCGGAGTGATTCCTTTAGATTAGAATTTTATACGTATTTAAAAATTATACAAGAGTGTAATGTTATAATTTCAGAATCAGTGTTTATATGGTTCAGAGTGTCAATAGTCGAATAGTATGCTCTTAAATCTCATTCTCTTTGTACAATCTGCACTACAGTTAATTATTGCCTTTTTCGATAACGAATTCTATGACGTATAACGTATACCTCTTATGCCGGATTTGTCTAAATAGAACTTGTCCACTTGTTATCCTGTATATTGACAAAATATTGTATCTGTATATATGCTCATGGGCCATATGGCTTATTGCATGAAATAAACTATCTATCTGTCATCTAAGGGTACATGCAACAACTCACAAATGCATTAAGTAATTCATTTTCAGGTTGAAATGCTGGTGAAGCTTTAAGTCACAGTCTCACTGTCACGTATTGAGGGCTAGGTTTTGTTACGTTTTCAAACGTGGCGAACGGCAGTATACGTTGTAAAACTAGTGAATACGTATATAGATATAGCTAAATACGTAGCCTAATTACGTTTGATTTAGATTTTTTAACTTAAACATGTCATTTTGATATGTGTAGCGTATACGTAGTAAAACGCACCAACACGTAGTAAAACGTGGTCAAAACGTACTAAACCGTAGCTAAAACGCATAAATACGTACAAAAACGTAACAAGAATAATATAGAGGTCCTCAGAGTCTCAGTCTCCCTGTCACGTATTGAGAACTAGGTTTTTATACGTATTTAAAGTGTACCAAAAGGGGAATATGCGTATTAAAACGTAGTGAATACGTATTATATACGGATATAAACAGCTACATACATGACTTAGCAACGTTTGATTTGAAAAATCAGCTTAAACGTAGCGTTTCGAAATACTTACTGTATGCGTAGTAAAAGCGTATTGAAGCGTAGTCAAAACGTACTAGAACGTAGATGAAACGTGTTAAATGCGTAGCCATATGTGAATGTCTGTTACGTACTAGTACGCATTATATACGCTTTACCACGTCTTAGTACGTTTTGTGACGTTTAATTCTGGGTTTTATTACGACCTGGTATGCTTTGCGATACCTACTGAAACGTCATTTTGACTAGGTATTCATCCCGGTCACTACCTAGTAGCCCATAGTAAAACGTATGGAATCATGGAAAGTAAGTAAACTGTCCCCATCCCTTCCAAAAGCGTGGTACTAAGCCGTTTGATAACCGGGTAATAAGAAGTAAATCGTACTTAAACGTATTGGAAAAGTACTGAAAACGTAGTAGCACCTAGATACCTACAAAACGGGGTACATTTCTTTGCCAAACGAAGGGCGGGAAACGTAGTGCAACCTAGCCCTCAAAACGAGACTGTGAGACTGGGCCCTTAGAGAATTGTTAAATTAAACACTCAGGTAATTGATTAAAAATTCTGTTTGCATTGTTCCATGTTCCTACTTCTGTATATATTCTCTGCTCTTGAAGGAACTTTTTAAGATTTTAATTTTACCTCACTGCAGCTGGTGTTGTGCCGTGTGGCGGCCGTAAAACGTCTCCCCGTACATCATCCATTGTGCAGATTATATTTTATTTACATCCTTTGAGATCAGAGGATAGATTCTTAGAAATATAAACTTTGAGATCGATTTAGACTATTATTCTAGATCATCGTCTTTTATGTTATTTGGATCTTTTTGAAACTAGTCAGTCTTTGAATCGACTGTGCAATTAAAATTAAGAAATTACAGTATGCTTTTTTCTGGTTTCGTCACCAGATATTGTCAGGGTCACTGACGAGGCTTTATTAGCCGAAACTACGTAGTCTGGCCCATGTTCCTACTTCTGTATATATTCTCTGCTCTTGGAGGAACTTTTTAAGATTTTAATTTCTAACCTACTGAATAATTTTGGCATTTTCTTTCAGAGATGATTTTTCTTCTTCTTCTTCTTGTAATTTTGATACGTGTCACATTTACACTTCAACCTGAGCTACTGCTGGAAGGAGTAAAATCTGTCATGGTAAGATGGCAAACAGTGTTGACCCTGACCAGATTGCTCTTAAGGCATTAGTTGATCCGAATCTTCAGTATTTGCAAACACATTTTAGTCGCTACCAGTACTTTCTGTCAACTTACCCATCAAAAGGTTTGACAAATTTTTTAACATTGTATCCAGGATGCACGGATGAACACGAGTAACCCTATTTTTTAAAATCAAAAAAGTTCAGCATTTCGTCACAATTTGTGAAAACTCAGTTTTTGAAATATCCAATTTACGTGAGCAAAACCACTTTACTACTTAAGCAAATAATTGCAGAAACAGGTTTATGCAGGAATGAGCACTCTTCCTGCATAGCAGTGGTTGCTTTGGTTCTAAAGTGTTTTGGGGCTTACTCATTTAATTATTGGGGTAGCGATCGCTCCAAACACTTGTGTAGATCTTGTAGACTCAACTCGTGGTCTTGCCAGTTCTGTGGTCTCCCGCCGACTGTCTCATCCGGGTATTCTGGTATCCGTTTTACCCGTTTGCTCCTGCGCCGCTCCTTGACGGGCTTACGCCGTTACTTAATCTCCACACTCACTACACTCTTCCCCACTTTAATTGAAGGAGTGCCAACTAACTGTTGAACCACTGTTGGTGTCTTTGAAAATAATAATGCGTCACCGTGATGCCAAGATTTCTCCACACTCTCCTCCCCCTCCTCAATGCTGAGAAGGTGGACCTGCATCTATTGAGGATCTTCGTAGAGTTGCCTCGCATTGCGCGAAGCAAACTCTAACACATGGCTTAAGGTGTCCTCCCTTATGTCCGCTACCATCTTACCGACAATCCCTATCAAACCTGGCGAAGAATGTTGTCTGCCACTAATGTGGAAGTAGGGCGAGTCGGTCTCCAGCAACAACCTTTCTGGACTGAGTGATCTCAGTGCCACCTTGCTTGCTGTGTTGAAGCTTCCTACCAATTCAGTGAAGCCAATAAAGTGTTGGGGAACTCCTCAATCCATCTGTTCATGACATCTGTGGTGCCCTCGAAGCAATGAAGATGAACCTTCTGTTTCGGTGGCACCACGCCCTTCAGTGAAACAGAAGTTGGATGTACCCAACACCCGTTTGGTCCCCTTAAATGGCTCTGGCATGTAAAACAAATACATCGAAAGGCTGAAGCTGCTTCAGTAACTGTCCAGGAGTACATAATGGCTCGCCCATCTGGCTGGTCCCACACTGTAATCCAGGCCAATCTCTCCAAGAATCCTGATACCGGGAAAGGAAAGAGCTTCTGAGAGGGCAGGATGGTCAGCGTCGGTGTATAATGATGCCTATTTGGGGTGCATTCCAATGGCGATGTGAAATCCCGCCTGTTGGAAGGTTCGTACCTCTTTCTTGGTTGGGTATGTCGCAGGGTCACAAAATACTACAACACCACCGGTCAGCTTTACAGCATAGTCCCTGTCTGAAGGCATCATCTCACACAGCTCTTCCACGGACGCATCCTGCCTTCGGGGGAAATTCCTACTCCGGTCAAGATGGAAATGGCTGTCGAAAGCCTCTGGCCTGCTTTCTTCCTCTGACCATGTACCAGTCACTGGATACCGTTCTACAAAAGAGAGTCTGTCTCTCTCATTGAGGCAAGCGAAGATGACCAACAGTACTCTCCAATGCATGAGAGCTGCTAGGGAGTTCACGGGCGCTGTAGAGAACTCATCTGGTACCTTGTAATCCTGCAAATGAACATTGCACCCATTGCCCGGTGTTGTTGAAGGGACACATGGTAATGTCCTCTGGATTTGCTGCAGGTCGTTTACAAAGTTCACCAGACCATCCAAATTGGTGACTGTCCCAAAGAGCAGGCTTTCACATATCCTCAGGGCACTCAACCATCCCCTTGTTAGGTCTTCTGAGGGTTTCAGCTGATCATTAAAGATGGCTGGCAAATGAATTGCCGCATGTGACGGAGTGAAAGCCCCACCACACTTTGAAATGGGACAAGCACTAGATGTAGGCACCCTTGCTACCGTCAATTTAAGGTCATCTACACTTGAAACTTCGGTCACCATCTTCTTTGGCTCTGTTGTGCACTGAGCTTTCCTGCTCTGGTCTTTGGAAGTTTTCTTGCTTGAGTCACCACGTCTCTGCCGCTTGCGTTGAGGAGATCTCGGTCGGCGTTTTGTCTGATCCCGAGCATAGATGGACGGAGCATTTCCCCTCCGAGAAGGCATCGGTGAACCTCTGCTCCGATTGGTGGAGGCTGGCCTCTTGCCAGGTGAATTTCTCCTGCCTAACCTTGGTTGTCGACGAGGCGAGGTTCTCCTGGAAGGTCTTGAATGCTCCCTTCCTGGTGACTTGGTCAATTCCTTCGTTTGGGGCCTTTTCCTCAGTGAACGCATCCAGTGCTCCGGACTGGGAAAACGAACTGGCGACCTGCCTCTAGCTCCTGTCGTTGCATCTTATCTATTTTTTTAACATCTAGGACATATCCTCTTGCAACTTGATAACCGCCCTTTCCAAAGTACTTGATGTACTAGGATGGGGTTCTCAGCTACAGAGCAGACCTGTGGTACGTCTGTCTCATAGACCTCTGCAGTGACTTTTTGCACTACTCCGTCCAGATTTGCGGCCATACATCGCATCTTTGGTATGCTGATACAACCGCACCTCATTCATTGCACCATCCATCGTCTTTGGCTTCTGCATACAGACATGGTGCCCAGCATCCAGATCGCACAGGCCTTGGCAAAAACGTGTCATAGCTTGCATTACTGTGTTTTTTCTGGCACTTCCTTGAAAGCTTTTCCCGCCAGTTCCAATACACGGTATGCCAAATCCTCCAGTGACTCGTCTTTCTTCTGAGTTGCTGAAATCTAACCTGAGTAGAGGCAATCAATCTGTCCCCAAA
Organism: Ctena decussata; assembly: GCA_963989385.1. NCBI lineage: Eukaryota > Metazoa > Mollusca > Bivalvia > Lucinida > Lucinidae > Ctena > Ctena decussata. The sequence goes on along the minus strand of OZ022504.1, from coordinate 28,347,709 downwards.
CCGCTCTTTAAGCCTGGACAAGAGTTTTCTGTAAGACAAATGCTCTGGCCTCTGCAATAAGGTGGCACAGTAGTCACTAGCCTTGCCCGTGAGACACCAGAAAAGGCAGTCTAGACATTCCGCAGCTAACAACTGACAAGCGTCAGCGTATCGCGTAAACTTGTGTTTAAAAAGAGCAATTACTAAGAAATTGTACAAATGCTTAATTTTGCAGCAAATTGATAGTGGGCAGTGAGAGGATCGTAATGCTACAAACATCACAGAAGAATTCCTATCCATTCAAAGGTTATGCCAGTTTAAAAATTAAACGGCTTTTTTCCTACATGACTTATCTCCCTTACTTTTTCAAGTATTTCTAATCACGATGCACTATTCTGTGATGTCATTGATGATTGTAATTTTTTAAATGAATTTCAGAATTAATTTACAACCTCTTTTATAAAGTGTAACTGATTGTTATCTTATATTCTTTATTATTTTAATCTTTATTTTTTAGCTGGTTGATTAATTGGGAATGTTCTTCCACAAATTTAAACTTTATTTAGAATTTAAATTAAATTTAAAAAAGTTGAAAAACAGATTTAAAAACATTTGCTTTTACTTTAGTGCAAAATAGTCATTGTCAAATAGCTATTTAACAGATCTAAAACTACTATGTTTTCCTGTATATACTGACAAGTTCAACAAATTTTAATTAAAACTTTAAATTTGAAATTTTCTGCTTAATTGCAAATAAAAACAATATTTCAATTTGAGTAGTTGTTATAAGTGTCACTAATACTACAATACATTTTTTACCATTTTGGAACGCCGAACAAGGAAATATTTGATAATTTGAAAACCTTAAATAAATTTAAAATTTCAGTGTTCATTGATGACGTCATTGAATATTATGAATATTTATGTGGCAGCTCCGAATGATTTTCAGATGACATAAAATTTACAAATTCACTTTAGATCTCGAAAACTTTTACTGATAATCAATGCGGTTTTCGATACTCAGTTGCTAAGAGAAACCGCTTTCATTTCTGTAATAATAAACACCTTTATAATTGCCTTTTAAAATTAAACGACAGCCACTTTTTCTTGCCAGCATACTGAAGAGTCTTGGGAAGAGATCTTAACGCAGGAATGCCTCGACCTCGCATCGACACTGATTTAGCAATATGTAGGCTAAGGCCTTGGTCACTGTCAGAGTTCTCATCTTCCCCCTCCGAAGAATCCTGCAGCTGGGATGTCTTTGTCTTGTTTGCAGGTGGTAGACTTCTGTCTCTAGAAGTACTCTTCTTTCGCTTGGATTTGTGCTCCAAAGGCTCTTCCAAACCTTAGCAATTGTCCCCAACCCCCAAGTTGACGCCGTCGCCTAGATTTTGATGAAATATCCTTTGTGGTCGCCCGCGACTTAACTGAGCTTTTAGACTGAATAGCCGCAAACTCAAGCCCTTTAAGGTCAGCCGTTGCGACTGTTGCTTTTGTTTAGCTTTGATGACTGATGATGATCCAGGAAATGCTCCTACACCACCATAAGCTTCCTTCTTGCTTAGCTCTGTATGGCCCTCCCCGCGAGACAATAATGTATTTCCTATTTCTTTCTTTATTAGAGACTTTCGTAATTCTGAATCAGATTAAACTGCATACTGCTCCTCCCCCAGATTCTCATCCGCATCCTCACCCTCTCCCTCACCATAATACTCAGGATTAGGTGTAAAATCCAAACAAGCCAATACTGCCGGGGAAATTGGTTTCCGCATGATACCCGTGAGAAATATTGGAATAATATTGCAATGGTCTTGTCTGATGGCAATGATGGCATCTACTGTCTTAGTTCCCATCCCGGGTATGAGTTTCTATTCCTCTGGTGGTGCAAAATTAACAAATATTTGAGCCATTTTGTGTCAGCTTAAGACGTCAAAAGAGTATAGGGAGGGTAGATGTAGCCGACAGAATCTTTCACTAACCTGTATTTTGTCCCACTCTACACACCATAGATCCACCAAAGGTAGCAAGTGAAGTTGTTTTACAGGTGCAATCTTTCCAGGCATGAATTAGTTCAGCACAGTTGAAACGTCAACAAAGTGCAATTCAGGGACATAAATATCAGATAGATGGTGCAAATTCAAGAGACTGTGGCAGCAATGCACTGCTGAAGCACTCAGTCGGGAGAAAACCGCAAAAAATATTTTGCAGTTAACTGTTTTGCAGATTCAATTCAGATTTCACGCGACTTTGCACAACAATTGCTGCTATACAAAGCAATTTTCAGCGCGAATTCGAAATAAACTGTTTAAACTTATCCCAACACTCATTGGAAAGTCTTGTAAATTTTGAAATTGGGAATACCCGTATTCATCTGTGCTTACGCACTTAATAATGCTAAACCTTTTAGTGGTATAGTTTACCGACATATCTGCCTATCTGTGGCTGCAAAGTGAACTGTGAGATTACTAACAATATTGAGGAAAGATAATGAAAAGTAAGTGGTCAGTTAGAACTTTTGGATAGTATTTATTCAGTCGTGAGGCTTTTAAAGTGTATTAACGGCCCTTGCAGTGACCCGTAGTGTCCTAAAATCAGAGGTAACGCAGGTGTTTAATGGCCGGACTACCTATCTAGCTAGCAGCATCGGTGATGCTTGTAGATTTGAATCTGGGCGTGGGAGCATTTATTTGGATTTAAAGTTTATAGCGTGATAAGTCGTAGGATTGTTTTAATGTTCCAAAATGTGATGCAGATTGCACACACAATCCAAATGCACAGTATTTTGGTTCTCATTGGTTGTTTTATGTGTTGTTTGTTGCTTTGTCTGTTATTGATATATTGCTTAAGTGGTTGTCACACAGTGGCGTATGGCATCAGCGTATGCCGACGTATGAGAAATTTAACAAACACGCTGGTGTACGTTGAATACGTTAGGGGTTAGTTTTAATTAAACAAGTTACGGGTACGCTTAAATACGCTGGTATAAGTTGTTGTACGTCGAATGCGGCCCAAAATTTTGTGCATGCATAAAATTTTCAACGTACGCCGACGTATTAGTTATAAGTTAGACATAAGTTTGATGTACGCAACAGGTACGTTATGCGTAAGTTCATGCACGCAACGTGTTAGTTTATCATACGTTGATATACGTCGGCAACAAGCAGGTCCATTGTGTAGCGTACGAGTAATTTATTTCTAACCTATAGGTAACTTATCTATAACTTATACCGGATGTTTCCAGAACGTATTCAACCTGTGCCTGACGACCTTAAAACTTATTCAACGTGTCACGAACGCACTGAGCGTAGTTAGGTAGCGTATTCGCCAGGTTCCTGGGGTTCAGCTATATACATTGGATACAGATGAGCAATTCATCGCTTTTCAATAAGGAATCTTCTTGGACCGCTTCTGCTTGTCGTTTTGGGGTTTGAGGGGAGATTGACACTTCAGATGCCACCACAGCTGCTGCAGATGCCACCACAGATACCACTAAAGAGGCATTGGATTCTGCGCGAGAGCGAGGTTGGCTACCATAGTAGGCACGGTAGTCGGGTGATGATTGGGACGAGGGTAGGCATGCGGGTGGTAAAGACGGAGTTTCTTGGGTCAGCTATTGCCTGCAACGTTCTTTAATTTTCGTTTTTGAGGCATGTCCATCGATCCACTTCAATTAATGGTGTTGTAGAGAGCCGTCGCTTTACATTCGAACGTCGAAGCACGCTCCAATACGCTATACATAAGGTCGGCGTAAGTTAGACTAACGTTGTGCATGTGTTCGGCATAAGACAAGAACGCTACAGATACGCTGGGGACACGCTGTTATAGGCATGTAAACGTTATGTATACGATAGGGATAAGTTGTGAATAAGTTCTTTATACGTTAAAAACGCTATGTATGCGTTCCAAAACAGGCTGTCGTTTGATATTTTAATTTATCTTCAGCGTATGCCAGCGTATTGGATAAATATTTCATACGTCGGCACACGTTGTTTGAAACGTTGTAGTGTGACAGGGCCTTAATGATGTTAAGGCTTGACAGGTGACCATCTAAATTAGAACCGGTTGTTCATCTGGCTGCCGCTGTTGTTGTCTTTGACAGTGTCTAACTAAGTGTTGTCTTTTCCCACATGGTGTCTTGGGTGGGATTTGGAATTAAATTGTGTCAATTCCTGTGGATTTGCCTACTTACTTTTTCATAAAAGGTTAAACCCTTCAAGGATTTATATTCTATTTTAACCAGCAACTTTATCTTACTTACTCAAAATAATTTCCTTTTTTGACGCATCAGCCATCACTTTAAACATCTGTCGTCACTTCAGCTGGTTGTACAGTGTGGTATCTTCGAAGTGTAAGGACTCGAACAAAATCATCGTCCCTGCAGTTTACGTGCCTGTAGATTCTTCATGTACAATACATGGGCCGCGACACGAGAAAACCTACAAAGTGGTTGTGCGCCCAGCTCAGACTCAGATCAGTCGGGGCATCCGCCCTTTCTGATCAGACTCTTTGCTTAGCGCTGAAATGCTAGCGTAGGGTCTAAGCTACCTCCATGCGGACAGCGAAGACTCTGATCAGACTGGGCGGATGCCCAGGCTGATCTGAGTCTGCGCAGGGCGCACAACCACTTTGTTGGTATTCTCATGTTGCGGCTCAATTATGACGTTTTCGGAGGGTAAAGGCTTTGGTCAGACTCTGCAGATGCACAGGCTGATGCTGTAACCCTTTCTAGCACGTCGTAGTTTTATAGAAACAAAACATATGCAAATTGTGCAGCCTCAGATTAGTATATACTGTTCGCTTGGACAATGACTGGACATTTTGGACGCCGAGAGTGAACTGAGGATGTCCGGAGCACGCTGAGCACGGCATAAGGAAATATGAGCAACACCGCTACAAATAGCAGACCAGATAGGCTTCTCCCGACACTTGAAGCGAACAAACCAGATTAATAAGACCGATCCAATATTTGCATAATATGAAAAGGCTCCTTTTCGCGTGTCGCGGCTCTAGGAGGTTTCGATGTTTATTCTAAAGTTCGTTCTGTAAAAAACGGTGCCAGCTAGTGGTGTAAGCGTCTTACTAACAAATTCATAAAAAAAAAAAACAATTGTATGGTTACCTTTTATAACAGTATTCAGTTTCTGAAGTGTAGTTACTCTTTAAATTTGCTGATTGACAAACACTTGCTTTTTTTCTGGTTCCCCGCATCAATGAAACATAAACAAACAAAAGCGAAATTATGGATGGAGCATTAGCTTGTACATTGTATTTTTCTGATATCGGAAGTATACCTTGTTTTGATGAGAGCTGAAAAGACCGTAATAATTTGTGGCAAAATCAAGGATTTATTTGTTTTGAATAATTGTTCAATTTTTGTTATATAATTTTGAAATGGTAATGAAAAGCTTGCAGTGATGTACTTTAATGAAATAATAATAATAATACAACATTGGCGATGCAAATAGGCCTTTAATGCCTGGCGCCCCGTAAAATGTATGTTTGCAAACAGTGTATGCTTTGTTCAGTTGCCGCATTCTATGTCGCCAAAGAATTCTGTACTTATAAGGGTCTTTCAGTGTAGCATTAAACGCAATTATTTCTGAAAAAAAAAAACAACTTTAACCTGACGCCACTTATCCTGAAAATGAACATATCTATACTGTCAGGTAGAAGAATTCGTTTGTCTAATCATAACTGGACGGTCATTTCAGTACTTCGATCCTCTCAGTGACCTATAAAGGTACTGAATCTGTAGGTCACTGTTCCACTCTACCATTCCCAACGCCAACAAAACTTCGAAACTCAGAGATTATTATGTCCCCCCACCAAAGGTGAGGGGGACATATTGTTTTTAGTGCGGATCCCGGGCGTCGGCATGATAATTTCTTGCGTGTGCAATATCTCTTGAACCAAAGGATTTGGGTGACCTTGATCTCATATTCAAGGTCACTGGAAGACTTAGATGGCGATTTCTTGTACCCACTATATCTCCTGAACCTATGGATGGAATTTCGCCAAACTTGCATGGATACATCGTAGGACAAGTGTAAGAGTTGATTAGAGTTTGGTGACCTTGACCTTATTTTCAAGGTCACTGGTGGACTTAGATGACAATTACTTGTACTCACGATATCTCTTGAACCAGTGGATTTAATTTCACCAAACTTGCATGGATACATCATTGGGGCAAGTTTAAAGCTGATTAGATTTGATGCCTTGACCTCATTTTCTAGGTCACTGGAGGACTCGGATGACAATTTCCTATTACCACAATATCTCATTAACCAATGGATTGAATTTCAAAAAGCTTGCTTGGATACATCACTCGGACTAGCTTTAGAGCTGATTAGAGTTTGGTGAACTTGATCTTATTTTCAAGGTAACTGGAGGAGTTAGATGGCAAGTTCTTGTACCCATAATATCTCATTAACCAATGGATTTAATTTCACCAAACTTGCAAAGATACATCACTGGGACTAGCTTAAGAGCTTATCAGATTTTTGTGACCTAGACCTCAATTTCATGGTCACAGGAGGACTTAGATATGTGAAAATTTCACTGAAGTTGATATATCTCATTAGCTTTCGGCTAGATTTCCACTTTACTTTCATATAGACATACCTTTGGGACAATTTCAAGAGTTTACTTTGTTTTGATTACCTTGTCCCCATTTTCAAGATCAAAAGCTTACTTAAAATGCTTATCTTTTCTCTTGAAAATTAGTTATATCTTGATCCAATCGACAGGTATTCATCAGACTTTCATATATATATCGTTGTGACAGGTTTGACATGTTTAGATTTTGTGAATTTGATACATTTTTCAAGGACATAGTCATCTATGTACGATATCCTTAGAACCAGCGGATCGATTTTCTCCAAACTTGCCTAGATATTTAACTTCTACAGGCTTGCTATTCATATGAGGGGATGGGAAATGGGCTGGTGGGGGGGGGACATCAGTTTTTCCTCAACATTTCTAGTTTGACATACTTTGTAAGGGAGGCCCGGTCATGCTAATTGAGTTGTTGATCTTCTCCAAGAGTATGGCCCGTATCGTGATTCTGTCCGAACAATTCGGACATACATTTACTTGATGTGGATGCATCACTTATTTGGGACTTGCACAAACAGCCTCACTCTCTCTCTCTCTCTCTCTCTCTCTCTCTCTCTCTATCTCCCACTCTCTCTCTCTCTCTCTCTCTCTCTGAGATTCTTATAACTGTCATACTAATTTCCAAGGTAAAATATGCTTTTGTCGAACCGCATGTGTTAACAGAGATGACCCATTCCAGCCTCTTTATTCGCGCTAAAAAGTTTCGCTGTTATGTTGCAGACGAGCTATAGATCAGGTATATAAATTGGAAAGGTGACTTTGCCATTATTTAAGATGAATGACTTACAAATTTATGTCGTTTGTTTTCAACAGCATTTCAATCATATAAGGACGAAAGCAAAGGTCTCTGCAATATGCTAAATGTTAAATGCTAAATGCTAACCGCTGTATGTCACTGGCCAAATGGTAATGTGATAAGTGGTAAAAGTTAATAGCTAAATGATAACAGCTTTGTGATAATTGAAAAGAATAAATAGCAAAATGCAAAGTGCTAAATGCAAGTTGCTAATTCCTGTGAATGTTAATTGCAAAATGCGTATGAGTTAATGGAGCTTCACTAGGTCAGAGGAATGAAAGTTTGTTCAGATGGTCTTGGTCACATGACCAATATGGCCGCAAAGCCTTTATATGGTCAAACCCTTAAAATCGTCCTCTCTAGATCCAAAGGCTCAATGACCTTGTGGTTTGATGTAACACTGGGCACTCAAATTTAAAGAGTAACTACACTTCAGGAACTGACTGAATCAGATCCCAATCCCTATCCCTAACATCAAAGGGAAAGATTGACAAAGACATCCCAACAAACAATAAATTACAAGTGATAAGCCGAGTCAACAGCTCTTTCCCAAATAGGTGGCAACTCAGCTATCTTTATTGAACTAAATAATTTAGACCAACAGAAGGGTTACAACAGACTAAGCAAATTATACAAAAAACATTTAACAATTATTTTTACCCATTTTCTATTTTTATTATAGAAGGGTTAAAATGAGAACACAATAAATAAAACAGCACCGAACATAAAACAAATGCAACCGCAACGAAAGCACCGCCTTGGGACGGTCAGTAATAACTACTAGGGGGGGGGGAGTTAAACCGGTTTTACTGGGCCCAAACCTTCACTCTCACCCTCCGCCGCGGTGCACACAATTAGGTGGTAGTTCGGTTCATATGGAGGTCCCCTAACTCATCAGAGAGTCATCAAGGCCATTATAGTTCGTACAGATGATGACCGTGCACTGACCTTAATCTACTTTATGGCAAGATCAACTTTTATACCTTATATACCATTTATAAGGGACAATGATTAAACAGTAGATTTCTCAGATACTATTAAGTCTAAGGTATAATATATGGTATTAGTCATCAACTAAATGAGTAAATGAAAACATTATGTTGGTAAAAGTTAAGGCCTTTTTGACCTTTGTTCAAGATCACCGAGGTTCTGTCGCACGTCAACATTATCAAACACCTTCTTCTCTAAAGCCATTGGTGTCATTTTAAATATGGAGCTTCTCTGGGTCAGGGAAACGAACATTTGTTCAGATGATCTTGGTTTCATAAGCAAGATGACCGCACTACCCATATATGGTAACAAGAGAGCTATGAGTCTCTGAATCGCTCACCTGAGCAATTGACCCAATGGTTAGAGGAGAAGTTCGAAATGTCAAAATATGGAAGTCTTGGGTCAAAGGTCAAAGAATTACCTTGAACTCTTGTACTCACAAATCTCCATATACTTATTAAGCCAAACATACATACCAACTGACTTGCATATAGTCTTTACATTTGACAGCAGCTGTAAAACATCTATAATCTATATCTGAAAAATATCAAAGTCCAGCTGCTTTAAACCTCAACATTAATCAATCGAATTTTATCTGATTATGAAATAATAAAATTCCGAAAACGTGCATCTTCTTGTGAGTCTTCCGTCTCGTAATATCAGCATATGACTACCATCTCATACCATCATGCCATCAGTAGGCTACCATCTCATACCATCATGCCATCAGTAGGCTACCAGCTCATACCATCATCACACTACCATCATTCTCATATCAGTAGAAGAGTTTGATTTCCCACTATTATCAGAGTACCATTTTGTATTGTCACCGGACTTATAAATTTATAAATGAACATAGATCATATGAAACTTATATTAAACCTGCACTAGTTAGTAACAAAAATCTATACGATTTAAAAGTAACAATCACGTTTGCCGTGAATTGTGCAGGGACCTGGTTCACCATCGCTTGCAGCTAATTTTGCATTTTAAACAGACTTGCAAAGGACTAGATTTTGAGGCTGCAGACAAAAATGATTGTTCATATAAACTAACAATAAAACCATTAATTCGAGAAGTAAAGGGGAAAATTGGAAAGAAAAAGAAATCACTGAAAACATGTAAATTTAGCTCTTTACTAGTGGAAAAAAGTGAGTGTCCGGGTTTTCCTTCTGTCCGGGTATACCTTAATTGACCCTAGACTATTTTATCATGTCGCTATGCCAATATCGTATCACTGGGCTGATATCATTTCATCATCATTAGTTCCATAACGTATCATCTGGCCTATATCGTATCATCATAAGGCTCAGATTGTAACATCTCCAGGCCCATATCCTGTCTTGTAGATCCTCCAGTTTTTAATCATTTCAGGTAAAAAAAAAACAAAGACAAAACAAAACAATATTTCAAAAAGTTCTTTGTATCCAAAATGCAACTCGTCTGCCGACGACTTTTAAGACCGATCTTAAAACAACAGTATCTGATAACGCTAATGAAATTGTCTGGTTTAATGATCGAATAATATCCTGTCGAATATAAAACATTGTCAGATATACATGTAATTATATAGACCAGCGGGTGTATTATAATATACTGAGAGACTTTAGAAACGCACCACTTACTATAATGGCAATATCTTGTTACAAGCCCAACATTTTCATTCTGTGAAAACAGAATTAAAAGTGCTGTCAATTGGCTTTCATTTAATAAGAAAATAAAAAAGCTGAGACTTATGGTTGCCGAGACATCGCGAGAATTCTGAGACAACCCCAATTTAAAAAATCACAGAGAAACAATACCTTACATTATGAGCGAAACAAAGTTTTCAAACCAATATCAGTTTTCAAATGCAGTAGGCAAGACTTGATCAAATCATGAAGTTTTAGGCCTCTGGCAACGTTCATTTCGTCTACGTCACGTCTTTATTTTTAACGTAATTGGCCATTTATAACCTAAGAAACATGAATAATCGAAATCTTTTAGTCTCATCAGATAGTCGTGAACGTGTTGCATATGAAACAAAAGAATCGTGTCATTACCGAACGCCTTGAACCTGTAATTACTGTTTAAATTTTTTTGGCTGACGTCAGCAAAGAAACGCTGCGACTGGGAGTGTAAATAAACGGTAATTTCCGAAACTATTTGTGTTTTCCCATTAGTTAAAACATCTGGCTACCAGCTAAATCTGTTTGTTTTCAAATCGAATTAAACTCCCATCTGCAAGATGCCAATTGTTGAAAAACACTACCGTCATGGTAACGTCAGAATAAACAGCATGAGCAAAGCCAATTTATGGCAATCAATAGCTCATTGCGTGTGAACATATAATATGATTAAGAAAACATCATCAAATCAGCCACGTGGAAGTAACAGAGGATGTAAAATGATGCGTTTCTAAAGTCCTTCAGTATCGGTAGGTGATGCTTACAACTCGCGACCACCTGATCATACTACCTTTTTGGAGGCCCATGTCTATGTATCTAACTATGTCGGATTTGTCTATGTTTACATTTGGATTATGTGAGTTCGGACTTATGATTTTGGTACTTTGACCGCTCTTCCAAACAGCAACAGAATGCTGAGAAAGACAGTTAATGATTCAAGTATTATCTGTTGACGTCCAAGATATGTTTATTGCCTCGAAACATTGATCGATTGTAGATAATGTTTCGTTTTCGTTGATTTTTACATAAGGGTCATATTTCAAATTTATTGCATTAAATTGTATATATTTACTTTAAATACGAGCGTCATGGTATTGTATTGGCTTGACTGAGCATCTCCACTTACTTGTAGTTAGAAGAAGAAAGGAGAAATTAAGAAGACTCTTCATACTTTTAAGGATTGAAAGAGAAAAAAAATCAGATACTGCATATACGAACTTCACTTTCCTCCGTAGTTTTTTTTGTTTTCATCCATACGTGTATCATGTTTTTCAAAATTCACTGCTAATAATCTAAATACTAATGAGTGCTGGAGTCTAATCAAAGTTTGCACTATTCACATAAAAAGAAAATAGATTCGCACGTTAACATTTGAATACTGAGATTGGTCTGTTTCTTAATGATATAGAAAACTGTTTGGACTGGCAATAAGTTTTCAGTATACAGGCATGAGAAATAATTGTTATGAGTCTTCACAGTCCAGTTTCAGTGGGTTAAGGGCTGGCCTGCTGATCTAGCGGTCCCGGATTTGAGGCCCACTGGTAGCGAAAGTCTTTTCAACTAAAAACGAGATTAGCCGAAACTTAGAAGTATTGCCCATGTCTCTCTTTCGAATGTGTTCTCTGCTCTTGAAGGAACTCACTGTTCATGCAAAGGACACATGATTGCAGGGACACACATTGGTAACATCAAATGTCCTTCCGCTATTCTTGCCGTGGCATAAAACATCTTATTACCTACAGACATTACGTCACACGAGTTTACTGTTCCATCTAAGGTTCGGAGTAAGGGAACTCCCGCTTGCATAGTGATAAACGCTGGCCTGCTGATCTAATGGTCTTCGGTTCGATGTCTGCTGGAGACAGAAATCTTTTCAACCATAATCGGAGTTCCATTGCACGCAGACTTTTATAGGCTTTTAAAATGGCCTCTCAGTGTCCGGATATGACTGAAATATTGTTTAAAAGGACGCTACCCCGCCAAGGTCCAGAAGCCAAAATTTTGCTGCATCTACAGAGGCGGGGGTATCGACGGTTTGATATTCGGTACGCAAGCATACATGGTCAACGAGTAATTCGAAGGGTAAAGGAAGCGCTACTGAGAAGTATAAGAGACAGATCTCTCTATATCCATATAAGTTATTGGCAATATAAACGTGTCATACCAAATTCAGGGTGACAGACGCGCGTTTCTGTAATTAAATTCTTCAGTGTCGCTAAACACTAAAAGTTTGAAAGAAAAGAGTTGATGGGCAGCTCTCGGCAGGCAAAGAGCATCCCTTTCCGAGCCACACTTATTGTCACATTCCGCGGGACACATTATCTGCAGACATCAGGGCAATCTTTTGCATAAGCGGGCTATCAAATAACAGGATAGTAACTTTTCTTATTTGCGCTTATTTGCAATATCAGATGATGAGATGTACTTTTCTTTTTCTTCTCATATAATATATCTAGAAAATAAGCGGTGCAATACATATCAATGTCTACTTGGTCTATACAAATGCTGTGGTCCAATTAATATGTAAAGGGATTAGCCTTAATTTGCATAAACTGCAACTTTTTTGTCAAATCACCTGAGCCGGGCCGCGTAGCGCAATCGGTAGGGCACCTGACTCATAAGTCAGAGGTCCTGGGTTCGATACCTGGTCTGGCCACATACTTTCGTTTCTCCTTCCGCTGATTCAAGAAGGGCAGTTGTCAGTTACTGGCGAAAATATGTGCACTTAGTACTGGTTAACCGCTTAGACGGTCTAAGCCTGCCCAGGAATAGTGATGGTAGGTTAACTGACCGTCCCGACATGACCATAGCTGTTTACCGTGGACGTTAAACAACAAATTAATCAATCAATCAAATCATCTGCAGTTTTTGAAAAAAATGCCTATTTTAAATGCTGTAAGTGAATGTGTTATATTTAAGATGTATGACTTCACCTCTATGGAAGTTCCATCTAGAGATGATGTCAATGCGAGGCTACTCTTAAAATAAAGCAATCTAAGAGATTACTCTTATGGACATAATTTGTTCTTTAGATGGAATAAATTCTTCCTGACAGCAAATTTTTTCCTTAAGGGCATCCCTCACTGCCTACTATATAGGGTTGCAGTTTACTTTTCTAAATAATTCCTCGTAAAATGGAGTACACGACATTGGATTGTGGCCGCACAATTTAAGGACAAACTCCTTAGTAATCATATTACGCAACAGTGCAGTGAAATTGATCTTTCCTCAAGGGAAATACCCCGTCTCACATAAGTAATAATATAACAGGATAATAAAACAGCGGGAACAGAGGATGTGTCCTACATAGTACATGATAACTGTCTTGATAAAAGATTTTGGGAGTAGGACCAATGTGTCTTAGGATATTTACACAGATAAGGCTGCGTATTTGTGCAAACTGGTCCGATTGTTTTTACCGTTCGTTACCTAATTTGGGATCATGATGCTTAGGTTATGGATTAACAGACGGTCAGAGTCTTTGTTGTTAGGATTTATTCCCAAGTTGCCTTTTTGTTCGTATCACGCCTCACTTACTGTACGTTTAGAAAAAGAGCATTATCATTCTTGACTCTTTTATACTCGTACGCAACTGACATAAAAGCATTTTTTTCTCCCGACTTTAGAATGAAAAATAGGTTTTGCGATTTCGTAAAGTGCACCAGACATTGTGACCCAGAAGCAGGTCGGAGCTGAAATGAAAGGGAACGTTACAAAATTTAACGACAAATCATGGAACAATTATGACACGAAATAACGAGATATAGTCGTTCACTTGACTTACAAGAAATGGTTATCACAACTTATTTTGAAGACCAGTTCCTTGCGCAACTTCCGTTTCGTATGACTCGGATTGCTCGGGTTATCGATTTCACATGCGTTTCTGATGAAACCGGTCGAATAATTACCCGATACACCAATAAATAATACAGATTATACAATTTCGCTGCAGAGTCCCAGGTGGTGACGATAACGCTGTTAATTGATTTTTCTCTAGTTAAAAGTAAAACATAAATATCCCGCATCGTTATCTTAATGTATCTAGAAAATCGAGATTCTCGTTAAAAGGACAAGGTTCACGAAGGGTCAAAATCGGCCCTGTCTCAGAAATAGATGAAATTTTACTATATCATATTTATATGTTTTCTGCGATTGAAAATGGAATTTTTTAAACTCTCGCGTGTTATTTATGCAATTGTGACGTCACTAAAATATCCTGCCCCACGCGACGTACTTAATGATTTTATGACGTTAACGACGTTATTCAACTCATAAGTTTGCTGTGTAGCGCTTTTCCGTTTGCTCTGTGCTGCCACTCTTTAACGAGCTCGGTTAGATGTTGCTATTTCTTTTCTGCGGGAGATCGTATGTATATGTTCATCTTTATAATTAACCCCCCTCCCCACCCCCACCCCCCGCCTCCCGCGTTTGTCCTGCGTGATGGTAGAACATGTATTACTGACGGTTTTAGAACTTGAAAAGTCTGTGGATTTCAATTTTGCTATACTATCATATTTGGTAATCCACTATTATTTCTGAGTCCGGTGTAAGTTTTTATTCAGAATTTTGTCCGCAAAACAAATTTTGTTACATGTACGTACGTTTTATTTTGCGGACAAAATGCGAAGCGCAAACTTATTCCGAGCAAAACTGCTGTTTGTCATTCATGAAAATTTATATATGTTTCTATCAAATTAGTTTTGTTTGCTTTGGAGTTCTGATATTCTGAGAAGAAATATTAATAATAATAATAATAATAATAATAATAATAAATATACAGATGATATTCTTTTCTATGTCGTATCCGTCAAAATTCGGCACATACCGGAGTGCTTGTGGTCGGGCGATGGTGCCGGGTAGTTTTCAGTGTTAAGGAGTCCGACTTATTTGGAAAACAGCTTAACAAGGGCCTACTGTGCATGCAGTAGGTGCGAGTGGGAACTGTTTTGACATTTTATTCACCCCTATCATGTCTTTTCTTTCTCCATCTCTCTGGATGACGGCTCGATATACAATGTAGACTGAAATATTTCAGGAAGCGGAAATCCTTGGGGTTCCACTACACACAATCTATCAACATCACTGTCCATTAATGCTGATATGACCTAATTACTGTTGAAACGGACATAAAATCAAGTTATCTATCTATCAGACGCGAGACTAAATTCTGACCTGTTTTTGGTAACCTCCCCATAAAAAATTAACACTAGCAATTCAACGTGGGGTCGTAGATTAAAGAGCATTTTATTTTTTTTCCGCTAAGTTACATGTTATTGCTTAAATATAATTGTAAAAAGTGAAATGCACCTTTTTTCATTTTAATTTTTGTTATCTACATGTAAATAAATGTTATATCGAATTTCAAAGTCTCTTCTTTGAAAACGAGAGACCACGGACAGACTCTGAGCCAGGAGGTGCATCTTATGGATTCGTTCCCTTGAGCCTTATAGGAAACCTCGTGTTGAGAGCTGGAAAAAAGATAATAATAATAAAGAAAGAAAACTAAATAACTATAACAAATATACAAGAATATACCACGTACAGAATCCGTTACAACATAATTGAACCAACCGACAAAAACAGATGATTTGAAGAACAAATTAAAATGTCATCGAGAAGCTTCGTTAAATAAATATTTGAAAATGGCAATATAATGGCATTTGAATAGAAACAGAAGCACACTTTTCCTGAACATTTATAGCTCATATATTTAGATATTTAGTTGTCTGAAAGAAATGTACATACCGAAATGTAAAAACATTCTTTCATTGATGCATGTTTCAAGCACGGACATGCAGCTACATTATCCTTTCGTTCATGCATTCTGTGGCCAAATTGCGGGGAGCTGCTAGTGATAAAAATATTGGTACGGCATCGCATTCCACAAGTCTATGACATTGATCTTTGATGTGCAGACCCAGATCAGACTGCTCCTGGGTCTACTTTGTGTGCTATTCCATCTGCATCTTTGAGGTACATGCACATTACTACAATGAAAAAAATCTACACTTTTAGGACAGTTATTGTAATTATTGTAGGTTTCCTCAATGTTTAGATCTTTTAACTTTACGGATTTACGGTCCCTTTCTTGATCACTAATAAAACTAATGATAACAATGGACGTGTTTGGTTTGCTTGCATCATCAAACTAGTGTATGGGAGCGGAAAAAAACGTTAATCAGTGTAGCCTTGTCATATAGTGCGTAACTCGTAAATTGACAAATTCTTGCAATTCATAGCTGAAGTCGGGTGTGTGTGTTTTCGGAGCTCGGGCTGGGAGGGGGGATGGGGGAGATGGTATGGACGGATGGACTGTGTGCAATACAACCTCGTTTACTGTTGGAAAGTTTTCCGCATCTAGCGGACCTCGAATCTGTCATCGCTAAATCAGCAGGCCAGGCGCTTAACCTACTGGGCTACTTGTTCGGGGGTGGGAGCTGTTTTCCGGGGCGAGAGGTGTGTAAGGGGCGGGGGAGGCGGGTTATTACTGTTTATGCGTGCATACAAAAAACTTCTTTTCAGCTCATTAATTGTATAAATTGCTGGGGTTTTTATGGACCAGTTTCCCTTTTTTGTCCACTGCTTTTTCAAAGAACAGCGAGTGGACACAGTATTCACCTTACCGTAGTTCCATAGTCCCCCTAATCCACGCCCCCCCCCCCCCCCCCCCTTGACAGACGGTACTTAACTACGTCTCCTGCTGCTCTGAAATTTTGCAGGCTTCTGGTTGCAAGTTTTCATATGAGTTGGGCATTTTGGTTACAACTTTTTACTTTTGTTGCCTTGGCAAACGGGCATCAGAAGACCAACCTAGCAGGTGCTTTATTTACGCCATTTCTTTTACCGATTTCCGAGTTTGCATTTATCATTCTGAAACTCACTAAGCTTCATATACTTCTTTTACATTCGAAAAGGAGCCCCGATAGCTCAGTGGGTTAAACGCTGGCCTACTGATCTAGCGGACCGGGTTCGAATCCCGCTTGAGGCGAGAATTTTTCCTACCGTAAACGGGGTTCCATTGCACACTGCCTTTCATTATCATAATCCCATCGTCCTGATATAACTGAAATACTACTATCAAGGACGTAAAATCACAAGCCATCCATCCAGCTATCCATTTACATGCACAGTAAATATGCATATGGTTAGTGGAATAATGGTTGGAGATTTTTATCACTTTTCTCGCCGTGCAAGCTTAATTGCTTTCTCACCCACAACATTGCTTCTTTTACTATTCAGTGGACCCCCTTACACCCTACTCAAACTTCTGAACAAATGCTATATTTGGGCCAGTAAAACAGAACCGCAAATCCTTCTGGCTTATTTCAGATATGGGTGCCAAGCTGTCTGGTATGTGCTCCCGTCTTCTCGCTCGTCCGGAGGATTTGCAAGTCAAAGCCGTTTTCCCCGTAGATCGCTGTTTCTCGTCACATTCGCTGAGTTTGGTTCGGGCGCAGCAAAGCTAGAATACCGTATTAATCCGAAAAAGCGCCCCTGCTCTAATAAACGCACCCTCCAATAATTTTATTTTATCTTGCATGAAATACTTGTTTGCTTCTTTAAATAAGGTAGAACTTTGAAATGGGGTCTACTCTTGAAGGAAAGATTTGCTCCTAGAATAGCAAATTCTTTTTTTAAGAGCTGAACCCCACCCCTACTGAGAAGGGAGGCAAAAATTAAGAGAATACTCTTTAACCAAACAACTGTTTATTCGAAGTATATTGCAGTGGCTGATTTACATGTATTACAATTTCAGCTCTAATTAACGCCGCCCCTGCCCCCTCCCCACCTCCCTAAAACGTAACGCCCCCGGACGTTAAATATGATTTATACGATATATACCTATTTACCGGCCAATTAATCTTGAATGAACAGCTATCTCTCACGGCAAGGTACTCTCTGCCAATGACGTCACCCAACGCTACATTGTGACGTAAGAAATCGTGACGTTACAACATGGCGCGTCTTTCTCAGTTATTTGTCATTGAAAAATAATAGAAAAGTTATTTTTTCACTATGGGCACAGCTGCCTTACAAAAAATATCTATTAAAAATCGATAGATAATTACAAAATCTAAACACTGTCAAAAAATCTTTTTGTAAGGCGACTGTGCCCATAGTCGAATTTGCGATCAAAGACGCGAAAACTCGCAAAAAACATCAAAATACACCTACCCTACCCCATTATATCGGCCTATTTCATAAAAGAGGGAGGTTAGAATAGCAAAACAAGTGCTGATTCGAACAGTAGAGATGCCAGACATACAAACTAGCACAATGCCGCTGTTCTTAAGCTAGTTTGATTTTTTGCCAATTTACAGGGCCAATAAAGCAGGTTCACGAACCTTGTCCTTTGTGTTGTTTAGGCGTTTAGAACGGGTTTCTACATAAAAATCAGACATTTGGTAGTAGAACAGTTTTATTTTGGGACGGGAACCAAGAAACAACTAGCGAATACTACTAAACTCCTTGGCTACATACAGCCTTTATAAGTATAGCAAACTAATTTTCTTGTGGTACTTTAAAATATGACTTAAAACACACTGACTGTATTTAAGATAAAAGTAGACAAAACTTTATCATTGGATATGCGATTTTCTAGAGTATTTTCATGAAAACGTTCTTTAAGCGGCGCAATACCGCGAATCAGGTTTCACTAGCACTGCTGATAAAATACTTTAAGCTTGAATTACCCTATTATGAACAGGGAACCAGCGTTATCAGATAAAAAGTAGTCCACAGAGCATGTATAGCTGCTACCTGCAGTGACCTGATAACAGATGGAAGCCAAAACATCTGGTCTGAGTATCATTAAGGCATATATTTAAGGTTAAATCCTGATTTACTGGACATTATACGGTAAGTACGTGTTTATCGGTGGCTACTTTTTAAAACTGCCATATGGAAAACCTTGGAGTGGACACAGAACAACAACTAAAACTGATTTACAGTTGTAAACTTGCCTAAAACAGTATTCCGAGCACGTCAGTCATTGTAGAGAATGTAATGTAAAAGAAATTGTGTAGGTTTGGCCTCATTTCTCGCAGTTGTTATACTGGACATTATACGGTAATGTGTTTATCGATGGCTATGTATAAAACTGTCATGTTGTAAACATTGGAGTAGACGCCCTCGTGGTCTATAGGTAATGCGAAATACCGCAAACACTGAGTGCTTAAAAGTCAGTGAAAAGCAGTAACCGTTGTCAGAACTCAGAAATTACTTGTGCACAAGTGATAGAATTTTGGCAGGTGTATGAAGTGTTTGCGCTAAATGGTTTATTTTCATTATTAGAGCTAGACCATATACAAGCAAGAGGGCCGACGTAGGATGATGACTATATTCTGATAGAATCTGTCATTTAAGGGCTATTGGCCCTTTGTTTCTCTAAGATGATGCACACATCATGATTTTTTTGCTTCGTTTTTTCTTTAAACATTCTATATATACTTTTAAATATTCATTTATTCCCACAATTTTCATCGAATTTAGGTGGTATATTACCCACAGAGTTGCCCCTGAGGGGTACCCTATGGGATAATCCCTAAATTTTGGCTCAAAATTTTCGGGTGCTTCTGAATGAACCCTAAATTTTGGCTCACAATTTTCGGGCGCTCCAGAACCCCTATTTCTTATACATGTTTCAAGATTCAACCATTGTGAGGTTGTGCATTGTTTGTTTTTCAGGTACTTGGGCGGGTTCTCGTCAACGCAGTTCGAAAGAAGCCACACGAGTCTCTTGACAGAGTAACTTTACATCAGGATTATGCCCCGGGCCACAGAGTAGAAATCTACACAACTTGAGATTAGTCTCCTTGGGTTTGATTTACTGGAACATCCGCCATACTGTCCAGATCTGGTACCAATGGATTTCCGGATTTTTCCAGAGTTGAAGGCGAGTTTGCGTGGAATTCGATTCAGAGGAAGAACTTACAAAACAGACTTAGATGATTGTATCGTCACTGACCGGGGACTGGTATATGGAATCTTACAACAAGCGGATATGCAGACACAAGAAATGCGTAGATATTGCTGGTGACTATGTTGAGAAAGTGCGACGATCGCTGAACTGAAACAACGCTTGTCGTTTCGCGACATCATATTGACTTCGGCATGCTCCGGGTACCTGCATCATACGTATCTGTAATGGACATATTTTATGAGTTTTAGTGCATCATTTTGGTTTGCATAGAATTTACAGAAGAGATGCTAAAGATAAAATCGGTAAAAAATTCTTTGTTCTACTTCAAATATAGTGTGATTTATAACAAAATTCTACAAACTTTCCGAACAACCATCGTACTTACGTCGCCGCACGTTAAACTAACGTTAATTTCATAAACTTTATTTTCAAAGGCCATCGAGAAGTAAGATCGAAGTAACGAGCCAAATCATATGAAAATTTACAAGATGCTGTTAGTCCGTTTGCTCCCAAATACAAACGGCATCCTCAATATTTTCTCAAAATTTGTTAGAGGTAGAAATGTAAGGCTTTGCATATAAAGTTTCTATACTAAAAGGAACCAAAATATGTCAGTTTTGCCTCTTAATTACAAGGGATTTAAACTTGGCTGTTGGAATTCCCGTTTGGTCTTACGAATTAGAACATGTGACCAATGTATGCTATCCCTAGAACAAAATTTGCATAATTACTACAAATTTTATTCTGAATCCATTTTTTTCTACTTTTTGGTCACCCATACATTATCAAAATTTGAAACACACAGGTTTTTTTTACTCGCCAAACTATATAATCGTTCAATGTTTATTTACAGCATAGTATCACCTAACCAGTGACAACATGCTTTACACGTGCGGACAGGAGCATACGTTTTACTATTTCAGTCATATACGCCCAACTGTAGTAAACAACGAGTTTACGCTATTGCCTGTCAAAAATATTGTGGCTGTTCTAACAAGCATACGACGCCCTTCAGTGAAACCGCTTAGTTTCTGCACTACTGTAAGTGGAATGTATTTTACAAAAGCATACAAAGTTTTGGATTTTTTGTATTCTGTTATGTATAGTTAAAGGAATCATTAGGACATTAAACATTTAATGGGACTTTCATCATTTTCGAGAAAATAGGCAAAACCCCGTTTGCCCTTGGGATCAAACGTTCCATAAACATATATTGCCGCCTACTCTTGAAAATTTGGTAAGGTCATTACAGTTTGAAATTCGCTAGTTAAAACTAATGCTTGTTACTGCTAAGTGGAAAAATTGTTCATTTTTGACAACAGCGTTAGCGCGCAAGCATGCAGCTTTGTCGTGTCACCGTTAGGGACTCCACAGCTGTATAACTGAGCATGCGGTGATATATATAGCAGCGGTAAAGAGGTATCTTTAAATGTGAAATCAGCGCTTTATTGTCGGAGTTTTGTCTCTGGAGAATGGTCTGAAAACCGGAAGACCTGTACAAGAACGTCATTTTTTCAGACCCCATAAATAAGATTGACGTTCTACGTTGTGAAAGGATTTGAACATGAGCTACAGGGATGTGTAGTTCATATTGAAAGATAAGACGAACATGGATGAACAGACATTATTGCTTTGCTTTAAGGTATTTAGATACACAATAACTCTGCATCGACTTATAAAAACACATAACAGAGTTCTTGTTCATGGTGAATCAATCAACTATGGAATATATACACTCTTACAATGCCTACCATAAAGATCCTAAGTTTTCGGGCAGATACGTCTGTATAAACAGTGGAAACCGTGATCAGACTGTTCCTTAGGAACCAGAGTGATCAAGGTCTTTACAATTTCAATTCCATCTGCGCATTTTTGAGGCATTACTCTATGGTAGACCCGGAACAACAGGAAAATAAATAACAGGGCAAGGACCGGCTGTGTTTGCAGCAGGTGCAGTATTTGGACAGTCTTTTTTGGGGATATTTTTGAACTTAAACATTGTTTTTCTAGGAAACAAAACGGTGAAATGCTTGTTTTTTTGTTTTATTCTGTATCATACAATGTAAGTTTTACTAAAACAATATGCATAAGCATGCCCCATCGATTGAATATATTTTTCATGACGTTTTTCATGAAATTCAATTTTCTTGCATTTTTTAAAAAAGTGTAAAAATATACTTATAATCAAGATAATTGCATTTTCTAACCAGTCTGTTTCAAATACCCTATATTAAAGATTATATGATTTGCAGAAATGAAAGTGCATCCTTGTGCTAGAGACATGAATTTTAATGGAAAATGTGTAAAAAAAGTATGTATAAATACAAAAGTTTGTTTTTTAGGAAAACAAAACGGTGAAAAATTTTCTTTTCTTATCCAAATGTTTTATAGCCCTTTGGGTTATTCAGCTGGTATAATGAAATGAATGCCCCACCAATATCTTTATTCACCATTCGTCTACCTTAACAGCGGTGATGCAACTTTAGAAAGCATTTGAGCCGCGACACGACAAAACCAACAAAGTGGCATTTGCGCCCAGCAACCCTCAGAGCAGCTTGGACAGTCGCCTTTTCTGATTAGAGTCTTCGCTGTGTGCTTCAAGGATAGCTAAGAGTCTATGCTAACTGTGTGGGCAGTGAAGACTCTGATCAGATTGGGCGGAAGCCCAGGCTGATCTGGGTATGCGCTGGGCGCATTACCACTTTGTTGGATTTTTCGTGTCACGGCTCATTTATACATAATATCGAAACGTCGTTCGGGACGAAACGCCATTGACGTTCGGCGCTTGTCGTTACCATGCCTTCCGTCTAAATAGGATATCTTGATAGCTGCGGACTATATTAGATCATTATGGAAAGAGATTAGTGTATGCTTTATGAAAAGTTATTGCTTTCAATTTTATTCTACACGATTTTATAGCTGCACTGACATTACTTCTGGATCAAACCTTGTAGAAATAAGAAAGTAAATCATACTGTCCTGTTTCTACAACGAACTTTAAAACGAAGTTTTTTTCTGGTGTTGTGCTGATTTACTATAATTGTGTTCAACCGTATAACTAGCAAAATTTGAGCCAACATTCTTAACACTTTTGAGGAAAACAATATTAGCTCATGACTTAATAAAGGAAAAACATATTGATTTAATAAAAATGAACGTTCTCTTAACCTTGCGTGTTATCACAAAAATACTTTCTACACATCCGAAAAACACGAATTATATTCTTTATGGTCTAGCCGAAATATTTAAGAGCGTTTTCCTTGTTAACTACTGAAGGACATGCACAAGCGCGGACGGACACTTAATGCCACTTAATGCCTTACCGCAAAATTTTGTGGCATTGGCATTAAAACATCTTCTCCTCATGCGACGTTTACAACTGCATCAAATTTCCGTAGTCGAAAATTCTGGTGCATCTTTGGGTGCCTGGATATTGGGAGACTATTTGGGAGGGGTGGTATTGAGTTAGCGACCAAACATGGTCAGTGCGTCGCCTGGGAGGAGAACATATGCATGCTGACTAGTGAGCATACTGGGAAGTACAAGGGACTTCTCTGAACCAAAGTAGGTACTTTGCAACTAGGGTATAATTTGCATAGAGATGTTATCAAATAGCAGAATAATTACTTTTCTTATTTACACTAAGTTAATCCATTTGGAATATGAATAGGTGCCGTTCCCTCGTTGTATGAATATACAATAAGTCTCCGTTTCTATCTTTCAAAAGAAGCTGTGAGATATATATCAATTTTTAATTGGTTTAGACAAATGGCATGGCCCAGTTAACTCGTAAAGAATGTGCGTGAGTTTGCATCTGCATTCTTTTGAAAGAAGAGATTTTCAATGTTTCATAAAAAATAAACTAGTTCATAGTTAGCAAACCTGCATGTGTTATGAGTAAGGTGTATGGCTACACCTCCAATGAAGTTTCCTCTAAAGTTGAATTATTCAAGACTACACTAACAATGAAATCTAAGAGAAATCTAAGGCAAAACAATTTGAGGCAGGAATTGACAATCTAGAGAGAGTAACTTACTCCTGACAGTAAACTTGTCTTAAAATCATCCATCCCGCATGGGAGAAGGTATTCTTCTATCAGGGTTGCAATTTTGTTATCCACCTCTTAGAATGGCATACAACGTAAGGCGGTGTAGCTGTAGACCTTAAAACGTTAGAAATTCCTAAGATCTAGTTTAAGGATACCTTAAATTTAGTTTAAACAAGATGTATTGGCGAACTTTGGTTTATCTCAAAACGAGCTCTGCAGAATAGATCCATTGTTTCCTCTGGCATATACATATGAGCCGCGACACGAGAAAACCAACAATGTGGTTGTGCACCCTGCGCAGACTCAGATCAGCCTGGGCATTCGCCAAGTCTTATCAGACTCTTCGCCAAGCGCTGAAAGGGTAGCTAAGGGTCTAAGCTACCTTCATGCGGACAGCGAAGACTCTGATCAGACTGGGCGGATGCCCAGGCTGATCTGAGTCTGCGCTGGGCGCACAACCACATTGTTGGTTTTGTCGTGTCGCGGCTCATATGTATGTATGTATACACAGGCTAGGCTGCATGTATGCACAAGCACATCCAATTTTGTTTTCACGGTTTTTTACTTAATTTTGGAACACGATTCTTAAGTTATGACTTTACAAGATGGTCAGACTCTTTTTGCTGGAAAGATTTACACCACGTACATTTTTCCTCGGAACACGCCCCAATTACTCCATATACTTTATGAAAGGTATAATTTTAAATCGCCAATCCTTGCTGTTGTGTGCTCGTACACAACAAACATTCGGGCCATGTTTTTCTCGTCTTATTAAAATCTAATCCCAGGAGGTGTATGACGTACTAATGACGGCGCTTCGACGTCATTTCGACGTCATATGCCCGCTGGAAATAGTTTTTACGATTACGTAAGTTATCTGTATGATATAAGTGTGCACATTTAAAGAATCTGAAGAAGATTTTTAGAAAACCGGTGAAAATGGCAAATGTAGAGAAATATTTAACAGACGTCATACTTTCGTTGCTATGTTTTATTACTATATGTTTCTCATATGTAGTCAACTGTATAAAAACGTTATAGCCAACACCTCCATGTTTAAAGACTTCAAGGAAATCGTCTTGACAGAGGGTAAAAATTGCAAAATTTATTTATTATTGGATAACAGGCATCGTACATTTGCTGCTATGACAACTCTATGCGATGTTTTCTTCAGATTTAAATACCATATATTTGTCAACTTAGGCTCACAATGTAGAAGTAAAAGTATTACCATTTCATCTAGGTGTGCACAGTCTAAAAATGATCTTGAACGTTGGTGAAATTATAAAGTTCCGAAATTTGTTGACATGCATAGCTCTTCTGTTGCCTGATAACTGTACGTTATGTTTTCTTCAGAATTAACTGTTATATATTTGCCAGTTCAAGTCCACAATATAAGTTGTTGTTGTTTTGTTGCTTTAAGTAGTTGTTTTTGTTGCTTTACATCCACGGTAACTACGTGCAAGTACTTTCGCCACTTTTTTAGTTTATACTGCAATAACTACATCGGTTCACACAACGTTACATGACATTAAGTGACGTCAAAATAAATCATGGTTCTCCAATCTGATTGGACGTAAGCGACATTATGGCGTCGTTGTAACGTCGTTGACGCTGTCCCGCTTAAGTAGAATTACTGCCTTTAAAATGTTTTCCTGCTTGACCTGTAACCCCTAACGCAAATATGTGGTGAAACAATAGATAGAAAAGAATGTAAATATAAGCGATGAACAAAATTTTTGTGGGATCGTATCTATAAAATCACTTAAATCGTTGCTATGCTGTTGCTAAGGTTTAATTTCTATGAAGGAGATTTCCTACAACTTTGAAATTTGCTCTGGAGGAACAATCATTTTCTTCAGACTGTTCCTCCACCGCAAATTTCATAGTTGTAGGGAATCTCCTTTAAAGAAATTTAGCCTTAGCAACAGCACAGCAACGACTTAAGTCGTTTTATAAGTACGACCCAAGGTGTTTATCGAAGTTTAAACTACAATGTGCCGCTGGCAAAGCTGGCAAAGTTGACATGAACAAGGGGTTGATTTACTTTGCACGCGACCCAATGTATTTTATACTTCGATAAACATCAGAAAATAAAATTCATTCTTTACTTAGAAAAATGAATTGAATAATGTTGAAAAATGCAAAATGTAGAAATTTGTTGACAGCCGTAGTTCTTCTGTTGCTATGACAAGTAAATGCTATGTTGTCTTCAAGTTTTACTACTATATATTTCTCAACTTTAGCCCATTACGAAAAACAAAAGTTATTACAATTACTTCTACATTGATGTAATTAGAAGCACATGCCTTGATAGTCGATGAAAGTAGCAAAATTTCAAAACACAGTGACATACATGATTGCACTGCCGTTGCTATGGAAAAAGTGTTTTATCCTTTTTAGAATATTTGCTCATTGCATCGTATTCATTCCGATTAGCCGTACATTAACCAAAGCAGAAAAACTGCTTGACATTAGAATGTAAATGTAGCAGGTTTTTTTTCATAATTTTGAGCCCCTTTTTTAACTTATGTTGTCATAGCAATCAGGTTTATAAATTTTCCAAACGTTTTATCCATTATTTTTGCTAGCAGATAGTTGCTCGAATACTATCGTAATACCATTTACTATATCTGTTTCAAGAAGCTGATTGAAGTTGGCCTTCAATCACATGAAAATAGCAAAGTTTCCTTTTTTGTGTTGTGACATAGCTTTTGTTCCCATAGCAATGATGTATGGAGTCGATAGGCATGTTTATCTTTCGAATGTTACAAGCTAATTCAGTTGTCTCTGACACGGGCTTTTTCCTCCATGGTATTTCTTATTATTAAACACTACTTGTTAAATTTGAGCAAATTCAAGGCAATATTTTGACCTAAACTTAGTTACCGTTGCTATGACAACGGATATTAAAATTTGTGGAAACAAATACTCTCTCTCTTGTTTTTGTCACCATTATCTTCCTTTTAAAATGAAAATCAGGTAGATCTGCTGAGCTTTATGTCACCTGCCAGATTTTTATCTGAACCAACACTTATTTCTTTGAAAAATAAGGCATAACTCCGTAACTACAAGGCCAATGAAAAAAAAAATCTTCTAATTTAATGTTCTGTCCATCTATGAAATATCAAGGCCCAGGCAGTTACAGTTCTCGAGTGATAGTCCATCCGTATAATGTAATAATATAATAATAATAATAATGTATAATGTATATATCAGTAAAGGTTATAACTCCATTAATAATGAATCCACCATAATGATGTAGCATTAGGATTATCCACATATCAAATTCTATTACTATCCCAAAATTCAGGTCACCAGGTATAATGGCTCAAACGTTAAAAGCAATGCCTACGTTTAGAAAAGCCATACTTAGTCAGCTCTTTCGGAAATTAACCCAAAATGCTTACTGGGTTATCTACACCGTAGTCCCTAGCAATATGTCAAATATGAGCATCCTAGCTCCAACTTTTTCCTTTTCTTTATGGAATCTGGGGATCAAATTTTCATTTAATGTTTCACTCGAGAAAGGGCCGACGGACAAGGAAAATAGGTTCTGCTTCTTTTTATGGTCTACCCATCCATAAAATATCAGGAGCCCAGGAGCTATGGCTCTTGAATAAAAGACTACACTTAAATGTTAGTGCGGGCAAACAGATGGACGGAGAGACGAGAGTCAAGTTCAGACCATTATGCCCTCAATTTCTTCGAGGTTGGAGGCATAATCAAAGATGTGGGTACGATTTGCGACATCGGGGGATCTCTGAGGTGTTAAACAGCACCACTGAAATACAGTAGAAAAAGCAACCCACCAGTTGAACAACGAATGGGTAAGAAAACAGACAAACTTGTCCAGCAGGAGTAAGGATTATTAAAGTAAGTAAAACCTGAGTTTTTCTTAAAGAACAATTTGAACAACCCTCATAATTTGTGTTCTGTTTGCTACAAACATGCATTCTTGAGAAATAACCCTTAATAAATTTGAACCACGGCCTTGACACAGTTACCGAGATCGTACATACTGCCACCTGAACGCAGTTGTAGAGCTCATATATATATTTCCTTCTACCCGAGTCAGGACACTATTTTACAGTCAAAATGTTGACGCTTGCGGTGTTTGCCATTCTACTTGGAGGAGCTACAGGTACGTACTGATTTAGAAAGTGATAATAAGGGAAAGTGTTGTTCTTTCTTAAATAAATCATATTTAATTCTTCAAATTTAAACTGTGTGTACACGTTTTAGTCACTTTTATACTTTGCGACACTAAAAATGTTCAATACAGAAACGCGGTCTGTCGCACTAAATTTGGAAAGTTGCGTTTATGATTATAATCAAATATTGAAAATGATCGGGTTTAAAGTGTGAAAGTATTTTTTTCAAACTGTAATCTGTATTGAACAAGGTTAAAATGTGCAGTTGGTAGTGCACTCGTGAGCGTGCACGAAATACGTTTTCTTTTGTGTTTCGGAATAATAGAAGAAATAACGTGGTCGATTAGAAGTTTGTCGTGTCTAGGAAAGAATCATTGAGTTTTCGTTAGGCTCAGCTAAATGAAATAAATGAGGATAAGTGCATTTATATTATGTGGTCTCTCGAGAACTACCAATGGTAAAAACGTCTAAACACAAATATGAATGAAAAGCGGTTCAACACTTACGTTTGGTGATAAATGTAGGTTGATATGTATATCTTGAGTCATATTACCGGCAAAAAGTCGGGGGAGATTGCTTTTGTAAATTGCTCCATAAAAAGCAATTTCCTTTTCTGGTTCTCCGTCGAGTGATTTGATATAAACAGGAACGAGATTATGAATGTGGTCCCATGCCTGTACAATATATTCTAATATTAACGTATCCATACCAATTTTAGTGCGAAAGACGCGCGTTTCTGATTGAACATCTTCAGTGTCGCTAAACCCCAAAAGTTTGATAAGAGGTCTCGGCAGGCAGCCAGCAGCCCTCTTCGAGCCACACTTACTGTCGCATTCCGCGGGACACATTAAGTGAATACACCAGGTAAGAGACACCTACGTATTAACCCCCGAACGCTGGCGCCCCCATCGAGCCACATCAGCCTCTGTGTCTCGAGAAAAGACACAGATAAGTGCATCAGGAAAGAGATCCATCTTATTAAAGATAATGTTTTCGAATTTATGTCATTTTAGTTTCCAAATGAATGGCTTAAATCTTTCTTCAAAACCTTTTTATGCGAGACTCAATGATGTTTCATTTGTTTTGAAGTAGCTAATCACGGGCATTTACATTGACGCAACTGTAGTGACTGTGATAACCTTGCAGCGATATATTTCAAAACTTCATACCACTGATGCTGCAACGGAGCCTTTAAAATAATTTATTTAGCTGGCCTTGTGATTGTCGATGTTTTATTTTATATATATTTAATATATTTTATTTCATTGAATAAGTCTGTAATGAGAAATGTAATGAGAAGCTATAAAGTTACAGAAATCACAAACAGCTAGAATAATTAGAAAAAACAGTGCATCTGCACATGTTTTCGACTATATCGTTATCCCCGTAATTATGGCCTTAGAATATTGGTTAATATAACAAATAAAAGAACGCCACTCTACTTCAGCTGGTCCTGTGTGTTTTATAAGCACTGAAATTTTCGCGTTCAAGTGTACAGACATTTCATTTAAGACATACATAACTATTTTCCCCTGCAGGGCCAACTTTATTGAATATGTTTGAAATTTCCCAGGTATTGTCAGGTTTGAAGGTCATTTGGATATCAAACAGATCATGCTAGTACCGATTCGCTGGTTCATAGGGCACTCTGCTATCCTCAGTGGAGTGAATTACAAAAACCTTCGCTTGATTTCTAATTTCAACCGACCAGCAACATCGTGCATTGTACCAGCTATTTAATGTGTTAGGTGCACTAAGGAAAAAGTTTTATGAACGGAGATACGATGTATAAAGTCCATTATTTATGTGTACGCAGGTGTTTAAATTGTTAAAAAAATAGACCCTTGGGAACAATAGAAACGCACCAACGAAACGAAATAAAATGGACACATCTCTCACGTCCTCTAGCACCGGCTCAGAGAACAAAATTTTGAGATAAAATCTAAACGGTTCCAATGTCCCACAGGTCCTATTTGTACCTTTCCTTAAAGGTTAAACTCTGATTTTCAAGGTTAAATGTCCAATGAAGTTTTTTTTGCGGAACTGGCATTTTGTGAAGCGCGAACCGCTCCTTGAAGGCTGCAACGACCATTATTGTCAATACACGATGAAAGTTGACAATTCATTTTTTTTTTTTGGATCCATTTGAAATTAATCAGTCTTTGAATCGACTGTCAAATTAAAATTAGAAATTACAGTATGCTTTTTTCTGGTTTCGTCACCAGATATTGTCAGGGTCACTGACGAGGCTTTATTAGTCGAAACTACGTAGTCTGGCCCATGTTCCTACTTCTGTATGTATTCTCTGCTCTTGAAGGAACTTTTTAAGATTTTAATTTTACCTCACTGCAGCTGGTGTTGTGCCGTGTGGCGGCCGTAAAACGTCTCCCCGTACATCATCCATAGTGCAGATTATATTTTATTTACATCCTTTGAGATCAGACTAGATCATCGTCTTTTATATGATTTGGATCCATTTGAAATTAATCAGTCTTTGAATCGACTGTCAAATTAAAATTAGAAATTACAGTATGCTTTTTTCTGGTTTCGTCACCAGATATTGTCAGGGTCACTGACGAGGCTTTATTAGTCGAAACTACGTAGTCTGGCCCATGTTCCTACTTCTGTATGTATTCTCTGCTCTTGAAGGAACTTTTTAAGATTTTAATTTTTGTTTCATTTTTATTTTAAGTCTTATATTTGTAATCTGTTTGTAGTTCAGTTCTGTGCAATTTTAAGTGAATATTAAATAATGATTTTACCCTATACGCGTCGAAGAAAGGTTCTTAATGAAAGATTTCCGCTACAAAGCAAAACATTCTTCGTCAGGACGTCACCACCACCGACCGCTATATCGAACAATCAACGTATTAATCTACTGTTTTAATGAAATGATTTAATATAAGTTGATAGCAAGTGTAAATATTTGGGAAGCGTTTACACTGACTGTGATAGAAAATTGAATCAACACTGAAAGAACTAAGTTTCTGGAAGATAGTTATTTACTTTAGCAAAATGAATGAGTTGTACACCAGATTTCCTTGTACCATTCAGAGCATATAGTTTTTTTATTCACAGTGTTACTTCCAATCCATAGACGTTTATTCGAACATTTTATTTACGATTCTAGCACAGAGTGCTCTTGAGAATATCACGATATGTTTGGGACTCATTTAAACATGAAATATACTTTTATTATTCACTAGGTGCAATAAAGTACTTTGGCTGTTTTGAAGACCCATCCAATACTGGTGTCCCTGGCATTAAGATCATTGATAACTCAGTGAGAAAATGTATACGATTTTGCATGTCAGAAGGTAAGTCTACTATAATACATAATCCTTCGTAATACAATTTTCATTTTTTCCGTATGAAACTATCACAAAATGATAGAACCGATGAAAAGTGTTAGTTAAATTTTAGTAGCTGAGATAAAGTTGCTGGAAAAATAGGTGATAAAATCCCGAAAAGGTTTAGCCTCATACCTAAATTGCTCAGTGCCTTTAGATGCTACTGTATGAGCCTCGGTGGCTTTTAGTTAGGGGCCATTGCAGCCATTTATCCCTCACAATTTTCTGTAAATGTTAAGGAACAACACGGCAATCTTACTACGATATTTTGGTTACCTAAGTTTCATTTAAAACACGATTTATAGCCAACTCTAGTTATTGTACTTTTGCTGATCTTTCTAAAATACGGTAGTTAAGGATGGTCTTTTCTGAACATATTTCAATATAATCATGGTTGATGATAATTGGATATATGGCAAAAGAAAGCTTTTAATAAATTATTTCATGTAACTTTCTTTTCCTTGAAGAGCGGAAGTCTTATAAGTATGTATTTGAATGCTGAAAATATTTTCTTAAGCCATGATTTGGATGTTTTAGACGTTTTATAGATGTAAAACAAACAAGTTGTTTACAATGTACTTTAGAACTTTCTAGAAAATTAATGAAATTTAAGAATATTTCAGAAATAGAAATTTTGTCTGGAAATTTCAAGAATTTCTCTTTATTGTCATAGGAAAGTGGTGGAAGGTTCAGGAAACTTGAAGACCTTTCAAGATATTTCAATATTTTTCTAGAATAACTTATTTGAGTACTGTTGAAAATCGAATCTTCTGGTCTAAAAATATGTCAGAATTGAGAACCTTCTAGTAAAAGTCAATTCCTGGATAATCCCTGTATATTCCTAGATAAATATAAAGAGGCCAAATTTTCATAAAGGCATCTTTGAAAACTTTCACCAGTCAATAGTTAAAAACATTAAAACTGGAATTTAAATATGTTGGATTACTTTGAGACTTTCAGTCTTGGATTTTGCATTTGTATAAAGCTGACTTTATTTTCTGGAACCAAAAACTGTTGAAAGACTTGTGTTTACAATATTCTGAGGGACATTTCAGATACAAGGTACTGTAACTTACATTTTCTTTGATTTATTACTGTTCCTTTTTTATGTACATGTAAATATTTTTTTAAGATTTAAAACAAGCCTTTGCTGGCTTACTCCTGTCTTTCTTGTTACCACTTTTTGAAGTGGATAGCATCAAAGCCTTCGATTTCTCTACGCTTTATACAATACCACATGACAATTAAAAATCTAAATTAAAAGAAAATGTAAACAATTCTTTCTTTCACAAAAACGGAAATCGTCGGTACAAATACGTTGTTCTTGGGTATCTGGACACACACTTCGTTACGGACCATTCTGATGTTTATACAAAATATTCTGAAGATGATGTCATTAAAATTTTGGAGTTTCTTATCGACAATATTTACGTGGAGTTTAGCAGACAGACTTTTCAACAGACAGTTGGCATTCCGATGGGCACTAGCTGCGCCCTTTACTTGCCGATATTTTTTTCTTTGTTGGTATGAGGCGGAGTTTATGCAAGGGCTCTTAAAAGCGGGTAGCAAACACCTTGCACTGAAATTCAACTTCATCTACAGGTACATGGATGTTGTTCTATCTCTGAATAATTCAAAGTTTTCGGAGTTTATTGGCCTCATCTATCCATGTAAACTTGAAATTAAAGACACCACGGAGTCCAGTTCATCTGCCTCATACTTATATTGTTATCTCTATATTGACAATGGAAAGCTTGTTACTAGGCTTTATGACAAGAGGGAGGACTTCAATTTTCTCATTTTTGAGCAGTAATATCCCTTCGGCACCAACATACGGAGTTTATATTTTTCAGCTACTCCGCTATGTTAGAGCCTGTTTCAAATATCATGATTTTGTTGAAAGAGGGAGGCTGCTCACCCGCAAACTGTTGGCACAGGGTTATCAGAAAGTAAAGCTTGTGTCCACAGTCAAACAATTTCATGGGAGACACCATGACCTCGTTGATCCCTACAATGTGGCCGTTTCTAAATAATTTCCGATTTGATGGCCTCAGCAGAAGCTTAGTTAAGCTTTCAAATACCGGACTTTCTTTTTCACTGACTTTTCCTACTGATATACAAATATGGCGGGTGTATTATAATAGGCAGGTGATGCTTACTACTCGCGAGACCCTGACAACACCTCAATTACGGGTTCCATATCTGTGTATCCTAAATATTCCGGAATTGCCAATGTTAAAAGGACTAACGAGTTCAGACTTATAATTTGGGTACTTTGACCACTTTCATTAGTAAACTATTGCCTCACTGCTGTCGAAAAACATATCACAATACATTTTGAGGAAGTTTATGAAAGGTCAAATAAATTTATTTTGGTTTCTTAATGTGTTAAAGAGGTAATTAATCAGTAAAGTTAAGATGATTCCATGCGATCGATTAGTCAACTTATTATGTTTCTACACCCTATTCCACTTTTCCACATAATTCAATCAAAGAAAATCTTATTGGTTTAAACATATCTTATTGCCAGAAATTAAATGTAAAACATAGTTTTAATACAGGTGACATTTAACAATGCGTTAATCTTTCGGACCATTTTATGCTTTTACAGCTTTTAGTGACAATTTTGGAGAGCATACATTTTTTCGTTATTTTTCTTTGGTATCTATTCTCGTTGGACTGTAGAATTAATATGTAGTGTTGCATCTGTATTGATTCTTTCTTCGTTGACTCTTCAAACGTTGAAAATTGATACTAGATAATAAACCTATAATACAAACAAAGAAGTTTCTTATTGAGCACCATGACTGCTTCGGCGACAGCGTAATGCATTTTATCGCAAATAAATGAGTAATAAATCGAAATAAAGAGTCAGGAGAAGGATGCCTAGTTTAGAAATATCTTACAAAGACTAAAGCAATATAGAAACGCAAAGGTCTGGCTACTCGGGACGCTACAGTTTACTTGCCTCACAATTATATGTTTGGATTAGACTGATATTCTGTTGAAACACAAAATGGTTTGCTATTATTGCCATGATATGTCAATTTTCTTTTAATCTTTGAGTATGTATGTCGAATAATACTGCCTTGCAGCTACCAGTTGTTTAGCTGTGTGTGCTGACTTTATTTTGTTCTTATAAACTGTATTCTCTAGGCCATGACGGATGTTGTGTGTGTGGGTGGAGGGGGAGGGGGGGGGGCAGATGCCAGAGTTTCAGAACATAAGAATGTCTGAGAATAGACAATTTGACCTCATCGCAAAAAACCTCCTTACGGATCTTTATTACAGCAGACCCAGGTATGTCTTGAGTCTAAGCTAAAGGCTATACGAAAGGCCGGTTCCTTAGACATACTTTAAGTGATAAACATAGGCACTGATCAGACTGCGCCGATGTGATTGCTGATCTGAATTATTTCCGTTTGCTTATAAACAAAGGGACGTTTTCTTGTGATGTGGCATATTAATTTCTGCAGTTCCGAATGACCTTAGAGCGGCTGTAGGGTAGTGGATAACACCCGGACTACCAATACAGGGGTCCCAAGATCAACCCCCGCCTATCCGGTCTTTTGGATGAGACTTTAAACCGAGGTCCCGTCTCCATATAACCTCGTTGTTGGTTGGACGTTAAACCTTTTATACATGTTTTATATGTTTGATATATTTTGCATGGCTTTGGATATTGTATTGATATACTGTTCGTCTGTGTTGAACTGATTGTGTCTTTTATCGAAGAGACACTGGTCCACTACCTTCTTTTTTCATTGGGTCTCGTGTGGATTGTTTTTTTTTATTTCGTTCTTTACTGGATACCTCCATTTATATTTTAACATACTGATCTCCTTATATTGTCAAGAGTGTTCCTAGTATTGCATAAAATAGTTCTATCTTACCTATCATCACCCCATATAAAGTATATAAGAATTGTATATATCCTGACATTTAATTTGAAAATATCAGCCTAAAGATCAGTAGCACAGTACTGCAGTATATGTAAAGTAAATCTTGTACACAGGAGATAACAGATCTTTCTTTTTTTAAACAAATGCTAAAATATCAACATAAATGCTTCTTGTATGTTGCAGACTACATGTTTACTTGTCAGCTGCGTAACCCAGACGACTGCTACTGTGGCAAAAGTTTTGGGGTAGGAGAGGGATTACTTTCGAGTGGCAGATGTTATGCCTTTTGTCCTGAGAAAACAGCTGAAGAGTGTGTGGGGAGATTTACAAACTCTGTATGGTACACAAGCCAAAAACGGGAAGGTATGTCGTCCGTTAAACGATGCATAATCTATCTCATACTAGTTTTTTTCCTCTTATTCTCTATTTCTGTCTCTATCTCTCTCGTTCTCTCTCTCTCTCTCTCTCTGTGTGTCTTTTTGACAATCTAGACAGGCGTCATTTAGGCATACAGTGTGCATGTCTGTTCACCCATGTCATAAAGAAGTCTTCCCTGACTACCATTGGAAGAGGGTATACAAATTATCAAAAGTGCATGCTGTTTGTTTCTCTGTCTGCATTTAATGCCCTACACAATCTTTTGTTCACTTCATAACTGTTGAATTTAATTCACGAAATTTAAGTAAGTATCTGAAATTATTGTGAAGTATGATTTCGCTGCTAGCAGTAAAAGATATATTTACTTTGATATAAGACTAAAGACAGATTTAAAACGTTCAAGTATTTCAAAGTATAGAGCACTGCCAGATCACGAGAACGGTAATACCGTATTCAGCCCTTACGAAATTATTTTCCTTTATTTCCTTTTTTATCTTTTATATATGTGGTAGAAATCATCGCTCTTTTCTTTTGAAGAGATAATTATTATAAATCATTAGCAGTGCATAGTTAGCATTTACCTAAGCGCGTTCATATTTCGGCTTTTTCAGAGGTAAAATCGTCCTTAAAATAGAAACAGAAACTATAAACAATAAACAAACATATTTACATGTAGAAAAGAAATTTGACCAGCGCAAAGCGAAACCGAAGTATGAACAGAGAATCATAACGTCAAATAATACGTTCCCTAAATGACTTAAAAAGTACATGTGGCAATAGATTAGCTAAAACGTCAATGAAATCTGTTTTATCAACGCCACAAGAATCTTTGAAACTTTGAAAGATAGTCTGGTCCGATCTACCTGTTTAAATTCTAACCGCGACATGTAAAAAAGTAAACAGGAAATTATTACTGACGAATAGCAAGTTTTTTAATTCTGTAATGGTACCTCAAGATTATGCTTTGATTACGAACATGCTGGTTATTGTTCAATATTTTCGGAATGCAAGTTGTAGTCCTAGGTCTGCATATCTGATCAAATTCATTTGACTACATGGTAAACAAACAAACATTTTTTTCTTCACGGGCCATCCATAAACATTTGAGACGCGACATGTCAAAACCAACAAAGTGGCATGTCCGCCAAGCAAAGACTCAGATCAACCTTTTCACTGTGATAAAAAGCTAAGGATCTAAACTAGCGCCATGCAGACAGTGATGACTCTGATCAGACTGGACGGATGCCCAGACTGATCGGAGACTTCGCTAGGCGCACATGCCAATATGTTGGTTTTGTCGTGTCGTGGCTCATTTCAAATTTAAATAAGAATATTCTTTTTTTCTGGTAGTCAGCGAGGTAAAATACATAGGGAGTATTTTGGTTAATATTTTATTGCAAAAAAAACAAAACATTGCTTAGCCAGAAAGCTGAACTAGCGGCACTGGAAGACATTTACTTCGTAAAATGAATGATCTCGAGAAAGAAAGCATGCAGATCTGTAAAACAAAACTGTTGTGAAATAAAGCCTGTGTGTATAATTTTAGAGTTCTAATACCATGAAACTGGCTGATAAATAAATCGAAACGCATATATGTTCAAGCAAATACCATCTTATGTTGCCAAGCAAAAGTCTCAAATAAAAAAGAACCAGAGGACAAGTGGTCCTTTAGCTCACCTAAGTCCGTTCATCCTCAGCACTCAAGGATAAGTGACTCTATGTCAATTTGGACGATGTGGCCGAATTTAGAATTCTTCCGAGATTGTATGATTGTCCTAGTGAGCAGCGAGTTTGATAATGTT
Source organism: Ctena decussata (assembly GCA_963989385.1). Taxonomy (NCBI): domain Eukaryota; kingdom Metazoa; phylum Mollusca; class Bivalvia; order Lucinida; family Lucinidae; genus Ctena; species Ctena decussata. The sequence continues at coordinate 28,310,106 of OZ022504.1, read as the reverse complement.
TCGATAAAAAATAAAGTCGCTATGCCCGGAACAACGTCAAATATTGGCTATTTGAGCACGAAAGGGCCAGTAACTCCAAGGCGAAATGTACAATATAGCCACATTTTTAACTCGTCAAAGAGTTTATGCCTGTTCTAGTTATAACCAAGTTTTATCAAGTCCAAAGTACCCGGGACCACATAAGTCTATGCAAATGGTTTTGTTTTTTTTAAGGGCAAGTAACTCCGAAAAAAATATTTCGATCTGGCCCAAATTTAAACTCGTCCGCGATTGTATGCCTATCTTGGTTATCTGCAAGTTTAATAAAGTTGCAACTTAAAATAACAGACTTTCGGTTGACATGGCAACCGGTCAAAATCAACGATTTGGCAAAATTCATATGGCTGAAACAGAACTCTTCCAGGAGCGTTTCTGAAAAACTTTTTTCAAAACATCTGTAGTAACACACATTTGAATGCTAATTCACACCTTTCCCATTTTAAGTCTATGGAAATTTTAAGTTGCCATAGCAAAGAAACAACATGGGCAACGATAAAAATAATAATAACAAATCTAGAATCTGATGTCATGAACACGTATGCAAAGCAATAGCTTCATTCTCTATTTGGCGTCTGAGGAGAAAATGTTTAAATATTTTAAAACAAAATGCTCTTTATGATGCCATGGCAAACAATGAAACTGCTGGAGCGATTGCCATGAAACAAAAAGAGTTTCTATAGAGGCTAAGTGATGAAGTGCTTTCTATATAGTTAGAGTTTATTGGCCACATAAGTTTTGAGTATGTGATTTTTTGATACTTTTTCTATTCTAAACCCTTCGATTGCCATCACAGCAATCCAGGGATGGAGGGAAATGAAATTCGTTTAAACGGTCTAGGTCACCTGATCAACATGGCCGTCTTGCCAATATATGGTAAACCTTTTAAAAAACGTCTTCTCCAGCCCTAATTATTCGATGGCCTTGAGACTTGGTGTGTAGCATTGGGTACTAGATTATTACCACGATTGTTCAAATGATGGCCTCGGGTTGGGCTTAACATTGTTGCTGGCAAAGTCAACTTCGCTTAAGGTCAAGACTGCGTAAATATCTGGCTCAATTAATTACGTTCATCGCGAAGGACGTTCCGTCACGAAATGCTTCCTCATCAATGTTATTTTCAATATGGCGGCCCCCATCTTACATTCAATAATAACGTTAAACATGGGAAAAACGGAGTTGTTGTCATTGTTCATTCAATCCCTCTGCTGATATTGCATTTTTTTTTATTGTATTTAGGAAGTCATTTCATCACCAAAATGTATTTGTACAAAATGAATGTGAGAGAGAGAGACTGAGACAGACAGACAGACAGACGGACAGAGTTTCGTGTGTGTAACTGTTCAAGGCTGGCAGTAATACATCTTCCCTCCCTACTGTCAGGGCTCACAATTTTTTTTCAGACACACATATGAAAGGCGAAGCCCATCCCTCTACTTTCGCCGCGTTATCCTTCCCTGAGTTACCAATTTACTGCTAGCCTGACAAAGAAACGTATTCCAGTCGCTGGCTGTCCGGATCAGGATTCGAACCCACAACCGTCTGCGTCATAACCGAGCGTCTTTAATCACGCTTCCGCGGAGCCGGTTCGATATCCGAAATAATAAATAACAGGGTGGATAACGTACGTCACAGTCACGTGATTCGGAGGATAAAGAACACAGACTTTTTTGCTCGATTGGCGAAGAAAACTGAGTTTACATTGCAGACTTACAGAACTGATTTTAATACGGAAAAGCCCAGCTACACCGCACTATTTTGTAGTTTCATTTGCATATATTATATACTGAAAATATCAAACCTGTTAATGGATTGCTCCGGAAAACCGATCTTTTTCTGAATATAAGGAACACACATCTGCTCACCAACGACCCCAAACAAACAAACTAGGCAGTCTATATCAGGGGTTTGAATCTAAATCAATACCTTATATATGGCCAGCTCTGCCTTTATTATGGTTTTCATTTTTAAGGCTTTCTACAAGCAAAACAACAGAGAATTGAAAAGTCGGTAAGGGACACACCACTGTTTGATCGGATAAGGGACACACGATAAAATCCAACAGGGGCTTTTATCACTTTTTTGTCAAAGAAAGGAGAAAAAAAGAGTGATACAAGCTCCTGTGTAAAATCTTCAAGAGCTTTAAACCCTCAGAAGATGATCTTTATCGTGATATTTTAGGTCCGCCATACAAGTTATTCGTATTGTTTGTGATTTTAGCTGGTTTTACAAACGTTTTATACCCTTTCCATGATGCTGTTTTGATTCCAAAGATATGACCGGTCTCAAAATTTATTGAATTTACAACTTTCTTGAAAAATTAGTTATAAAAAATGACCAGTATTTTACATTCAAGAGGCATTACCGTTATACTTTAATCTAGTATGCAATCTTGGCATATTCTTATTCACGTGATTTAACGTCGCATGAGACAAGAGACGATAAATATTTCAGTAAACTTTCGCAAAGCTTTCGATCTGGTAGACCACCAATTACTTCTACAAAAACTAAATAAAACACTACAAAATTAATAATTTAAGTTTGTCATGGTTTGAATCGTACGTATCTTAGTAACAGAACTCAACAAGTGAACATCGATACAAATCTGTCAAAACGTGAAAATGTACACTGTGGCGTACCACAGGGGTCTATTCTAGGTCCTTTGTTATTCTTGATTTTTATAAATGATTTGCCCCTATTTTTAGAAGATGCAATTCGTTCTGTGGATTTGTATGCTGATGATACGACATTGTATGATATTAGTTCAGATAAAGACATGTTGGAAAATAATCTCCAACATGCTTTGAATTTACTCAAGACTTGGTGTCTAGAGAATGGTATGCTTATAAATACAGACAAAACACAATTGATGTTAATATCAAGTCGGCAAAAGAGAAGCCATATGAAAGATAATAATTTGACACTTGTTTATGATGATTTTGGTTTGCAAGTAACAAGCTGTGAAAAAGATTTAGGGATCCATATAGATGACAACTTAACATGGACAAATCATTTTGGACATGTTTCAAAAAAGATATCGTCATACCTTTGGCTTTTGTCTCAAATAAAATCATACCTTCCATTAAAACACAGAGTGCTATTCTACAATGCCTATATTAAGCAACATTTTGAATATTGCTGTGTGATTTGGGGAAATTCGTTAAATTCTAATGTATATAAAATTGAAAAATTACAGAGAAGAACCTGTAAGATAGAAGTTAGTGGTAAGTCTTATACTTCACTGGAAGATGCTCGTAGGCAATTAAATATCTTATCATTTGAAGAATTAATTTTCATAAACAAAGCTAAAGTAATGTTTAAGGTAACTCATGACATTTCTCCAATTTATATTACGGAAATGTTCCAAATTAAACGCTGTAATAGTGAAGATACAATGACTTTGCGCTCTGATTCAAATAAGAATTTTAAGACACCAAGGCCTAAATTAAACATGTATAAAAACAGCTTATCTTATTCAGGTGCTTTAATTTGGAATAGCATTCCAGTTGAAATAAGAAATGCCAACACAATTGATTCTTTTGTTAATAAATGTTTAAAATGGATGAAAGAAGGTTTTAAACTTTAATATTCATGCTCACATACCTCCACCGCCAAAGCAATCTTGAAAGTTTACAGAGATAATGTATATAACCATAAGGAATCAAACAGGTTTTTTTTCAGTCAAGCTTTTCATTTCTGTCACTCATAATGTTCACTTGTATTTGTTAACCTTTTATGTTTGTTACCATGTATATGCTGTGCTCTTATTAAGAGGGCCTCAGAGAAGATTGGTTTTACCAACTGAGTCACCCTCGTAAAATAAAGTCAATACTTACTTATAACTTACTTACTTTACAAAAATTAATGTCGCAAAGGCCAGTACGAACAGAATGTTTTCCTACGGGGACTCTTCTGCTTGGTACGTAACCCATGCCGAGGCGGATTGTTTGCAAGGACAGCTTGGTATCAAGCCAGGCTCTACATGCACTTTTTGGAGTTGGACAGGTGCTGTGTAAGTTACAGAACAGCTGGAGATGAAATGGTGCATCTGTTTGGTGGTCGGAAACTGATATTATATTTTTATAATGTATTATTTTGTAGTAGTTAGGCTATATGTTTCCATTCATTCATGGTGTGTACCGTTATCAAGTAACTCACTCGCATACAACAAATATCTATAGTTGTTGAGTATGAGTGAGCTACTTGATAACAGTATACAACGAAATAAGATAAACATATGGCTGTTAATCAAGTGTCAAAATGAAGAATCTGCCTGCTTTTAGTGACCTATAAACATACACATCAACTGGTTCTTTGACGTTTTGTTCTGTAAACAAGCACTAAAAAATCTGGACAATGTCCGGGCGTTAGCAACTGACCGGAGGAATTTTAACGAGAAAGTTAGCCCCAACTCCAATTACAAATTTCTGCATGAGCAATTTTCGGGCAAACGATGCGTAGACTCGTTGAAAAACTGTAGCAAAATGTAGGTTCTCGACACTCGGTCTAAGAATTTTAATCGTTGGTCAGACTTTTCAAAATATTTCCAGTTTAACATCTCGTGTGTCCCATATCCGAACAAACAGTGGTGTGTCCCTTATCGACTTTTCAATTCTCAATTGTTTTGATCGTAGAAAGCCTTAAAAATGAAAACCATAATAAAGGCAGAGCTGGACATATATAAGGTATTGATTTAGATTCAAACCCCTGATTTAGACTGCCTAGTTTGTTTGTTTGGGGTCGTTGGCGAGCAGATGTGTGTTCCTTATATTCAGAAAAAGATCGGTTTTCCGGAGCAATCCATTAACAGGTTTGATATCTTCAGTATATAATATATGCAAATACAACTACAAAATAGTGCGATGTAGCTGGGCTTTTCCGTATTAAAATCAGTTCTGTAAGTCTGCAATGTAAACTCAGGTTTCTTCGCCAATCGAGCAAAAAAGTCTGTGTTCTTTATCCTCCGAATCACGTGACTGTGACGTACGTTATCCACCCTGAATAAACCAAGTAAATGTGTGCCAGCTGAGTTGCTAGAGTTGTAATGCATTTTTTGCGATTTTAATATACATATCCTTTCTGGACTTCGAAACTTTCATTTTTGATCACAAATACGAATGATACAATATTTCTTCCACTTGTTGTATGGCTTTGTTAAAGATACAGCGGGCCTCGTACCCACACCGCCCCTACGGTCACTAGGCTTTAAGGAGCCGTTGCCCTTATCTATCTCGCCGACGGTGGAATTTCGCCGTATAACTTTTCAATGTCATCCTACCATCATCTCGATATGACTGAAATACTGTTCTTAAGGACGTAAAAGTCAATTTTACCTGATTACCATGAGCCACACCGAAAGAACACGAGCCGTCAATACATATACATACACACAGATCAGTCTGTACATATGGGCAGTCTGCTGAATCTCTTCGCTGTTCCTCACAGAATCAATGTACAAGAGGACAACAAAGTCTCTGGTCAGTTTAGGCGGATGCGCAGACTGATCTGAGCTTCCGCTGACCGTACTTGCCCAAAAGACCCATATTGTGATTTGGTATTACCATGTTAGGGTAACGCAGTTTTAACTGGTGACAGCTCAACTGGTGACCTTCTTTTGCTTTAGATTTCCAGTGGGGCTGTTTGGCAGGCCAGGGATCTCCACCTGTCAGACGGCCCGTTGTATCTGTTGAGTCCTCGTCTTTGCTTCTTCATGGTGTTGAAATTTGATTTATGTGTTTACCGTGATGATTCATTGACGAGTTAGAGGGTTATCATGCGAACCGAACAACCAACTAAATGTTTTGTACCACTTCAGAAACTGAGGGTGAGGTTGGGCCTGTAAAATCGATTTAAGCCCCCCAGTAATTCATTACTGACCGTTCCAAGGCGGTAGTTCTGTTGTGGTTCTCTGTTGCCTGTTTTTGGAGTCAGAGTTTCTGTGATGTTTTACCTTATGTATGTTCTTAATATTTTTGGTTCGGTTTGGGTTGCTAAGTGGCCACCTTTTGGGAACAAGCTGCTCACTCGGTTGGCCATATATGTTCTCTGTATCTTGATTATTTGTAATCTTAGTTGTTTCCAACTATGGTTTGAGGGCTGGATTTGGATTTTGATTGTTTCAGGTCCTGGTCTTTGCATACTTTTTACTTAAAGAGGAATTTGGTGTTACTCATAAGGCTTTTCCTTTTTCGTTTGGTGGCTTGTTTCGTGTTGGCTGCAATAATAATATTACTGTTAGAAGTTTGTTTCAATTTTCCTTTTATTTTTGTTTACGAGAGTCTGACAAATGGTTTCTTTATTAGTCGTCATCTTTCCGTATTCACAAAACGGAGTCAGCATGTCGTATAACGTCATCCGTAAACGACTGCAACGGTGCTTATAAATAGGGGGCTGCTACTTTTTTATGATCAATTCACCTATGAAATACCAAGGCTTCAGTGGCCATGGCTCTTGAGTAATTGATCACCACTATGATAGTTTTATAGAAAAGAAGAGGGACATAACTCTGCCTATACCGAATGCAACATAGCACAACCATCATCCGAATGATCAGCACATTAACTACTTATAGCAAACCAAAATAAGGGCTCTAGCTCAAACAGTTCAAAATTTGGTAAAATGCCAAAGTCGCTTACGGGGCATAATTCTGTCTAATTGTAATGAAATTAACCCTTAAGTTAATCAGGTGATCTACACTTTAGCCTCTACCATTATGCTAAATATGTGGGTCCTAGTTTAAATAGTTTATCCAAAATTTTGGGAACAAACTGTCATGTAATGTCATGTAATTTGTCGAAAAAGAACATAACTCTGTAAGTACATGGCAGACGGAAAGAAAACAAATAATACGGGTCTAAGGCTCACATATGAACTTATAGTTTAGGCAGGCATCCGTCGTCCGTCGGTCGTCCATCCGTCTGTTATTCCGTCAGTATTTTCAAACGACATCTCCTCTGAAACTTTAAGGTCCACTGTTTATATCTTACCATTATCAAGGCTCCAACATTAATGGTTTTTCAGAAATAATCATACCTGCATTTTTTTAGAATAAGAAAAGGTGCATAACTCTGTCAATAATGAGTGCAGCATATAGTAATTATCATCAAAATGACTGGCATATAAAAATACTAGTAGCATACGAACAATCAGATCTCTGGGTCAAACGGTTGAAAAGTTTGAAAAAATGCCAAAATTAACAAAGGGGTTTTATTCAGTCAAATGATTGCTAAATTAGCCCAAAAGGTAATCAAGTGATTTACACCTTAGCCTCTAGCTGTATGCCAAATATGAGCATCCTGGCTCTATCATCTCCCAAGAATTTTTGGAACAAAATTTCTTTCTTTTAGAAAAAGGGGCATAACTCTGCCAGAACAAAACTGATGGACAAGAAAAAACACACGAGTCTGCTTATTTTTATTGGTTACCTTTCCATAAAATATCAAGGTCCCAGGAGGCACGGTTCTTGAATAATATAACCTTAAAGTAAACGTAAACACTCTATCACTGATTGCAAAGATTTCATAAGAAAACCTCTTTTCTACAATCTGTTAGCATGTCAAATAAATTATCATTAAAACTTGACTGTAACCGCAAAAGAAGATAGTGAAAGATTAAAAGGCATTTGGCCTGTCTGTTTCAATTAACGTTTTGTTCACATTTTCAGCAAGGATTTTTTCAGTATTGTGAGATATGTTTCTAATTTCTTCTCAATACATATGTTGTCACCCTCGTGCTGACCCAGATCAGCTTCTGCATAACAGGTCTATACCATTCGCATAAGACAAATGGGTATTTTTCCTTAAAATGAAATAAAATGATAAAAATAAACTTGACCAGACAGCCTTTAATTGACAAATGGATTAATCTATTTAATTAGGACAGTGCATTTCATTGAGCATAAATGGGTTAAGAAAATTATATTTAAGTTATACTTATAAATGCCCCCTGCGTCTTTTCCAAAAATAATGTTATACTGTGTTGAATTGCCAATTTCCATGTTTTCCATCAATTTTACAAAGGTTCCTAATAGTTTCTCTTGAGGACGCAGCTGTGCCAAATGGGGTTCACTTTTCAAGGAAAGAATTTGCTCCTAGAGAAGCAAATTCTTTCCTTTAAGAGTTGACCCATAGTGAGAAGGGTCAAAATAGAAAAATAATAGAACTTCTTTATCTGAATGCATATCCATTCCCATTAATTGCATCTATTAGATGTATTTTGGCAGTGGTTGTTTACTACTTTTTAGGCTCTAAATACACCCCACCCCCTTTCTTAAAATGCAACGCCCCCGGGGCCTTTAATAGGATTAATATGGTATACAAAAGTATGATTTTATTGCAGAATGATGTCACTATTCTTAGAAATGATATTTATTTTCCAATTTTAAATGACAAAAGTACCTGCTATGCATACCATATTTTTTTTTCTAATAAACGCTCCTCTCTAATAAACACCCCACTCACTTTTTCAGTAAAAAGAATGGACAAATTCTAACAGAGCTTGCTTTAGACCATTAGACTGGCTTTTTTGGTTCAAACTGTGTCTTCAGAATTCTGTTTATAGGACTTGTAAATTGCAATGCCCAGATATGTTTATCAGAAGAAATACGGTAGATCAGTATTTATAGCCGGGCTTTGAAAAAGTGGGGCTATACTGGATTTGGTCTGTCCGTAAATCTGTAACTTCCTAATTCTGCAAGACTTTTTATGTCACAGTTTCCTCAGGAACTGTTGGACCTTGGTATACACATGAACAATGAGTTGTATCATGGGATTAAGAATTGACCTCGATGCTCTTATTCTTCTCTTCGTTTGTCCATTTTTCTGTCTTTTCAGGGTAAATTTGTGTCACAGTTTTCTCATTTGTAGAATCTTCAAGTTTGGTATATATATGCAGAATGAGTGATTGTGTTGTGGGATTGAGACCCTGGCTCATTGCTACTAATTTTTATTCATTTTTCTTTCTTTCCCTATGTTGCATGTTAACATTGAGATGCATGTAAACACTGAAAGTTTGTGTGAGAGTTGTTCTCAGAAATTTATGAAACTAGATTCTTGAACATACATGTAGTATGCATATCGTGGGATTGAAAAGCGGGTTCGTTGGTCTTATTGCTCTTGAAAACCTGCAAAGTTTCAAAAAAGGCGACCAGAAGGGGTTGCAAGCACAAATTCTAGGTCCAAAAGGGCTGTGACTCCTTCAAAAAGGATTGAATCAAAAATCCAAAACCACAATTAAAACCACATGCGCATCTTCATACCAGAGCAAGAAACCCTGCAAAGTTTCAAAAAAATGGAAGAGGTGTCGAGGAGGATGCAGACACAAACTTTTTATATGGAAAGTCCAAAAGGGCTTTAACTCTGTCAAAAATTATTGAAAATCCAAAACCACATGCGCTGCAGCGCATCTTCATACCAGAGCAAGAAACCCTGCAAATTTTCAAAGAAAATCGGATGAGGCGTGTAGGAGGAGTTGCAGACACAAGATTTGGGACGGACTGACGCACAGATGCATGGACACACGTACGGATTCACATTTACCAAGAGACGCGCACACGTACGGATAGACATAGGTCATCACTATAGTCCCCCTACACCTAAGTCGGGTGAGAAAAATACCTGCCTTTTTATTTTTTTTTTATAAAGAATGAAATGGAATTTGCTGGATGCATAAAGTGTTAAATTTCATACTGGGACATCTGGAGAATAATTAACTGTGGAAAGTGGTATTAGATAATGATGACAGCTAGCTGAAAACCACAAGATTATTTCACAGATTTATTGCCTCCCAAACCGGGAGAATTTCTAGCAACAGGTGATAGAGTGTAAACGTAAAGTACGGACCTACGGAGGGTCAAGCCCAAATCAATATGCCTCCTAATCTCTTCGAAGTTGGGGACAGAAAAAAAATTGAATTTTGCTCTTCAAATGTAATGCAGATGAACGTGAGAGTCAGTATGCTGCATCTGTCAAAATCCTTGAAATAAGGATACTTTTACAAAAAGGTAAATTTGAATTTATTTTGACCAAGAGGCCTGTCATTATCATTTGATCCGGACCTCTTGAACACTTTATCTGTTGTTTCAGGCTATTGGTTTAGATGTTTGTTTGTATTGGAAAAATGGTTTCTGGTTTGTTATTCCTTTACTGTTTATGATATCCAAACGAAATTTCACGGATATGTTTAACATCAAAGGTTAAATATAATGATTAAGATCAATCTTACCTTTCCAGTTAATGAGCTATCCGCCCTATATAGATCTGAGTTTTTAGCCTGTAGTTTTTTTACTATATTGAATATCTGAATGAAACTTCTCAGATCAAAGGGTACATATTGTGCCTAAGAACCGTCACTCTTACCTTTCCGGTGCATTAGTCATCCCCCCTCGACAGGTTTCTTTTCTACAAGGAATATCTAAATGAAACTTAACAGATATGTTTAGGATTAAAGTATATTACATATTGTGACTAAAGACCGCCATTCTGACCTCTCAAGTTTATTAGTTATCTGCCCTAGATAAATGTGGAAATGATAAATCTGGAAATGATTTATGACCTGTTATTCCTTGTCTACATAGAATATCCGAATGAAACTTTACAGATATATTTGACATCAACGAATACATGACCCTTCCATTTTTTGAGTTATCCCACTTTGATAAATCTAAAAAATGTTTTTTTTGAACTGTAGTTCCTATACAATATAGATTTTCTGAAAGAAAATTCAGATATGTTAAACATCAAAAGTTTCATAGTGTTACAATGGGACGTCGCTCTGAACTTTCGAGTTCATGAGGTATCTGCCCTTGATAAATCTGAAATATGTTTTTTGACCTGATCTTCTTTTATCAAATGGAATGTCTGAGTAAAACTTCACTGGTAAATAGACCCTTAAAACCTAGTTACGTTTCCTAGCAGTAGGGTAGTATTATGCTCTGCCTGTGGTGCTTTTATTGTCATTTGTCGAAGTCGAAAGGAATACAATGATAGGTTCGTCTGTCCGTCCATTCATCAGTCCGTCCGTGCGTCCGTCCATAGACACAACTTGTCTTTGCAACTCCTCTTACAGTTTTCAAGAGATTTTGATGAAACTTTCCAGTAATTGTTTCTATGACCTGAAAATAATCATATTTTACAGAGGTCATGCTCCATTAATGTTTACCAGAGTAATTGCCCTTTGTCATTTTTAGCAGTACATCTTGTCGCTTTAGCTCGTCTTTCCGTTTTCAATGGATTTTGATTAAACATTAACAATGACCTGAAGAAAATCGTATTATACCGAGGTAGGGCTCGAATGATTTTATGGCCCTTTTTCAGTTTTAGCGATTTTATCAACAGAGATACTTGTCTCCGCGACTCATTCTTTTTTATTCAAGGCATTTTGATGAAACGTTCCAGTTATTGTAACCATGACCCGAACATGATCGTATATTACCATTGTGATGCTTGATTGTTTTTTACTAGAGTTATGGCCCTTCACATTTTTTTTTGTATCTAGGAACAACATTGTGAACAAAATATCGGAAGAACCGCCTAAGCTAGGATCCTTACATTTTGCATACAGTTAGAGACTAAGGCGTGGATGACCTGAGTAGCTTTTGAGCATATTTCAGAAATTTACGGTTGAGACATTCTCCTTTTTCAACAGGCTTGTGAACGAAATATGTAAGTTATTGCATAACCAAGGATCCTTATATTTGGCATATACATGTAGTTACAGGCCAAGATATAGATGATTGATTAAATTTTGAGCCTATTTCATAAAGTTTTGGTTGAGTTATTTTCCTTTCAACTTGTTAACAAAATATATGAAAAACCGCGGAAGCTAGGATTCTTATATTCGGCATGCGGTTTTGGACGAAAGTGTACAGGACGAGATTAACTTTTGAGTCTATTTAATAATTCTGATTGAGTATTTTTTTTCATTTTAGACACAGACTTTTTATAAAGGAACAGGCTTGTGAACAAAATATCTGAGAACCGCTTAAGCTTGGTTCCTTATGCAGCAGAACTTCAATGGCTAAAACCCTGGTGGCTCGTTCACCCTGCCTGGCTGGAACTCTTTTCATGGTCCTTAGAGGTCACTTTATAAGGAAACTAACCCTGGATGGCTAGAACTACTCTTGGCAAGAACCTTTATTTATGGTCCAAATCCTGTTCGAGCCTATGCAGTTCTGCTGTATTTGGCATACAGTTACCGACTAAGATGTAAACGAACTGATTAAAACCCTTTTCTGACTGATACAGTATTGGATGAACTTTCTTGCTAGGCCTGCATACGGTTGGGTGCACAGTGTTTCCTAAACGCATTCTCTAGTTTTCATCGGATTGTCACGGAATTTTAAGAATAATGTTGTCACTACATGGCATGGATCATGTAATATTGGGGTCATGATCAGACCATTTCTGTGGGAGTTATGGCCCTTTGTACGCAATTTGGCAAAATCTTGTGGCCGCAACTTCTTCATTGATATACGACGCAGACTTATATTTATTTAGCTATCTTCGGTAAGCGAGCATTTATCTATCAAGTAAGGTTATCGATACACACGACCAAAACCACTTGACACAATTTGGTTATAATTGTAAATCCTCCTATCCTGAAGCAATCGATTTGTATTTTTGCTCGCCCGCTTGCTGAGATGATTATGATGTGTGTGTGTCTGTGTGTGTGTGTGTTCCGCGTGTGTGTGTTCTAACTATATGTTTATATTAATATTAATAGACTCAACTTCGGAGAGTTCAGATTCTTCTGATCTTGAAGACGACAACCCAGTGAATAGAAAACGGCATGGCGTTGTGGCTGATCAACAAATGGGTGGAGATGCTCTTGAACGACAAACACGCGATGCTGATGAATGTAAGTTTGCATTGCATACATTTAGTTTAAATCCCGAACTTGTTTCTATCGGCATGTTTTAAATTTCTTACAGAGAGAGTGGCAAACGTACTTTATGATCATATAATTATAACTGTAAATAACTGATCTTTGGACAGAAAGTAATTTCGGACGGGCTATACGTTTGCGTTTATCGTATGGCTTATGAAAAACAATAAACGATTAAAATTGTGAAGTGCAGACAACCCGCACAGATATGATTTGTTTGATGCGAATTTCATTCGTTAATGACTTGAAGCAATTTACCGTGATATTTCGAAAACTGTAAAGTCAGGGAAACACTGCCTATCAAATGTCCTGGTATCTAGTCTCATCTCTTAAAATGACGACGTTTGCCTAAGTCAAAAAATAATTAGTGCAGGGTAATTGCACTTCAATATCTAAACACTTTCCATATTAGGTCTTATATACTGAGTATATTTAAAAGCGCAACACTTCGTTTTTTGGGAATAACTTTTTGAATTATTAAGGCAAACATTTTAAACTCATGCAGTATCTAGCTGGACATCGTTTCTGTCCCATTGCGAAATTTCATGGCACTTTATTGTGTATTCCATTAAGTTTACCTTCATTGTGGAGCATTTTCCTTATATTAAAAAAATCACAATAACAAATCGTAGCATGTGGGTCTCGCCTTCTAGCTTTCACTGATGTTTTATGCATCAAATGTTTTTATAACCTCAATATCTATTTCTGTTCACCTCAGACATGTTGTTTTCATAACCAGACAAATGACAAAAAATTGTCATACTGGCACAATGATGTCATTTGGTGTCAGAAAGAGAAAGTGGCATAAGATATGCTTGAGATTGTATATAATGTTCCTCTTCAAAACGTTTAACGCCGATATTACAATTGTATGCCGCCCATATAAAGAAATACATTACCAAGTTTTCGTTCAAGAAGAAGTATTAAAAGAAATATTAATTTGTGAAAGGCATTGTGTTTTACTTTTATTTTCCTGTCCTATCCGTCACCGCTACCAACTGCGCCACCAAGACATCCCCAATAAAGATTGTGCGAGTTAAACTTATATCGGTAGCAGAAATGCAGTACACGTCATATAATGAGTTCTTCTTTATGGGTCGCATCTATTCCATTCGCTAATGAAAGCCTGCCGGATCCAGATGATATAAGAGAAATATATATATAGAGAGAGAACCTTGTATGTCATTTATTTTCGCAAAGCTTCATGTTAAAAAGCGTATTGACTTAAGACACCGGCCTTTGCGCCTCCACATGTTCATGGCAGTTACATTTTTTAGATATTCTATGAATTCCAGCAGTAAAGTGAATATATCGAACAGTGTATTGTCAAAGTACCCCTCGCTTTGCATGCTTTCTGATAATTCTAGCTGATCGATATAGAGAACGTTCTCATCATTTACTCCTAACCATATCAGACTTTCATACTTTAACGCGGTTAGATATTGGCGTAATATGTGTCAGGTCGTTATTTGGCTTGTACTACTTATGACAGTTAATAAAATTTATGAAAATCCGGATAAAATTTTAGTTTTTTGTTGAATTAATTTCATTTTTCTTTTCTTCGTTTTAGTAGCTGTCTATTATGGAGGATTTGGAAGGGGTATGGGCAGCGGCAGAAAATGAGAAAAGACTAGAATTCTTATTCTGATGGAAACAAATATCACATAATTGCTGTTAGGACACGAAAATGCAGCAAATCTGCTATAACAGCCTTCTTATTCTGTTTATTATGTTTAGCTTAATATCTATGTTTACACATTGACAGTAATTATAATTTCAATTCTGTGTAGGCTCTGAAAATGTTTCTGGCTTAAATATTGTCATTATGTTTACCTTAATATCTATGTTTACACATTGACAGTAATCATAATTTCTATTCTGTTTAGGCTCTGAAAATGTTTATACCTTAAATATGGTCATTATGTTTAGCTAAATATCTATGTTTACACATTGACAGTAAGCATCATTCAAATTCTGTGTAGGCTCTGAAAATGTTTATTACTTATATTTATCTTAATATCCATGTTTACGCATTGACAGTACTCATAATTTTGATTTTGCATAGGCTCTGAGAATGTTTATAACTTAAATATGATCAATATATTTACCTTAATGTCTAAGTTACGCACTG
This sequence comes from Ctena decussata, assembly GCA_963989385.1. Classification (NCBI taxonomy): domain Eukaryota; kingdom Metazoa; phylum Mollusca; class Bivalvia; order Lucinida; family Lucinidae; genus Ctena; species Ctena decussata. Next base: position 28,295,057 of record OZ022504.1, on the reverse strand, counting down.
ACAGTCATCATATTATCAATACTGTGTAGGCTCTGAAAATGATGGTTAACCAATGAATAAGAAAAAAATCACTGTTTTATTTGCCAGAAAAAAAGACAGAATTTTAAATTTTTACATAATGTTTTCACGTATCTTCTTTCTAAATTCATATCTCTAGCTTCTGAAATCTCTTTTAATTTGGCAACTCATATAATCTATAATATAGATAGCTAAGGGTCTAAGCTACCTCCATGCGGACACCGAATACTCTGAGAACAATCAGAACAAATAAACAATCAAAAAAAAAAAAAAAAAAAAAAAAAAAAAAAAGAAAAAAAAAACATACCGCACCTGACCTGCTGCAAGCACAGATGATACGGTCCTTGTCCTATTATTTATTCACTGTTAATCCGTGGTAAAAAATCTCGTGACGAGCGGAAAGTGACCGAAACCGGAAATTGCGACCCTGTCCGACGACAGTTTAGATTGACCTAAAAATATAAGATGAGTGACCTTTGCGTTTTGCATTTTTATCTTCTTTTGCATGTAAGTGGCTTGTTACAAACAAAGCAGGCAGTTGATAAGATGCCAGTCTGTATTTAGCAAAAATTCTGGGTCCTTTTTAGCCATCATTTAGCCTAGTCAGCAAAATATTTGAATTTTGAGGCATAAACAACAATACACGCTCTTTGTGATGACTGTCCGCAAAATTGTTCTTTTGACATTTTACGCTGTCCGAAAAATTGCGATCGATATTTGTCTGACTAATAAAAGCAAAGCAGAAGTTTAAAAAAATCTGAATAAAAGGAAAACGACAGATACTCAATAACGGCATAATCATGAATTATGAGAACAAAAATAAACCCAAGGTCTACCTGCAGATGCTGCATCTAAACAGCCTAGTGATCTGCAATTGTAAAACTGCATAAACTGCTGGTGATCTGGTATGAACATACACCCCAGTTTTTGGACTGACGAGTAAAGGTGTCACGCCGTTTGCGACAGCACTGTTGACATAAAGTCACCTTTAGACGATACAACCCTATGTAAAAGCTTGATATGATAAACAGAATCTTACACTTGTGGTCATTTCATACCATAGCGAACACATCTTAATTTTTCTGCACCCGAGTAATCGTTCAGTCTGCCTAAGATGAACGGTTACTCGGGTCCAGGTGTTGCCATTTAGAAGGTCATAAAATAATCAAGATTCTACGATGGCTTATCATATATTGTGCAAGAAATGCTTCGTAATCTATTCGCCGATAATTAATATACTTAGTTTAAAAATCTGTGTAAATTAAAAGCAATGCTACTCGACAGTTGAGATTAGATTTGTCATCTTCACTTAATTTTAGTCAAAATCGGCATTTTAATCGCTTTTCTACGTTCAGTATTAATGTTTTTTTACAAGGGCGAAAGTATTTGAGAGCGAGAACCAGTACATACCTTTATTGGATTTGATTGACAAGCCGAATTACTAAATCCGTGCTGGACGAAAAATAGTTCTGTAGTTTTATTGTTTTATAAACTATATAGAGCATCGAATTTCAAACAATATTTTAAAATTAGTAAGTCCCTTGTTTTTTATCAATACTTTTGGTAACATTTAACTTGTTATTATCTTGTTAATAGTCCATCTGTTATTGGGTCATGGCGTATTTTAAAATATGCGTGTATGCGGAACAAAAACGCCCGTCATTTACCGCCATGTTTCAGATTTCAAGCGTGGATAGTTTGTGCTATTTATTCTTCTGTAAAGAGGATTCAAAGCAGCCAGATGGTTTTGAAAAGGGGTCGAAAGTCCAGGCCGTCGACGATTTGTGGAGATGGGAGGAGGCCCGTGTCTCTGAGGTCCTAAACAAATAAATAAATAAACAAAAAATAAATGAATACGCAAAAAGATGGCTGTTCAGTCAATTTTCTCTTTCTTACTCTGATATAATTTAATATAATATCTGATATAATTTAATACGGGAACTCAGAAAAAGAGAAAAAAACTATAATAAAATATTGAATTAAAAAAATCAATAAAACCTCTTCTGCTATTACACGGGCAAGGGATGATAATAGTAATAATAAAATTCGGTGCCTTAACAAGAAATAAGGACACTATACGCATTTTCATCACGGGAGGAACATTTTGAAAGATAAATTGTATAAAATGGAAAAGAAAATTAAATGCCTCATTACATTTTATAAAATGTGCATAGAATGAGTGGTCATGAGACAAATCATTCTTCATACTTATTGAACGCAGACGTGTTTGCATGGTTTTAAATCTATCTCAGCGTGATGAATTAGCGGCTAGAACGTACAAAATAAACGTTCGTTTGATCAAGTAAGCCACTTACTGGGCTAATAATATACAGGTTTACAACGACGGTAGATAGCCAGAATACAGAGAATTCCTACTTAGTCAGAGTTGAAACTTTGGCGTCAACACACGCATTTCTCTCTGACGACTTTATGTGTGTTTTTTTAAAGAAGCAAATTAATTTTGGGTATCAGCCCAATCTTGCTTCTGAAAGCAAACATTTTTGCGCACCAGCCCGAAAACTTATGTCAGTACCAACCTGACTGTGCTTTAAAATATGGAACATATTGAAGCAATATCATAAAATAAGCAGATGCTTCTCATTAGTAGTTTAGATAAGGGAATAGCTTATACAGCTATATCTTAGTTTTAAATTAATACCTATGATACGGCTCTATCACCGTACGTGTAGATTTGAATTAAAAATGTACGTTATACAAAAGATTTGTTTGCAAAGAAGAACAAGAAATATATTCGTAGTGTCTTTATTGGCAGCTAACGAAGGGAAGGCAACTTCTCGTAATCGCGATATTGCTTAATTTAGCTATTACCTGCTGAAGATAGAGGCATGCGACTACATTGGCGTTTAATTTAAACACCGCAAAGAAGTCACCGGAGTTAACACATAATGTGCATAATATCAAATCAAGACAAGCAGAACACAGTCTGTAAACATCTAGAGATGTAAAGATTGCGCCGTAAATATCAATACATATATATTGGCAAAATAAGACTAAGTTAGTCTTTTACTTATGCCCTCTACATGAAACCCAAGTGAGGCGCAAATAATATGGGCTGAGACTATCTGCGGTGAATCCGTAACTGGGAGTGTGATCGCATATCAAAAACAATTATCTGTTTTAACTTATGAGGGCATGGGTACCCAAAGTCGATAATCATCAAAATTTTAAACATTTAATCAATACTCGATAAAGCCCTTTTCACAAAAATCAGTATATTTTAGACTCTTTGGGCCTGATCGTTAAATTTTATATCTCAAAAGATCGCTCTAATCACTAAAAATAGGCCTATGATTGCTTATAACTAAAAATATGATTATTTGCTATTTTCAAATTAAATTTCATGGCATTTTATTGTGTATTCCATTAAGTTTGCCTTCATTGTGGAGTATTTCCCCTAAATTAAAAAAATCACAATATCAAATCGTAGCATGTGGGTCTCGCCTTTTAGCTTTCACCGATGTTTTATTCATCAAATGCTGTGGAATTTTGTTCCGTTTCTAGATAAGTCCTTTACCAAAGCCTTTGAAACATTTGAAGACGATTCATATACCTAAATAACCTGGTCCAGAGGTTAAATAACTTGAGTCCATTCTCAAGCTCAAAATAAAGCACACTGATTTGTTGCTTCCGGACACAAAAAAGCACACTGATTGGCTGCATCCAAGCACATGCTCGGAAGCAGCCAATCAGTGTGCTTTATTTTGAGTTTGAGACTGTTCTCAAGTTTTATAACCTCGAACCCTGTATCCATTCACTTCAGACATGTTGTTTTGATAACCAGTCAAATGGCAAAACTTGTCATACTGGCACAATTATGTCATTTGGTGTCAGAAAGAGAAGGTAGCATAAGATATGCTTGAGATTGTTTACAATCTTTCTCTTCAAAACGTTTAACGCCGATATTGCAATTGTATACCGCCCATATAAATAAATACATTCTTAAGTTTTCGTTCAAGAAGAACTGGTAATTATTAACAGGCATTGTGTTTGACTTTTATTTTACTGCACTATCCGTCGTCGCTACTAACAGCGCCACCAAGACATCCCCAATAAAGATTGCTTGTGTTGCATTGATATAGGTAGCAGAAACTGCAGTACACGTTGTATAATTAGTTCTTCTTAATGCGTTGCTTCTATTCCATTCGCTAATGAAAGCCTGCCGGATCCCAAAGCTTCAAGTTAAAAAGCGTATTATTGTCTTAAGACCATTTGCGCATCCACATGTGCGTGGCAATTACATTTTGTAGATATTCTATGAATTGCAGCAGTAAAGTGATTATATCGGCACAGTTTATTGTCCCCAATTTACATGTTTTCTGATTATTCTAGCTGGACGCTATAGAGAAAGGTCTCATCATATCAGAGTTCTATATTTTGACGCGATTAGACATTGGCGTAATATGTGTCAAGTCGTTGTTGGCGTGTACTATTTATGATTGTTAATAAAATGTATGGTTATCCTGGATGAAATGTTAGATTTTTGTTGAATTAATTTCTTTTTTCTTTTCTTTGTTTTTAGTAGCTGTCTATTTTAGAGAGGGTACTCTGAGCCTCGGCAGAAAATGAGAGAAGACTAGCATTCTTATTCTGACCGAAACAAATATTACATTGCTGTTAAGAAAATGCAGCAAATCTGCTTTTATACGAGACCTTCTTATTGTGTTTATTATGTTTACCTTAATATCTATGTTTAACCATTGAGAGTATTCATATTTTCAATACTGTGTAGGCTCTGAAAATGTTTATAACTTATATACGGTCATTATGTTTACCTTAATATCTATGTTTATCCATTGAGAGTAATCATATTTACAATACTGCGTAGGTTCCGAAAATGTTGATTACTCAAATATGGTAAACCATTGGATAAGAAAACAAATCACTGATTTATTTGCTAGAAAAGAGACAAAATTTAAATTTCTACATAATGTTTAGCATATTTTCTATTCTCCAGCTTCTGAATTCTCTTTCAGTTTGGCAAATCATATAATCTATAATATAGGATATTTAAAGCAAAGTGGTTAAAAAGCAGTTATGCTGACAATAAGTATTCTTTTCACATTTTATTTTCATATAAAACATGTGAGAGAATTAATTTTAATGAAAATATATTGCCTTAATGGAGCTACGGTCCTTGTCCTAGTATTTATTCCCTTTTATTCCACGGTATAAAATCTTGTGACGAGGGACAGTGACCGAAACCGGAAATTGCGACCCTGTCCGACGACAGTCGCAGAGTTGACTTCAAAAATATAAGATTAGTGACCTTCACAACGTTAGAATGTTTGAAATTTATTTATATGATAATGTAAGTTCTATATACAAACAATACAATTTACAACTGACACAACTACAATAATATACAACACATATCAGTTCATGTCGCAGGCCCAAGTAAGGTGTTTGTTCCAAATCTGTAATCGATCTGTTACGCAAATCGATTACCGTCTGACGTCAAAACCGTACTCGGCTCAGCGCCATGAACTAAAAAAATATACAAAGAACACAGACGTTAACTGAGCTCAACAACGAACAAATAAGGCTTTTATACCGTTGCCGGCGATCTTAGACTAGTCACTCCCCGGGTTATATCAGGGACCCGTCTATATATTATAGGAAATCACATACTTACTCCACATCGCGCACTTACGGATAATTTTTAGCAAGTGACATTGACTCGCTAAAACACTAATGGACGAACACTACTGGTTCATAAAGTCCCACTTGCGCTTCAGCAACTAATTCACTTCAACGACAGTGGTTGACTACGCCTGAGTTTTACGCATCCCGCCTGTGCTTAGGATTCTCGCGTAAGTTGCGTCGTAGTTATACTTCTACCCGGGTTGGTATTAACCTGGAGATGTAATATGGTATTTCCAGGTGAGAAGTGGCTTTCAGCCCAAACAGTTGACTGCCGGACTTGAAGTGCCTAAAAATAACGAACTTACACTTAATACATTATAACAACATGATTAATATGAAATAAATAGGCGCTACCTATAAAACGAGCACTGCTGGCAACTTTTTCTCATAACTAACATGTAGGCAATTACAGGTATGTCGATTCAGATAGTGCAGAAATGTTAGCGGTCTTGCAATTTTCGACGTTTTGAAACCACCAAACTGAAGAAAAAAATATTTATGTAATATCTTCAAGTGGGATACACTGTTAGTACAAAATCAAAAATCAAAAGTAATTTCCCTTACAGCCCTTAAGTATTTACTTCTCATGTTCTTTCCTATGAGACATCTTACCATATGGCTAAAGATTGGAATATTCTAAACCTATTTCATTCTTATCTTAGAATGCATTCTGTAAATGGATATTGCTGTTTAGTGTTATATGTGCCAGTTCTAACATGCAGTCCTCTAGGACTTGAACCTAGTATCTTAAAAACAGACAGCACCAACTGCAGGACTGTTACATAAGACTGACACAAACCCCAGATAGTGACTGATTGCCTGATTATCAAATGTAAATATCAAATTTAATCAGTGCCTACCTCTCCAAATTTTTAAGTAACTGTTAATATCTGCTGTTGTAATGAAATTGTATAAAAAAATAATGCTGTCTAACCTGTCTCAAGGGTAACTCTGTTAAGGGTCACCTATCACATGTAGCTACTTTTTTGTGCCCCAGGGGACAATGAACCTCTATTAAGTGTACACCTGTCTGCCATGACTCTGCAGCCAGTTTTTGTGAGGCCCCTTCATGACCCCTCAAGACAGATTTGACTACATGTTGTATGAACACTGGGCCACTTAATCAGACTTTAACTGCATTTTTCATTGAGACTGATCGTGAACCATCATGTTGCAACTTTACTGAGCATGAACTGGGCAAAAAGTATTAGTATGTATGTTTTTCTGACTTGATATGAAATTAAGGCATTGCCTTCTAAGTGACACCAAATCCTCGAAGTATATGAATGTACTGTTGTAAATGTACTTGATATCATTTAAAGATGGAAATTGTATGTTTAGCTTTCTTTTGTCAGAAATTCGACAATCAACTGATAGGCTTGTGTACAGCCAGTCAAGATTATTTCAGTCATTTTCAACTAAATCAGTTGTACAAATTTGTTGCCAAAATGTGTGATCCCCTAGAAAATCACATGATCACCTGCAAATATAAGATCTCAAAAACTTTCAAGCAAACGTTAACTTACGAAGAGACGGACAGACAAACGGACATCGGACAAAAGATATATACCCCTCCTCATACTTCGTTTGCTGGGGATATAATTATGGCCTTGCTAATATAATTATATAATGTAAAGTCTGATTTGATAGTTGTCATCTCACCCCTGTAGATTTGAGACTTGCAAGTGCTTAAGACAAGCAATAGGTCTTATCAATGACAAAACAAATTGCAAATAAAAGCTCACCTCCATGATGCTCATATATATATATCCAGAATCTCCACAACCACAACCCCTCATCAGCCAAAGTAGTAAGCCAAAGAATCTCATACGTCAAGCAACAGTCCCTTAATCTAACTTATCTGCTATACTCCAGGGAACAAGAAACACTGTAGGGGCACCGGTGTTTAGAAAATCAACATGAGCTGTGTTGTCTTGTCTGCAAAAGAAGTATTGCAGAATTATGAATATATTACTGACTTATTTGCAATAATGAAAACTTAGTTTCATGGGCACAGTTGAAAACATTTTAATTAATGAACATGCAGGCGTGATCTCCACTCCATTCCATGGCTTTGTGATGACCTCTTACAGGAAAGAATTAGCTTCCTCTGAGGGAGCAAATTCTTTCCTGTAAGACAACCATTTCAGGCACTGGGATGAAATTGTAACCAATAGAATGTAGATTATCTAAACCATTCCACTCCAGGTTTATCTATGGCACTTTCATGTTGCATCACAATAGAACTAATATAATAATAAATACTGTCATTGAGTGTCATAAAGAATGAACTTGTTCCAGACATCAGAGAAATTTGTTTCAGAAGTGACTCTCATGGACAATCCTACCTTCAATGTTTTAAATAGGAATCAAAGTTTTACCGAATCTAATGCATATTCAAGAAATGCTTGTAACAGTTTTGAAGTTTATTATAGCAAGGGCATTTACCAGGATAAATATGGTATATTGGTACGTAGAACTGTTTGAAATGGCTTTGTGTAATTCCTTAGAACTCTTGTACTACATAACTCTTGTACTACATGGCCATCTCCTGCCGGTGATTCACTTTTTCATCTGCAGAACATATTAAAATCCATGCAAATTATAAGATATAAGATTACTGGGTCCGGATAAATAATACATAAAACTTCAAATTAAACTACAGTAGGTCTCTCTGTTACAAAACACTATCCTTAAGTTTCCTAGCTAGTTTGAGGGGTTGGGGGGTGGTATCTGACAACTAATTTTGAATATGTGACATTCCAGCTGACAAACAATTTTGAGTATCCTATGGACATTCCTGACATTTTTTGTACCGTGTGAATCCTAATAAATGCCCTGCTCTAATAAACGCCCTTGCTTCTAACCTGTTGTCACCCTTCTGTATGTCTCTTCTTCATGACCCAGAAATGACATCTTACAAATTGTGAAAATACAGACAAATTAATTTTTTAGATTGTAGCATTTGCTCAGCTGTCCTCGAAGTCAAGAAGGTCACCCATTCTGGTACTAACCGCTATCTCCTTTGCTTAATTTCTTGAAAGAGCCAACCACTCTACCTAAATCTCCATAAAGATGCTGCCAGCTTCTACAGCTAGGCTGTAAAAGTTGAAAATATATATATATCCCACACTGATTTTTTTCTCTACATAAGTGGTGCCCATAAAAAGTACCAGTCCCAGTTCAAAATGTATTTTTTTTTTCCCAACTGCAAGTTGAACAAGGCATCGCAGGCGATACAAATCCCCTCACACAAGACTACTTGCTCGAGATATTGTCATGCCCTACATTTGTGTGAAGTTATTTTAAAATCAATGGAGAAATGTAGGCGCTAGAGCGATGACAAAGTTTTTCTAAAAATAGCTACAGTGACCTTGACCTTTTAAGCGCAGCATCCTGAAAGTCGAACTTGCTCGAGATATTGTCTTGCCCTACATTTGTGTGAAGTTATTTTAAAATCCATTGAGAAATATAGGCACTAGATCGCCGACAGTTTTTCTAAAAATAGCTACAGTGACCTTGACCTTGGGCGCAGCACCCTGAAAGTCGAACTTGCTCGAGATATTGTCATGCCCTACATTTGTGTCAAGTTATTTTAAAATCCGTTGAGAAATGTAGGCGCTAGAGCGATGAAAAAGTTTTTCTAAAAATAGCCACAGTGACCTTGACCTTGGGCGCAGAACCCTTAAAGTCGAACTTGCTCGAGATAATGTCATGCCCTACAATTGCGTGAAGTTACTTTAAAATCCGTTGAGAAATGTAGGTGCTAGAGTGATGACAAAGTTTTTATAAAAATAGCCACAGTGACCTTGACCTTGGGCGAAACACCCTGAAAGTCAAACTTGCTCGAGATATTGTCATGCCCTACATTTGTGTAAAGTTATTTCAAAATCCTTTGAGAAATGTAGGCGCTAGAGCGATGACAAAGTTTTTCTAAAAAAAGCCACAGTGACCTTGACCTCGGGCGCAGCACCCTGAAAGTCGAACTTGCTTGAGATATTGTCATGCCCTACATTTGTGTGAAGTTATTTCAAAATCCATTGAGAAATGTAGGCGCTAGAGCGCTGACAAAGTTTTTCTAAAAATAGCCACAGTGACCTTGACCTTGGGCGCAGCACCCTAAAAGTCGAACTTACTCTAGATATTGTCATGCCCTACACTTGTGTGAAGTTATTTCAAAATCCGTTGAGAAATGTAAGTGCTAGAGCGATGACAAAAGGTGAACATACGTACGTACGTACGTACTTACGTATGGGACAAAACCTATATCCCCTCACCACTTCGTGGTGTGAGGGGATAAAAATTCGCAATTGCAGAAAAAATTGTTCTAGGGACCATCTTACAACATACATTTACTTGCTTGCTTAGAGAAATAGCAGATATATAGCAATAATTGAACATAAATATTAACTCACAAGTGTAGTAACTAAATACTTTATATTCAGTATCATGTCCCCTATCCCACCACTTGAGACTTAATAAAAGGTTTCCAAAATTCCAAATTATAGGAAAATACGATGAGCTTTTTCCCAATTCCGTGGGCACCAGCACCATTCCCAAAATAGTGAAAAAATCACTGTACCAAAACACATTTACACTATGTCCTGCTCTGGTAATGCACCTAAATATCACAGTCCAATTCCTGCAGACTTCTGACATCAATACACTGAAGGGATCGGTCTCTATGAATGGAACCCATAGTTCTACAATGAAGAACATAATTGGCCCTATTCATATTTTTCGTTGTTATTGGACATCTTTTTTCTTTTAAGTTGGCTGTATTACGTTCTACCGTTGCCAAAATATCAAGCATAGCAAATCAATTACATGGGGTTACAATGGAGTTACACTAGCTGTTATGCTTACCACTGCGATTCAGCAATTACTACCAGCATTCAGACTATTTATATTGTTCCGTTCACATCTGTATAGTCAGTGAAAACAAAGCACTCATCCAGAAGTTTCATTACTGCCATCCTGTTGATCCAGAAAGCACATGAGCGTTGAATTGTAGAGTAAGGTATACGCAATCCCCATCGTAACCGTTGATTAGTCAATCCCCATTGTAACCGTTGATTAGTCAAACATATTTAGTTATTATTGCCTGTTTTCTTTTTTCTATCTTTTTTGACAGCTCAATGATACTTTCAATGAAAATGTGATATTTTTGGACTTTCGCTGTATCTGAACGATACATATTTCTTTAGTTCATGAAATGAAAAAGAGAATTTCTTGAGAAAATTATTTACTTTCATTTTTCAAAACTACCGAGTCATAAGAAAATGCCCTGTCAGACAATTGCATAAAATTTACTGAAGACTCAGATCAGCCTGCACATCCATCAAGTCTAATCGGCATGTTTTCCGTGAATATGGATCTATGGAGCCTGGGCAAAGAGACTGCATGCAGGTGCAGCAAGACTGAAGCTTTACTGGTTGCATTGGTCAATATGCACGTTTTCATGTGACGCAGCCCAATGATTATATGATTGAGCTGGGGTGGAGGGGGTATGGTGGGACCAGAAAAAAATGAAGAAACAAGTCTTCTGACTGATTTTGATGCAACAGTAGGGCGGTGCATCAATGTCGATATGACATTGTTTAGAATTTGATGTCGTGTGCATAGATAGAGGAGGCGAGAATAGATGAGAAAAGAAAATGACACACAGACGCACATGTACACAAACTTTTTTTCCATTGTCACAGTATGACGGCTAGCCCAGAATACATACGGCCTAGTTGCAAAAATAAATCTGTATTTTACATTCACCTGGTATGTGTCGTCATCAAATTGATTTCCCAATATTCCATTCGGATCACTTTAGCACTTGTTAAGTACCTGCAACGTGCTGTTGCCAACGAATATGAAAAAAGTGAGATTTAGAAAGGTTTTTAGAACTTTTTGTCAGTCAAATGATGGTGGTTAACACATTTTTGTATGACTTTTTAAATGCTGTCAGTGTTAAGTAATTTCCTTGGTCATCACAGGAAAACCAAGTTTAAGCCGCTTGGATTCACGGTCGGCATTTGGTTTACCACGTCCATTTTTAGCGGAAAGTGAGCGAGTGAACTCGGATTTAACATCCCACCAACAGGGTCATATGGAGACTGGACCTTGGTTTAAAGTCTCATCCGAAAGACCAGAGAAGCAGGGGATCAATTTGTCAGCCTCTATATTGGTAGTCTGGCGTGTTATCCAATACACTACAGCCGCTCCTTTTAGCGAAGAGACGGCGATGTGGCAGCCATAATAATAATACCTCGACACTGATTTTAAGGGACTGGGGAACCCAAACTTTGCAGGTCGTGAAAACTAGTGACAATGGCAAATTTCCCTGATTTTCAACGATTGGCGTTGTTTTGTCACAGCGCGTATGTAGAATAGCTGGATTTTACCTTTCTTTGTTGCTCTGGGCACTGGAAGGCCCAACATCGAAGGCTGATACGGATAGAAACTATTCAGCAGCAACATGTGTTCAACTTCAGGTCAACATTTTTCTGTTTCTATTTGCACTGTCATCGTTACAGCCAATACAGGACTAGTTGCACCCTCTTTTCAAGGTTCACCGCATATCAGAAAATACCAGGTTTATCGGATTAGTGATTTTAATTTTACCAGAGACCATTCGCTTGGAAAGAGCAGGGGTAGTCTAGTACCATGTTATGAATGTAATGACAGTGATGCACACTTAGAAACTCAAGCGCCAGTGGGTTGCCACTGTTAATTTTAACAGAACTTTGATTCTTTTTCTCTCTTTTCGAGAGACCAATGCATTGCGTTTCTTTTTTTCACCGTTTTTTTGCTGTACCTTGCTCTTTAGCCAGGTTGTGACCATTGTGGAACGGAGAGCTGCAATATGGCATGAGCCATGACCCGGACCGCTTGTGCGCGAAATCTCATGATGTTGTGAAGATTGAGGTTTCCAGACGCTCAATAAACCACTGAACTGGCCTAGTTGTGTCATGATATTGGTCGATTTGGTGGCCGTTTCAAGTCTTGAACGTGGGCATATAATATACAGGTTTATACCTTGATTCCAAGGCGGTTTGTTGGTTGGTTTCAAAATAAAACTTTCTGCCGCCTTGTTTACAATTCACGCCAGCGACTTCTTGAGAGGGCTCTGATTGGCTGTATCACTCATGTGACAATCAGCGTTCGCAATTGACAGACTGCATCGCGAGTTATTGCGAACTAAAAGCATATCTCAAATGTTTAAATGTAAATCAGTCGTTAAATCCTGTGGAGAAGACACTGGTTTCCCATTTATGCACTAATTTCGAGTGCACAACTGCAAAACTCAGAACCCAGTAAGGTGGTCGTCGCAAATTCGATTCCATAGATTTATACTTTATGGTATTTGCGATACCCAGATACGAGCTCTGCTCGATGGCTGCTTCGCAGCCATCTCGCAGTGCTCGTTATTATACGTAAGACCTGGGCCTGTCTTGGAAATACCATACAACGCCCTCGGCGAATGCCGAGCATAACCCGCACACGCCAGCCGTGTCACTAGACACAACTCGCGCACACGATGTAAAGCTAAAATTGTGCTTAGAAGAAACGTAGATCCTACCACACATGTGCGTCGAAGGATCTGACGTCAAACATTGCCAAGAAGTATACTGAAGTCAACAGGTATCACCATGACATATCCCACATAAAACATAAATGATAAAGAGTGACTTTTTTACATTAAATAGAATTACCAAAAATCTAACTTGCACATGTATTAATCCGCTTCTTTAAACTAAGCGTATGACCATTTGCAATAGAATGTATCCTTTGAAAAGCTTAAAAAGTGTTGCTAACACATTTGGGGTCATTACGTTTGATCTGACATCGTGACGCCAATGATGTCATACCATATGACGTCATCTAGTGAGGGCAAATCAAACGCATGGCGACCAAATATTACCGTTATAAAATAAGGAAAAGCCCTAATGCGGTGCATGCTATGACGTCAATTAAGTGACATTACGAATCAATCTAATTCTATAGACCACGTATACATGAAACTAATGTAAAAAGTCGCAATAACATGAACGCAACTGACGTCACTGGACGTCAAATATACGTACACCAGTGCAACCTCCATCAGTGTTACAAACTACTTCCGTAATTTACAAAACTTCCTAAAATACAAATTCCATGCGCAGCATGATCATTATCATCATAATCCGTCGATACAATATAATCATATCATATCAATCAGAAGTCGCATTTTTCATTCTTAGCCAAACCTATTTTGAGCAAATATTATAAAACTTTACCTGTCAGATCTGATCAACTGAATCTAGGCACTATAATATCTTTCCTCATGGAATTTCTAAGCCACTTCTAGAAATGCTCTGAATTCAACAATTATTAATAGTAGATCTATAGCTTGGTCGTCTCACCTAAAAATCATGCAACTCGTTTTTACTGTGAATAAGCCATGTGGGTAAAGTAACCGCCTAAAATAGATATACTGGAAAACTGGAAAATACAGTGAATTTATAATTCTTGAAACGGGTGAAAATTGATATCTTTGTCAAATAATGTCCTACGCCCACAAAAATTACCCTAAACACTGTAGCCCTCCTGATTGAAAAGGATTAAAAGGAATTTCGACTTGCCACAGTCGACGAGGGACAGTGACCGAAACCGGAAATTGCGACCCTGTCCGACGACAGTCGCAGAGTTGACTTCAAAAATATAAGATTAGTGACCTTCACGTTTAGCATTTTTTATCTTCTTTTGCATGTAAGTGGCTTGTTACAAACAAAGCAGGCAGTTGATAAGATGCCAGTCTGTTTTTATCAACAGCTCAATGCGGTTGAAATGTTCCTTACATAAAGAAAGACAAGAAAACGTTCTGATCGATCATATCGATTTGGCAATTTCTTCTCCGCCGAGCGTCATTTCACAACTTTTAAAGTCAATATTTCAAATGAACAAAATGTATGTTTAACAACAGTTTGCATAATAATCATTTCTAAGTCCTTTCTTGCCATCATTTAGCCTAGTCAGCAAAAAATTTGAATTTTGAGGCATAACAAACAACACACTCTCTTCATCATGACTGTCCTCAAAATTGTTCGTTTGACATTTTAATATGCTGTCCGAAAAATTGCGATCGATATTTGTCTGACTTGGACTTACTCTACAGTTAAAACAAAGTAGAAGTTTACAAAAATCTGAAAAAAAAGGAAAACGACAGATACTCAATAATGGCATAATTATGACTTATGGGAACAAAAATAAAAACCCTTAGGTCTACGTGCAGATGCTGCATCTAAACAGCCTAGTGATCTGCAGTTTTAAAATTGCTTAAACTGCTGTAACACAGTTGCTCTGGTATAAGCATACACCGCAGGTTTTGGACTGGCACGAAATGGCACCACGCCGTTTGTGACTGTTAGAGTTGGTGTTGTCAAGTCCAAATTCTTTTTTATTCTTTTTCAGTCAGTAGTACCACAATATTTAGGGTAACTGTGGTAATTGAACACTGACGGAATATGTTGCTTATTCGTAACGCCCGGACGATTCATGAGATCAGATTTTGTTTTGAAGTATTTTCGTTTTAATACAGTATGTGCACATAAACTGAGCTCTGGCTTTTGATACTTGTGGGTGAAACACTTTGTTATAGGAATGTCCTTTTTTACGCGATCTAATATTCATTTAGACTCATGCCTTGTTCCTAAATTGTTCAATATAGTTTTTGTTGGTGTAGGGCATTATTTGACAAAGTTCTCATTTTTTACCCGTTTCAAGAATTATGAATATATACCAGTATTCGGTATATTCATTATAGGCAGTTACTATACTTGAGCTCGTCTCTCACTGCAATAAAGTTTTTGTACATTTTTCTCGGACTTGACGTGAGGTATATAAGCCAATGATTGGTATTTATACTTTCGATTCCGGTTTTCGTGAGGAGTGGTTTCAAATTTAAGAACGACTGAATATCGTAGCGTCTGGCTTCTAAGAAGATCAACTCTAAAAGGCACTTCAAGTCCGACAGTCAATTGTTAGGACTGAAAGCCATTCCTCACCTAGGGAAACACCGCTTCAGGTCTTACTTCACCTAGAAGTACATATCTCCAGGTTGATATGTACCCGGGTCACTAACCAAACACGACACAGCCGATAATAGAATGCTAAGCACAGGCGGGATACATCGTGCGTCTACTTGATTCTATGTATACAATCACCGTGGTGAAATTATAAGCATATCGTGAATCAATAGAATTCTCTCGAGTTTTTCCAACAGTACGTGTTGTGGATATAGTTAGGTGTTAATGCCTACCATTCAGAGACTGGTCCCTGATGATGTACAGGGAGTGACCATTCTCGAGGTGCCGGTAACAATTTGAAAACTCATTTTTAGAGTGTAGAATTCAGTCGGTGTCTTTTGTTTATTCGTGTATTTTCAGTTCATGGCGCTGAACCAAGTACGGTGTTAGCGTCAGTCTGTGATTGATTCGCGTAACGTATGCAGATCGAATACAGATTTGAGACAAACATCTTACTTGGGCCAGCGACATGAACGTATATCATTGTACATGCGTCAGTTGTAAATTGTATTGTTTGTATATAGAACTTACATTATCATATATAATTTTTCAAAATTATAACTTTGTTAGAGTTTCATTGTTGATGTTGTACATTGGTTGATAGCGCCATTATCCGGAAGTCAGCCTCCGACGTCTTTGTGACCCACAAAGCTCTACACTCCGGTTTAGAGTTTTCTGCGTAACAGTGACAGCACTGTTGAAATAAAGTTACTTTTTTAGATTCCGGTGTAGAGTGTAGAGTTTTCTGCGTAACAGTGACAGCACTGTTGAAATAAAGTCACTTTTTTCAGACGAATCTTACACTCGTGGTCATTTCATACGAAATATATGAAACTCGCCAACGGTTCGTTTAATAAATTTCATACGAAATGACATTATCACTCATGTAAGATCCTCTTTTTCTCTGCTTAAGTAACAAGCTATTTTTGGCTGTCGAAAAGGATCATGCCTTACTAGACAGTAAACCTAGATATTTGTATCATTTTCATCAGGTAATGCTTACTACCCCGCGGGCACCTGATCACACCTCTGTTTTGGGGTCCATGTCTGTGTATCTAACATATTCCGGGATTGTCTATGTTGAACTGACTTACGAGTTCGGACTTATGATTTGGGTACTTTGACCGCTATCATTTCTATTTCCAACCGTTTTCATTATTAAAAGTAAAAACGTACACAGGTTGCCTCTCTTTAGAAAATATTACTTTTTTTAGATTTTTTTACTATTAACGCTTTACGTATAATCACGGTACGCATTAGAAGATAAGGATTGCAATTCTGTGTAGAAAATTCGCAAAAAAGTTAGCATATGATGATATAAGGAGCTTTGATTAAAGAATGATTTTCGTTTTGTTATATTTATCGAAGTATAAACTACATTGGGTCTCGTGCAAATAAAGCGAACCCCGAAGGAGTTCATGTAAACTTTGCGACCCAATGTAGTTTATACTTCGATACATACCAGAAAAATTAAATTCATTGCTTATATCAACATTCTTTTCTATCTATTATTCGACCACAAATTTGAGTTAGGGGCTGCAGTAGAAGCAGAAAAATATTTACACGCAGTTTTGCTACTAACAGCGGAACAGCGTCAACGACGTCATAATGTCGCCTATGTCCAATCAGATTGGAGAGAACTGTGGTTTATTGTTTACGTCACTTAACGTCATGTGCCGTCGCGCCGATGTAGTTATTGAAGTATAAACTACATTACGGTGTAATGGTTTACCATACACTTTTCAATAAATGCACTGAGAATGTAAATATATGGATATATACGTATTGAGCGAAGTCAGAGGAGAAGTATTCGATTCCCTCCTACGATTTATTTGCAAAACAAAAGGTTGCCAAATCATTCAAATATACCGAGAAGAGGAACGACCCCCCCCCTCACCCAACACCCACGCAATCCGACATTGCATGAGAAGAAGTCGGTTTGGTCACCATCTATTTAAAGACACGAATACTATTATACATATTCTTCATTATTCGCTAACATTTTCCGGTATTTTCGCTATTTTAATGAAGTAATCCATGTCGCCACATTGTATCGAAAGCTTGTTTTAGATCGATAAGGGCACAAAACAAATTCTCTTTCTAACAATATTTCATTCAAATTTCATAAAATAAATGTATTATACGCAGCTGGAAAAATCTTTCCTAAATCTATATTGGCAATTTATTAATCTGTTACGTAGGATACCAGTAAATAGTCTACTTAAACAACACAAATGCGTAAATACAACATCTAAAGTGGTCCTGGCATTTAAACTGGTCCCAGCATCTATTTTGGTCCTGTCCAGCCTCTAAATTGATCCCCCAATAAACTTTCGGCTAGTTAGCAATATTTCTGCCAATTTTTGATCCACAATTTAGTTTTATAATGAAAATACACGCTTTCAAGAGGGTGGCTGGAACCAAATTGTGCATCAATAATTGGCAGAAATATTGCTAACTAACTGAAGTTTTATTGCACGCAAGCAAACAGATTAGGCACTATCTCAGACTCGATTAATGGGAATCGAAATGCAGATTTTGTGTTCCTTTTTTTCTGAAAATGTTGCCTATTCAAGACCTGCCATAGCCTTTTCCGTGTAAGAAGGCCACCTTGACTGATACTGTAGAATCTACAGGCACTGAGCAACTTCCATATGAGGCTAAACTCTTCCAGAATTTCATCGTCTGTTTTCACCATCAACTTTATCTCACCTGCTGAAAACCTTCTTTCACTTTTGGTGATCTGCTATCTCAGTAGACATCTGGCATCACTTCAGCCGGTTGTAAGGTGTCACCCTGGAGGCTCTAAATTGAATGTTTTTACAATTGGCCCGTTGGATTTTGAGGAGACGTTTGAAAATTTAAAAATATCAGAGATCTGGATCACAGGTCAAGGATTGACCTTGACCTCTTTTACTCATAATTCTTCATGATCTCATCTAGACGACTGTATATACCAATTTTGTGGCCAAAATCTTCAACGCTTCCCATGAAATCTTATGTTCTAGCATTTCCCCATATTTGACCTTACCTGAAAAAAGTCAAGGTCAATCCAAGGTCATAATTTGAACAATCTTGGTAGTACTTGAGTACCAAATGTGTTACGCAGACGGTTTTACACACGGGTGTAGAGCCTTATGCGCCGTCAGGACGGCGGAGGTTGACCTGCGGCTAATGGTGTTATCGACCAGTGTACCAGGAAACTCTAACAACGTTAGAATGTTTGAAATTTATTTATATGATAATGTAAGTTCTATATACAAACAATACAATTTACAACTGACACAACTACAATAATATACAACACATATCAGTTCATGTCGCAGGCCCAAGTAAGGTGTTTGTTCCAAATCTGTAATCGATCTGTTACGCAAATCGATTACCGTCTGACGTCAAAACCGTACTCGGCTCAGCGCCATGAACTAAAAAAATATACAAAGAACACAGACGTTAACTGAGCTCAACAACGAACAAATAAGGCTTTTATACCGTTGCCGGCGATCTTAGACTAGTCACTCCCCGGGTTATATCAGGGACCCGTCTATATATTATAGGAAATCACATACTTACTCCACATCGCGCACTTACGGATAATTTTTAGCAAGTGACATTGACTCGCTAAAACACTAATGGACGAACACTACTGGTTCATAAAGTCCCACTTGCGCTTCAGCAACTAATTCACTTCAACGACAGTGGTTGACTACGCCTGAGTTTTACGCATCCCGCCTGTGCTTAGGATTCTCGCGTAAGTTGCGTCGTAGTTATACTTCTACCCGGGTTGGTATTAACCTGGAGATGTAATATGGTATTTCCAGGTGAGAAGTGGCTTTCAGCCCAAACAGTTGACTGCCGGACTTGAAGTGCCTAAAAATAACGAACTTACACTTAATACATTATAACAACATGATTATTATACGTAAGACCTGGGCCTGTCTTGGAAATACCATACAACGCCCTCGGCGAATGCCGAGCATAACCCGCACACGCCAGCCGTGTCACTAGACACAACTCGCGCACACGATGTAAAGCTAAAATTGTGCTTAGAAGAAACGTAGATCCTACCACACATGTGCGTCGAAGGATCTGACGTCAAACATTGCCAAGAAGTATACTGAAGTCAACAGGTATCACCATGACATATCCCACATAAAACATAAATGATAAAGAATGACTTTTTTACATTAAATAGAATTACCAAAAATCTAACTTGCACATGTATTTTCCTTATTTATGTTTTACTAGAATAGTCTCTTACATTTTAGAAGCATTGTTTTCTTATGCATTTTTATTGTTATTTAATATTGGATATTATTTCGCAAATTCTCATATACGCTCCATTCTTCATAAAAATTTTCATTTTCATTCTTAGAAAGGCTATATTTCTATGTATTTTGTACATGAATGTAAGGTTTTTTTATCTGAAATACCCCAAGCAATAAGAATTGTTTATTACACCGCGTACAGTAGATGTAATACTTTGTATACAGCAGTAAAAACATTAATATTCTAGACATTTTCAGTTCTTTTTCAGTTCTTTTTCAAAGCCAAATAGGAAAATCTTCTCAGATAGATAACATTGGATGTTGAATGTTTGTAACCCAGTAGGTAAATCCCAAATGAATTCTTGTGTTTTATTATATTTCCAAAGAAGATGGGAGATTGTTTCGTCTTCAAGCTTGCAGTGTTTATTTGTAACATAAAAAAACATTTTAAAAAATTATAGGCCCGTGCAGGATTCGCGCTCACGACCTTTACAACTCCGCCTTGCACTTCACTTTTAAAGTAATTTTACTGTTGACGTCATTTTAACGTCAGTTTATATCACAAATATTTTAAGCTCATCTTGAGCCGAAAGCTCCGGGAAGGCTTTTAGTATGGACAGGCTCGTCGTCGTACGTCCACACTTTGAAACAACTTCTTCCCTAAAACCACTGGGCAAGTTGTAACCAAATTTCATAGGTGGTCTCCTAGCAATAGAGGAACGATAAATTGTTCATATGGTCTGGGTCACATGACCAACATGGCCGCCATGCCAATATATGTTAAAAACCTTGAAAGTTGGTATGTAGCATTGAGTTACGAAATGGATCGGATCGTCGACTGTGGCAAGTCGAAATTCCTTTTAATCCTTTTCAATCAGGAGGGCTACAGTGTTTAGGGTAATTTTTGTGGGCGTAGGACATTATTTGACAAAGATATCAATTTTCACCCGTTTCAAGAATTATAAATTCACTGTATTTTCCAGTTTTCCAGTATATCTATTTTAGGCGGTTACTTTACCCACATGGCTTATTCACAGTAAAAACGAGTTGCATGATTTTTAGGTGAGACGACCAAGCTATAGATCTACTATTAATAATTGTTGAATTCAGAGCATTTCTAGAAGTGGCTTAGAAATTCCATGAGGAAAGATATTATAGTGCCTAGATTCAGTTGATCAGATCTGACAGGTAAAGTTTTATAATATTTGCTCAAAATAGGTTTGGCTAAGAATGAAAAATGCGACTTCTGATTGAT
Source organism: Ctena decussata (assembly GCA_963989385.1). Lineage (NCBI taxonomy): Eukaryota > Metazoa > Mollusca > Bivalvia > Lucinida > Lucinidae > Ctena > Ctena decussata. The sequence goes on along the minus strand of OZ022504.1, from coordinate 28,273,797 downwards.
ATGATATGATTATATTGTATCGACGGATTATGATGATAATGATCATGCTGCGCATGGAATTTGTATTTTAGGAAGTTTTGTAAATTACGGAAGTAGTTTGTAACACTGATGGAGGTTGCACTGGTGTACGTATATTTGACGTCCAGTGACGTCAGTTGCGTTCATGTTATTGCGACTTTTTACATTAGTTTCATGTATACGTGGTCTATAGAATTAGATTGATTCGTAATGTCACTTAATTGACGTCATAGCATGCACCGCATTAGGGCTTTTCCTTATTTTATAACGGTAATATTTGGTCGCCATGCGTTTGATTTGCCCTCACTAGATGACGTCATATGGTATGACATCATTGGCGTCACGATGTCAGATCAAACGTAATGACCCCAAATGTGTTAGCAACACTTTTTAAGCTATTCAAAGGATACATTCTATTGCAAATGGTCATACGCTTAGTTTAAAGAAGTGGATTAATACATGTGCAAGTTAGATTTTTGGTAATTCTATTTAATGTAAAAAAGTCATTCTTTATCATTTATGTTTTATGTGGGATATGTCATGGTGATACCTGTTGACTTCAGTATACTTCTTGGCAATGTTTGACGTCAGATCCTTCGACGCACATGTGTGGTAGGATCTACGTTTCTTCTAAGCACAATTTTAGCTTTACATCGTGTGCGCGAGTTGTGTCTAGTGACACGGCTGGCGTGTGCGGGTTATGCTCGGCATTCGCCGAGGGCGTTGTATGGTATTTCCAAGACAGGCCCAGGTCTTACGTATAATAATCATGTTGTTATAATGTATTAAGTGTAAGTTCGTTATTTTTAGGCACTTCAAGTCCGGCAGTCAACTGTTTGGGCTGAAAGCCACTTCTCACCTGGAAATACCATATTACATCTCCAGGTTAATACCAACCCGGGTAGAAGTATAACTACGACGCAACTTACGCGAGAATCCTAAGCACAGGCGGGATGCGTAAAACTCAGGCGTAGTCAACCACTGTCGTTGAAGTGAATTAGTTGCTGAAGCGCAAGTGGGACTTTATGAACCAGTAGTGTTCGTCCATTAGTGTTTTAGCGAGTCAATGTCACTTGCTAAAAATTATCCGTAAGTGCGCGATGTGGAGTAAGTATGTGATTTCCTATAATATATAGACGGGTCCCTGATATAACCCGGGGAGTGACTAGTCTAAGATCGCCGGCAACGGTATAAAAGCCTTATTTGTTCGTTGTTGAGCTCAGTTAACGTCTGTGTTCTTTGTATATTTTTTTAGTTCATGGCGCTGAGCCGAGTACGGTTTTGACGTCAGACGGTAATCGATTTGCGTAACAGATCGATTACAGATTTGGAACAAACACCTTACTTGGGCCTGCGACATGAACTGATATGTGTTGTATATTATTGTAGTTGTGTCAGTTGTAAATTGTATTGTTTGTATATAGAACTTACATTATCATATAAATAAATTTCAAACATTCTAACGTTGTTAGAGTTTCCTGGTACACTGGTCGATAACACCATTAGCCGCAGGTCAACCTCCGCCGTCCTGACGGCGCATAAGGCTCTACACCCGTGTGTAAAACCGTCTGCGTAACACATTTGGTACTCAAGTACTACCAAGATTGTTCAAATTATGACCTTGGATTGACCTTGACTTTTTTCAGGTAAGGTCAAATATGGGGAAATGCTAGAACATAAGATTTCATGGGAAGCGTTGAAGATTTTGGCCACAAAATTGGTATATACAGTCGTCTAGATGAGATCATGAAGAATTATGAGTAAAAGAGGTCAAGGTCAATCCTTGACCTGTGATCCAGATCTCTGATATTTTTAAATTTTCAAACGTCTCCTCAAAATCCAACGGGCCAATTGTAAAAACATTCATTTTAGAGCCTCCAGGGTGACACCTTACAACCGGCTGAAGTGATGCCAGATGTCTACTGAGATAGCAGATCACCAAAAGTGAAAGAAGGTTTTCAGCAGGTGAGATAAAGTTGATGGTGAAAACAGACGATGAAATTCTGGAAGAGTTTAGCCTCATATGGAAGTTGCTCAGTGCCTGTAGATTCTACAGTATCAGTCAAGGTGGCCTTCTTACACGGAAAAGGCTATGGCAGGTCTTGAATAGGCAACATTTTCAGAAAAAAAAGGAACACAAAATCTGCATTTCGACTCCCATTAATCGAGTCTGAGATAGTGCCTAATCTGTTTGCTTGCGTGCAATAAAACTTCAGTTAGTTAGCAATATTTCTGCCAATTATTGATGCACAATTTGGTTCCAGCCACCCTCTTTGAAAGCGTGTATTTTCATTATAAAACTAAATTGTGGATCAAAAATTGGCAGAAATATTGCTAACTAGCCGAAAGTTTATTGGGGGATCAATTTAGAGGCTGGACAGGACCAAAATAGATGCCGGGACCAGTTTAAATGCCAGGACCACTTTAGATGTTGTATTTACGCATTTGTGTTGTTTAAGTAGACTATTTACTGGTATCCTACGTAACAGATTAATAAATTGCCAATATAGATTTAGGAAAGATTTTTCCAGCTGCGTATAATACATTTATTTTATGAAATTTGAATGAAATATTGTTAGAAAGAGAATTTGTTTTGTGCCCTTATCGATCTAAAACAAGCTTTCGATACAATGTGGCGACATGGATTACTTCATTAAAATAGCGAAAATACCGGAAAATGTTAGCGAATAATGAAGAATATGTATAATAGTATTCGTGTCTTTAAATAGATGGTGACCAAACCGACTTCTTCTCATGCAATGTCGGATTGCGTGGGTGTTGGGTGAGGGGGGGGGGGTCGTTCCTCTTCTCGGTATATTTGAATGATTTGGCAACCTTTTGTTTTGCAAATAAATCGTAGGAGGGAATCGAATACTTCTCCTCTGACTTCGCTCAATACGTATATATCCATATATTTACATTCTCAGTGCATTTATTGAAAAGTGTATGGTAAACCATTACACCGTAATGTAGTTTATACTTCAATAACTACATCGGCGCGACGGCACATGACGTTAAGTGACGTAAACAATAAACCACAGTTCTCTCCAATCTGATTGGACATAGGCGACATTATGACGTCGTTGACGCTGTTCCGCTGTTAGTAGCAAAACTGCGTGTAAATATTTTTCTGCTTCTACTGCAGCCCCTAACTCAAATTTGTGGTCGAATAATAGATAGAAAAGAATGTTGATATAAGCAATGAATTTAATTTTTCTGGTATGTATCGAAGTATAAACTACATTGGGTCGCAAAGTTTACATGAACTCCTTCGGGGTTCGCTTTATTTGCACGAGACCCAATGTAGTTTATACTTCGATAAATATAACAAAACGAAAATCATTCTTTAATCAAAGCTCCTTATATCATCATATGCTAACTTTTTTGCGAATTTTCTACACAGAATTGCAATCCTTATCTTCTAATGCGTACCGTGATTATACGTAAAGCGTTAATAGTAAAAAAATCTAAAAAAAGTAATATTTTCTAAAGAGAGGCAACCTGTGTACGTTTTTACTTTTAATAATGAAAACGGTTGGAAATAGAAATGATAGCGGTCAAAGTACCCAAATCATAAGTCCGAACTCGTAAGTCAGTTCAACATAGACAATCCCGGAATATGTTAGATACACAGACATGGACCCCAAAACAGAGGTGTGATCAGGTGCCCGCGGGGTAGTAAGCATTACCTGATGAAAATGATACAAATATCTAGGTTTACTGTCTAGTAAGGCATGATCCTTTTCGACAGCCAAAAATAGCTTGTTACTTAAGCAGAGAAAAAGAGGATCTTACATGAGTGATAATGTCATTTCGTATGAAATTTATTAAACGAACCGTTGGCGAGTTTCATATATTTCGTATGAAATGACCACGAGTGTAAGATTCGTCTGAAAAAAGTGACTTTATTTCAACAGTGCTGTCACTGTTACGCAGAAAACTCTACACTCTACACCGGAATCTAAAAAAGTAACTTTATTTCAACAGTGCTGTCACTGTTACGCAGAAAACTCTAAACCGGAGTGTAGAGCTTTGTGGGTCACAAAGACGTCGGAGGCTGACTTCCGGATAATGGCGCTATCAACCAATGTACAACATCAACAATGAAACTCTAACAAAGTTATAATTTTGAAAAATTATATATGATAATGTAAGTTCTATATACAAACAATACAATTTACAACTGACGCATGTACAATGATATACGTTCATGTCGCTGGCCCAAGTAAGATGTTTGTCTCAAATCTGTATTCGATCTGCATACGTTACGCGAATCAATCACAGACTGACGCTAACACCGTACTTGGTTCAGCGCCATGAACTGAAAATACACGAATAAACAAAAGACACCGACTGAATTCTACACTCTAAAAATGAGTTTTCAAATTGTTACCGGCACCTCGAGAATGGTCACTCCCTGTACATCATCAGGGACCAGTCTCTGAATGGTAGGCATTAACACCTAACTATATCCACAACACGTACTGTTGGAAAAACTCGAGAGAATTCTATTGATTCACGATATGCTTATAATTTCACCACGGTGATTGTATACATAGAATCAAGTAGACGCACGATGTATCCCGCCTGTGCTTAGCATTCTATTATCGGCTGTGTCGTGTTTGGTTAGTGACCCGGGTACATATCAACCTGGAGATATGTACTTCTAGGTGAAGATCATGCATATTTCATTGTCAGGTGTGTTCTATTTGTTTTGTGTATATGTCGATGTGCCAAACCTAAATGTAAACAAACGTTTTTGACACATTCAGTGAGGTTTGTCAACTCATGCTTGCTTCAGTCAAAACAAAGAAAGTATTCATTCTCTGGTTTTACTCCTCGGCATATAAGTATATTGTGAGCTCGTAAATATGCCAGTCTGCATATATTTACCATTTATTTGAATAGTTAGCTTATTGCACAACATGCATATTGAAGGTGTACACACTGTGTTGATAGTCAGCTGGTTTGTTTTAAGAAAGTCACATTTGCATATTAAGTTTCAGTCATGTCTGTATAAAATTATAGGATGTCTCTCGGTCCAAATGAATGCATATCTGTCAATGATCTGTAGCCGTGTTTTAATGGTAACTCTGATCGATCTCATTATATTATTGGTGTAGCTCAGGATGTAACTATGAGCAGTTACAGTGATTGATAAATAATTAGCTACTGTAACTCATAGGTGGAGCTTTTAGCTACAAAGTGTAACTGCTGGTAACACTAAGTTTTCGATGTATTCGTGTCTATTATTGGTGTCATTGTGTGTTTTAATTTTTAGGACACCCTTTTTGTAAATACATAAGCAATACCATATTCAACTAGACGTGTCCTTGATTTCTGCTCTACCGTATCATCTCTGACAATCAGAACTAGAGAATCTTGCGCGAAGGACAGTTCAGTATCATACAATATTGCAGATATTTGCGTGCGACCATGCGGCCTTAGCCCAGACATATCAATTGATCTTTACAAGAAAGTTGTAATACCGATAGGACTATATGGTTGTGAAATATTGAACACTTTGAAACAGTGCGACCTGCCTGAACTAAATAGATGTCAACGAATGGTAATAAAAAAATCACAAGGCTTTTATCCATATGTTAGGTCCGAAATGTGTGAAGCAATGGTCGGTCTGTTTAGATTGCAAGCCGAATTGCTACTAAGATCTTTATTTGATCTTTCGTACAACAGAGTGTCAAATCAGCTGTTCGTTTTTAAACTAATCTGGTTACTGGATCACGGGACTGACTCCGGATTTATTGATGATATCATCCGGATAATGTCTACATATAATTTACAACATTTTCTCTACGAATACGTACAAACGTTACACTTCCCAAACAAGCGAACATGGAAAACTGTTGTGACTAACACGATATATCAATATGAGCAATCACAGTGGTACAAGAGGATACATAATGACAGTAACTATACAATATTTCGTCAGCTACAACCGAAAATAAGGTTTGCGTCTGTATATGTTATGGGTAAACCGATTAAAGACAAAACACTAATTGTGAATATAGCAAACTTATGGGTAATGAAACCTACAGTCCGACATACATGTCATCTCTGTGGAAAAGTTCAAACATGGAACGCCACGACTATCTTATATTCGGACATGTCATTATGTTCCTTTGACAAACACTTAATGTTGTTCACTTACAAAACGTTTTGTCTGAAAACCGTTATGTCTAGTCAGTATGACATGCTGTCGGGTTAACTTGTCATTGTATACTGCTCATTTTCATGATGACTTGTTAGAAAACAATAATATCTGCCAACATGACATGTTGTCTTATTAGCCCAGTATTATATGCTGTTCCCTTCTGTTCCCTTCTATTATGTACTGTCAAAACTATACTGTCTTGTTAGACAACCAACATGCCTTGTCAGTTTGTTATTTTGACCTTTTAAATTGTAGCTGTATGCTGTGCGTTTCCATTATGTTTTAGCCGGAAACTTTTTTCCATTCAGTTTTTGTGCTGTCGTTTTAATTTGTTATTTAATGCTGTTCATCTCCATTACATATTGTCAGAAAATCATAGTATTTATTGTCATAAAATCATAATATATTATATTTTGTCAGTCTGTCATGTTGTCTTGTTAGCTTGCTCATCTTTCGCAATAACTTGCCGTTACATAAAGTTAAAACATCATTATATTCTATTAAATCAACAATACGTTCATTTATGGTATATATTTTCAACTTGTCTTCACATGTTGTTGAGTCAATATTATATGTTGTTCAGTTGAAACGTTATGTTGTTGTGGGACGCCGAAACTGCCGTAACACATGCAATGTAAATATCGTATGATAAAACCCTGTACCTGAAACCCGGTAACTGTGAAGGCACACGGAATATGCAATGGAGAATAAAATAGTGTTTTAGTATCCGTCCGTCCATCCAACCATCCGTCATTGGGTTGGAATTTTGGTGCAGCGCAAGGGCATGGCAGGGCAGGGTTTGGTGTATAAGGATCAACCGTCTACCATGCGTCTGTCCGTCTGTCGATCTATTTATGTATCTGTGTAAATGTGTCTGTCTATCAGTCTGTCTGTTCATCCATGCATCCGTCCGATCGGCATTTATCTGACAGCTAATCCCATTCTTTTAATTATGCCCCCAACTTCAGAGAAGTTAAGGGGGGGCGTATTGGATTAGGCCTGTCCGTCTGCACGTCCGTACGCCTGTCTGTCCGTAAAACTTTTAAGCAGCTAGGAAACTCAAGAACAGCTAACGCTAGGATCTTGAAATTTTATATGTGGCATGTATATGAAAAATAAGCAGACACGTATTTTTTTATTTTTTTTCCGCTGGTCATGTATTTTTGGAGTTATGCCCCTTTTTCGACTTAGTGCATTGTAAGCCTATGGTACAAAAGTACCCGTACATACAGTCAAGAACCGTGAGAGAAAGGAACTTGAAATTCTATGTGCGGCTTGTACATGAAAAATAAGCCTTGCTTGCGAACAAAGTATTCGACTAAGATGTAGATGAACCGGTTAATGCCTCTTTCTGGCATATATTATGGGATGAACCCTCCCTCTTTAGAGACTAGCATAAGGTTAGGGGCATAGTGTTTCATAAACACATTTTCTAGTTTCTCCCGAAATCCGTCCATTTATCTTCCGATCTGCCTGCATGCCTGTCGTTGCTTGTGAATTACACGGCAAACAGTGTGTTTTAAGTCATATATAGGGCAGGGGCGTGGATGTGGAGTTTTGTGGTGTGAATGAGTGGGTAGATAGGGTAGGAGAATGGGCTGGGGTTGTTTGGCATGGGTAAAATGTGTGTTGTGGGTTGTGGGGATAATTGGGTATATTAAAAAGGGTAGGGTAAGGAAAGATATGGATAGTGAGAGGGGTAAGAATGGGTGTGAGGAAGGAGTGGTGGTGGGGTGGTAGTAAATGTGTGGACTTCGGAAGGATAGGTGAATGAGTTTGGGTGGCGTTGTGTATAGAACCGTTAGTGGTCTGGATGGGGGTGGTTTCGGGCGGGTAACCATCAGGAGTAGGGGTTTGGTTGTGGTTGTTATAGACTGGGAGTAGGGTAGGGTAAGTGAAGAGATTTGGATGGCAAGGTGTGGGAAATAATAAGTGGTGACATTGGGATCAGGGTGCAGCCGGGAGCATGCTCGTAAGATCGTGTAGTGTATAATAGGATATGGTATAAGGGGGTTTGGGTGGGACGGGAGTAAATGGGGTGGAGTGCGGAGGGGAAGAGTAGGTAAGGTAAGGTATGTGAAGGGGTTTTAATTGCATGGCAGAGGGAAGAACAAATGGTGGGGTGGATATCTAAGTAAGGCTGAAAGCATTTGGGTATGGCAATGTAGGGTAGGACGGGATATGGGAAGAGGACTAGGTGGGATTCGGATGGAAAAGGACTGGGTGGGATTGAGATGGATCAGGGTTGGTTGTGGGATAGTGAGGGTAGGGTAGCTGGAAGCATTGGGTTGAATATGTATGGGCGTAGGCATAGGCGTTAGCATAATGAATAGTAGGATAGAGAAGGGTAGGGGTAGGGAAAGAGGTTGGGGTGTTGGTGCGTATAGAGGAGGTAGGCGTCAGGATGCGGCTTGGTTTGGGTAATGTTGGGTGTAGGCAGGGTAGAGTAAAATGGAGTAGAGCAGATCATGGGAGGGGAGGGAATGGTATGTGGTGGTGGTTAGATGGGGCTGAGTCTTCTGGAGTGCTTCATTGTACTTTCAGTAACTGTCTTACATAAGGAGTTTGAATTTAATAAGCATTTTCACTTTTGTCTTTGGGTATGTGGGTACGGTGAGAATGGTTTGGTGGAAAATGGTGAGTTATGGTAGGGAAGGGTAGGCTAGGGAAGAGGTAGGGTGGGGTCCTGGGAGAGGGTTCAGGGCAGATAAGATGTAAGAGGTAAAATATGTTATTCATAATTATCCTGCCAACACGCACGTCCCACCCCACAGCACCCCACAAACACAAGACTTGACAAGAGAACATGTCAAACTAACAAGACATACTAGTTTTTGACAAGGCATAATGAAAATGTACAACACACAACAATAAGACAATTTGTCCAACCGACAAGACATTATGTGATTTTAACAAGAAATAGTGAAAATTAACAGCATATAATAACGACTGAAAAAGACAGCGTGTCGAACTGACGAGACACAATGAAAATGAACAGCACATAAAAAGTGAAGATGACAGCATGTAAAACTGACAGGACAAAAAGGTTTTCAGACATGACATAAAGGCTTTCTGAAAAGACAAAATGAAAAATGTACTCCATATAATAATGAGTGAAGAAAACAGCCTGTTAAGCTGAGTAATAAAGACTTTCAGACAATACATTATGAAAATGAACAAGATATAATAACGAGTGTAGAAGACAACATGTCAAATTGACAAGGTATAATGATTTTCAGAAAATACATAATGGAAATGAACAACTTATAATGACGAGTGAAGAAGACAGCATGTTAAACCGAGATGGTATTGTGGCTTTTAGACAAGACAAATTGAAAATGAACAGCATATAATAACGAGTTGAGACAGCATGTCAAACTGACAAAACATAAAGAAAACGGACTATACGGCATCTTGTAAAATTTTCATCTGATTTAGCCCGTTCCTTCGATTTTTATTCTCGATGGCCTTTAAAAATAAAGTTTATGAAATTAACGTTAGTTTAAAGGAGACGGGAAATGAATATGGTATTATTAGAAATAGATAAAGATCAATAAATACACCCAACTGCCGAAAACCGCATGTTTATACACCGTCTAGAAGTGTTTTTATCACTGTGTAATCTACAGGTATTTATCACTGCTGCTTCTGGTAGTGAGAATTCCGAGAGATAATGAGATAAATCTCCAGATGTGCCCTGACGTCCCTCTAGGGAGCAAGTTTGTCTCTACATATTAAAATAAGCAGGAAAATTATCGTTAGAACAAATAAATGGAGCAAACTGAGCAAGAGCTTCTCACATCAAATGGTACTTTCAATTCAGATATTCACCCATATATGCTTCAGTCTGTTAAGGCGAATGAAACAAGAGAAATGAACAAGAAAGAGAGGAGTTAGCTTCACAGCATAAGAAATACAGCGCAGACTGGTGAAATTAATTAATAAAAGTATATGTATCTATTTTCAAACATAAATTAATCATATAGTGTTAAAAATGAATTCAGCTATTTTTCTTGGTTAAAGAAAAAGTGGTTATCTCACTCTAGTGAATTATTTGGAGAACAGAAAAGCAAATAGTTATGCATTTCTTTAGTTTTTCTTTATCTTTTTTTTATTGAAAGAAATGTAATAAACAGTTTACTCATTTGTTTCCATTGTTTTCCATATGTACCACGCCTTTCTTACAAATAAAGATTGAAGAAAAAGCAAAAAAAAGAGAAAACGAAAGGGAAAACATTCTTTCATACCACTTATTCATTTCTTACGAATAAGTTTTAGAACACTAGTGACTCATTTCTCTGTGATCAATCAAAACAACAAAATAAACTTTATATTACTTATTACTATCGGTGCATGTAAGATCTTACTACTGATCAGATGAGGCTGAGCAAGTATGGACCAAGATCTTACTACTCATATAGGCACAGCCTGCTCATATCATTCACAGTCCTCTGTCCAAAAGCAAGTTTTTTTTACATGACGAGGCAATATTTTTGGTCAGATAAATTGGCAAGGTGCTCCAATTTTAAGGAGCTTAAGGTAGACTGACCATACGTGGGAATGATATGGTTGTGCAGGCATGTAGCACGATACAGAGATTAAAATCTTTTCCAACAGTTTTCAGTCATATCAAGGCGACAGAAAGATGAAGGGCTATGTGCAAGGGCACCGTCTTTACTATAAAATAAATGCTGCCAGCAGAAATCGAACCAGGCACTACAAGCTTAGGAGGCCAGTGCTATATCCATCGATGTACAAGCTAGGATAGGCAAACACTGAATAAGTGGCATACAGTGTTGCTTTTGTTTTGTGTGTAATGAAATAAAGAGTAACTTTCTGAAATACAATACACTGATAGATGTTGACCAAGAATAACCCTACGGCCTAAATTGCTAGACTATTATGTTTGCAGGTGTTTAATCTGTTGCCCTAAGTTTATAGAGTTATGGCTTTTCATCTGATAAAGATAAGAAATAGAAGAAATAGTGCCAGTCAAAGAAAAGTAGATCTGGGAGCCAGAGTCAGCCTTCAATGATTTTCTGCATATAAAAAAGTGTAGGCCCAGAGCAGGTGCCTCTTTCAGTGGCATCTGCTCTGATTCTACATGGCCTGAAATGGCTTATGTTTATATATGTTTAAAAGTGACCCCTAGATACGTATTGCGTATGATTTCACATTTTCAATATCATTTCCTTGGAAGGTGATATTTGAACGGCATTCCCAATATTTTTTCGAAATTAGTAAGCGGTAGAAGATTTTCGAATTGCCTGTTCTTAATTTTTATCCTATACATAACAAAATCATAATTTTGTAGAAACGTAAGGCTTTGCATAAAAATGTTTCTATACAAAAAGAAACCAAAACATGTCATTTTCACTTTTTAATTACAAGGTAGTAAAACTTGCCTGTTGGAATTCCCGTTTGGTCTTACGTATTAGATCTGCAATCCCTAGAACAAAATTTGCATAATTACTTGAAATTTGATTCTGAATCCTTTTTTCTACTTTTTGTGTCACCCATACATTATCAAATTTTGAAACACACTGTGTTTCACTCGCAAAACTATATAATAGTTCAATGTTTTTTTACAACATAGTATCAACTGAACAGTGACAATATGCATTAGGCGTGCGGACAGTTGAATGCATTTTACTGTTTTATTCATATACGCCCACAACTGTAGTAAACAACGAGTTTACGCTATTGCCTGTCTGAAATATTTTGGCTGTTCTAACAAGCATACGACGCCATTCAGTGAAACCGCTTAGTTTCTGCATTGCTGTAAATGGAACATATTTTATAAAAGCATCCAAAGTTTTGGATTCTTATTTGTATTCTGTTATGTATAGTTAAAGGAATCATTAGAACATTAGAACATTTAATGGGACTTTCATCATTTCCAAGAAGATAGGCAAAACCCCATTTGCGCTTGGGATCAAACGGACTTTAACTGAAAATGGTCAAATCATAAGTCTTAACTGGTAAGTCCTTTTAACATCAATTTCGGAATATCTAGGATATAGAGGATCTTACATGAGTACTCGTGTATTACTAAATTTATTAAACGAGTTGGGGAAAAAGATAAGATGCGAGGCTCTGCCGAGCATCTTATCGGTTTTCCCCAACGAGTTTAATAAATTTAATAATACACGAGCACGAATGCAAGATTTTATTTATCATATGACACTGGACTAGTACAACTAAGGCTCGACTAACGACCAACGACTAAAGACTAACGATGGCGGATTGTCTGGCAAGTTTGCGAAAACGAAATTCCCGACTTCAGAAACCTTTGGTGGCATATATAAGGTCCCTAAGTTCGTGAACAAAGTTTCCAGTTTCTTTCTTGAATAGTAATAAAATAATAAATCACAATCCCTTCTTTTCAAATAAAGCAAAAAAGGAAAACGAGCTAGATCCGCCACGCTTTGCTATTTATTTAACCGTGTCCAATGACGTGTATTTTACCGTTGTGCATAGTTGTACATCTTTACTAAAATGACTTGTTGTTATTCATTTGTGCGATTGATATTTGGGTGCTAGTGGGACAAGCATGAGTAGGATGAAAATTCGAGTGGAAAAGTTCTCCGAGGGCGAGAAAACCTCGGAGTGTTTTCTACCTCTAGTGGGTTAACTGGGCGGTCGGGTCGGGCGATGGTGATGGGTAGCTTTCAGTACTGGTGCGTCCTACTTATTTTGATTATTTTGGGGCAAGGACCGGCAGTGCTTGCTATCTTGCAGTAGATACGGGAAGGGTTGTTTGGACGTTTTTCTCTCATCTGCTCTTTCTCCTTTCTCGCCTACTCTCTGGGAGACGGCTCAATATAGATTGAAATACTATCTCAAAGGGCCGTTAAAACCTAAACGACCAAACAACTAATTACCTCCCGCTGTCATTGTCGTAAACAAAGAATTTTTTTTTTTATCCTACAACTGCATATAGTACCCTGGTTCAATGGTATGAGAGTCGGACCCGTATATGGGCTCCGGCTGAAAGCAAATATTTTCAAACATCTTAACGCGTAACAGCTCTTTATTTTCCTTCTCTCTCCTCCTCCTCCCCCCCCCCCCCCCAAAAAAAAAAAAATAAAAAAATAAAAAGTAAAACGAAATTATCAATGAAATGGTTTCATTAGTTTTCATCACCTCCAGAGCTTTCAATTTTTCTCATTGTTTTGCAAAATTTCGTAGCATACGGGGCAAATCGGATATTTTGCCAATTCTAGTAAGCTCCTAACAGTGTAGAGCCTATATAAATATACTGCAATAGTGACCTAGCATACACATTTTTCCCCAATGCCTCCAAAAACGGGTCCTTCCCAGCGGCTCCGCGGAACGAATCCATAATAAATCCGTGTGGGTGCCTGAGTCCGTCTGTCATCTGTGTCAAATTCAAAGATAGTGTGCACGTTGTTCCTGGGATCGGTATCACAGTATCCGAACGCACTGTACCCTCTCTTCCGGTTTTCATAGCGTTGAATCGAGAGTACAAAATTCGCTTATAACCAGTAGTCGGAAATCATTATGTTTTGAGTTTTTATCCGGAATCTACTGCGTCATTTATAGTTATTCAGCTTCGAAAATGTAAACAGGTAAGTTTAATATAATTTTCTCTTCGGTCTTTTACTTTATTGCCCTGTACAATGAAAAACTCCTTGCCGTCGCAGATTTTTTTTCCGAACAGCTTAATTTAACACGAGATTGTGTCGGGCAAAACTTAGCTGTCATTCTTTTATCAAAACTAACAAACTACAGACTGATAACGCCTTCCGTTTATTCTAAAGATTTTTTATAAAACATGTAAGAAAATGCTCAAAATGGTTTAAGAATCATGCCAAGGGCGATTTGAATACTGTACCAATTACTACCCACCCATACACGACATTGTACAGGGTAATAAAGTAAAAGACCGAAGAGCAAATTATATTAAACTTACCTCTTTACATTTTCGAAGCTAAATAGCTATAAATGACGCAGCAGATTCCGGATAAAATCTCAAAACTTAATAATTTCCGACTACTGGTTATAAGCGAATGTTTGTACTCTCGATTCAACGCTATGAAAACCAGAAGAGATTGTACATGTAGTTCGGATACTGTGGGTATCCGACCTAGCCGCCCCAAAACGTGCCTGAGTACAATCGATTGATTGGGGCCTCGGTTTAAATTATTATCTGGAATAGAAGAAGAGCGAAACGTCGAAATATATGACAAAAACGCTCATACGAACGGCTAAGCAATGCTTTTGTGTAAAGCGCTCAGTGGATTTACAAGACCAGCACCACTATCCGAGGTATAGGTCCAAATGCAACATAATTGCATGTAAACACTTCGGAGAAAGCTTCAGAATAGAATAGAATGACGACATTAGGAGAATAAGTTGCAGAGTTCTAAATGCGAGTGGGCACTGGGTGTCAAGTTTTGTCAGATCTGCTTAGAAACCCCTCATCCGAACCGCTTCAACGAGGCTGGATGAGGGACAACAAGCCTGTCAGTTCATCTGCCGTCACACTGTGTCTGGGCAGGCTTAGACATACTAATTGGTTAACCTGGTTACCAATACTGAGTGCACATACTTCCGCCAGTAACAGACAACTACCCTTGCTGGCGGCCCGCTAGCGCAGTCGGCAGCGCGTCAGACTGCAGGTCAAGGGGTCCTGAGATCGATTCCCAGACAGGCCACATAACGCTCGTGGAGATTGATCATGAAATAGTTTCTACGGTCAATCTTTCCCTTCTCCTTATTCAAGAAGGGCAGTTGTCAGTTACTGGCGAAAGTATATGCACTAAGTACTGGTTAAACGTTTAAGAGGTCTGATTAAAATCTTAAAGAGCTTCTTCGAGAGCAGAGAACACATTCGAAAGAAGGAACATGGGCCATACCATGGAACAGTGTCATGGAACAGTTTGAGTAGGTTAAGTGACCGCCTCGACATGACCTTAGCTGTTTACTGGGCCGTAAATACTCAACAAAACAAACAAACTCACAACTGCCCTTAAGTCAGCGGAAAGGAGGAATGAGCGTAGAAAATATTTCATGATCAATCTTCACGACTGTTCAGAGGCCGGGCTGGGAATCGAACTCGCGACCGCTTGATCTGCAGACCGACGTGCTGCCGACTGTGCTAGACGGCTCGGTGGGATACATGTCGAATTTCTGAGGGTACCAAACTCTCTGCATAGGGTAAAGGTGATTTCTAGAATCTCCATGTGTAACGCCTTTCGTGCCTGAACTGGTCCTCCATGTGTGAACGAGACCTTGGCATGTAAATTGGCGGGTCATCAATGAAAACAACGAAAAAAAAAAAAAAAAACAGTAATGTGAATTGAATCTCCTCCAGTGACCGGGTCCTCCATGGTCGGAAAGGATTCACCACGTGTGAACGAAACCGTTATAGGTGAACCAAACAAGAAGATGTAAACTTGACCTGCACGTGTGAACATGTATTCTACGTCTGACAGGGCCTCCATTTATGAACATTTCTGCTTGTTAGAATGGCTTCTCCAGGTGTGGACGAGATCCCCACATATAAACGGGACAGGACGTGTGAACGAGATAGGTACATATGTACGTATGAACGGGACACCCACCTGTGAAAAGGTGCTGCACGCTAGATGGAGACGTTCGCGGGTCATGTATTTTTCAAAGATCCAGCACGTAAAACGGGACATGCAGTCTGATTATCCAAGTATGCAAGGGTTTTGCCACAGGCGAACGGACAATCCACGGTTGAACGGGCTCTGCGCCTGTGAAGTGTAAACGGGACCTCCACGTGTTAACGGGATCCGCATGTGAGAAAGGAACCTTCATTTGTGAACGGGTCCTCCATTTGTGATCAGGAATTGCATTTGCGAACAGGACCGCCACCTGTAAATGGATCTTCCACGAGCGAACGGACCTCCACATGTGTATTGGACCGCTAAATGTGAACGGGGCCTGCACAAGTGAACGACATCTGCAAGGCTGTACCTGTGAAAGGGAACTACATATGCGAACGGGATGTCCATATGGGAACGGGGCTTGCATTTTTCAAAGGATCCTCTACGTGTTAATGGGACTGTCCATGTGTGAACGAAACGTGAATGTATGAGCAGGACCTCATTCCGATGTAACATTTCGCCGCAGATGCGCAATACGTGAATATTCACAAATATGTTTGGACTGTATTGACAAGTTTCAAGGAAACATAGCGAGTTGCTACTCTAGACTGACCCTAGATGAATCCCCCCTCCCAAGGAAAAAATGCTATACAAGATTCTATCATAAATATGTTTGGACTGTATTGACAGGTTTTAAGGAAACAAAGCGAGTTGCGACTCTAGACTAACCCTAGATAAATAAAATAAAATTCACATGTCTTATCTAAGTAATGCAGAAGACAACTAAGAAGACAACTTTTAAAGGAAGGGACCATTTGCCTTTTAAAATTGTCCGGTGGTAGCAGTTTTTTCATTTTAAAATGGTTCCTAACTGGCTAAGTAATGACTTTCATCAGACTGTTACTGTTTGGTGTGATGGACTTTCGAATAGGGACAAACTACATCTTCAAGACTAAAATGCTTGCAACAGATCGGCGCGGAGAGTTGGGGAGGGCGGAGGGGTTGGGAGTCCCGTGGGATTATAATTTTCTCTGCCTCGTCTTTGTCTTAACCCTATCTTTCCTTTCTACTGTCGTGTTGTGAGACGGTGAGACGTAACTCAAATATTATTACTCAGTAAAACAAACAACAAACCATCAAACCAAATGCCGATTCAAGAATTGGCTTCATGCAAGTTATATTTTAGGTTTTCATTATTTACTGTCACTCAACGTTCAGGACCGCCGTGCAGTGCAAAGTTAATGTTGACGTCGGCTTAACTAAAGCACTCGTAAATCGAATAATCTATCTATCACATTTTGAAGTCATACAGGCAACAGCTCTAGCAAAAGAAATGCAGTTATCGCTTTGGGCTCGGCCATGTCGTGACGTTACACTTGAACGTTTTGAGGTTGGAGTGATAGAAGTTACGTTTAACAAATAAGAGTCAATGTCTACCCTAAGGTGAATGGGTATACTTTCAAAGGAAACAACTCTGCCATTTTCATTTTTTGCCGACCTTTTCAACGAGAGTCAAGTGTTAAACAGAATAACTTGCCCCCCAAACCCCCCCCCACCACCACCACCCCCCTCCCCCCCCCTCGTGCAGAAAAGTTCTTTCCTTTAAGCGTAGACCCCATTTTAATGGAATTTATCTTCCAGGAAAGCAAATAGGAAGTCACTAACATTGTTGTTGTTTCCCTTTCCAAAAATGGCGGAAAAACATCGACGTGTACTCTTTTACCTAAATATTTTTTTCAGGTGACCTTTAGCCTTTCTTACTTATTGTTGAGGATTGGGGAAATGTTGAGTAGTTGAGTACAAGTTCTAAACATAATTCACACTGAGGTTCAAACTTTCCACGCGTCTCGTATTGTTACAAAAAGTCCAGGCTTCCACTCGTCTCTGTAGGCCTCGTTTTAATTTAGCCACATACCTAAATCTTGGGCCACTGCTGGTGTAATATCAAAATTTGAACCTGTTGAAAAAAATGACCCAACTGGCCACTTTTCAATGTTGAATATCGACCCATAGAGCATTTTTCAGTGTTGAAAATTGACCTGGGTCAAGTTTCAACATTGAGAATTGACGCGTGGGGTCATGTTTTCACGGGGTCAAAATTTAACGTTATCCGGCTCAAGAACCTCGGTGCGAATACCCCATCATTTACAGTGTAGTATACAAATCAGTTTTTCCCGATTCAATATGATTTATATTTGATGTGACGCAAAGGATGTAAATTTTTATCAGGTTTGGCAACGTCAAAATCTACAGTCACATTGGACGCTTTAATGGATATATATATAGCCGTTCACTGTTCTAAACAGTGAGTTTAGTCTTTAGTCAATAGCCGATAGCAGCGTTAGTTGTACTAGTCCACTAAAAGCGAATTTTATTAGCAAAATTTGCACTAAAACGTCACGATTTCGCCATTAGAAAACGCGACGTTTTTATGGGCGTCAACGTGTAACGTTACGACGTAATTTGCATATTTAATCCACTAGTGGATTATTGTTTTTAATGCATGGCTTTATTACACTCTCAGATGCGACGTCATATGATAAACACAGATATTGGCCCGAAATTGAGGTGAACATACTTTCCGGCCTAACGTTGAAACTTTTGTAAGTCATTGCAGTTTGAAATTCGCTAGTTAAAACTAATGCTTGTTACTGCTGAGTGGAAAAGTTCATTTTTGACAACAGTGTTAGCGCGCAAGCATGCAGTATCAAACCGTTAGGAACTCTACAGTTGTATAACTGAGCATGCGGTGATATAGGAGAGGTTAAGAGGCTTCTTTAAATGTAAAATTAGCGCTTTATTGTCGGAGTTTTGTGTCTGGAGAATGGTCTGAAAACCAGAAGACATGTACCAGAACGTCATTTTTCAGACTCCATAAATGAGATTGATGTTCTGCAATTTGAACATTGTGTAAGAACTTGAACATGAGCTGCAGGGATATTTTGTTCATATGGAAAGATTAGACAAACATGGATGAACAGACAGTATTGCTTTGCTGTAACAGCTAGCTAGCAGTGAAGCCACATTAGAAAGCATTTGAGCCGCAACACGACAAAACCAACAAAGTGGCATTTGCTCCCAGCGACCCTCAGAGCAGCTTGGACAGTCGCCCTTTCTGATTAGAGTCTTCGCTGTGTGCTTTAAGGATAGCTAAGAGTCTATGGTAACTGTGTGGGCACTGAAGACTCTGATCGAATTGGGCGGATGCCCAGGCTGATCTGAGTCTGCGCTGGGCGCACTACCACTTTGTTGGATTTCTCATTGACGGTCGGCGTTTGTCGTTACCATGCCTTCCGTCTATTTCGATATCTCGATAGCCGCGCACTATATTTTTATGACATTGTCAGACCATTATGGAAAGAGATTAGGGTAGCCGGATATGAAAATTTATTGCTTTCGATTTTATTCTACGCGATTTTATAGCTGCATTGACATTACTTCTGGATCAAACCTTGTAGAAATAAGAAAGTAAATCATAATGTCCTGTTTTAACATCAAACTTTAAAATGAAGTTTTGTCTGGTGTTGTGCTGATTTACTATAATTGTGTTTAACCGTATAACTAGCAAAATTGAGCCAAAATGCAATTCTTAATGATTTTGAGGAAAACAATATTGGCTCATGATTTAATCAAAGAAAAATGTATTTATTTAATATAAATGAACGTTCTCTTTACCTTGCGTATCATAATAAAAAATACTCTCTTCACATCCGAAAACACGAATTATATACTTTATGGTCTTGCCGAAATATTTAAGATCGTTTTCCTTGTTAACTACTGAAGGACACGCACCCGCGCGCGGACGGACATGTGTAACACTTAATGCCTTACCGAAATTGTGACATTGGCATTAAAACATCTTCTCGTCATGCGACGTTTACAACTGCATCAAATTTCCAGAGTCGAAAAGTTTGGTGCATCCTTGGCAGCCTGCGAATTGGGAGATTATTTGGGAGGGGATGGTATTGAGTTAGCGATCAAACATGGTCAGTGCGTCGTCTGGGAGGAGAAAATATGCCTGCTGACTAGTGAGCATACTCGAAAGTATAAGGGACTTACTTCTCTGAATCAAAGTAGGTTCCTTGCAACTAGGGTATAATTTGCATAGAGAGGTTATCAAATAGCAGAAATAGCAGAATAATTACTACTCTTATTTACACTAAATTAATCCATTTGCAATATGAATAGGTGCATTTCCCTCTTTGTATGAATATTACATAAGACTTCGTTTCTATCTTTCAAAATAAGCTGTGAGATATATATCAATTTTTAATTGGTCTAGACAAATGGCAGGGCCCAGGTAACATGTAACTAATTTTGTGCATACGTTTGCATCTGCATTCTTTTGAAAGAAGAGCTATTTTCAGTGTTTATACGAAAACTAGTTCATAGTTAAGATATGTGAATATGTTATGAGTAAGGTATATGGCTACACCGCCAAGGGTACCTCTAAAGTTTAATTATTCGAGACCACAGTAAAAAAACGAAATCTACGAGAAATCTAAGAGACTTCTATTAAATGAGAGAGCAAATTATTCCTGACAGTAAACTGGACTTAAAAAGCACCCTGCATGGGAGAAGTTATTCGTCTGTCGGGGTTGCAATTTTATTATCCACCTCGAAGAATGGCGTACAACGCAAGGCGGTGTGGCTGTAGACCTTTAAGTTATCTGAATATGGGCTAATTACTCAGACCTAGTTTAAGGTTACCTTAAATTTAGTCAAAACAAACTGTATTTGCGAACCTTGGTTTACCTCAAAACGAGCTCTTCGGAATAGATCCATTGTTGCCTAGGGCATATATGTATGTATACACAGGCTAGGCTGCATGTATGCACAAACAGATCCAATTTCCTTTTCACTTTGTTAACTTAATTTGGGAACACAATTCTTAAATAATGAATTTACAAGTTGGTCAGAGTCTCTTTGCTGGAAAGATTTTCATGCAACACGACCCAGTTACTCTACATACTTTATGAAAGGTATAATCTAGAATCGCCAATCGTTACTGTACAGACATCCGGCTCATATTTTCTCGCCTTATTAAAATCTAATAGTTTTACGAGTGCGTAAGTTGCACCAGTCATCTTTATGAAATAAGTGTCACAAATGTTACCAACACATTTACAGAATCTGAGGAAACATCCGGGTCATGTTATTCGCGTCTTATCAAAATCTAATAGTTTTTACGAGTGCGTAAGTTGCACCAGTCATCTGTATGAAATAAGTGTAACAAATGTTACCTGCACATTTACAGAATCTGAAGAAACATCCGGGTCATGTTTTCTCGTCTTATTTAAATCTAATAGTTTTTACGAGTACGTAAGTTGCACCATTCATCTGCATGAAATAAGTGTTACAAATGTTACCTGCACATTTACAGAATCTGAAGAAACATCCGGGTCATGTTTTTCTCGTCTTATTTAAATCCAACCCCAGCAGGTACATGACGTCGTAATGACGTCGCTGCGAACTCATTTCGACGTCATGTGCCCGCTGGAAATAGTTTTTACGATTATGTAAGTTGCAGCAGTTATCTGTATGAAATAAGTGTTACAAATATTTCCTGCACATTTACAGAATCTGAAGATTTCTAGAAACACGGTGAAGATAGCAAAGGGTCAAAATCGGCCCTGTCTCAGAAATCGATGAAATTTTACTATATCATATATATATGTTTCATGCGACTGAAAATGGATTTTTTAATGTCTGACGTCTTATTTGCGCATTTGTGACGTCATTGACGTACCTTAACCCACGCGACGTATTTAATGATTTTATGACGTTAACGACGTTAGAAGTTTGCTGTGTGGCGCTTTTCCGTTTGCTCTGTGCTGCCACTGCTGGTAGATTAGGTGTTACTATTTCTGTTCTGCGGAAGCTCTTACGTATATGCAAATCTTTATATTTAACTCCCGCGATGGTATTACATGTAATAACGACAATTGTAGAGTTTGAAAAGTCTGTGAGGTTCAAGTTTTGCTATACTATGACATTTAATAAGGCACAATTATTCTGAGCCCCATGTAAGTTTCTGTTTAGCATTTTGTCTGCAAAATAAAATTTTGTTACGTATGTTTCATTTCGCGGACGAAATGCGAAGCGAAAAAAACCGCTGTTTCTCATTCATGACACTTTATGTTAATATCAAAATAGTTTGTTTGCTGTCCTGGCCCAAGTCGCAGTTAAGGGATTGTTTTATGAGGTGCCGTTTTACTATAAATTCCCTGTTTTGTGATATCACTAATTGAAGTTAGTAATAGTACAAAACTGATATCGTGATATCACAAAATATGAGCGATTTAGTGATAGCAAAAATGGAATTAGTGATATAAGGAAAAAGAATGAGACATTACAAAATCGATTTTGTGATATCAATAAATCACAACTATTTTGTGATATTACTAACACTAATGTTGTGCGCAACTGAAAGAATAAGCACGTTCTTCTCAGCGAGGACTTCAGCAAGGTGGCTTAAGATGCTTCATATCATTGTCAGTTTTACCTGGTGTCTGCGATCGTGTCGGAGCCACTGTAGGACACGGCTCGCTGAGCCTACCATTCTGTAGAAATGAGTACCTCATGGGTATTCATACTTTCTTGAGCACTCGGGTCAAAATATCCACATGCCATTATAGAGAATATTTGATTGTCGAAAGCCGGACTGTAGCTGTCTGTTGCAAGCGGTACTGGCCAGCGACCAGTGAATGTTAGTGACATTGGTGTTTAAACATCGAGAAGAAACGTGGAGCTCGATTGTTTCAAGAATATCTCATGCGAGGCAGGTACCCAGGTAACTCGGTGGGTAAAGCGCTGGTCTGCTGATCTGGCAGTTCCGATTTCGATTCCCACAGACAGCGGAAATCCTTCCAGTGGTAAATGGGGTTCCACTACGTGCTATCTATCATTATCATCCTCCATTCGTTCTGATATGATTGAAATACTGTTGAAACGGGCGTAAAATCACAATGCATCCATCCACCTCATGCGAGGCTATATTCTGGCCTGTTTTGGTAACCTCCCCCCAAATATTTATCACTAGCAAGTCAACGAGGGATTATACATTTTTGAGCATCGTATTTATTTCCACTCATGATTTCTTAAATCTTCCTTTAAATTAAAAAGTGAAACGCACTTTTTTCATTTGGATTTCTTGTCATATACATGTAAATAAATAAATAAATTATATCGAACACAAACTCTCTTCTTTGACTAGGAGGGGACGGAGAGACTATGTGCTAGATGGTGCATCATATGGATTCGTTCCCTTGAACCTCATTGGGAACATCGTTTTGGGAACTGGAAAAAAGCAATAATAAGTAAATAAATAAATAAATATTAAAAAGGAGCAAGAATATACCACGTACAAAAGCCGGAGCCGGAGCCAAAGCTTTGTTATTTCGTCCCCGAATGCTTCGTTACGTCATAATTGAACCAACCGACAACAACAGATGATTTGAACAACCAAGTGAAATGAGATCGGGAACTCCGTTAAATAAATATTTGAAAACAGTCATCGCAAAATGGCAATAATGGATTTTGAATAAAAGCAGAAGCACGCTTTGCATGATTTGTAACTCTGATGCACGTTTCTACATGTAGCATGACTTGACATGCAACTAAATTATCCATTCATTCGTTCATGCATTCTGTGGCCAAATTCGCGAGAGCTGCATTCGGGAAGCTGTGGTGATCAAAATATTGGTATGTTTTCGCATTCTACAAGTTTTGTTTTGCAAAACCAGATCAGGCTGCGCCTGATCTACTCTGTTTGCTATTCCATTTTGCCTCTTTGAGATATATTACTGCATTGAAAAGCAAGTAAATTCAATGAATTTATATCCCCCGCCGAAATGGCTGATTTTTTTATGGCTTATTTTCAGTTTGATAAAATTTTGTTCACTGGTTACTTAGTTATGACTGAAGCTGTGGTCTTTAAAGCAAGTGGTAATGTATAAGTGAGGCCATTCTAAACATCTTGCTTCAGCATCATCTCGCTGTGATGATATATACCTATATTAAGCTTCAAGAAATTTTGTTCATTAGCAACTTAGTTATGACTTATTTGTGTATTTTAAATCAAATCAAGGACAGTAACTCATGCATTAACGATGCCATCATGACAAAACTTGACATTAATTGTCATGTATGATGATACATATTTGTTTTAAGTTTGGTGAAATTCCGTTCACTGGTTATTTAGTAATGACTAAATTTGTCTATTTCAAAGCAATTCAAGTGCATTAACTCATGCATTACTGAAGCAAGTCCAACAAAACTTAAAATGCATCACCCTGTAATAATAATACATATTTAGTAAAAGTTTCATTGAAGTTCATTCATTGATTACTTAGTTATGGCTAAATTTGTTGATTTTATGCACTTGAATCAATTTAAAATCAACAAATTTAGCCATAACTAAGTAATCAATGAATGGACTTCTATGAAACTTTCTCTTTAAAATGAGCCATATCTAAGTAACAAATTATCACAATTTCATTAAACTTAAAATAGATGTGTATCACTATTAAGCAGTTGTGTACTGTAAAACACTTATATTTGGCGGCAGCAAAATTTGGCGGTTTTTATAAACTGACCTTTTGGCGGATTTTTATTTTGGAGGTTTTGCGATTTACCAAAAAAAAAAATAAAAATAAATAAATAAATAAGGAAAGCAAAAGAAAAAACAATCGGAGGGAAGTGCCATAATATTATAGCCCATTTTAGTCTTTGTTCTAATTGGCATTCTATAATTATGCAACTGATTGCAGTGATTACATTTCAATTATATCATTATAAACAACATTATACAGGCTATTGAGTTGCTTCTGATTTAATTAAATTGGCTTAGGTACTAAGTAGCATGACATAAACATCGATACACTCCGTTTCGCCTGGGTGTTTCATTTGGACTTCGTTTCTACTGATGCATATGCTTTATATGTGCTTTGATATTAAATTGGAAGGAATACATCTCTCAATGGTAGAATTTCCCATTGATCAGCAGTTTAATCGGCAGTTTAATTGGCGGCATTTTAATTTGGCGATTTTCTTCTTTTCCGCCAATATCGCCAAAATAAAGTGACCGCCAAATATAAGTGTTTTACAGTACACAAAGTTTTGTCAGAATGACATCAGTAGTGCATGAAATCAAACTTTGTGTACACAACTCTGCTACCGATTTGCATGTATATGCCGGACCGAGTATCGAACCCGGAAATTCTGGCTCTTGAGTCAGATGCACTACCCACTGCGTTAAGCGAGCTGGCCAAAGTTTAAGTAAACATTAATATCATAACATCTATGTTTACAGAGTAATATTTACACTCCGTGCATCTATTGAAAACCCCTATGCTTAGCCGTTAGAACATAATGTGGTTTATACTGCCATAACTACATCGGTTTACACGACGTTACATGACGTTAAGTGACGTCAAAATAAGTCCTGCTTCTCCAATCTGATTTGACGTAGGCGACATTATAACGCCGTTGTTACGTCGTTTACGCTATTCCGTTTTCAGTAGAATTACTGCTTATAACTGCTTTCTGCCTCAACTGTAGCCTCTAATGGAAATTTGTGGTCAAATAATAGATAGAAAAGAAAACGAATGTAAGTATAAGCAATGAACTTAATCTTTCTGGTGATTATCGAAGTATAAATTACATTGGGCCGCTGGCAAAAGTGACATGAACCCGACCGTCCCAAGGCGGTACTTTCGTTGCGGTTGCATTTGTTTTATGTTCGGTGCTATTTGGTTTATTGTGTTATCATGTTAACCCTTCTGTGATAAAAATTGAAAATAGGTAAAAATTGTTGTTAAATGTTTTTCGTATAATTTGCTTAGTCTGTTGTAACCCTTCTGTTAGTCTAAATTATTTAGTTTGGTAAAGATAGCTGAGATGCCACCTTTTTGGGAAAGAGCTGCTGACTCGGCTTATCACTTGTAATTTATTGTTTGTTGGGATGTCTTTGTCAATTTTTCCCTTTGATGTTGGGGATAGGGTCGGGATCTGATTCAGTCAGTTCCTGAAGTGTAGTTACTCTTTTAATTCAATAAACAACAGAAATATCGATTTCATTCCTTAAAAAAAAACTTGAATAATGTCGAAAAATACAAAATGTAGAAATTGGTTGACAGCCATAGTTCTTCTGTTGTTATGACAAGTAAATGTTGTGTTTTCGTCAAGTTTTACTACAATATATTCGTCAACTTTAGCTTATTACACAAAATAAGATTTATAACAATAACTTCTACATTGATCTAATTAGACGAATATGCCTTGAAAAATGATGAAAATAGCAAAATTTTGAAACACAGTGACAGACATTGCACTGTCGTTGCTATGGAAAAAGTGTTTTGTCCTTTTCAGAATAGTTGCTCATTGCGTTCTTTTCATTAAGGAACAGATATAAAGATCTTGTTCATTCCAATTATCTGTACAATCCTCGAAGGTGAAAAACTGGTTGACATTAAAATGTAAATGTAGTATTTTTTCTCCAAAATTTTGAAAACACTCTTTGACTTATGAATCAAATGAATGATTTTCCAAACGTTTCATCCATTCTTTATGCTAATGGGTAGTTGCTCGAATATTGTCAATATACCATTCACTCTATCTGTTTCAAGAAGCTGAAAGAAGTTAACCTTCAATCACATGAAAATGGCCAAGTTTCCTTTCAGTGTTAGTGGCATAGCTTTTGTTCTCATAGCAACAGTGCATGCAACCCATAGGCATGTTTTCTCTTTCGAAATGTTTCATGCTAATTCAGTTGCCTCTGACACGGGAGTTTTTTTTTCTCCACGCTGTTTCTAATTATTAGACAGTACTTGTTGAACTTGAGCAAATTCAGGAAAATATTCGGCCTAAATTTAGTTACCGTTGCTATGGCAACGGATATTAAAATTTATAAAAAACAAACATTCTCTCTCTTGTTTATGTCATTATTATCTTCCTGTTATAATCAACATCAAGTAAATCTGCTGGTCTTCATGTGGAGTCACCTGCCTGATTTTTTTATCTGAACCAGCACTTAATGTTTCCAAAAATAGGGACATTACTCCGAAAGTACAATGCCAATGTAAAAATGAAAAAAAAATCATCTGCTAATGTTATGGTCTGTGCATCTATTAAATATCATGGCCCAAGCCGTTACAGTTCTTGAGTGATAGTCCACCCGTATAATGTAATGTAAAAATGAGTAAAGATCATAAATCCATCAATAATGAATGCACCATAATGTATCTAGCATCAGGCTGATCCATATATCAAATACTGCTACTGTACCAATTTTCAGGTCTCCAGGTATAATGGTTCAAACGTCGAAAGCAATGCCTACGTTTAGAAAAGACACAAGTCAATTCTTTGGGAATTTACCCCAAATGCTAATTAGGTATTCTACACCGTAGTCCCTAGCGGTATGTCAAACATGAGCATCCTAGCTTGAACTTTTTATGCTCCCAGCTTCGAAGAAGTTGTTTGTAGCGGCTGTAGTGTAGTGGATAACACTCCTGACTACCAATCCAGGGATCGCAAGTTCGAACTCCCGCTTCTCCGGTCTTTCGGATGAGACTTTAAACCGAGGTCCCGTCTCCATATGACCTCGTTGTTGGTGGGACGTTAAACCCGAGTTCACTCACTCACTCACTCGAAGAAGTTGAGGGGGAATATTGGTTTGGGCCTGACCCGTCCGTCCGTCCTTCCTCCATCCGTCCGTACATACGTACGTAACACTTCATTTACTCAAGAACCATAACTGCTGGGGTCTTTATATTTCATAGGTAAGTAGAGTATGAAAAACCAGAGGACACGTATTTTTCTTGTCCATCAGCCTTGAGCTTGCATAGTTATGCCCCTTTTTAAAAAAAATAAATGAATTTTTCCCCAAAATCCTGGGAATACCGTTTGGCATACTGCTAGGGGCTAAGGTGACGGTCACCTGATTAACTTTTGATTCCAAAAAAATATGACCGAGTTATGCCCCTTTGTTGAATTTCGAATTTTTCCAACTTTTGAAACGTTTGACCTAGAACCCTACGGTTTGGTATACTATTAGGATTTGATGTGCTAATCATTCTGATGTTAGTTGCGTTATGATGCATTTATTATTGACAGAGTTATTCTCCTTTTCTCAGCTGTATGAAACATAATTATGAGTGGTCTATTTCTCACGAACAGAAACTACCGGGGCCTTGATATTAATAGAATGGATAGACCATGAAAAATGAGCGGACCCATATTTTTCTCTTTGCTGTTGCCATGTATTTACAGAATTATGCCCCTTTTATAAAAAAATACATGAAAGTTTGTTCCCAACATCCTGGGAATACCGTTTGAGCTAGGACGCTAATATTTGGCATACTGCTAGGGACTTAGTTGTAGACCACCTGGTTATTTTCTGGGCAAAGTCCGTCAAAAATGACCGAGATATGTCCCTTTGTTGAAATTGGCATTTTCACAATTTTTTAACCATTTGACATAGAACCTTAAGTTTTGGTATACTGCTAGTATTTGATGTGCTGATCAGTCTGATGTTAGCTGCGTTATGATGCATTCATTACTGACAGAATTAGTCCCCTTTTCTCATCTGTATGAAACATAATAATGGGTGGTCTATTTTTTATGGTGACTGGATTATGCCATTTCGTCTTTTCGCCGCGAAAAGACGACACGCGAAAAAAACCCGAAAAGAGGCTATGCGAAAAGACGAAAAGACGAAAAAACGCCATGCGAAAAGACGAAATAAAGCCGTGCAAAAAGATGTAAAGACGAAACCCGCCCCGCGAAAAGTCGAAATTTCAACGCGAAAAGACGAAAAATCGCCATCCGACAAGACGCCATTTGAAACTCTTATTTTGTCGTCTT
This sequence comes from Ctena decussata, assembly GCA_963989385.1. Lineage (NCBI taxonomy): Eukaryota > Metazoa > Mollusca > Bivalvia > Lucinida > Lucinidae > Ctena > Ctena decussata. Next base: position 28,245,144 of record OZ022504.1, on the reverse strand, counting down.
TTCGCGTGGCGTCTTTTCGTCTTCTCGTCTTTTCGCATGGCGTCTTTTCGTCTTTTCGTCTTTTCGCATGGCGTTATGTCGTCTTTTCGCCCTTTCGCGTGGCTTTATTTCGTCATTTCGAATGGCGTCATTTCGTCTTTCTGCCGCGAAAACACGGCACGCGAAAAGACGAAAAGACGCCACGCGAAAAGACGAAATAACGCCACGCGTAAAGATGAAATAACGCCACGCGAAAAGACAAAAAGACGAAATAACTACACTGCATTTTTGCCTTCCTTCTCTGGAGGGACAACACTAAAAGAAAAGACTTTGCTCCTAGAAGCCTTTGTTTTAACAGCAAACCCCTTTAAGAAACGATTTCTAACTAGGGAAAACTTGAAGTTGTTCCCCTTTGTAAAGATGGCGGAAGGGGCATTAGCCAAAACAGCAGTCTGATCAGGCTCTGCTCTGTATGCGATCGGCACGTCTTTAGAAAACTATAAACTTGTTCAAAGGGGAAGTTCCACCCTATAGGAACTTTACATAGGGTTCTGCCCACGCACCGAATTCCATAATATTATGCATAGTGATTGCCTAGGACATTACTATTGCCTTTATGAAATATTTGCTGATCCATCTATTTTAATTGTTAAATTACAACATTTTAATTGGATGGGGTGCAAAAATAGGGACACCCCAATTTCAAGCAGCCCAAAGCTGAATTTTTTTTAAAATTTCTGACCCGTTTAATTCTTAAAATGATTCCTAGTAATTCTTGATTATGTATGTACCACGTTTGTATTCAAATGTATACCATAAAGCTTTCCATATTAACTTTTGTTTGCAGATGCCCCCAAATTTCAGCTCCATAAATTTTTTTGAACAAATTAATTTTCGATTTGACTATGTTGCTATTCTTGTCAATCTTTCTAATTAATATGAAATTAGGCCATACATGTGTAAATTATAATTATAAATTTTCTTGAAAATTTAAATCCGGTAACTTTTTTTTTGGAATGCTGAATATTAACAGCTAAAAACCACAAAAATTAGGAATGTATATACATGTGGTTTTGTGATTATTTTTATTGTAATTGTTTTTAGTTTAAGTGAATTTTATCATCTATTGCATCACCAAATCTTTATTGTCAAGCCTGCTTTAACTGTTAAATGTGAATGTGCGATAGTGCGTGCGTGCGTCCGTTCGTGCGTCCGTCCGATTTTGTCCGGGCCATAACCTTTATGTTTATGGATGGATTTCAAAATAATTTGACACAATTGTTCTCTTTGATAAGTAAAAGTGCCATTTAAAACATTTGGTCAGGTAGGTCCAAGGTCAAGGTCACACTTGAAGGTCAAATGTTAAATTGGTCATAAATTGAGCTTGTCCGGGCCATAACTTCTACATGTATGGATGGATTGCATAATAATTTGGCACAATTGTTCTCTTTGAAAGGTCAGGGAGGTCCAAGGTCCAGGTCACACTTTTTAAAAGATGAATTGATAAAACTGTCACAGATGGAGCTTGTCCGGGCCATAACTTCTACCTTTATGCACGGATTTCAAAATAATTTGGCACAATTGTTCTCCTTGATAAGTAAATGTGTCATTGGAAACATTTGGTCAGGTAGGTGCAAGGTCAAGGTCACACTTGAAGGTCAAATAATAAAATTGTCATAAATTGAGCTTGTTCGGGTTATAACTTCTGCACTTATGGAAGGATTTCAAAAAAATTCAGCACAATCGTTTTCCTTGATGAGTAAAATTGCCATTTGAAACATTTGGTCAGGTAGTTTCAAGGTCAAGTTCACACTTGAAGGTCAAATGATAAAATCGTCATAAATAGAGCTTGTCCAGGCCGTAACTTCTACGCTTATGTATGAATTTTAAATCAACTAAGCCCAATTGCTCGCCTTGATGAGTATATGTGCCATTGAAAATATTTAGTCAGGTAGGTCCAAGGTCAAGGTCACACTTGAAGGTCAAATGAAATAATGGTCATAAATTGAACTTGTTCTGCTACTTTTTTGCATGGATTTCAAAATAATTGGGCACAGTTGTTCCCCTTCTTAATGAGTAGAAGTGCTGTTCGAAACATTTGTTCAGGAGGTTGAAGGTCAATGTCATTTTTGAAGGTCAAATGATACAATGGTCATAAATAGAGCTTGTCCAGAGGATTTCTTCTCTATTTACGGATAGTTTTCAAAATAATTTGAGTAGAAGTGTCATGTGAAGATTTATTCTGGTAGGTCTAAGCTCAAGTTTACACTAGAAGGTTAAATGATAAAACTGTTGAGCTTGTCCCAGCTATTACTTCTACATTTATGCATGGATTTCAAAATAATTTGGCACAATTGGTCTCCTTGGTGAGTTAAAATGTCATGTGAAATATTTATTCTGGTAGGTCCAGTGTTGTATTTATTCTTCTTTATACACTGTCGAGTGGTCGGAGTTAATTTAGTTTTCCATTTATTCCTCAGACAAAGTAGATCAATATATCTGCATATGGAGCTTTTCATTATGATTGTAGTTTAGGTTACTATTAATATTACTAGAAAATGAAGTGTTTCTATGAACATATTAACACTTAAATGTGGCATGCATTTTTGTCTAACAAGTCACCTTCATCTATGGCATGCATTATGTGACAATGTTACCGGTTTCCAAATTTCATGAAATTCCTCTGGTATAACGAAGAAATATATGGCCTATTTTTCAGGAAATTTCAAAGTTGACACTGACTGGAACATACATAAATTTTGGGATGCTTTTCGATTTTTAATAGTTTAAGTGGCGCTTTTAGCCATATTTTCTGACTTAATGTTACAAAAAATGTTTTGTTTTCATGTTTGCATGAGCATAAATGGAATCAAAAATATCCATATGGAGTCCTTTTACTATTGTATTTCACATTTTATGAAATTGAATAAAGCTGAGGATTTATGATTGATGAATTATAAGGCTGGTATAAAAAAAAAAAAAAAAAAAAAACGGGAGTACTTCAGGGTGCTCTCCTGAGACATTAAAGTCTTTACTGAGATAGATAAATGCATATTTATAGTTGTAAGGTTGAAGATAGTAAACATGCTAAGTAACAACAAAATCCTTGCGTGGGCAGATTTGGACCCCCGCCCCCTTTTAGGGGTTATTCATATCATGTTACATTGTTTGTATAAACACCTTAAGCTGTTGACTTGTAACTTTCCCTCCATAATTTGTGGGAGATTAGATTGTCAACAAGGTACTTTATCTTTTGGGTAGTTAAAGATCAAAACGAAGGTATAATTATGATGAAATTGCTCGGAGTATTTTCCACAAAACATCAGGACAGCTTATTTTCTTGTCTCTCCGTTCAATAGAAATACCATAATGACCTTCCTCATAATTTTGGTAATGTTTCCAAAAACTAATTCAGTGGCAAAATTTGCAAACCGTGATTAGTCCACTTCTCTGCAGATTGTATCCTGATCATTGGCTACACAGTTTAATAAAAAACACTTGTCTGAGTATAAGTGTTTTTACTGTAATAAGAATAGGATACTGTAAAATGGGAAATTTTCGCGTCGTATAATTTTCGCGGCATTTCGCGGTCGGTAGCGATCCGCGAAAATTAAACTCCGCGAAATATTTCCAAGATACAAACTAGTACAAAAGAAATTTGAATCGTCCAAACATATGGTTTGTGGTATTCAAAGAGCCCCACAAAATCTCAAGAGTAGGCAGCTATAGAGCTATTATTTTCGGCGCAATTATGTTAGCTGTTAATTAGCAGATAATTAAAATTTGAACAGGCTATCACTTTTTTTCACTTGATTAATGTTACCGTGTACCTGATTATGCAAGTACAACTTAATTAGTTTTATTTGGCTGTGAGTTCTGTTTACTTTAATCCTGAACAATAGCCATTCTATCAGTTGCTCGCATATTTTAATTGACTCTTTCTGTGTACCAAACATTGATTCGTACAAATGTCTGTGTTACGTTGTTTTTTGTTTGTTTTGTGTGTGAAAAAGATGGGTATACTCCCAAACCCAAATGGAGGCAATGTTATCTAAAAAAATGTGTTCATAACAAAGTGATTAGTTTTTTGACTATTCTCTCTCCTTGTACGTCTCGATTTTTCAGTCAAGCCAATATTTTACAGAACAAACACACTTTTATTTTTGTGGAGATTCACATCCGCGAAAATTCAAAACCGCGAAAATTAATCTTCATGTTTTAGGGGCACATCCGCGAAAATTTGGCGACGCGAAAATTTTACATTATACGGTATTGCAAAACGGTACCACAGTGACCGAAAATATTGCCGACTCCATATTAATTTTTACAGACTATCCTTATAATTCTTAGTCGTCGAAAAAGGCAATCAAATAACATTTCAGTGCGAACATGATCAGACTGCATCAGGATCTGTGCTTGCAGTAGTCTACTATGAGTCTTCACAGTATACTCAGACAAACTGTCTAAGTATATGATATCAATGCAGTTATCAATAACAGGGTATTTATGTGTCGTCATTTCGTCTTTTCGCATGGCGTCTTTTCGAAATAACACCACGCGAAAAGACGAAACAACGCCACGCGAAAAAACGAATGACGAAAAAACGCCATGCGAAAAGACGAGAAGAAATCAGGCGAAAAGATGAAAAGACGCCACGCAAAAAGACGACAAAATAAGAGTTTCAAATCGCGTGTTTTCGCATGGCGTTTTTTTTTTTTTTTTTTTTTTTTGTCTTTTCGCGCTGAGATTTCGTCTTTTCGCGTGGTTTTATTTCGTCTTTTCGTCTTTTTACATGGCGTTATTTCGTCTTTTCGTCTTTCCGCATGGCTTTTTTTTTATATTTTCGTCTTTTCGCATGGCGGTGTTTCGTCATTCGTTTTTTCGTTTATAGGTGGGTAGACTATCAAAAACTAGAGGACACGTAATTTTTCTTGCCCATCAGCCTTTCACTTGCAGAGTTATGCCCCTTTTTTCAAAACAATAAATGAAAGTTTGTTCCCCAAATCCTGGAAATACCGTTTGAGCTAGGATGCTCATATCTGGCATACTACTTGGGTCTAAGGTATCATGTTTAACTTACGGGCAAATTCCGTAAAAAAAAATGACTGAGCTGTGTCCCTTTGTTGAATTTGGCATTTTTCTATCTTTTGAACCGTTTGATGTAGAATCCTAATTTTTGATATACTATTTGTATTTGATATGCTTATCATTCTGATGTTAGTGGCGTTATGAGGCATCTATAAATAGAGTTATTTTCCTTTTCTCATCTGTATAAAACATAAAAATGGTGGTCTATTTCTCAAGAACAATAACTGCTGGGGCCATAATATTTCATAAGTGGGTAGACCATAAAGAATAGACAGACTTGTATTTTCTTTCTTTCTCGTCAACCATGGACTAACAGTATTAAGCCCCTTTTTTCGAAAAAAAACCCATAACAGATTGTTCCTAAAATCCTGGAAATACCGTTTAAACTGGAATGCTCATATTTAGCATACTGCTTTGGGCTTAAGTGTAGATTACATGATTAACGTTTGGGTCAATTTCGTCAAGAAATGACTGAATTATCCCCCTTGTTGAAAATTGGCATTTTTCCAACTTTTGAACCGTTTGACGAAGAATCCTAATTTTAGTAACTTTTAGTATTTGATGTGCTGATTATTCTGATGTTAGTTGCGTTATGATGCATTCACTATTAACAGAGTTATTACCCATTTCTCATCTGTATAAAACATAATTATGGGTGGTCTGTTTCTCAAGAATAATAAATGTTGGGGCCTTGATATTTCCTATGTGGGTAGACCATAAAGTATAAGCTGACTTGTATTTTTTTTTCTATTCTGTCTGCCATGTACCTACAGAATTATGCCCTTTTTTCGAAACTATAACTTCGCAAGCGGCGCATAATACGCCCGTTTCAGTGTCACGAATAAGTTACAGAATGAACAAGATTGTTTATAGATAAGAAGGATGGACAGGGGAAACAACTCTGTAATTAATGCCTGCAATGGTATTGGAACATCTAGCACATCAAACACTATTAGTATGCAAAAAATCAGCTTCCAGGGTGAAGCAGCTCAGAAGCTGAGAAATGCCAAAGTCAAACAATTGAGATAATTTATAAACTATGTAAACTAGAGTACCATTCTTGGATTATAATACATTCCCTTGGCAATATACACATCACCATAGCGTTTTGTAAAAATATTTCCAATGGTTAAGGAGAAACAGAGTAAAACGGAAATTGATACAAGGGCAGATAATTCAGGAAGTTAGTCAGCCAGAGTTGTGGTTCATGCTCCTGATACATTGCCCTATTATTATACACATTCCTTTAAAGTTTCGTTTAAATACTTCAAAAGGTTAATGAGTTGTGGAGTAAATGGGAGAATGGAGCTAGCCTAAAAAAGCTTATCAAAGGGAAACTACTCCAAAATAAGGTAATGGGGTATAACCAATCTTATATGCGACACACCGCCTTGTAATTATGCACATTTCTACAAAGTTTCATCAAGATATTCTAAATGGTTACTAAGTTATTGATTGCAAAAGATTACTATACACAAAAATAACCTAAAAATCCAATTTAAAGGGATGCAACTCCAAAATGAAGAAAGGGAGAGCAACCATTGTTATATGCGACACAATGTTGGACACTCATTTACATTGCTATGAGGTTTCTTTAAGATATTCTAAACGGTTATCTAGTTATAACGCACACAAGGCTAGTAGGGTAAAAAATAATCAAATGGGCATAACTTGTAAACTAAGAAAAGGGGAGCAACCGTTACTGTATGCGACCATTAGCCCCATCCTAATATATATGCATACAAAATTTCTTGCAGACATCTCAAACGATTACTCAGATACAAGAATGTTGACGGAAAGACGGACGGACGGACACTGCCATGCCATAATGTCCGTTTCTTTAAACGGGCGTATAAAAATACATAAAATTTGTTCCCAAAATCCTGGGTATAGCGTTTGAGCTAGGGCACTCGTATCTGGCATACTGCTTGGGACTAAAGAGTAGAGCTTTTGATTAACTTTTGGGCAAATTCCTTCAAATAAATGACTGAATTATGCCCTTTTGTTGAATTTGGCACTTTTCCAACTTATGAACCGTTTGAAGTAGAACCCTAATTTTTGGTATACTATTATTATTTGATGTGCTGATCATTCTGATGTTGGTTGCATAATGGTGTATCCACTATTAACAGAGTTATTTCCTTTTTCTCATCTGTATAAAATATAATTATGGGTGGTCTACTGCTGGGGCCTTGATATTTCATAGGTGGGTAGACCATAAAGAATAAGCAGACCTGTATATTTTCCATCTGCCATGTACTTACAGAAATATGCCCCTTTTTCGAAAAATTACATAAAAGTTTGTTGGCTCAAGAGCCACTGGGTATAGGGCTTTGGAATTTAGAATATGAATACATTATGAAAAGTAAGCAGACCCATATCTTTATAGCTCTGTGAAACTTTTACTTGTGGAATTACCTCTCCTGGCGGACAAGGAAAAATAGGTTCTGCTATTTTTTATGGTCAAAAATCTTGTTAGTATCAGGGGATCTCAAAAAGTTTTTGAGAAAGGATGGTGGTTATTTATATACAGGTTGATGGTGAGATATGCAAGAACTGATTAACTTTTGGCGAATTCCGTCAAAAATGCCCAAGCGATGCCCCTTGTTTGAATTGGACATTTTCCCAACTGCTTGGAAGCTGATTTTTGTATATTGGTTGTTCTTGATATGTAAAATATTTTGGTAAAGGCTATATAACTATGCATTCAATAATTAGAAAGTATACCTATGATAGTCAGTACTTTGCAGCTACTGTGCACCACTGCCCAACTCGACCACCCCTCGGATTTTAGACTCAGACTCAGGCATTTACCTAAAACAAGAATTTTAACTATATATCTAGAGAACTGTTTGAGCTAGGATATTTAGCATGCAGCTGGGAATCAGTATGTAGATTATCTGATTAACTTAGGGGGAATTAACATAAAAAGTGACAGAAATGTGCCCCTTTCAGGCTAAAAGATCTAAAGTGTGACACCTTTAGTGGCAAGCATATGGTTGGGGGCATAGTGTTTCACAAATATACTTTCTTGTTGTTTTCTTTTTGGAATCTGGGGAAAAAAATTCATTTAATTTTTCACTCGAGAAAGGGCCGACGGACAAAGAAAAAAAGTTCTGCTAATTTTTATGGTCCACTCATCCATAAAATCTCAAGAGCCCAGAAGTCATGGTTCTTGAATAAAATACCACCCCTAAAATGTTAGTACGGTCACACAGATAGACGGGCAGACGAGAGTGAAGCCCAAACTAATATGCCCCTCAATTCTTCGAGGTTGGAGACATAATCAAAGATGTGGGCGAGATTTGCGATATCCGGGATCGCTGAGGTGTTAAACAGTACTGCTGAAATACAGAAGCAAAAGAATACCACCCGCTGAATGGGAAGCAACAGACAAACTTAACTAACAGTAGTAAGTTCTATTCAAGTAAGTCAAACCTTACTGAGTGTCTTTAAAGAACAATTTGATCAACCCTGGTAATTTGTGTTCTCTTTGCTACAAATATGCAAATACGAATGTTGGCTGTTTTGCAATGCATTCTTGAAATATAACCCTTATATAAATCTGGGCCTAGGCCTTGACAGAGTAAGCGACATCCTATATACTGCGACCTGAACACAGCTGTAGATGTCATATATATATATTTCCTTCTACCCAGATCAGGACACTATTTTACAGTCAAAATGTTGACGCTTGCGGTGTTTGCTGCTCTACTTGGAGGAGCTACAGGTACGTACTGATTTATAACATGATAATAAGGGAAAGTGTTGTTCTTTCTGAAATAAATCATATTTATTCTTCAAATATAAACTGCGTGTACACTTTAACGAGCTATCTTATTAGTTACTGTTATAATTTTCGACACTGAAGAAGTTAAATACAGAAACGCGGTCTGCTGCACTTAATTTGGTAAATTACGTTTATACTTGTCTAAAGCATATAATAATCAGACATTGAGAATGATCGGTTTTATAAAGTGTGAAAGTATTTTTTATTCAAACTTTAAACTGTTTTGAACAAGATTAAAATGTGCAGTTGGTAGAGCACTCGCAAGCTCGCACGCAATACATTTTCTTTTCTGTTCCGAAATAATCGAAGAAATAACGTGGTCAGAAGTTTTGTTTGTGTCTAGTATATGTACCTTTAAGTCTAGAGCGCATAGGTGATAAACTGAATATTCTGCACATAATCTAAACTTTGTTATCCTAATTCGGAGACAGAATCATTTAGATCTCTTAAGGCTCAACAAAATGGAGTAATTGAGCATAAACGCTTTTATATAATGTGGTCTCTCAAGAACTACCCATGGTAAAAACCTCTTAACACAAAAATGCATGAATAGCGTTTCAACACGTACGTTGGTGATAAAATGTGGGTTGATGTGCATATAATGAGTCATATAACCGACCAAACGTCGGGGGAGATTGCTTTTGTAAATTGCTCTACAAAATACATTTTCCTTTTCTGGTTCCCCGTCGAGCGATTTAATATAAACAGGAACGAGATTACGAATGGGGTCACGCCTGTACATTATATTTTAATATAAACGTTCCATACCAATTTTAGTGAGACAGACGAGCGTTCTTGTATTGAACTTCTTCAGTGTCGCTAAACCCCAAAAGTTTGAAACAAAAGACATTCTGAGTAGGTCTCGGCAGGCAGCCAGCATCCCTTTTCGAGCTAACTTTCTGTCATATTCCGCGGGACACATTAGCTGCAGACATCAGGTAAGAGTCGCCTGCGTATTAACCCGCGAGCGGAGGGGTCCCCCATAGAGCCACCTCAGCCCCTGTGTCTCGAAAAAAGCCATAGACAAGGGCATCAGGAAAGCGAACCAGCTTATCCAAGATTATGTTACCGAATTTATGTCATTTTAGTTGCCGATCAAAGTGGCTTAAATAGTTTTTTTTTCAAAAACTTTATATGCGAGACTCACTGATCGTTCGTTTGCTTTAAAGTAGCTAATCAGTCACGGGCATTTGCACTGACGCAACCGTAGCGACTGTGATCACGTTGCAGTGATGCCTCACCATAATTTTTTTTCATAAATTCATACCACTGATGCTGCAACGGAGCCTTTAATAATGATTTTGCTGGCCTATTAACTTTCGATGTTTTATTTCATAGATTTTATTTCATAGATTCTGAATAAGTCTATCATGAGAAATGAAATGAGAAGTTATAAAGTCACACAAATCACAAACAGCTAGAACTATTCGGAAAAACTTTGCATCTGCATAATGCTTTCGACTATTTCGTAATCCCCGTAGTTTTGGCCTTAGTACATTGGTTGACATAACAAATAAAAGAAAATCACTGTACTTCAGCTCGTCTCGTGTGTTTTATAAGCACTGAAATGTTCGCGTTCAATTGTGCGGAAATTTCATTTAATTTTCCCCTGCGAGGCCACCTTTATTTAATTTATGTTTCAAGTTTATAGAGTTATTGTCAGGTTAAAAGGCCATTTGGATATCAAACATACTATGCTTATACCGATTCGCTGGTTCACAGTGCTCTGCTGTCTTCAGTGGAGTTAATTAAAAAACTTTTGCTTGATTCCTAATTTTAACTGACCAGCAACATCGTACATTGTCCCAGCTATCTTACATGTTAGGTGCACCAAGGAAATAGTTTTGTAGACGGAGATACGATGTATAAAGTACATTATTAATGTGTACGCAGGTATTTAAATTGCTAAAAAAAAAGATCCTTTGGAACAATAGAGACGCAGCAACGAAAAGAAATTAGCTGGACCCGTTATCAACTATTTGCATGAGTAATTAAATGGGCACATCTTCCATTTCCTCTAGCACCGGCTCAGAATACAACATTTTTAAATAAAAGCTGAATGATTCCAATGTCCCACAGGTCCTATTTGTACCTTTCAGATAAGGTTAAAACTCTGATTTCAAGGTTAAATGTCCAAGAAATTATTTGGCGGAACTGGCATTTTGTGAAGCGCGAACCGCTTCTAGAAGGATGCATCGACCATTATAGTCAGTACACGATGAACGTAGACAATTCTTTTTTTTTCATTCATTTTAAGTTTTATAGTTGTTCTCCGTTTGCAGTTCTGTTCTGTGCAATTAAGTGAGTATTAATAATTTTACCTCATACGCGTCGAAGAAACGTTTTTAATCAACGATTTCATCGTCAGGACGTGACGTCAAACCACCGCTGTGTCGAACAATTATTGAATTAATCTAGTTTTTTAATGAAATGATTTAATGTACCGTGGTAGCAAGTGTAAATGTTTGGGAAGCGTTTACACTAGCTGTGATAAAAATGAATGAACTCTGAAAGGATCGAGTTTCTGGAAGATATTTACTCACTAGAGCAAAATGAATTAGTTTTCACGAGATTTTCTATAAGCGTTCAGATCATATACAGTTATAGTTATGTGATACACAGTGTTACTTCCAATCAATAGATGTTTATTCGAACATTTTATTTATTTATTTATTTATATATTACGATTCTAACACAGATCGCTGTTGAGGATATCAAGATATGTTTGGGACTCATTTAAACATGAAATTTAATTTTATTATTCACTAGGTGCAGTAAAATACCATGGCTGTTTTGAAGACCCATCCAATGCTGATGTCCCTGGCATTAAAATCAGTGATAACTCACTGAAAAAATGTATACAATTTTGCATGTCAGAAGGTAGGTCTACTTTAATACATAATCCTTCGTAATACAATTTTCAATTTTTCCCGTAACTATCACAATGTGATGGAACTGATGAAAAGTGTTAGTTAAATTTGAGTAGGTAAGATACAGTTGCTGGAAAAAATAGGTGATAGAATCCCCAAACGGTTTAGCCTCATATACATGATGTGTACATCCTCTTAGAGAAAAATAACCTAACATTTATGCCTAACTGATAATCAAACCAGATGTTTTAGCCATCGCCTAATTATCTGGACACTGCAGGTATCAGCTAAACATGCTCTTTGAACTACTTTTGCCATTATCTCTGGTTAATAATACAGGTAATTCAAGCATATAGTATTTTTATCAGCGGTGCTACTGAGACCAGATTCACGGTATTAGTGCGCCGCTTAAAGAATGCTTTCATTAAATACTCTAGAAAATCGCATATCCAATGATAAGGTTTTGTCTTCTTTTATTCTAAATACAGTCAGTGTGTTTGAAGACATATTTTTGAAGTATCACATGAAAATAAGTTTGCAATACAACTGGAACTATTTTTTATAAAGGCTGTAACACAGGGAATACTGTTTCGCTGGTTCCCGTGCCATTACAAAATTGTTATATTACAAAACGCTTCAATTTTAACGTAGAAATCCATTCAAAACGCCTAAACAACACAACTTTTAACGAGGATTTCGATTTTCTAGATTATATCAAGACTAGGATGCGGGATATTTATGTTTTACTTTTAACTAGAGAAAATCGGTTAACAGCGTTATCTTTACCACCTGGGGCACTGCTGCGAAATTGCATAATTCTGTATCATTTATTGGTATACCGGAGGATTATACGACCAGTTTCATTAGAAACACATGTGAAATCGATACCCCGAGTAACCCGAGTTTATATAGCAGTAAGTCGGGTCTGTCGGGGTCAATTTATTTTCTAAGAGCATGTACACAGCATGAGAAATAGCTCAGTGTCTGTAGATACTGCCTTATCAGCCGCGATGGCTTTTAATTAAGGATCATTGCAACCATTTGTCCCTCAAGTTTTCCGTAACTGTCAGGATACGCCAAACAACCTTCTTACGATAGTTTGGTGACCTTGGCTTCATCAAATATCCTAGAAAGCACGATTTTTAGCCAACACAAGTTCTTGTACTTCTGCTGATCTTTCTAAATTATATACCTCTTGCCTCACTGCTGTCGAAAATCAAATCATAATATACTTTGAGAAAGTTTATGAAAGGTCAAATAAAAATTCTTTTGGTTTCATAATATTCTGGTGAGGTAATTAATCAAGTAAAGCAAAAAGGATTCCGTGCGATTCACACGTCAACTTATGATGTTTCTACACCCTATTCCACTTTTCCAGACAATTTAATCAGAGAAAAACTTATTGATGAAACTGAGTACACCTTCCAAGGGAAGGTTTGCCTTTTCTTTCTTTATTATTACGAAACCAAGCTGTTCGACATAGAAAAAGCAATAAACTATTGTTTGTTACCATTATTGCATTGTGTATAGGGCAACAATCTCCCCGTACATCATCCATAGTGCAGATTATATTTTATTTACATCCTTTGAGATCAGAGGATAGATTCTTAGAAATCTAAAATTTGAGATCAATTTAGACTATTATTCTAGATCATCGTCTCTTATATTATTTGGATCCTTTTGAAACTAATCAGTCTTTGAATCGACTGTCCAATTAAAATTAAGAAATTACAGTATGCTTTTTTCTGGTTTCGTCACCAGATATTGTCAGGGTCACTGACGAGGCTTTATTAGCCGAAACTACGTAGTCTGGCCCATGTTCCTACTTCTGTTTGTATTCTCTGCTCTTGAAGGAACTTTTTAAGATTTTAATTTTACCTCACTGCAGCTGGTGTTGTGCCGTGTGGCGGCCGTAAAACGTCTCCCCGTACATCATCCATAGTGCAGATTATATTTTATTTACATCCTTTGAGATCAGAGGATAGATTCTTAGAAATCTAAAATTTGAGATCAATTTAGACTATTATTCTAGATCATCGTCTCTTATATTATTTGGATCCTTTTGAAACTAATCAGTCTTTGAATCGACTGTCCAATTAAAATTAAGAAATTACAGTATGCTTTTTTCTGGTTTCGTCACCAGATACTGTCGGGGTCACTGACGAGGCTTTATTAGCCGAAACTACGTAGTCTGGCCCATGTTCCTACTTCTGTTTGTATTCTCTGCTCTTGAAGGAACTTTTTAAGATTTTAATCTAAAAAGCCAATCTGACACGGAGATACTTCTTTGGTCAGAAATGAATAACTTTCTCAGTTTAAAGAGAGTATTTACACGTTTATGACTGCAGCCATTTTACTGTCGTCAAATACGTTATAAAACAGACTCAAAATTGTGTTTGTGAGAAACTATGCCCCCATCTAAAGATGTAAAGCTTCAGAATGTCTAAGTCAGTAAAGGCATTATCTAACCTTTACTAAAATATTTAAGTCATCAAGGACTACTAATATAGTAAAATCAGCTCCCTTGGTCAAGCGGTTCAGAATTTACTAAAATGCCAAATTCAAATAAGGGTCATAGCTCAATTCAAGATTTTACAGAATTCTCCCAACAGTTTATCTGTTTATCTACTCGTCATATCCAACCAGTGTACCAAATATTAAAATCATAGCTCAAATACTTTTTGAGATACGTTGCTAACAAGATATTCATTTCATTTTCTTAGAAAGGGCATAACTCCAAAATGCGACATAAATCGGAAAACAAATATGTATTAGCTGTTTTTCCATGACGAATCCGTTTATCGAATCGCAATACCCTATCCCCAGTGGTACTTGAGCCCTGAAGCTGCATAAGTATAGAACTTTAGGGGAAATAATTCCGCATTTAATGAGTACAGAGTCATAAAATCTTGACTAAAATATTTAACTCACCAAGAACTACTACTATAGTAAAAATCAGCTTTCTAGGGGAGGCGGTTCTTGAATGCCTTATTCATACAAAGGCCATTATTCTATCAAAATTTTATGGATTCTCCCAAACACTAATCGGGTATTCTACTCTTAATACCCGAACTGTATACATAATATCAAGGCTATAGCTTAAATACGTTTTGCGATATATTGCTAACAAGATTTGCATCGCACGTTTTTATGGGGCATAACTCCAAAAAGAGAGATGATTCGAAAACGAAAAAAAAAAAAAAAAAAATACGGGTGAGCTATTTTCCACGAGTAACCCAAATATGAAATTTCAAAACCCCTACGCCAAGATATTCTTGAGTCCAGCAGTTGTAAAAGTGTTAATCATCATAGAGAATAACTCCATAATTAATGAATGCAGAGTAACCAAACCTTTCCTAATTTGCTTACCTCATCAAGGATTACTACTTTACCAAAACTTAGCTTGCTCGGTCAAGCGGTTGAAAAGTTGGAAAAATGCCAAATCCAATCAAGGGCCATATCTCCATCAAAGTTTTACGAAATGCTCCCAAAGCTAATCAGATAATCTACCCCTCATACCCGATCTGTATACCCAATATCAAGGCCATAGCTTAAATACTTTTTTGAGATATCTTGCTTACAAGATATTCATTTCATTTTTTAAAAAGGGGCATAACTCAAAAAGGACTCTGACTCAGAAAAGAAAAAATGCGGGTCAGTTATTTGTTATGAGAGACCCACATACAAAATTTCAAGACCCTAGCATGCACGGTTGTTAAGTGATTGGAGACGTAAAAAGCCTGACGGAAAAATGGACGAACGGACGGACAAGCCGAAAGCAATATGCCCCAGCAACCGTTTTCAAAGTTGGTGGCATAAAAATGCAAAGATAATAATTTGTTCGCTGAAAGTAACGATTTAGTGTGCTTAAATGTAAAACATAGTTTTAATACGTGTGACATTTAACAATGCGTTGCTCTTTCAGACCTTTTTAATGCCTTTACAGCTTTTAGTGACTTTTTAAAGAGCATACCTTTCTCTTTATTTATCTTTGGTATCTATTCTCGTTGGACTGTAGAATTAATATGCAGTGTTGCATCTGCATTGATTCTTTCTTTGTGGATTCTTCAAACTGGTAAAAAATGGTAATAAATAATAAACCTATAATATAAACAAAGCAGTTTCTTATTGAGCTCCAGTGACTGCTTCGGTGACAGGGTATTGCATTTTATCGCAAAAAGATTGGTAAAACATCGAAATAACGAGTCAGGACAAGGATGCAGAGTTTAGAAATATCTTACAAAGACTAAACCAATATTAAAACGCAACAGTCTGGCTACTCGGGAAGCTACTTGCTCATAATCATATGTTTGGATTACACTGATATTCTGTTGACACACAATATAAATAAGAATTATATCATATGCTTTGAGCTGATAACTGGATATCTGATAGCTTTACAGATCCTTAGTAACGGATACATTGTTCAGCTTTTTACGATATTGTAAAACTAAGCAAATAGAATAATTTATGCTTTGTAAAAGAAACATGCGGGCCAAGAGGACATGAATCGTTCACCTGAGCAAAAAGTCAAACTAGGGTCATCATTTGAACAAATCGAATAGTTTGCAACCATTTCCAAATGGTTCTGAAGAAGAAGATTATTTTTCTACGTTTTGCTATGGTTCAAACCCAGAACCCCCTAGGGGGGGTAATTTTGGATCCTGGGGCCATCATTTCAAATGAAATTTCAAGCATCTGAGCCAAGCGGTTCTGAAAAAAAAAATATTTTGCTATGTATTTCTATGGCTCGAACACAAGCCAATATTGACCCTGGGGCCATACTTTGAAAAAACTTGGTAAAGAACCACTAGTCAATGCATCATACCAAATTTCAAGCATCTGAACTTATGGTTCTGGAGGAAAAGAGTTTTAAGTACATTCAAATTTCAAACCCGAGGCCTCCGCCGCGGAGCATTTTGGACCCTGGGGCCACCATTTGCACAAAATTGGTAAAGGACTACTAAGCAATGCTACATGCCAAATTTCAAGCATCTGAGCCTAGAGGTTCTGAAGAAGAAGATTTTAAAATATTTTTCTACGCATTTCTATTGCTCAAACCCAGGACACCCTCGGGCGGGGATCATTTGAACAAACTTGGTAAAGGACCAGTAGGCAATGCTACATGCTAAATTATAAGGATCTGTGTCACGTGGTTCTAAAGAAAAAGATTTTTAAATATTTTTCTATGTATTTCTGTGGTTATACACAAGACCCTGGAGCGAAGCCATTATGTACCCACAGGCTATCATTTGAACAAACTTGGTAAAGGACCACTAGGCATTGCAACGTACAAAATTTCAAGCATCTGAGCCAAGTGGTTCTGAAGAAGAATATCTTTGAATATATTTCTATGCATTTCTATGGTTTAAGCCAAAGAACACTGGGGCGGGGCAATTTTGGACCCTTGGGCCATCATTTGAACAAACTTGGTGAAGGACCAATATGCAATGCAACATACTATATTTCAAGCATATGCACCAAGTGGTTTTGGATAAGAAGATTTTTAAGTATATTTGAATTTGACCACAAGACCCACACCGCAAGCCATTTTGGACCCTAGGACCACTCTTGGAAAAAACTTGGTAGATGTCCACTAGACATTGCTTCATTACAAATATCAAAGCCCTAGGGCTAGTGGTTCCAGAGCAGATGCCATTTAATACAAATTGTTGACGACGGACGACGGACGACGGAGGACGGACACTGACTGATCACAATAGCTCACCCTGAGCTTAGGCTCAGGTGAGCTAAAAGAATTCAAATACTCATTTATTAGTTTGTATATATCAACTTCTGTACCAAAATATTTCACAAGTTCCATAAACTCTTATATTTACCATTTTCCCCATAAAAAGCAACAAAACGCAAATATGACCTTGCCAAAAATTGTCAAAGTCAACCCAAGGTCACCATTTGAACTATCTTGGGCAAATATTCTAATATTTTTCATGAAATCTTGTGTTCTAGCATTTTCTCATATTTGACCGTGCCGTAAAAAGGTCAAGGTCAACCCAAGGTCATTCATTTGAATTACAAAGGTATTACTGGGGTACCCAACGTTACATACCATGTTTCAAGGCCATCGGTCAATTGGTTCTAGAGAAGAAGATTTTAAAGGTTTTTACCATAATTGAGTATTACGGCCACGTCGGTCATGTGGCCTGAACCGTCTAGAAAAAAAACACATTCGTTCCCTCAGCCCCTGGAGACTCTATATGAAAACTGGTTACAATAGGCTTATAGGCTTTTGAAAAGAAATTTCAAATTGTCAAAATGTGAGAGTTCTGAGTCAAAGGTCAAAAATGCCCATGACCTCTTGTACTTATAACTTTTCATGTACTCATTAAGATGAATAAATTTACCAACTTTTAGGCCTTAATCTTCAAAACTTTCCATGAAATCTTATGTTCTGGCACTTTTCCATATTTGAACTTGTCGTAAAATGGTCAGGATCAACCCAAGGTTATAATTTGAACAATCTTGATAGTAGTTGAGTACCAGATGCTACATACA
Source organism: Ctena decussata (assembly GCA_963989385.1). Taxonomy (NCBI): domain Eukaryota; kingdom Metazoa; phylum Mollusca; class Bivalvia; order Lucinida; family Lucinidae; genus Ctena; species Ctena decussata. Next base: position 28,226,901 of record OZ022504.1, on the reverse strand, counting down.
ATACCAAGTTTCAAGGCCATCGTTCGATCGGTTCTGAAGAAGAAGATTTTTAAAGCTGTTTACCATATATGGGCGCGGGGCCCTTTTGTTCATGTGACCTGAATCGTTTGACAAATTTTCATTTTCTCAACCCCTGGAGGCTCTGTATGAAATTTGGTTTCCACTGGCCTAGTAGCTTTTGAGGTGATTGTTTAAAATTGTCAAAATATGAGAGTTCTTGGGCAAAGTACAAAACATGACCTTGATTTCTAGTACTCATAAATCTTCATATACTCATTAAGATGAATTAATATACCAATTTTTATGCCTTAATCTTCAAAACTTTCCATGAAATCTTATGTTCTAGCGTTTTCACATATTTGACCTTGCCGTAAAATGGTCAAGGTCAACCCAGGTCATCACTTTGAACAGTCTTGATAGTACTCGAGAACCCTATGCCACATACCAAGTTTCAAGGCCATCGTTTAGTTGGTTCTGGAGAAGAAGATTTTAAAGCTTTTTACCATATATGGGCGTGGTGGCCCAATTGGTCATGTGACCTTAACGGTTTGAAAATATTTTCATTCCCTCAAGCCATGGAGACTCTATATTAAATTCGGTTACAATTGGCCCAGTCGTTTTGGAGGAGATTGTTTGAAATTGTTAAAGTTTGAGAATTTTGGGTCAAAGGTCAATTGATGACCTTGACCTTTTGCACTCACAAACCTTCATGTACTCATTAAGATGACTGTATATACCAATTTGTAGGTCTTAATCTTCAAATATTTCCATGAAATCTCTTACGTTCCAGATTTTTCCAATATTTTACCTTGCCGTAAAAAAGGTCAAGGTCAACCCAAGGTCATAATTTGAACAATCTTAATAGTAGTCGAGTACTCAACGCTACATACCTAGTTTCAAGACTATCGGTCAATTGGTTCTGGAGAAGAAGATTTTTGAAGCTTTTTACTATACCGTACATGCGGTAATTTACGCAGGTTCAATTTTTCGCGATTTAGGGGCAAGAACATAAACATTAGTTTTCGCGTTTTGAAATTTTGGTGGGTAAGCAACATGCGCAAAAAAGCAAAATTGCTTCATTTTCATTTGAGCTAGTTCTTTCATTAACCTGCGCATTTCATTAACTGGCTCAAATGAAAAGTACCTGACTTTACCGAAGCAAACACGCTGTGTCTACTGACGATACATTGTAAGAAACAGGAAAAACAATCGCGAAACTTATCGCGTATACGGTATATGGGCGTGGCGGCCATGTTGGTCATGTGACATGAAACGCTTGAATAAATTTTCGTCCTCTCAACCCCTGAAGGTTCTATATGAAATTTGGTTTCAACTGGTCTAGTGGCTTTTGGTGAGATTGTTTGAAATCTGTCAATGATCAAACAATGACCTTGACCCCTAGTACTCATACATCTTCATGTACTCATTAAGCTGAATGTAAATACTAATTTTTAGGCCTTAATCTTTAAAATTGTCCATGTACTCACATGTTCTAATATTTTCCCATTTATAAGCAACAGGATAAGCAAATTTGACCTTGCCGTAAAAAAATCAAGGTCAACACAAGGTCATAATTTGAACAATCTTGGTAGTATACGCGTACCCGATGCTACACCAAGTTTCAAGGCTTTCGGCCTATTGGTATTGGAGAAGAAGATTTTTTTAAGTTTTTTTACCATATATGGGAAAGGCGACCATATTGGTGTGGTGGCCAGGACCGTATGAACAAATTTTCGTTCCTTAGACCCCAAGAGGCTATATATGAAATTTAATTACAATCGGCCTAGTGGTTTCAGAGGAGATGTCATTAGAAATTGCTGACGGACGGACGGACGACGACAGACGACGGAGCCTGCATATCCTATAAGCTCCCCGGAGCCTCTGGCTCAGATGAGCTAAAAGTCAAGCAGAACCAACTGAGACGTAAGACAGAAAGAGAGAGAGAAAGAGAGACAGAGTATAAGCATTTGGAATTTATAGGATAGGCGAAAATTCTAAACCAACCGTTTCACTCAAGAACAGATTACATAAAAGAGTCACAATTACTACATTAATGAAAAAAAATAAAAATCATTAAAACTGAAGAAATAAATATGCCACGTCGCAAGAAAACGTCCCTTTGTTTACAAGCGAGCAGCAATAATTCTGATCAACATTCACATCAGCGCAGTCTAATCAGAGCCTATGTAGATCGCTTATAGTACTTTTTAGGAATCGGCCTTACATAAAGCCTTCAGCTTAGACTCCAGACATACCTGGGTCTGCTGTTATCGCAAACGTCTGAAAGGAGGTTTCTTGCGATGCGGTCAGATTGTCTATTCTCAGGCATTTCTTTGTTCTAAAACTCCGGTATCAGCCCTTATCCCCCCCCCCCACACACACACGCACATCACTCTCTATGGTCTAGAGGGTACATTTTATCTATCTGTTCCCACGTTCTTTATTTGATATCTACAAGAGCATGCTCAGCAAATCTGTGACGTCTAGAACATGACTTTTCCTTACGCATTTATATAACGTTTTAATGTTTTTTTTTAATGTTTGTGTGTAAAGAGTTTCTCTCCCGTTTGAGCGCACACGCCTCACTTTATCTGTCTTGTCATATGAGATGCCATTCAAATTAGCCTTCAGATTGACTGTTGAAGAGCTATAAAGTTAAAAACAACAAACGTCATAAAAAGGGAAAATGCAAACTTATCATCCTATGCCATTTTATGGCCATCGGGCGAGGTTTGGAAAGGACAAACGTTAAAATTCATATTTTAAAACTTCAATGTTTGACCATATCAACAATAGTAATACTAATTCATTGTTTTCCAATGATCAGGTCTACGATTTTACTAGGCTGTTTTTCATCCTTCCTGAACCTATTTCTTTGGAATGCAAACTCAAATAGAAGTAGATGAGACGGCAGTGATTTGGAACCAACACAATCAACTTCCAGTCTTCCACATTCTGCTATATACACCATTTTGGAAAAAGAAAAGTCAGCACATAAAGCAAAACAAAACAACTGGTATAGGCCGTTTGCTGTCTATAAAACAGGTCATTTTGCTAAATATCTTTAAAACGACCACAGCTATCACTGTGAAGTAAAGCGCATCTTTTATGTCCATCTTATACATAACTAATCTATAATTTTCCTATCATATTAACATAAATGCTTCTTGTATGTTGCAGACTACATGTTTACTTGTCAGCTGCGTAACCCAGACGACTGCTACTGTGGCAAAAGTTTTGGGGTAGGAGAGGGATTACTTTCGAGTGGCAGATGTTATGCCTTCTGTCCTGGGAAAACAGCTGAGGAGTGTGTAGGGAGATATACAAACTCTGTATGGTACACAAGCCAACAAAGGGAAGGTATGTCGTCCGTTAAACGGTGCATAATCTATCTCATACTCGTTTTTTCTCTAATTCTCTATTTCTGTCTCTATGTCTCTCACACTCTCTCTCTCTCTTTCTCTCTCTTTTTGACAATCTAGACAGGCGTCATTTAGGCACACAGTGTGCATGTCTGTTCATGCATGTCGTAAAGAAGTCTTCCCTGACTACCATTGGAAGGGGATACACAAACTATCAAAAGTGCATGTCTGTTTAACTGTCAGCATTCATATGCCCTACACAAACTTTTGTTCACTTCATAAATGTTGAATTTAATTCTCGAAATTTAAGTAAGTATTGGGAATTATTATGAAGTATGATTTCGCTTCTAAGCAGTAAAAGATATATTTACTTTGATATATGACAAAAATAAGATTCAAAACGTTCAAAGTATTTCAAAGTAAAGAGCACTGCCAGATCACGAGAACGGTAATACCGAATTCAGCCCTTACGAAATTATATTGAATTTCTTTCATTTCCTTCTTTATCTTTTATATATGTGGTAGAAACTGTCGCCCTTTTCTTTCGAAGAGATAATTACGAATAATTAGCAGTGCATAGTTACTATTTACTAAAGCGCGTTCATATTTAGGCTTTTCCATAGGTAATAATCGTCCTTAAAATAGAAACAGAAACTATAAACAATAAACAAACAAATTTACATGTAGAAAAGAAATTTGACCAGAGCAAAGCGAAACCAAAGTATGAACAGAGAATCATAACGTCAAATAATACGTTCCCTAAATGACTTAAAATTCCACAATGTAATTTAAAAGTACATGTTGCAATCTTTTCCGTTTAAAGAAAAGCCAAAACGTAAATGAAATCTGTTCTATCAAACGAACATACACAACGCCACAAGAATCTTTGAAAACTTTGAAAGATAGTCTGGTCCGATCTACAAGATAACATTCGAACCGCGACATGCAAATAAGTAAACAGGAAATTATTGATGAATAGCTTAATTATTAATTCTTTAACGGTACCACCAGATCATACTTCACTTAAGGATTTGTCGAAGGATTTAAAGGAAAATGGTAGACACTCTGTGCTGTCGTTTTTTCGCTTCCTACCAATTTCTGTATAAAGTGTTCTAGATACTAAGGCGAATAAATTCTACGATAGAAATCATCCATTGTATGATGCAAAGCTCTTGACTAGATGTTACACACAACCTGCTCTTCGTCCATCAATCGATTCTGAAATAAATCACAAAAGGTATTTCATAAAAATTCCTTTTATAAATAAAGGAATTGAATTTATTGACTTACATAGTATATTTAAGGATAGATTAGTCACTTCATCTATACAATGTACCTACATATTTCCGAAATTCTTAACCACCAATAATTCGTTATAGATATAATAAACCCATTCTAAACACTATATTTAATTTCAATCATCTTGGTTCAGATCTTGACATTCATGCCAACACCCTGAGTCATGAGACTGTAAGGATTCTAAATTTATTTATCCGGCAGCTGGTCATTTTATAACTGGAAATTTAAAATTTATGGCAGATTCAAGAATTTGTTACATAGTTTTTAAGGGTCCTAAATACAGATTTCTTTCCCGCATTGATTTCAAGAAATGTAGAAAAGAAATAGCATCTGCATTAAATGAGTTTGGTGATCGATGGTATTAACGAGAGTATGTTGAGCCTCATGCCTTAAAGGCATGGAAAGTAAACATCTTAAATATAGTAGATAAACGTATAAAAGTTTATTCCCAAAACATTCACCTTTTACCCCCTTAACCTAAATCTATTTGTCGACAGCGAGATATCCAAGAATTTCATAGAAAGTATGTGTTGGTTCAGCAGACAAGGTGCAAACAACGTTGTTGTTGTTTGACGGGTACGTTACATTAACACTTTAAACCAGGAACTTGCCGGTACAAGAGCCTACAAAGAGACATCCACAGAAGAGAGTTCTGTAGTTAAAGGACAGTGTAGCCATTTACCCCTTAAGTTTTCTGTTAGTGTTAAGGAACACCAAGATAGGCTTCCTACGATGTATTGGTTACCAAAGCTTCATAAAATGGTCAGGAGATGATTTAAATAAGCTTCAGCTTTCTATCAGATCCTGTACCATATAATATTATGTACAATTGTATAGCAACTTATTTTGAATAAAATATTGTTTAAACCAAATGGTCAGGTAGAAATGTCTTTTGGTCTATTAAAAATCTGGTGAGGTGATTAATAAACTGAAGTTGAGAGGGTTCCGTGCGACCAGTTTGTCTACTTTTGTTTATTTTTACACTCTTTACTATTTTGCCACATAATTTGATCGAGTAAAACTTATAGAATTAATTGAGTAGACCTTCCAAAGGGAAGGTTTACCTTTTCTTGCCTGTAACGAAAGAAACGCTTTCTTTACTTCTGAGCACCAAAACCGATATACGAGGGGCGTTCGAAAAGTAATGCAAATGACGTAATTTCTCGGTAACCAATATAAAAACAGAACTTGTGATTGCAAAAACACATAAAGCTATGGTATGCGTAGGAAAGTCTGCAAACACGGTGTATGTTTTAAAAAAGGGCGCATTTTTATCTTCTTTGAAAGAGGTATACCCTAAAGACACTGCAGAATTTTAGTTTAGTATGCCGTAATTTATATATCGTCAGTCTTTGATTTGTTTTTATTTTCGCTACTTAAAGACAATGCCCAGGCAATGTTGTCCTGTAAATATCGCGGAAATTATTTTTAATCTGGGTTCCACACTGGCCCGGGAACATGGATTTTGTAGTAGCAAATTCCCCATATGGGCAAGCAACTGACAAAGATTAATTTTGTATTTGCAACGATATTTGACTTGAATGCCCAACACTGAAAAGATTTTACATATGAAATTAGCCCAGTGGTATGACTCGGGCCTAATAAAATGCGTTGTAAGTCAATATGGAAAGGTGTCTTTGTACAGCGTTTGGTATCATTGTAAAGACAAAATGTAGTGTTTTCAGCGTATGCATAGCATTTGTAACCTATATTCCCCTAAACAAAGTTAGGAGGCCCTTTGCATTACTTTTCGAACGCCGATCGTAATTTTGGTCTTGTCAAAATATGTGTGAAGCATTAACATACCGTTTAGTTAATATATGAGCCGCGACGCGACAAAACCAACAATGTGGTTGTGCGCCCAGCGCAGACTCAGATCAGCCTGGGCATCCGCCCAGTCTGATCAGAGTCTTCGCTGTCCGAATGGATGTAGTTTAGGCCCTAAGCTACCCTTTGAGCACTTAACGAAGAGTCTGATCAAATTTGGCGGATGCCCAGGTTGATCTGAGTCTGCGCTGGGCGCACGACCACATTGTTGTATTCTCGTGTCGCGGCTCATATTTACATTAGATTTGGTACTAAGTTGTACAGAAAAATCGTTGTAATTGTGCTCCTCTTGTAGCAAATTTGTTTTTATTTTGCTATGAAAAAAATTTCATGGCTTCTGTTTCTAATGTAAACAATCTGAAATTATTGAAGCTTTTAACTCTACATCTAGATATCTAGATGGTATTTTAAATATTGACAATCCTTACTTTGAATGCATGGTAAATCAAATTTATCCACCTGAGCTGCAGTTAAACAAAACTAATGCAGCCGATACTGAAGCTCCATTTTTGGATTTATCTGTCTCAAATGAATTTGTGTCACCCAAAATATATGATAAACGCGATGACTTTGATTTTGACATAGTACATTTTTCAGTTTTGGATGTTGATGTTCCCCGTTCTACCTCTTACGGGTTTACATTTCTCAACTTATTCGGTTTGCTAGAGTGTCTAGTCATGCGACTGACTTCAATGCCCGTAATAAAATTTTAACTGCTAAGGTTCTGCAACAGGGCTATAATACACAAATTTCGAAAAGCATTTTCAGAATTCTTTCGCCGACAATATGAATTGGTTTCTAAATTCAATGTCGGATTAAGAAGTCTTTTGCAACAGGGCTTATCAGAACCAGAATTTATGGTGAATTAGTCTATAAATTCAAAAAAAAATGTAGGTAAGTCTGATTTTTCTGATCAATTCAAGAAAATTATCGTTCGTTACAAACGTATTGGATATAATGTAAATGTAATGCTACAGTCTGCATGTTTAGTGGTTAACCCAATCATGGTTAAAAACTTTGCATCCCTCTTTAATTGCACGCCGGTTGGTCAGGCATCAGACTCAATGATGGGTCCGACATAAAGCTACTTAATATAGTTGGTTGGGGCCGGAGTTTGCCTTGTCTGTTGCTTGGTTATGCGGAGTTCAAGTGATAGTTTTCATTGGCTCCGGTATTTCAGTGGCGTTGTCTGACTTATCAGGGGTCTCCTGGAGTCGCAATACGTTCTTTCCGTTGAGTCTACATTTCTAAGTCATTATAGGCCTTATCCGTGATTTGTTTGTTTCCGATGATGATTCATTGATGAGTTAGGAAACCTTCATGCGGACCAAACAGCTAACTTAATGTTTCAAACCACTGCAGAAGCAGAGGGCGACGTTTGGGCCCACAAAATATGTTTAAGCCCCTCATCCCCCCAGCAATCTTTTGCTGACCGTTCCAAGGCGGTACTTCTCAAATAAATATGTTTAAACCAAGGCGGTACTTTTGTTGCGGTTCGTTGATGTTATATTGTGCTGTGTCTGCTTGTTTATGGTCTCTGGCGGTTTGACCGCCTGTATTCCTGCCCAATCTGCCTTCTGTTTTGTTTTGTAATTGAATAAAAAAAAAACCAAGTAAAAATAGATGTTGATGCTGTTATTTTGGTAGCTGAATTACCATCTGTTTGGGAAAGAGCTGCTCATTCGGTTTGCTGTAAATTTGTGTCAATTTCTATGTGTTTGTGCTTCTCTACCTATTGTTTTTGAGACCTGAATGTGGGATTTGATTGTATTAAGTCCTGATCATTGCCTATCTTTTTACTTCGATTTACACACATGCTAGTTCTTGTTCAATATTTTTCAGAATGCAAACTGTGGTCCTAGGTCTGCATATCTGATCAAATTTATTAGAATACATGATAAACATCCATAAAACATTTGAGCCGCGACACGAAAAAAAATGGCATGTGCGCCAAGCAAAGACTCAGTTCAGTCATTTCTCTGTACGCTTAATAAGCTAAGAGTCTAAACTAGCGCCATTCAGACAGTGATGACTCTGATCCGACTGGACGGATGCCCAGACTTACCTGAGACTTCGCTGGGCGTACATGCCAATTTGTTGGTTATTGTCGTGTCGTGGCTCGTTTCAAATCTGAATAAGATTTTTTTTTCTGGTACTCCGCGTGGTAAAATATATATGGAGTATTTTGGTATGTATTTTTTGCAACAAAATATGGCTTTCAAGCGGTGTTTCGTTTTTTTATGTGTGTGTGTGTTTTTTGTTTGTTTGTATTTTTGGCAATCCCGTATAAGAAATTATCGGGCGATAACGGAAATGATAAGTAATGGAGCCAGAAGCAGTGATGAGCAACCGGGTTTTCTTCGAGGTGACATCGTCAGTGCCTTAAATCTTAAGTTTTATCCACATGATTATACTTGTTATACTTGTTTAAGTAGGAAATTACCAAATAATCTTGTTGCATGAAGATATTCTAATAATGTGGTATCTCCATTGATAAGAATTGCATGTCAAAGAGATGTTGACGTCAAATAAGACTGTGACCTATGTCAATTCTAGAGTATTGGTGGGCTCAATCTATAGGCAGAAAAATATGCGACTTTTCTTTTTACTTAAGAATTGAAATTTGATTTTCCAGCGTTCATCGTGTGATGAAGCCAGTGGGCGGAGCTCAAATTCTATGAAGCGCGAAGCGCTTCTTGTGGAATTTTAGCGATGACCACTGGCTTCTTCACACGATGAACGCTGAAAAATCAAATTTCTATTCTTATATTTTACACTTTAATTTTAGACCCTTCCGGTGCTGTTTCCGCGGTAATTCAATGTAGAATATGCAAAATATGCGTTAAAGAAAAGACAGAAACGACGTACTCGGTCATTACGTTAAACAGCCGTCGCCATAACGTGGCGTCAATCGAACGTTACGTGGACCAAAGAAGACCTTAGACGTCGCTTGACGACAACGTCACATGATCGACTGTCGTTCATCGGTGTATGAAGCCAGTTGCTCTTTACGGTTTACCTATGGGAAGTCAGTGGCAAGTGTAAATATTAAAGAATGTCTACTTCAGTGGCCTTATAACCATGGCGTTGAGAATGACACCGCCTTCAAAAGTCAATTACAAAAACACATGACGAGGGAGACGTATTCCTTAAGAGTTCTAATACCATTGAACTGGCTGAAAAATAAAACGAAACGCATACAAGTTCAAGCAAATACCATCTTATGTTGCCAAGCAAAAATTCAAATGAAAAAACCCGGAGGAAAAGTGGTCCTTTAGCTCACCTGAGTCCATTCATCCTCAGCAATCGAGGAAAAGTGACTCTATAGCAATTTGTACGATGTAGCCGAATTAAGAATTCTTCCTAGATTGTATGATTGTCCTACTTAGCAGCGAGTTTGATAAACTTCGATAAAAAATAATGCCCGGAGCAATATCAAATATTGGCTATTTAAAGTGAGTGTTTACATCTTTTTTTAAACCTTTATAACATAGGTTAAAAATATGATGAGAATCATACCTCTAAAATTTTTGTGAAAATCATTTCAATTAGTGTGTAATTTGATGATTATCACTTGCCCTAGGATTCTGCAATTTATAAGTTGAATGACCTCAAATATTTTCTGTTGGAATCACTTAGCAGCTGCAGCAAGGTAAAATGAGGTACAGAGCAGCTGGAGATAGTAGCCTAGAGTAGTGCTCCAACGCAAAGCCAGATCAGTCTGTTCATTGAAACGCACGCTATTAAACGTTGACAAGGAACAAGTGTCTTTGCAACACCTGATCCAAAACAATATAGACAATGATCAGACTGTTTCTTTAAGAGCAGTTTGATCTGAGACAGCACTGTTCTGTCTCAATACTTAGAATTTTATGGTAGTTCTGGCAATAAAATCTAGCATTTCTACACATTAAAATAGTATTAGTACTTAATATAAATGATAATAATGAATACATTAAATAATGCATGAAAATGAGAATTTAGGTTATACAAACTTTGGAGGAAAAGAAACTTAGGAGCTTGTATAATAAAAATGTGACATAAGATATGTGTAGAACAGATTGGTCTAAATACAACAAATCAAAGTCTTTATGTCATGTTATGGGTGATGCAGTGTATAATAGATAAACCCCAACATAATGCTCTGATTCTGAGCAGGGCATGCTTTTTGAGGTCTGTGCACAGGCCTACAAAAGGCTGCACTTGCACCATAGAAAACTGACACTTCAAGTATGCCCAGCTATCATCTGCATTTGAAACTCTGTCTTTCAAGTCATCTTCTGTATGTTGAGGCTCCCAGTGGTGCCCTTTTAATATTTTCCTCCTCACACATCCAAAGCCATTATAAGCTCAAAAATAGTTACAATCTTTCCATATGGAATCACAGTCATCTCCTCTAAAAGTGGTTCCGCTGCATAAAAGTTTGGGTACACAAACGCTTGCTATCCAGCTGTTTCAAGCTGTTAGACTAATGTGATGGAAAACATGTCTGCTGTCTGATGTTAAAGATAAGAGCAGGAAGAAGAACTCTATAAGCACTCAGCTTTCGTTCTAATCCCAAGATTGTATTGCATAATATATATATGTATGTATGTTACAATTAAAAAAAACGAATAAAATATGTTTAAACCAAGAGCAATAAACATGATTTTAATTACCTTAGCAGATGAAGAAATGAGCTGTAGAAATTAAATTAGGACATACGGTTATATTCATATTTGATATAAAGAATCAGTAAAGAGCTCTAAACAATCACTTTAAGTACTCAAGGGCCCAAGGCGAAATGTACAAAATAGCAAAATTTCGAACTCGTCGAAGAGTTTATGCCTGTCCTAGGTTTTACAACGTTTGATCAAGGTCAAGATGCCCGGGACATTATTTCCCCGTTGCAAGTCTATGCAAATGCTTTTTCATTTTTTAAGGGCAAGTAACTCCGAAAAGAATATTCCGATCTGGCCCAATTTCAAACTCGTCCGAGATTGGGTGCCTATCTTGGTTATCTGCAAGTCTAATAAAGTTGCAATTTAAAACAACAGACTTTCGGTTGACATGGCAATCAGTCAAAATCAACGATTTTGCAAATTTCATATGGCTGGAACAGAACTTCTCAGGAGGGTTTCTGTAAAACTTTTTTTCAAAACATGTACAGTAACACACATATAAATGCCAATTCACACCTATCCCAGTTTAAGTCTAATGAATTTTTAGTTGCCATAGCAAAGAAACCACATTGGCAGCGATAAAATAATCATAACAAATCTAGAAGCTAATGACATGAACATGTATGCAAAGCGACAGCTTCAGTCTCCTTATGGCGTCTGAGGAAAGGATGTTTAAATATTTTAAACCAACATACTCTTTATTATGCCATGGAAAACAATGAAACTGCTGACTAGATTGCTATGAAACAAAAAGAATTTCGATAGAGGCTAGTACTGAAGTCCTTCCTATATAATTAGAGTTTATTGGCCACATAGGTTTTGAGTATGTGATTTTGGATACTTTTTTTCTATTCTAAACCCTTCGGTTGCCATCACAACCATCCAGGGATGGAGGGAAATTCAATTTGTTCAAACGGTCTAGGTCACCTGATTAACATCGCCGCCATGCCCATATATGGTAAACCTATAAAAACGTCTTCTCCAGCACTAATTAACCGATGGCCTTGAAGCTTGGCATGTAGCAAGTAGTTAATTTTCCATTTTTGAGCAGTAATATCCCTTCGGCACCTTAGGCACTCGAGTACTACTAAGATTGTTCAAATGATGACCTCGGGTTGACCTTACATTTTCGACGGCAAAGGCGAATTTGCTTAAACGAGCTTTATATGGAAAAATGCTACAACATACGATTTTTATCAAAATTATTGAAGATTTCGATCTGACAAATGGTATACATGTATATGGTTTTCTGAATACTAAGTACATGTGTATATAAAAGTTCAAAAGGTCAAGGTCATTGTCTGAGCTTCGACAGGTCTCTCATGTTTCAACAATTTCAAACATCTCCTCAAAACCTACTGGCCCAGTTAAAACCAAATTTCATATAGAGCATACAGAGATTGGGGGAACTAAAATTTGTTCTAGACGAAGGTGGTCAAAGTACCCAAGTCATAAGTCCGAACTCATAAGTCCTTTTAACGTTAACAATTCCAGAATATTTAGGATACACAGATATGGACGCTGCAATTGAGGTGTGATAAGGTGCTCACGAGTAGTAAGCATCGCCTGCCTATTATTATACATCCGCCATATCTATGTATCAGTAGGAAAAGTCAGTGAAAAAGAAAGACCGGTATATTAAAGCTTAACTAAGCTTCGGCTGAGGCCATCACATCGGACATTAGTTTAGAAACGGCCACATTGTAGGGATTAACGAGGTCATGATGTCTCCCATAAAACTTTTTAACTGTCGACACAAGCTTTACTTTCTGATAACTCTGTGTCAATAGTTTACGGGTGAGCAGCCTCCGTCTTTCAACAAAGTCATGATATTTGAAACAGGCTCTAGCATAGCGGACTAGCTGAGAAACATAAACTCCGTATGCAGATGCCGGAGGGATATTACTGCTTAAAAATGGAAAGTTAACTATGGGGAAAATTGAAGTCGCCCTCTTGTCAAAGAGCCTAGTAACGAGCTTTCCATTGTCAAGATAGAAATAACAATCGGTGGACATGGTTCTAGCGGTTCAGATCAAGTGCCCAACATGGCTGCCACGCCAATATATGGTACATACATTTTTAAGTTTTGTTCTCAAGCACCAACTGACCGATGGGCTTAAAACTCGGTATATAGAATTGGGGACACAAGCACTACCGAGATTGTTCAAATGATGAACTTGGGTCGACTTTTGACTTTTTACGGCAATATCAAATTTGCTTCTGATGCTTTTATAAGAGAAAAGGCTTATACGTAAGAGTTCATGAAACTTGTAGAGGACTTCGGTATAGAAGTTGATAAAACAGTCAACTAAATGAGTAAATAAACCTTTTTAGTTATTTATATTCAGATCTTTCTTTGACCTTCAACCGATATTCCTCATATTTATACATGTTTAAACTACATGTGTCATGTTTATTCAAATGATGATCCTAGTTTGACATTTGACCTTTGACAATTTTACTCAGGTGAGCGATTCAGGGCCTCATGGCCCCGTGATTTATTCTGTCCGATTCCATTTGAAGCTTTCCAGAAATATAACTAGAACGTGATTGCGAAAACTATGCCTCCAACTACATGTAAATGCCGAACCCTAACAAAGACAAGTTACCGACTGAATGTGAAAATAAAAAAAATCGGGAACAAAAATTCTTTTTAATTTTCTTTTTTATTTTTCAAAAAAAGGAGCACAAATCTTTAAGTGCAAGGTCAACGGAAAAGAAAACAAATTAGGGGCTGCTATTTTTATGATCAATTCACCTATGAAATATCAAGGCTTCAGTGGTCATGGTTCTTGAGTAATGGATCACCACTAAAATGATTTAATAGACAAGAAGAGGGACATATCTCTGTCTATACCGAATGCAACTTAGCAGAACCATCAGCCGAATGATCAGCACAATAACTACTAATAGCAAACCAAAATAAGGATTCTAGCTAAAACAGTTCAAAATTTGGAAAAAATGCCAATCAGGTAACCTACACTTTAGCATCTACTAGAATGCTAAATATGAGCGTCCTAGCTTAAATAGCTTATCCCGGATTTTTGGAACAAATTTTCATGAAATTTGTCGAAAAAGAAATAACTCTTAAGTACATGGTAGACGGAGAGAAAACAAATAATACGGGTTTGCTATTTTCTAGCCCACCTGCCGAAGGCTCACAGGTGAACTTATAGTATAGGCAGGCATCTGTCGTCCATCCGTCTGTTCGTCCGTCAGTATTTTCAAATGATATCTCCTCTGAAACTTCGAGGACTGTTGCCAAACATATATAGTATATATAGGCAGGGAAAGCCAATAATACATTTTTTATCTAAATCACTTCAGAACTATGGTTGCTATGGCAACTCAAAGTTGACATTCACTTGTATGCGCAAAATTGTAAATTTGCATGTATTACTATGTCACTGCTAGTATTTTGACAAAACTTTTACAGAAATGTTTCTAGAATAGTTTTTTTCCAACGACATGAAATTTTGCTAATTGTCCCATTTGGCTGGTTGCCATGGCTACCGAACTGTAAAAAATAATAATAACTCAAAAATCTTCTATTCAAACACTATGAAGCCGATAATGCTGAAACTAAACAGAAATGATCTTAGTGTAGCTTCTATTAAATAATGATTTTATGGCAATTGCTCCAGCAGTTTGATTGCTAAGGCAACTTAAAGTTGTCATTGACTTATATGGGAAAATTGAAAAAAATGCATTTATTGCTTAATACTAGTGCTATTGCTTTTCATTGGTTAGTGACGACCTTTTCTATTTTCCAGCTATGGCAGCGATGTTTGTAAGTTTTTCACTTCCGATATATTTTGGGCTAAAAATGAGCTGATAGAGGCAGAACATTTCTTTGAAATAGACCAACGGTATTAAAAATTCCTGATAATTGAAATATCACGAAAAGATAGTTTGAAAACAAGAAGATATGGAAGAAGTACTTCAAGTTGAAGTCTTCCGATCCTTTATAGAGGATCTTACATGAGTGCTCATGTATTATTGAATTTATTAAACGAGTTGGGGAAAAAGATAAGATGCGAGGCTCTGCCGAGCATCTTATCCTTTTCCCCAACGAGTTTAATAAATTCAATTATACAGGAGCACGAATGCAAGATTCTATTTATCATATGACACTAAAATCGCATTTTATTAGCAAAATGTGCATTAAAACGTCACGATTTCGCCATTAGAAATTGCGACGTTTTATGGACGTCAACGCATAACGTTACTGTATAATTTGCATATTTAATCCACTAGTGGATTATCGTTTTTAATGCATGGCTTTATTACACTCTCAGATGCGACGTCATGTGATAAAAAGCGTATAATCAGGGTCTTAGGCATTGTAAACACAATGTTGCGTGTACTTATACTCGGTCAAAAAGTAAAGATATCAACTACTGGCCATATTTTCAAGAAGCCCAAAGCATATTGGAGTTAACTAAGTCTCATGTACGCCTGGGAACAAAATCGTCAACCCCTACTTTTCTACACAAGAGAAATCTGGCAATTGCGATAGGAATTAATTAGAATACACCTTGTTGCTGCGCATGCGCATGAATACATTTTGTATTGCACAGAAAAGTCTAGAATGTAGGAATCTCTAAAATCATTTTAAATGTCCCGTATTTTGTACCCAGGCTTTACATACGAGGTTAAATTCTTCAAACTTTCAGATTACCTCACTTGAATTCAAACTGTAGCGATTGTTTCTCAAGGTTTCTTCGTAAACAGTTTCGTAGTGTCATTGCTTTTATAGTATAATGAAACCAGGGGACCAATAGTCCTGTAGCTTACCCGAGACCATTCATCCTCAGCAAGCTTATGCTGACATTATTAACTCGGAGGACCATTGGTTCTGAATTGCTGACCTGATCTTATAACAATAGCTTAAAACAGTGGAAGATATAGAGTTTATTAGGTGCAGGTCAATGATAATGACAGACCTCTTGGTCAAGACAAAACCAAGGTTACCTTTCTGTAAAAAGGAAAAAAATCAAGCTAGTATACTTATTTCAAGGGTTTTGATAGTACTGCAGTACCCTATAATACATACGCTATATACTAACTTTCAAGCTGATGTGCATCTCATTTCTAGAGCTAAAGATTTTTTTAAAGTTTTTATCTGATATGGATATGGCAGCCATCTTGGTAATCTGATCAACAACATCTGAATATATGACATCTTTAACTAAAAATATAGTCAGCTATTTTTTTCATGAAGAATCCATATATGAAACCTCAAAACACTAACGCATGCATCAAAAAGCGTGATGACCTTAAAAATGGATGAATGCATAAACAACCCAAAAGCAATATCCTCTATCATTTGCTTTGAAGTAAAGGGCATATATACTGTATTTTTGTATTTTCAATAATAATTGGACCAAACTGGAAGCCGCAGCTTAGATGTAATACTGATTACTCATATTAAATGCTTTTACTAATAAGCTTTTTCCAAATGTTCCCATGGTGTTCTTTACTGGCATATTTTTGTGGCCACATTGCTTCAAGGCTGTCGATATTAAAAGGGTGGATGGATAACTATGTATTTTAAAATATTAAGACAGTTATGCTACTTACCACTCTAGAGGCCATCAAAGTCATTATCCCTGTAATGAATGATGGACAGCCCATCTTCCTTGTGATCAGTAATAGACTGTCATCTCCTTGATATCAATCTGATACCGACTGGTAGGCAGTTGTCAATCAAATGCCAAACACTTGTGGCCAAAGTCAGCTGTAGTTCCTCATTGTAACAGATCATAGCGCAGTTTCTTCAATTTCAATTTCATCAAAGTCAGATGTACATAGATCTGGCAAATTAGTGGGATGTGGAATAAGCCATGTCCTAATCCAATGGTAATGACATCACGATATCTGCTTTAACACATGAGACAGTCTTATGCAAAATAAATGGTTTGACTGACACAAAAGTAGGTCTATTGCATTTCAGTTTTGACATTAATTTTGTTGAAAAGAATGTTCTATAGCATTCTTTATATACAGCTTGAACTTTCTGATCAGCATGGGGATAGTATTGGTACAATCACACATATCAACAAGCACAGATTGGCATTCTCAAGTAGCTAACCTTGTTTTCGGTTTAACCGCCCTTTGAGATAGTATTTCAGTCTATATCAGATCATCTCCCAGAGAGAGGGAGACAGAAGAGAGAAATGATAGATGAGAAAAAAAATGTCCAAACAACCCCCACTCACACCTACTGCAAGCACCACACCTACTGCAAGCACAGTATGCCGTTGCCTTACTATTATCCAAATCAGTAGGACGCACTGGCACTGGAAGGTATACACAGCGCTACCGTTCCACCCACCCACCCGCAAGTAGCGAAGTCAGGACTCAAACAACTGTACATGTGGTGAGATACTCAGTGTTCCAAAGTCAGCAACCTGGCCCACTGAGCTATGGAGGTCCCCAAGACCCCTAGGGCCCTAATTGGTGAAAACTTTGTCATACACAAATGCTTTGTCAGAACTGTATGAGCAGATCCTTTTCAAATATTAGTTACAACTACTACAAAGACTTTATTAAAATCTGAGATAACATGTGAAATTAATGGCTGAACCATTCTCATATGAAATGTTTTTAGACATTTGTATACTGGGTTTCCCTATTGCAAGTGAGAGAGATACAAAGTATTGACTGTACTTCGTTTGCAAAATTTGCCTGCTATTAGTCTGCTGATTGGAGGTTATTTGACTACTGTTTGCCAGTTATTTGACTGCTGTTTGCTTGCTAATTATTCTACTTATTTCTTGTTTGCCATATTTGCCAGTTACTTTTCATATTTACCTACTGTATTCCAAATACGCCTGTTATTTGCCTGCTGTCTGCCTGTTATTTGCCAATTATTTGCCTGCTGTTTGCCTTATTTTTGGCAATTATTTGCCTGTTGTTTGCCATATTATAAGCCTGTTATTTGTTTGTTATTTGCCAATTATTTGCCAGCTGTTTGCCTATTTAGATCAAATGTTTAGAATATTTGCCAGTTGTTTGTTATATTGGTCTTTTGAATGCCAGTTGTTTGTTACATATGTTTCTTGTATGCCAAAGGTGCCTATTATCTGGCTGCTGTTAGCATATCATTTGCCTGCTGCTTGCCAACTATTTGTCTTATTTGCCACTTGTTTGCCACACTTGCCTGCTGTATGGCACATTTGCCATTTCATAAAATCTCTATCCTGCGTATGACAGGTTTTAATCTTGATGACCCTGATAAGCCATCAGCTATGACTGCCATTTTCTTTGGAAGTGACTACTAGTCTGCCTTCAGCATTTTCAGTATGATTGTTCAATTAGACATCTATATTTCTACAGCACAATATATGAGTTTGAGATCACTCCAATATTCCTCGATAACATCACAAAATGTTCTGAAGTTTGCAAAAATCAGATCCAACAATGACTCAGAGTCACAAGTTATTTGCTGGATTTGTTGCTCACAATCAAATAATGTCTCCATGAACTCAACAAACACTTAAGTGACACAATCTACCTGTATATTAAAGTCACCTAATATGACTAGTTTTGGTGACAGATCTACTGCTGGCTACAGGTAATGACAAATGTCATTTCTGACATCAATCTGTGAACTTTTTGGATATCTGTAAAGTATAACAGCTTGAAAATTCCCTTTCTGGGTATTTTACAAGGAAGCCAAAATAAATTCACATGAAGGACAATGCTGTTTTACTACTTTCTGAACTCCAAAATACTCTTTAATGTACAAAGCAATACCATGATATGACCTTCTTGATGACGCATATTCTTTTTCATCAAGTCGAATAAGTCTAAATCTTTGCAAAGCAAAATGGATATTTTCATCCCTTTTACATAGTCTAGACTGTGCAAAACTAATTACATCTGCTGCCAACACATTTGGTTTAAAATTCTAAATCCTTATAATGTTTATGCAACGATCTTGCATTATTGAATGCAACCTTGATTTTCCTTGGATCAATTTTATATAAAGGAACATAACAAAGTTCCAAAGCTGCTTCATTTTGAAGCCGTTGCAACTCTGTAGTCACTCTTTCATCTAAAGCCAAAGCAGGTATATTCAGATTCAAAATATACAGATCTTCAAGTGTTTTTACTGTACTAAGAGCAACATAATGCATATGTGGTACCTTTCTAATTGTCTTTTGTGACAAATCAACTATCACTTTGTCTACAGTAGCACCTTGAGCTTTGTGAACAGTTTTTTTGCTGCGGCTGGTCTTAAAGGGAATTGGATTCTCTGAAATGTTTTGAAGTTGCGTATAAATGTGCGTTCCACATCAAATACTGGAGTCCATTCTTTCTGGATATTATCATTATATAACCCTCTACTGAAGAATTTTTCTCGTGTTGACCTGCCAATTCGAAGCTCATCAAATAAAATCCAGATAATACTAGGTCGATTTGTTCCCTCCATTTTGCATTTAATAAATTTTACGACACCTGTGGAGCCATTTGTTAAACCATCTTCTACATTAACATTCACTGTCATCATATAAATCATTCCAACTGCTACTGTCAAGCATTTCGTTAAATTACCTGTTTTGGAGTAATCGTCTGGAAGTGAGTCAATAAGGTCCTTGCATCTTTGCTGAAATCATGACATGGAATCACAATTTTTTCCAAGGGCGTTTGGTTCAAAATTTTCTCATTATGCCTATTCACACCCTCATATTCAGCAAACAGATGAAGGGCATCTTGTGGATATTCATCAACACCATGGTTAACAATACGTGTCTGCAACATGTTTATGCCATCTTTGGTCATTTCATTCAATCTAAGTCGATTTAGTAAATGGGCAAACTCAAGATCATCTTTTTGCCTCATGATATCAACTAATTCATACATTTTGAAATGTTCATTCCACAAATTCTGTGCTAGTGAAGATGCTTCCTTTTCCAAGTCAAGGAATATCTACTTATCTCCTACTGGCTTCAGCTGGTACAAATACCCGACAACAATAATACTCAAACCACCAAAAACTGCTTTAGTTCCAGTTAATTGCTGAAGTCTTGTGTTTAAAAATCTAAGCATTTGTGTGCCTACCATAAATATTTCATCAATAATTATAACTTTCAGATGCCTATATTTTATTCTCATTGTATTTAACTCATCAGCTGATAAAAAGTCTGAACCCTGATATAATTTTTTTGTGGAAAGCAGAACAAGTGGTTTGACCACTTATGTTGAAAGCAGCAAAGCCCATATAGGCACAAAGTAGAGTTCTAATGTCATCTGGATTTTCTCCCTCTCTTAAATTCAACATTCTATATAAAATTTGATAAAGTGCTCTGATGACTACAGATTTGACAACACCTGCACCACCTGATAAGAAAGCATATATAGGTTCTTCTTTACATTTTATCTAGTGTACTACATGATTGAAAAATTCTCTCTGTCTTAAATTAAGTCTTCTGAGTAGACAGAAGTATTCCTCATCAGGCAGTATAATGCCAGTTGTTTCTACTGGTGGCACAGAGCAAGTGGATTGCAATTCTATGCCAATATGATGGTGTCTATGTTCTACAACTCTATCTGGATTAAAATATATGAAAATTTCAGCTTCTCTTTCTCCTTCTTCTTCTGCCTCTTTATTTTCTTGCTCTGCATTTGGTGCAATCTGGCCATAAGCATTTTCCTCCGCTTCAATCATTTGTCTTGCAAGTTCAGGTTCTTCAGTGTGATGTTCATACTCAATTCTTTTGGATTCAAGTGACTCTTTCATTGAATTATAATGGGCCCCATATGTTTCAAAGCTGCCTAACAGATCTATCTGTTCATTTCGCCATGGCATGAAAAGCATAAGCTGTTCTCTAAAGTAATTTTCTGCATCCTTTTTCTTATTGTATCTTACATATCTTATGACTCTAGGAATTTTTCTACTCTTATATCTTATCCCATTCTTGGCTACATAAAGAATATCTGAACTATTACTATCATTTGTACCTTTCCCTTCTTCAAAATTCTCTTCACTTTCATCACAAGAACTATTATCACCATCATCATTTTTATCTTCAACCTTTTCTGGCAGTCTGTTTCCTTTGGGAAAAAGGACATCAACTTTCGAAACATAGTCTGCTAAGCAAAATTCCTGTTGGTGAAATATATAATAGCCTTCATCAAGTTTGACAAGTCTATCCTTATATGAAGAATCTCTAGCTTCAGCTGCTGTAATTTTTATGCCTGTTTTTACATCTTCTAACAGATAAGTTCACTTTGTCACTAATCCGTTTCATCGTATAGCTTTTTATGTTTGAAAATAATGTTTGGAACTGATTGTGCAGCTCTTCTATCAATACTTCGTAATTCCCATTTATCAATATCACTATAATGAACTGAAACAGATCGTTCCTCTTTACTAGGTGGCCTCTGACCACAAAATATGGATGGAAAGCATAAATATTCTGCATCTTTATCATGATATAAACTCAATGGATGCTGTCCTTCTCCAGGTGCAAATATAAACACTTGGTCATACTTGTTTTCAATATTTGCATCATCAATTATTGTATCTACATTTCCAACATGATCATTTTCATCTATCTCACTGAATCCATCAGAATCATAGCCGTCAGTTTCAATACTGTCACTAAGAATAGTAGAAATATTCTTTTCCTGTTCATGTATTTTATTCCCATTGCCAAC
Source organism: Ctena decussata (assembly GCA_963989385.1). NCBI lineage: Eukaryota > Metazoa > Mollusca > Bivalvia > Lucinida > Lucinidae > Ctena > Ctena decussata. Next base: position 28,205,084 of record OZ022504.1, on the reverse strand, counting down.
AATATCCTAAATTTGCTCAGCAGGCACTTCCAGAAATTCTTTCGCTGTGTCCTCTGCACTTTCAGTAACTTCCTGAAACCAACTGTCATCGACTGAAATGCCTGATTTCGTATATAATTCACTATAATTAATTAGCCAGTGTAATGCAGTCAAAACTTTTAATGGTCTTACATTTTCTTTAAAGTCTATTTTTTTGTAGGATAATTTCTTCTTAAGTTGGGCAGCAACTGTAAAGTTTTCATCCATAGGCATTGGAAGACAATTTACGGTAGGCTGGATATCAACTGGCACATTTATAACATTCCCTTTCACAGAATACTGGCCACCTCGAGGCAGTTCTCTTATCTGCATAAAAGGGATACGTAGTGCTATCAGTCTTTCTTCTAGCTGATGTAAATTAAGTTCTGCGTGCTTCTCTGGCCATTTCATTCCATTTGCTACTGATAGTTTTGGAACTTTACTATCTCTTAATGCACCTAAGCAGGTATGACAAATCCATTATTCATTGTTAACAGATGTCAAGTTTGTGCAAAAAAGTCGACTACTCTGTGCTGGAATGTGAGTGCTTTTTAACATAGAAACACTTTTTTTAACCATGTTTGGTGACAGCTTGTGCAAACAAATAATGGACCAACAGCAATATTTGAATGGAAAATACTGATACATTCTTCAATACCTTTAAAACCTTTCTGATTAGATAATTCATACGATTCATGGTCCTTTGACCTTTTCGTGTTACTTTTTCACCTCTTAGAGTCATCTAACTCAGCTATCTCTTCCCACTGTCGTTTCTGTTGCCTAGTTTCCCGCTGCTTAATTCTTTTACATTCCCGTACAAAAGGATCTTTCCTGGCATGTTGCTTGGATGCAAGCTGATATACAGTCTCATTTGCTGTAAAGACAGGATCTTGTCTTGCATTGTATTTAGAGGCATGCAGAAATTCTCTTTCACTGACTTTTAAGGCCGGATCTTTTCTGGCATTCTGCTTTGAGGCAAGCTGATATGTTGCTTCATTGGCTTTAAAGGCAGGATCTTTTCTGGCAGTTTGCTTGAATATACGCTCTTTTGTTTTAAAGGCAGGGCTTTCTCTAGCAGTCTGCTTTGATGCAAGTTGATACTTTGCTTCACTGGCTTTAAAGGCAGGATCTTTGCTGGCAGTTTGCTTGATTATACGCTCTTTTGTTTTAAAGGCAGGGCTTTCTCTAGCAGTCTGCTTTGATGCAAGTTGATACTTTGCTTCATTGGCTTTAAAGGCAGGATCTTTTCTGGCAGTTTGCTTGAATATACGCTCTTTTGTTTTAAAGGCAGGGCTTTCTCTAGCAGTCTGCTTTGATGCAAGTTGATATTTTACTTCATTGGCTTTAAAGGCAGGATCTCTTCTGGCATTCTGCTTTGACACAAGTTGATATTTTGCTTCATTAACTTTAAAGGCAGGTTTTTTCTTGCAGTTTGCTTTGATATAAGCTCTTTTGCTCCAAAGGCAGGATCCTGTCTTTGTTTCTTTATGTACAGTGAATTGTACTCGCTACGTTGTTTTCTTTTCTTCACATTTACAGTTTCTTTCATTTTACACATATCACTCACCACGTTACTCTGTGTTTTCTTTGCTTGTCTTAATGTTTGATCTTCAAAATAAGTTTGAAGACCACATTCTAACTGACCTTTAGAGTCCTCTTTTTCATCAACTTTTCCAACAGTGACAGGCAAAAAATCAAACTGCAAACTCATATCTATTCTCATACTATCATAAAAAGCGTACAAATAGGCAACTAGGTCATCCAGACATAAGAAGGATATCAACCATCTACTGATGTGAGTCCATTTTCTCCATGCGAATGAGAATAAAAATATATACAAGTCGTTCTTCCTGAATACAACAGAGCATATAGCTCCAGTGGTTACAAGACCTGATGATACACTAGTAAATGCTGACTAAAGGGCACAATGAAGTGTTGGTAAACCATCATTTTCATAAGTGTCCACAAGTATGCCACTTATAAAAGGCTGTTTTTCCACTGTAAATTTTCCCATGACAACTTCAAAGATATTCGGAATTTCTTTCAAGCTTAAGAGTGAGTGAATAAATTTTCCTTCTGCTTTTAATCCGGTTATTATACTTCGATAGAGAAAATCTCAATCACAAAGTATTTTATCTAAAATTGAGCTATTGTTCACATCTATAGAAATTGAATATGATAACATACATAAGTCATAGATATCCCAGCATTTAGCATCTTCTTTCAATACTTCTGCCATGGAATGACTCTTTACCTGAAAATAGAAAGAAAAATATATGTGTCTTAAATGTCATATCATATTCTCCCTAGATACTGAACATAATTTCTCTATCACACTATTTATTCAGCACAGTTTGATCCCTATAGCAATAGTCAAAATATGAACTTTTATAAAGTTTTTCTATTATATGAATCAGAAAGAAGGGAGGTCTGAAACGCTTTTTTACAGACTTGGGTCCAATCCTTTTTCGTATGTCACAATGGAAGAACCCAAAGACCACTAGCGAATTATAGATCTGCCATCTGAAAGTTCTACTCTTGCACATATTATTGGTCAGATCTGACAAACGCCACTGTTCTAATAGGCTTAACATTGCATTCATTGTGTCATTTATACACTGAATGAACCAAAAATAGCCATCAGAGGAGATGGCAAATCCCCCGATCGAAGGCCCTGTGGGCCTTCGTAAACAAGGTGCACTTCAAATATATTGTCTTTCTTTTATGCTTCTGATTGATATTATCTGTTAACAGATGCATGATTATGTAACAGTCAGACTAAAACAGTACACTGAAATACATAAAAAGGTAAGAAAGCAAGAGTTGTCATTACCTGTTCTACATATCTGTGAAGTATCAGGAAAATATTTTAAAGGGTATTCAAGTTATTGAGCGGACATGAAATCAGACATACAACTATGAAGGGGAAATAACCTAAAAAGTAAGAAACCAAGAGCTGTCATTTGTATTCGCAACACATTGTCATGGCCTATTCTACATAGCTGTAAAATATCATGAAAATATTTCAAGTTACAGAGCGGACACGAATCTGCCAAAAAAATCACCAAAGGGGAGATAACTCAACAAGTACAATAGCAACAGTTGTCATTCTTGTATGCGACGCATTGTCATGACCTGGTCTTCATAAATGAAGTATCATGAAAATATTCCAAAGAGTATTCAAGATAAACAGCCGATAAGAAAATGTTTACAGACTGAGGTATAGACAGAAAGACAGACAGACAGATGGATGCCAAGCTCATTGCTATATCCCCCAAACCGTTTGGTTGGGGGATAAACATGAAAGAACTCATTCAGCAGTAAATGTCAATGTTAGCAATCAAAACTGTGTTATATCAAGAGTAAAATATATACTTATATAGGAAAGTCAGTCTTTAATGACCATTTTAATGATTGATCCGTATTGCATCTATTGCATCAACTTTAATGATTGATCTGTGTTATTTCCAAAACCATATTTATAACGAACCGTGTTATAAAGAGGTTCTGGTGTATTTATTTTTAATCAGAAAATATAGTCCGATGTGTTTTCTATACCAATCAACTTTAACACATTACATGTGTATATATTTTCAGGTTTCTATGACTGCAAAAGTTATGCAGAAGCTGGAAACAGTAAAACAAAGGATTTTTACCATATATGGGCATAGCAGCCATTATGGTCATGTGACCAGGACAATTGTACAAACTTTCATCCTCCTGACCGAGGGAGGCTCAATATGAAATAGGGCTTCAGCTGGCCCTGTGGCTTCAGAGGAGGAAATGTTTGACAATGTTGATGGGCCACATCAACTCAGTGACCTTAAAATCAGATCAACGAAAGACCCTGACCTTTAAGGACATAATATATATTCATCTGGTCATTTAGCTAACCATATATACCAAATATTAAACCTTAGACTTAAATAGTTTCTGAGAAATCAACTAAAGCATAACATACCAAAGCTGACCATGTCATAAATTAGGTCAAAGCCAACCTACAGTCATCATTTGTATAAATTATGATGGGCTCTAATCTCCAATGCTACATACCAAGTTTCAAGATCATAGGCATTTTGGTTCTATAGAAGAAGATTTTTGAAGGGTTTTTACCATGTATGGGCCTGACAGCCATCTTGGTCATGTTACCCAGATACCCAGAACAAACTTTCATTCCCCCGATCTTGGTAAGCTTCATATGAAATACGGCTTCAATCAGCTCAATGGCTTCAGAGGATAAGATGTTTAAACATGCTGACAGGAGACAGGATTTCAGTGTCCTTGGACAGAAGTCAAAGAATGACCTTGACCTTAAGTGACATAATATCTGCATGTAGTCATTTAGTTAACCGTATATACCTTATATTATACCTTAGACTCAAATAGTTTCTGAGAAATCCACTATTTAAGCATTTTCCCATACAAAAGCATAACGTACCAAAGTTGACCGTGTCGTAAATTAGATCAAGGTCAACGCAAGGTCATCATTTTTTTAAATTATGATGGGCCCGAATGCCAAATGCTATTTACCAATTTTCAAGGTTATAGGCCTTTTGGTTCTGCAGAAAAAGATTTTTGAAGGGTTTTTACTATATATGAGCATGGTGACCATCTTGGTCATGTGACCCAGACCCCGGGTACAAACTTTTGTTCCCCTATCCCACTGAGACGCCATATGAAATTTGGCTTCAATCGGTTAAGTGGTTTCATAGGATAAGATGTTTGAAAATCTTGACGACGGATGGACAGACGGAATGACCTAGACCTGTAGTGACATGATATATTCATTTGTTCGTTTAGTTGACCATGTATACCAAGTATTGTACATTAGACTTAAAAAGTGTCTGAGAAATGCACTGTTTAAGCGTTGTCTCATATTAAAGCCTAACATACCAGAGTTGACAATGTCATAAATTAGGTCAAGGTCAACGCAAGGTCATCATTTGTATAAACTATGATGGGCCTGCATGCCTTATGCTACATACCAAGTCTCAAGGTCATAGGCTTTTTGGTTCTGGAGAAGAAGATATTTGAAGGGTTTTTATTATATATGGGCATGTTGTCCATCTTGGCCATGTGACACAGACCCCGGGTACAAACTTTCATTTGCCAGTCCCACTGAGACTCCATATGAAATTTGGCTTCAATCGGCCCAGTGGTTTTAGAGCAGAAGTCGTTTGAAAATCTTGACGACGGATGGGCGGACGAAATATCCATGACCTTTAATGACATAATATTTTCATTTGTTCATTTAGTTGACCATGTATACCAAGTATTGTACCTTAGACTTAAATAGTTTCTGAGAAATCCACTGTTTAAGCCTCTTCCCATATAAAAGCCTAACGTACCAAAGTTGACCATGGCATAAATTAGGTCAAGGTCAAGGCAAGGTCATCATTTGTATGAACTATGATGGGCCCGCGCGCACAATGCTACATACCAAGTTTCAAGGTCATAGGCCTTTTGGTTCTGGAGAAGAAGATTTTTTAAGGGTTTTTACCATATATGGGCGTGGCGGACATCTTGGTCATGTGACCCAGATACCCGGAACAAACTTTCGTTCCCCCGACCTAGGTAGGCTTCATATGAAATATGGCTTCAATCGGCCCAGTGGTTTCAGAGGAGAAGATGTTTAAAAATGTTGACGACGGACGGACGGACGACGGATGCCTGGCTATACTATAACGTCACCTATGAGCCTAAAGGCTCAGGTGAGCTAAAACTGGATGAATCTCGCTAGTAGTTGAAATTTCGAATTCCTATGGAAATCCCACTGAAAGTGGCATTTAAAGCATTCCTAGTACCTTGAGTTGTGGCTCAAAGTCTCGCATCAAAAGAGGCAAATTTCAATTTCTTTAGCAAGCAGCCTTGCGTAAGGCCTGCTCTAGTCCATGGAGCACAGAATTTGGGAAATATTCTTCATTTACCAACCTTAAATGACTTTGAACTTAAGGAATTAGTTTGATTTTAATCTGCGAAAATGAAAAAAAAAAACTCATACTTTTTCCAACGACCCTTGTTGCATGTGTAGTCTAAAACAAACAAAATCAATAATTCTGTTCAACAGGTAAATAAATACTCTTCTGACATAAGTAAAATCTAACTGTTCATAACTTCCGCAGTTCTCATGGCAACACGTGGAATTTCACGTATCGGAAAGTTTTTGACACAGTATATTTTCTTAGTAACATGGTAGTTGAATCAGTTTGATCCGTTGAGAGTTTTTGTTTTGCTTCTCCAGATTTAAGTTGAGTGGTTGGGGTATAGAAATGGCTCGCTTTTACAATATAGATCTTAGTGAACTACATAAGGAAATAGTGAATCACCGAAGACAAGTGCGGATGGTGCCTCCAAATTGCTTTTCTTTTTTTATTTAGTTGAAAAAAAAATCTGTACCTTACCGCTTTTGCATAGACTTGAATGCAATGTAAAAAGGTCAATAAGCTATACTTATTATACATCCCCGAACAATAATTGTCCGAAAAGAAACTCGCTTGTTCCGGACAAAAATAAAAAAGGGAGAATTAATAACTCTATCAGAACTGGCCCCTAAACCTTAATATTATTTAAAAAATGTTTATTTTGTAGTTGTCAATCTATCTGCACAATTTGATGAAATTCCAATATTGCCTTTACAAGATATTCAAACAAAAAAATAAAACAAGCTTTTTTCAATCAATATTTGAGTTTTACAGTGCTAGTGTGAGCTTGAAAATAAGATCCATGTCACCATAATCTAATCACTTCTCTTCCCGAGCTCAATGAAGTGTCTGTGCTAATTTAGTTAAATTCCATCTATTGATTCATCAGATAGAGTGCACATAAGGCTCATTTTAGAGTCTTTAAAATGTAATGACCTTGCAAACTCCTGTACTTTCTTTTCCGTAATCCAATAATGTATCTGTGCTAGTTTGGTCAATTACAGACATTGGTTCAAGATATAGTGTGCACAAAATATGAGTTGCAAAGTGCCGGTGTGTCCTTGAAAATGAACACAAGGTCACCAAAAGCTAAACACTTCTTTTCCCGGTCCCACTAAAGTATCTGTGCTAGTTTGGTCAAAACCATTTATTGATGCAATGAGATAGAGTTTATACAAGGCTCTATTTAGAGTCTTCACCATGTAGTGACCTTGACAAAAAGGTCAAAGTCACAAAATTTTATCACTACTTTTCAGTGTCCTAATAATGTATCTGCAGTAGTTTGGTGAAATTCAAGCCATCGGTTATAGAGATAGGATCCACCCAAACTTTTTTCGTCATCAAAATTTGAGTTTGTGCGTCCGTCCGTCCGTGCTGACCATTTCCGATCGATAACTTAAGTATTTATTCACGGAATTTCTGCAAATTTTGCTACATATTGTTATCGGGGATGTATGGTATGGGATTGTTAATGGGCGAAAACTGTCTATTTTTAACAGAGTTACTGCCCTTGTTCGTATTGGAAAAATGGTTTCTGGCCTGTTATTCCCTTACTGATTATGATATCCGAACGAAATTTCACGGATATGTTAAACATCAGAGGTTACATATTTTGATTTAGGACGGTCAATCTTACCTTTCCAGTTCTTGAGTTATCCACCCTTGATAGATCTGTTTTTTAACCTGTAGTTCCTTTTCTGTATGGTATATCTGAATGAAACTTCTTAGTTATATTTAACATTAAAGGTTACATATTGTGACTAAGAACCGTCACCCTTACTTTTACAGTTTGTGAGTTATCTGCCCTTGATAGATCTGAAAAAATGGTTTTATACGTGTAGTTAGTTCCTTCACTGTAGTGGATATCTAAATGAAACGTCACAGATCCGTAGAATATTAAAGGACCTTTCCAGGTAATTAGTTATCTGTCCTTGATAGATCTGAAAATGGTTTAAGACCTGTTGTTCCTTTCCTACATGGAATATCTGTGTGAAACTTAACAGATACGTTTGACATTAACGGGATACATATTGTGATTATGGGTCGTCACTCTAACCTTTCCAGTTCATAAATAATCCCTCTTTGACAAATCTGGAAAGTGGTTCTTTGACCTGTAGTTTCTATACTTTATGGAATTTCTAAATAGAACTTCACAGATATGTTTAACATCAAAGGTTTCATAGGGTTACTATGGACCGTCACTCTGACATTTCCAATTCATGAGTTATCTGCCCTTGATAGATCTCAAATATGCCTTTTTTGACCTGTTGTTACCAAATAGAATATCTGAGTGAAACTTTACTGGTATATAGACCATTAAAATACCTTGAAACGATGCCCAGCAGTGGTGGTGTATTATGCAGTGCCCTATTGTCCCCGGAATAAGTAATTGGTTCGTTCGTCTGTCCGTCCATCCGTCAGTCTGTCCATCCGTCCAATTTGTCTCCGCAACTCATCTTACAGTTTTCAAAGGATTTTCATGAAACTTTACAGTTATTGTTTCTATGATCTGAAGTTGATCAAATTTCACGGAGGTCACGCTCTACTGATGTTTACCAGAGTTATGGCCCTTTGTCATTTTTTTAACAGTACGTCTTGTCTCTTCATCTGCTCTTGTAGTTTTCATTGGACTTTAATGAAACCTTTCAGTGATTTTTCCCATGACCTGAATAGAATCATATTATACCGAGGTCAGGCTTGGCTGTTTTTATACGCCCGTTTTGAAAAAAAAGAACGGACGTATTATGTCGTGGCGCGGTCCGTCCATCCGTAAACATTCTTGTACGCGCCATAACTCAGTAACCATTTTGGATATCTTCAAGAAAGTTAAAAGGCGTATGTATTAGGTAGGGGGAACTTGTCGCGTGTAAAAATGGTTGCTCCCTCTTCCTTAGTTTTCAAGTTATGCCCCTTTGATTGTTTTTACCCTGCAGGTCTTGTACGCGCCATAACTAGATAACTGTTAGGGATATCTTCATAAAACTTCATAGCAATGTGTTTGAAGTCCCAACAATGTGTCGCGCACAACAATAATTGCTCTCCCTTTCTTCTTTTCAGAGTTACATTCCTTTTACTAGACTATTTTTGTGAATACTTAACTTGTGCATCACTCAACTCGGTAACCGTTTGGAATATCATGATGAAACTTTAAAGCAATGTGCATGAACACAAGATGATGTGTCACATATAAGAATGGTTGCTCCCCCTTTCTTAGTTTTGGTGTAACCTACCTTTGAATAGTATTTTTTAGGATTTTCCATTCACTCCATATCTCCATAACCTTTTGAAATATTAGAATGAACCTTTGTAGGAATGTGTATAATAATGGGTAAATGTATCCTGAGCACGAACCACAACTCTGGCTTACTTACTGAATTATCTGCATTTGCATAAATTTCCTTAAATTAACCGTTTAGAATATTCTAACACATTTTGATGGTGTTGTATGTATTGTCAAGGGAATGAATTAGAACCAAAATTGGTATAGCTAGTATATTAACTGTATGAATTACCGCCCTTGTTGGACTTTGACATTACTCAAATTAGGAGCCACTTCCCCTTGGAAGCTGATTTTAGGTATACTAATAGTATTTGATGTGTTAAATATTTACATAATGTCGCCGTCATTAATTATAGATTGATTGCCCCTGTTTGTCTGCCGGTCTATCCTTTTGTAAACAGTCTTGTTCATTCTGTAAATCCTTTATGGCATTATAACGGGCGTATTATGCGCCACTTGCGAAGCCCTTGTTTACTAGAGTTATGACCTTTATCAGTTTTAGCGATTTTGTCAACAGAGAGTATTGCCTCCGCAACTCCTCCTTCATGATTCAGGGGATTTTGATGAAACTTTCCACTTATTGGAACCATTGCCTGAAAAAGATCATAATTTACCGATGTCCTGTTTGACTAATATTTACTATGATGGCCCTTCGCATTTTTTTTGTATAGGAACAGCCTTGTGAACAAAATATCTGAAGAACCGTCTAAGCTAAAATCTTAAAATTTGGTGTAATTAATCTGATTAACTTTTGAGAATATTTTGTAAATGTTTGGTTGAATCATTCCTCTTTTTCAGACAGATGCATTTTGTATAGGAACAGGCTTGTGAACTAAATATGTAAATAACCACATAAGGGGTGACGGTACCAATTCATTTCCCATAGACCGCAATACAAACATTTTGGAAAATACAACACCTTTCCTTCGAATCGCGGCTACTTTAGACCATAGCTCTTTCTAGCTGGTGGACTCAAAATGTAAACAAGCAAAGAAAAACAACACCTTATGTTGCATTTAAAAGAGCCGGGTAAACCCAAACCCAACAACCGTCTGCGGAACTGCTTTCTGATGAAAATAACTGTCAAAAATTCAAAGAGTTTAGAAATGCAAAACAATAATACTGGTAGACATTAAATAATTCAACTCCCTAATTTTACATGTTCAACCACTGAATTAAAAAGAAAAAATAATAACATTAACTCAGCATCCATTTTCGGCCAATAGCAGCAGCTGATGTTTTCTATATATTCAAATTCTCTGCCAAAACGCTTGTGTACCCATAAATTGATGACGTAGTAGGTACTTTTATTCCTATACTGCACCCATAATCTTTAAAATCAAATAAGTCCTGCCTGAGTTCAAAATTCAGGCTGTCTTCAAGACAGTTTCCAAGTTTCGAAGAACTCCTATGACTAGATTTCCTTCAACAGTGCGCTAAAGTTTTCGCATCAGGTCACTTCGGCCGGAGTTGAAAAAGACATTTTTTTTTACGAAAAAGCAAAAAGTTTACCTCATACTGGTCGAAAATATACTCAAGCACACAACTCTGTCTCTCTTAACTTGAAACTTCAAACTGTTCAGCAGATAAAATAAATCAAAACATGAAATAATGGTCATTCTATAAGAATTTACACTCATTCTTGGAAGTACACTCCCAAATTTGCAAAAAAAAAAAAAATGTGCATTTTTTTGGCAATTTGGACGCCAAAGAGTGTCAAAATTGGAAAGCAATGCAGGTTTCTGCTTTCTAGAACAGACTTCTAGAACTGATCTAGCAAGCTAAGGAGCATAAAAGATAGTTGAAGGCCTTTTTGCAGTCAGCAGTGGTAAAATCTGCAGACGACACTGTGTCGCGCCTTAAAATCTCTACCCAGACCCAACTTTAGACCATGATTTTTCCAAAATTAAGCTTTTCCCCAGGTTTCGAAAGCATCCGACTTATAATTTTAAACAATCAAATTCATGAAAATGCAGTTCTTATCCAAGATAACATGTAAACTGATGCAAGGGGACCTTTCAAATTAGCCCCATCCCCTCCAGAAATCAGTGTCAGGAGAGATTCAACCCAACTGAGACAACCTTGAGGGCCAGTCTCATTATTTTGAACATTTCAGGTGTGAATTACTTACAGAACAGCAGCATTTCAGTGTAATGAGACATGTTTTACAAGAGACTCCTTGAAAAACCAATGGAAAACATTGAAATAAGGCACAGAAAGCAAAAATCTACTTTCGTTTTAGGGGTGACGGTACCAATTCATTTCCCATAGACCGCAATACAAACATTTTGGAAAATACAACACCGTTCCTGCGAATCGCGGCTACTTTAGACCATAGCTCCTTCTAGCTGGTGGACTCAAAATGTAAACAAGCAGAGAGAAACAATACTTTATGTTGCATTTAAGAGAGCCGGGTAAACCCAAACCCAACAACCGTCTGCGGAACTGCTTTCAGATGAAAATAACTGTCAAAAATTCAAAGAATGTAGAAATGCAAAACAATAATACTGGTAGACATTAAATAATTCAACTCCCTAATTTTACATGTTCAACCACTGAATTAAAAAGAAAAAATAATAACATTAACTCAGCATCCATTTTCAGCCAATAGCAGCAGCTGATGTTTTCTATGTATTCAAATTGTCTGCCAAAACGCTTGTGTACCCATAAATTGATGACGTAGTAGGTACTTTCACTCTATAAGCTAAGGTCCTTATATTGAGCATACAGTTACAGGCCAATGTGTAAAGGACAGATTGACTTTTGAGCCTATTTTTGTATATGTTGGGTTGAGTTATTTCTCTTTTTTGGACACACCATTTTGTGTAGGAATATGTTTGTGAACAAAATGTCTGTGAAAAGGCATAAGCTAGGATCCTTATATTCGGCATGCAGGTTTGGACGAAAGTGTAGATGACCTGATTAACTTTCATAAATTTTTCATTGACTTTTTCCGATTTTTAAGACATAGACATTTTGTATAGGAAAAGCTTGTGAACAAAATATCTGAAGAACCGCTTAAGCTAGATTCCTAATATATGGCATGCAGGTATAGACTAAGATGTAAATGAACTGATTTAGACCCTTTTCTGATAGATACAGTACGGGATGAACCTCCTTTTGGGGCAAGCATACGGCTGGGGGCATATTGTTTCATGAACACATTATCCAGTTTTCATCGGATTGTCACGGAACTCTCAAAATATTGTTGTCACTACATGACGTGGATCATGTTATATTAGGGTCATGATCAGACTCTTTCTGTGGGAGTTTTTTGCCTTTTGTAAGTAAATTTGGCAAACTCTTGTGGCCGCAACTCCTCCTTCTTTCATATACGAAACAGACTTAACCCCCAGTAGTTATTACTGACCGTCCCAAGGCGGTACTTTCGTTGCCGTTGCATTTGTTTTATGTTCGGTGCTGTTTAATTTATTGTCTTCTCATTTTAACCCTTCTATAATAAAAATAGAAAATAGGTAAAAATAATTGTTAAATGTTTTTCGTATAATTTGCTTAGTCTGTTGTAACCCTTATGTTGGTCTAAATTATTTAGTTCAATTAAGATAGCTGAGTTGCCACCTATTTGGGAAAGAGCTACTGACTCGGCTTATCACTTGTAATTTATTGTTTGTTGGGATGTCTTTGTCAATCTTTCCCTTTGATGTTGGGGATAGGGTTTGGGATCTGATTCAGTCAGTTCCTGAAGTGTAGTTACTCTTTAAATTTATGTTTATTTAGCTACCTTCTGTTAGCGAGCATATATAGATCAAGTAAGGTTATCTGAACCACTTATCATAATTTGGCTATTGTGAATCCCACTGAAGCAATCGTTTTGTATTTTTCCTCTGCCGCTACATTAGATAATTTGTGTGTGTTTGTGTGTGTATGTGTATGTGTGTGTTTTTGTGTGTATGCGTGTGTGTTTTAATTGGATGTTTATATTGATCTTTATAGACTCAACTTCGGAGAGTACAGAGTCTTCTGATTTTCAAGGCGACAATAGAAAACGGCGTGGTGTTGTGGTTGATCAACAAATGCGTGGAGATACTGCTGAACGACAAACACGCGATGCTGATGAATGTAAGTTTACTTTGCATATATTTAGTTTAATACCCAAACTTGTTTCTATCAGCATATTTTAAATTTCTTACAGAGAGAGTGGCAAACGTATGTGAGGGGACTAAATAGGAAATACGCTTAAATGGGATAAATCGCGCCTAAGTAGGAAAAGAAAAATGCGCTTATCTTAGAAAACAACTTTTGGCGCTTAAGTCAGGAAATGCTTCTGTAAAGAATAAATCACATTTAACAGCCAAACATGATTTCTTCTGTCTCATATCAAAGAAAGTTGTATAATTTACATATGACCGAAGGAAGAATAAACATGCCTCTGCCTTGTACTATGCATGCTGATTATAGCAGTTATCCCGGGCGGCTGGGTTCGGGATATGCGACTTGATGAACATCAGGAAGGATCAAAATTTTCATTCAATTTATGTAAATAATTTACTTCATACATCATAATCATATACCCCTGCATACAGGAAGCAAGAGTCGCTGCTCAAGTTTTACAGGGAAAAAGGTACATATTGTCATGACGCGACAGAATTATCATGTATTGACTGCCACTATCAGATAAATGACTGATATATCACCTCTTTTCCTTGATTACCGGCTCGCGCTTTTAATTGCAGCTCTACATTCACTTTGAACCCGCTGCGGAATATTTTCTGTGTTTTTGCTAAATTAATGCATTTTGTGCAGGAAGCTGTGATGAATAGAATTTGTTAATATAATTATATACTGTAAAGTATATTCTGTAATAGTTTGAGTCATCTGATAAATTTTAGTTCCACACACTTCCTCTCTGATAGCGTTACAACCTTCTTATGTATAATGAGTACATTGAACTAAATAGTTGCGTCTTGCTTGCCAATGCGACATAGCTTGTCATAGGAGTTATTCTTTGTTAAATGTAATAATCCGTATGTCTTATCTAGATACGCACCAGTAAATTGTTGTCTTAGGACTACTTGTGTTAAAAAGTTTTATTCTGGAGGCACCAAGACCTTGTTAATCCCTACAATGTGGCCGTTTCTAAACTTATTTCCGACCTGATAGCAACGGCCGAATCATAGTATGGCCTTCAGATACCGGACTTCCATTTTCACTTATTCTTACATAAGGTACATAGACGATTTGATACATAGACATGGCGGGTGTGTTATAACAGAAAGGTGATGCTTACTATTCGCGAGTACCTGATCACACTTCCGTTTTGGGGGTCCATGTGCACTAACGTATTTCGGATTTGTCGATGTTTATTTGGTTATGAGTTCGGACTTACGATTTTGCTACTTTGACCTCAAACAAGATATATTGCAAATTTCAGTACGATGTTTTCAGGTTTTCCATGCAGCTATACCTTTACCGACAGATAAAGCTTGTCCTGTAAACATCCTGCGGCGACCATGCTTCCGTGCATACTTCCGTAATGTTTTTCGCTGAAGTCTAGTTGTTTTTAAAAGAAACCGGTTACGTTCTTTTGACGAATATCGCCGGTGGTGGCCATCTTTGACGTTACTCGTACTTTGAGGTTTCTCGTTCTCGTACACCATATCGTACTCTAAACAAAAAACAATAGTATTGTCTTCCCTACGCCTTCTCTTTCCTAGCTGACCACATTTACCATTTGTTCTTTCTGGCAATCACCATATCAAACTCCTCCTAATCTTTCCTGTTTAACCTATCTTACCACACCCGGTCTTACATTACTTAACCAATAACCGCTCACCCTACTTTTATATAAGACCCTATCAAGCCCTGCACTACAAGGCCTGCCGTAATGTAGCTAACACTAGTCAAACCTATAATAACTCTTCCCTACTATACCTCGGTCTGCTATTTCCAAACATTTCCGTTCGTATCATAATGTACTGTATAATACATGTACCTCCACATTATACTACATTACTCGTACTACAACTAATCTAGTTTCAATATACCGTAGTCTGTTCAATTCGTCTCTTCACTGCCCTGCCTGGCCTTTACCTACCGAATCATTTTTACCAGGCCCGCCATATACCTGGCATGTCCTTTCATACCTTACCCACCCTGCCGTTTATTGTCGGCTCCTTCTCCACAAACACAAGCAAAACTCACATTGCGTTTTTCGCCAGTAAACGAAATAACCGTTTCATGAGGACTCTGTTTCGCCAAGGTTCGCAGGTGAATGCATTCTACTGCTTATGTTTATCCAAATACTGCACTGCACTACATTATACTACACCAGATTACACTACACTATACTACACTACTTGTCTCGACTATACCGTGTTTGCCTTTCCATAACCTATTCTATACTCTTCTATTCTAAGATTTACTACACTAGCCTTATTTCCCCACTTAGCGGTAATAGTTTTTCCCCCTTAAGCGGTAACCATTCACTTTGCGTCCTGTTTAAGCGCTTGATAGTCCGTTTCCTAGATAGCAGTTAATTTATCCCACTTAAGCGCTTTTCCAATTTAGTCGCTTCCTAAACGTATAATTATAACTGTAGATAACTGATGTTTGGACAGAATGTAATTTTGGACGGGCTATACATTTACGTTTATTATATTGTCTTATAAAACAAATAAACGATTAACATTGTAAAGTGCAGACAACCCGCACAGATATAATTTATTTGATGCAAATTTCATTCGTTTATGACATGAAGCA
The DNA here is from genome assembly GCA_963989385.1 of Ctena decussata. Classification (NCBI taxonomy): domain Eukaryota; kingdom Metazoa; phylum Mollusca; class Bivalvia; order Lucinida; family Lucinidae; genus Ctena; species Ctena decussata. The sequence goes on along the minus strand of OZ022504.1, from coordinate 28,189,145 downwards.
ACTTACCGTGATATTTCGAAAACTGATTGTATAGTCAATGAAACACTGCCTAGTAAATGTCCTGGTAACTGGTCTCATCTCTTAAAATGATGAAGTTCACTTAAGACAAAAATATTAATGGAGGGTAACTGCACTTTAAGATCTCAACATTTGCCATATAAGGTCTTATATATACATAATTCACCTTCTTATCGAATCCGAGATTATTTTCTAACAAAACATATAAATGGTAAAAATCAGGTGATTTGGACGTGTATTGGGCACCCTAAATAGTATCAATAATATAACAAGAATGTATCTATAATCCATGCTAATGAGTTTTTTTAGCCAACATCTGTCCAGGACCGATCAAACAAGAGGGCCATGAGGCCCTGAATCGCTCACCTGAGTATGGTGGCCATGTAGGTCATGTGACCTAGACCGCTTGAAATTTTCGTTCTATCAGCCCCTGGAGGCTGTGTATGATATTTGGTTACAATAAGCCCAGTGGCTTTTGAGGAGATGTCTTAAACTGCCAATATATGAGAGACATGGGTCATAAATATATATAAAATAAAGCTAGCATATCATTTATTTTCGCAAAGCTTCAAGATAAAAAGCGTTTTGTCTTATGACACTGTCTGTTGGCACATCCGCATGTACGTCTCAGTTACATTTTGTAGATTTTCTATGAATCGCAGCAGTAATATGAATATGTCGTCGCAGTGTAGTATTGTCAAAATACTCATTGCTTATTATGCTTTCTGATTAAGCTACATGTAGCTTGTCGATTAGAAGAATTAAAATCTTAAAAGATTCCTTTAAGAGCAGAAAACACATTCAGATGAAGAAACTTCAGACTACGAAATTTCGGCTAATAAAGTCTCCTCAGAGACCCTGACAATATCTGGTCACGCAACCAGAGAAAAGCCCATTGTAATTTCTTGATTTTAATAAGGCAGTCGATTCGAAGACTGATTAATATCAAAACGGGTCCAAATATTATAAAAGATCTAGAATAAGGGTCTAAACCAATCTAACATTTCAGATTCCCCAGAACTAATCCTCTGACCTCAAAGGACGATAGTCTGCCCTATGGCTAATAAAGTCTCCTCAGAGACCCTGACAATATCTGGGGACGAAACCAGAGAAAGGCCCATCGTAATTTCTAAATTTTAATAAGGCAGTCGATTCGAAGACTGATTAATATCAAAACGGGTCCAAATATTATAAAAGATCTAGAATAAGGGTCTAAACCAATCTAACATTTCAGATTCCCCAGAACTAATCCTCTGACCTCAAAGGACGAAAATGACATATAGTCTGCCCTATGGATGATGTACGTGGAAAAGTTTTACAATTACTCCTAAGAATATCAGACTTCCATGTTTTAACACGATTTGATATTGGCGTAATATGTGTCAAGTCGTTGTTTGACGTTTGCCATGGATGCTTGTTAATAAATCTATGTAAATTCAGAATAAAATTTTAGATTTTTGTTGAATAACTTTCATGTTTCTTTTTTCTGTGTTTTGTAGTGGATGTCTATTACGGATATTACAGATACGTAAAATGAGAGAAGACTACCTTTCTTATTCTGAACAAAATATCACATTAATTGCTGTGAAGTCAAAAACAAATGATAAAAATCTGCTTTTACATCCTCTTTTATTGCGTTTACTTATTTCACATTAATATTTATGTTCGCATATTGACTGTAATCGTATTTTCAATTCTGTGTACGGCTCTGAAACTGTTAATAACTTAAACATTGTAAACCAACATAGCCAAGCAGACTGTTTCAACAATTCGAAGTTTCATACATATAAACGGAACATCAAAAGACACGCCCACAATGTGTACGCCGAATTTATTTGAAAGTAAAGGTATATGTTTTAATTAAAGTAGATAGATTAGAAATAGAAATATTGGCGGGGCAATCCAACTACTAAACCAGCTAAATAACCCAAAGGGCTATAAAACATTTGCATGAGAAAACAAAATAACAACAACAACAACAAAAACACTGTTTTTTATTTGCCAGAAAAAAACAACAGCAATTTTAATGTATTTTATTTCTACATTATGTTTTACAAATTTGCTATTTAAATACATATCTCTAGCTTATGAATGCTCTTTCATAATCTATGATTTATGATATTTAAAACAAAGTGGTAAAAATTGCAGTTATATTGTAATTAGCATTTTTTTTAAATGTTTTAATGCAAGTGAATTTAATATAATGAAACGTACATTTAATCGATGGGGCATGCTTATGCATATTATTTCAGTAAAACTCGCACTGTATATCACAGAATAAGACAAAACCAACATTTTGTTTCCTGGCAAATCATGTTATAATAAAAAAAATCAGAATCTGAGAAACTGTCAGATTAAGTAATGCTAGAGTTACTTAGTTCCCCTGAATGGCTATTTGCTTTGTTGTTTTGGATTTAACGGCTTTTTGAGATTATCACTCTATATCAAGCTATCACCCAGACAGAGGGACAATGAAAAAAGAAAAGGAAAACTTGAGTGTAGACAAAACTTAATAGATAAAAATAAAGAGGCAATCCTATACCGCACCTGCAACAACACAGCCAGTTTTGCCCTACTATTTTTCCTCTGTTCTACAATAGAGTAATGCCTACAAAAATGCGCAGATGGAATATCGGAAACTGTGTAGACACTGATCAGACCTGTTCCTAAGGAGCAGTCTGATCCCGGTTTTCACTGTGCAAACCTATCTCCCCAAAAACTTAAGATCTCTACGGCAGACATATACCTTTTGCTATTTCATAATTAGCAATAACTCTGTTTTGTTTTAACAAATAGAAATCAAGGAAGATAGACATTTTATGCTTGCTTGTTTATGCTCTTCCGACAGAATGAGTCACCTTACCGTATCGATGTTACATAAACTGTAGACACCAGAATGCTTGCTTTTGTGATGGGGTTAAACTTAAACTTGGCCGTCCCAAGGCGGCACTTCTGTTATGGTTCATCTTAGTTGTTGCATGTTCTGTTTGTCGCCTTGGTTGTAAGACAGTTGTTGCGGCGGTAGATGCTTTTGTTTGGTGGAACGACTAAGTATCTGATGAACCAGGGCAGAACAAAGGCCAAGGGTTGGTCGACCACAAACCGGTTAAGCCCTGCCCTGCCCCCTCCCCCCCCCTTAATTTCATTACTGGCTGTTCCAAGGCGGAAGTTCTGTTTTGGTTCTTCTTGGTTGTTTTAAGTTTTGTTTGTTGCTATGTCTGTTATTGATATATTGTTGGGTTGTTCAGGCTGGCCCGTTGACCACCTACATGGGAAACAGCTGTTCACATGGCTGCTGCTGGTGTTGTCTTTGGTGGTGACAAATTTTGTGTTGTCTCTTTCCCACATGGTATCTTAGGTCTGATCTGGGATTGAATTGTGTCAGTCCCTGAGAAGTTTCCTCCTTCCTTTTGCCATACATTCAGAAGCTGAATTTTAAATTCCATTAAATACTTCGGCCAAAAATGTCCGCAGAAAGGGTAAGAAAAATAATAAAAAAACAACAACAACAAAACAGGAGGGCCAAGAGGCCCTGAATCGCTCACCTGAGCAAAAAGGTTAAAGGTCAAACTAGAGGGATAATGTGAACAAACCAGATAGTTTGCAACCATTTCCAAATGGGTTTGAAGAAGAAGATTTTTTAATGTTTTTCTATGTATTGCTATGCTTCAAACCCTGGACCCCCTGGGAAAAGGCCATTTTGAACCCTGAGGCCATCATTTGAATAATCTTGGTAAAGGACCACTAGGCAATGCTAAAAGCTAAATTTCAAGCCTCTGAGCCAAGTGGTTCTGTAGAAGAAGATTTCTGAATATTTTTCTATGTATTTCTATGGTTCAAACCCAGGACCCCCTTGGGCGGGGCCATTTTGACCCTGGCACCATCATTTGAACAAACTTGGTAAGGGACCACTAGGCAATGTATCATACAAAATTTTAAGCATCTGCATAAAGGGGTTCTGGAGAAGAAGGTTTTTAAGTACATTTTAATTCGAACCCATGACTACCTGCCATTTTGGGTCCCAGGGCCATCATTTACATAAACTTTGTAGGAGTCTACCAGGCAATACATCATATCAAATTTCAAGCATCTAAGCCAAGTGGTTCTGAAGAAGAAGACTTTTTAATAGTTTCCTATGTATTTCTATGGCTCAAACTCAGGACTCCCTGCCGCAGGGCCATTTTGGACCCTTGGGCCATCATTTGAACAAACTTGATAAAGGAGAAAGAGGCATCATACCAACTTTCAAGCATCTGAGCCAAGTGGTTCTAAAGAAGAAGGTTTTTGAATATTTTTCTATGTAGTTCTATGGTTCAAACCCAGGACCCCCTGTCCCAGGGCCATTTTGGACCCTGGGGTCATCATTTGAACGAACTTGGTAGACTACTAGGCAAAGCTGCATACCAAATTTCAAGCATCTGAGCCAAGCGGTTCTGCAGAAGAAGATTTTTAAATATTTTTCTATATATTTATGGTTCAAACCTAGGACTCCCTGTCGCTGGGCCATTTGAACAAACTTTGTAAAGGTTTTCTAGTCAATGCTACATACCAAATTTCAAGCATTTGAGCCTTGTGGTTCTAAAGTAGAAGATTTTTTAATATTTTTCTATGTATTTATATGGTTCAAACCTAGGACTCCCTGCCCCAGGACCACTTTGGACCCTGGGGCCACTATTTAAACAAACTTGGTAGAAGACCACTAGGGAATGTTACATACCAAATTTCAAGCATCTTTGGCAAGCAGTTCTGGTGGTGAAGATTTTTAAGTATTTTTTGGTTTCGAACCCAAGGCCATTTTACTACATACCAAATTTCAAGCATCTGAGCCAAGCAGTTCTGGAGAAGAAGATCTTTAAGAATTTTTTAGTTTCGAACCCAAGACCTCCTGCCCCAGGGCTATTTTAAACCCTGGGGCCACCATTTGAACAAACTTGGTAGAGGTCCTTTAGACAATGCTTCATACCAAATATCAGAGCCCTAGGCCTAGTGGTTTCAGAGAAGATGTCATTTTAAGCAAATTGTTGACGACGCACGACGGACGACGGACATTGGGTGATCACAATAGCTCACCATGAGCCTATGGCTCAGGTGAGCTAAAAACTCGAAGAAATCGATGCATGCGTTTCAGCGAAACAAGTGGGTGAAAGTTGTCAGTGAAAATTGTGACACTTGCTTACCATTGGGTTTCCCATAGACCTTTTAAGACCCTGTATTTCTTACAAAGAAAAGAAACGGTTATATGAAGAGTAACAATGAATTAACAAGAGTAAAATGAAAAGATCTGAAAAGATTTTTTAGTATTACTTCAGAACGTTTGATGTTATTGGACTTCCCAATATGCTCTTTGTTTAACTGCAAGGGATTTTTGACGAGTGTTGAACTTCAAACTGCTGTCATGTTCCTAAGAAGAATAGTATGGTAATGGTAATAGAGTAATTCCGGAAAAAAATTTATACTGCGAAAGGAAAGAAAATCCTTACATCACTTTGAATGTTTCACGATTAACTGAGATTACTCTTTCATCAAAATTTTATTTTGTAAGAAGCTGCGTTAATATTGTCAGACGTCGGTAGTATTTTCTGCTGATTTTCTACGTGATTTAAAACCATAAATCAGCTGGCAGAAGAAATCGAACTTAAACTTGCGGGCGTTTCTTTTGATTATCAGTACGCAATCAGTTCGCAACCTAACGGATCAGATTACATGATAAAAATGTTCAAGTTGTGTAATAAAGGTAACAGTGGTTACATGCAAAATATACATGTATCACACAAATCGTCACATTGACCGCGCCGATGAAGGTCACGTAAGGTAATACAGGGTAAGGTAAAACAAAATCCATAGTAAACACACTATACTATATTTAAAAAATTGAAAGAAAACCCAAACCTAAGGAACGAAGAATAAGGACAATTTGTTTATCTTGTCACCTTTACTCACTCTACTTTGCAATACCTAAACTACAACAGAAATTAAATTGTGGGATGGAAACCAGTATTTTTTTTAGCTTTATCTGTACTTTGAAAAATTAAAAAAAAAAGATATTTGACATTGATCACAACCTGTGTCCATCAAATGTTTACTAAAAGTAGGATAAAGCAGTTTGCATCTCGTTCCTTCAGGTAAAGATTCCATCAAGAGAATTGTTTCATATAGCTTTTATCAGAAAATAATAAGAAGAGACTTAGAGATGTGGAGCTTCTATGTATTCTGTTCTATCCCATAACCTTAAAAGATCATTAAATGCGTTCGAAATGATCCAACTCCATCTTGTCCTGATTTCAGCTTCCCTTCTTGAGCTGGCAAAGTTCATTCCTGTCCTCTCTTTAATATTGTCTTCCACCACTTCTTCTGCGTACCTCTTTTCTTTGTCGTTGCCAGCCCGGAAGACCTTGAGACGTAGCCAAACCATTTTAATTAGTTTCCGTTTCTTGACCGGGGTCAGCAGTTCATGATATTCTCCAATGGATGCTTGGACCTTTCTGCGAAGCTCCTCATTGGTGATATTGTTCTTGTACGAAATGTTCAGTAACTTCGGTTAGCGTCTCGCCTTATTTTCTCAAACTCTGCTGTCAAGGTACACGATTCACAGGCATGCAGAAATATGGAAATGACAAGGGAGTGCATACGTTTATCTCTCCAAATTGTCTTCAGCTGTATAGATCTGAAGTTGCTTGTGCAATCTTGAGAGAACCTCCTTTTAAGAGCCATCATCTGAGACAACTTATCCAAGATATTCAAAGCTTGTTGCGGTACCCAGTTTCTGCTCTTAAACCTTGATCTACCCTGGATGCCATCAGTTCGGTCTTCATAGCACGGATCTCATCTTATACCTGACGCAGATTATGTCGCGACTCAACTAAGGCATCTAAATCCTGCTCTACCTCAGCTGGAGCGTCTGTATCAGCGGCAAACCACAGATTGGTAATATTTTTGACGTCTATGCTAACCGTCCCGTCATGTTTTTCCAGACCATCAAACCTGGGGTTTAAGCCTGTTCAAGATGACTTTCAGCTTGACTTTGCTTGAATGACTGATGAGGCTGCTTGTTCTTTATGTCTGGCAAAGCTGTAGGTTGCCCTTTTTAGGAAATGTAATAATCAGCGGTTGGGTCAATGGGGTAGGTCATTCTCTTGTATTCAGGCCTTATTACAGATGTATGTTAAACCATCAATCAAGGTCTCCTCGCCAGCTTGAACAAGTTCTACTGGTATATTATCAACTCCAGCATACTTTTTTCTAGTGCTGCTATTGCCATCTCAACTTCCTCTTGAAGGAGGGCTGATTGCATTCCAGAACCCTTTTGTTACCACAACTCTCATGGATGTATAGTGCCGAGCAGTGTTCTGTCCATCTGCTGAGAATCACTTGTTCTTCTGTAAGGCATTTCAGTGACCTGTCCCGAATAGCTGTGGACCTACCCTGTTTCTCTGACGTTAGATCCTTCACCAACTGGTATGCTGTCTTGTTTATGTTGTTGTTCAGGCAAGTTTTGATCTCCTCGCACTAAATACCTATCCCGTCCTCCTTAGCTTTCTTCTTTGCCTTCTCAATAATCTTATTAGCTTCCCTGTGGTCTTCTCCACTTCTTCAAATCTCACCTCTCATCACAGATCGCGAACGTCTCTGGTGACCCCGGTTTTTTTTCGGCGCTGTTCCTTCCCAAGTTTCTCACTGCCTGCATCAGTCACTGCTGTACTGTAGGTGGTAATCATGGTAATCGATCTGATTGTGGTGTTTCCCATCCGGGGTTCTTCAATTTTTGATAAATTACAATATGACAGTTTACAAACAGTTGAAAATACCATTGAAATACCAAAACAAAATGGCCTTTGCTTTCCTAAAAGTTGATAGTGTTCGTATTTGATAAACTCACATACGATTATGTGCTGTCAAAATAATTTTTACCCACTATCATACAGTATGGGTTTCGTATTATTCAGTGAGCGTCAAAACTTACACACTTTTTTTTTGCATAATTATTCCCGTAAAAACCTATGATCTCCTTTATTTAGTCGTTCAGATCCGTCAGAAATTTTCATCTGATCCCCTTTAGACCCAGATTATGCGGTTTTGCTCCCAGCTCAGCTCTAGAAACGCTTTTAAAAGTATCAATATATATATTTTTCAGACAATATTGTTAATTTTCTTGTTTTAGTTATTGGCGTTCAATTGATTTCCCACTTGTTTTGCTTTGCTAATGTGCTTAGATAGAAGCTCTGTATGGGACTTAATGGCCCATATTTACAAACACAACTCAAACTTATACTCGACGCATACTCCAGTAAGATCGGTTGAAATGACGCTCGAGGAGTATGTTCTGAAAAGTAAGATCCTTTTGAAGCAAGGAACACACCAAAAAATAGGCAATAGCGACTCGGTTAAATTGAGTCTGTTCATGACTGGTATTGAAATCTGCGACACTAGCCACGCCCCCTAGCACTGGCTTAAGCAGAACTCTATTTTCTAAATAACTCAAATGAAGTGAGTGATCCCAAAGGACCAGAAAATATATTTTGCACTATGATGATGTACGGGGAGACGTTTATTGGCCGCAACACGGCATAAACACCAGCTGCAGTAAAGATATATGTTCTAAAAAAGTAAGATCCTTTGGAAGCAAGGAACACACCAAACAATAGAAAATAGCAGACTCGGTTTAATTGAGTCTGCTCAAGACTCAAGCCTTAAGTGACTGAAGTTCTGGTATAAACTGTAATGTCTTATTATTTTGAGACATGGTTGAGTTAAAAAACAGTGTAGAAGAAGATCATACTAATGTATAATTGTAAAATTATTTTTATATATACCGCAGGAACTATGCTTTGCCGATTGATGTCTGAGAGCTCGTCCGGTTTACGTTCCTCTGTGTGAAGAATCGTCCTTGGTGTAGTGGTTAAGCTACTTGCCTGTTAAACATCTGTCATGGGTTCGATCTGGTCCTTCTCCAGTATTTTGGCTGAAACTTCAGTAGATTTCCTCTTCCTTTCTCGTATCACGTATTTTTTGTTTGATAACACGTAGTTTATTGTTTGGGTATTCTGATCAGACTCCCACACCCTAACCCCACCATAACACCTAGCAAAAAAAAAAAAAATTCTCTAACGTAACACTGGATCCGAAGAGGATACACAAATGATTTAACGTACTTATAAAGAGACTGAATCATTAAACAGTGTGAATTTGATTGTGACAACTAAGCGCTTTCGGCTTCACGCTTCCATCAGAGTTTAAACACACTCACACATACTAAAACAAAAACTATACAGGTAAAGCATACAAACAAATGACGAAAAACAAAAATCACTAAAGCGCTTATAATGCCCAACACAATATTCGCAAAACAAAACCACATAATAATGCTGATTACATTATATTAACAAATTTACATAAAAGCATTTGAAATGCCCTAATCGGGGGCATAGACTCAAACGTTTGTCAGCGAGAAAATTGATTGACGACAGCGGCGCCATTTTCTTGTTGTTTAATGATTCAGTCTGTCTTTACATATATATTAAGTCGAGTTGCCGTTGTCGAAGCTTCTTATTTCTTCGACCAAACCTTACTTATTGGAGTTTACTTAAGCTGCACTCATGTCTGTGAATACGAGTCGACCACACCTCGAGAAAATCTCGGACCAAAGGCAATTATAGCTACTAATCCGGTAAGTTCGAGTCGAGCTGGAGTTTGAGTTTAGTTTGTGAATATGGACCGATGATATGCATGCTATCATTTAGTAACCAGTGTACAAGAATAGCTAGTTCTACTTTATTTTGTATACATGTTTTTAGAAACACATTACTTGTATATTCTGTATTACATGCTTTGTGATGCTCATACCTTATTTGAAGATAAAGTCTCTTCTATATGCTAATTCCTGTAAGTAATTTCTGCCTCATATATCAGCACCGTGCTATTTTTTGTCGATTAATTTGTCACCGTTGTATTGTTTCTAGAATACAATTTAACTAAAGATATCGAGCTTTATTTTGATATAAAATTCTTACTTTTTTAATGTCTCTTTTATGTAGGAATCTTTAGGAATTTATTAGAAAACATCAAGCCACCTGGCCCATCTGTTGCAACATATACACAACATACATCAAGGAAACATGTGACAGGGGACTGATAAACAATTATCAGTTGAAACACTACTAACTACAATAAGCTGATTTATATTCATTCTCAGAGGGCATACTAACTTATGCCAGCAGGTTCATAACGCAAAAAAAAAAAAAAAAAAAAAAAAAACGAACCAAAGTTTATTCAAAGTTATGTTGTTGAATCAACATCGACTCAGTGTCGCTCAAAGCCATGCCCGCTGGTGTCAACCAGGAAACCCCAATATCGAGATTTTGGGGGTTTCTGGAATTCGGAGACAAAGAAAAAGGAGGCGCGACCTAAATGTCAGTATTTATCCTTTTGTATTTCATCCAAAAGAAAATCAAAGTAAAAAATCAAACCACATCAAACAAACATATAATAATAAAGTCATATATGACATTGTTTTGTTCTGTACTCACAGTACATAATGGGAAATCGGTTGTTAATCACAAGCTTCCATATGTTTAGACCAAAATGCGCTTTCACTGAATTCGTTTTGCAGACTAGCATAACTATTCTATTAAATGAAATCTTCATTGAAAAAAAAACAACTGTTTTTGTCTCAGATTCCAAAATACCGAAAATCATGGTCAATATACCAAATTATGTTCTATGGTATCGTTCGTTTGCTAACAGGATTACGGGAGATGTGCGGAAGAGATTTCGGAGGAAAGCGGTATTTCTGCTAACACAATTTCGGAGTAAGGCAATTTGTGTGTCATTTTTATTTGTCTTATGACGTATTACCTGTTCGAAATTTCGTAGAAAACTGTATATACATTCAACATATGCATCCCAGACAAATGATCCCGTTCTCTAAAATGGAATCAATGTGGTTCGCGCTCATATTTGTGTGTGGGTATGTGCAATTGAAAGCCTAAAGCCAACACATATAAGAAGGCGCATCAGACGAGGGTCACAACATAGGCTTTTCTAATTTATTCTTGTTTTGGCAGAAATAAAAGAAATTATCCCGACATATATCATTTAAGAATGCCTATAATACGTTCTCTTGAAATGATGGCATGCATGCGCGCGTGCGCGTGTGTGCAGGGGTGCCTAGTGAGAAACTCATAAAAAATAATCGAACTGCAAGCACATCGCGCAAACGAGGACATAAATGTAGAAAGAAGCGGTATCGTGGGGCGGACTAGGACTTCCTTTCCCTACCCCACGCGCCCCTAAATTCCGAGGCAAACATTTGAGAACGTCAAGGTGTTTCATATTAGGGGTTACAACATGTGATTGTATGCAATTAGTCAGAAAGTATCCCTAACTTTGATTATGCGGTATGTTGCACGGTTCAGTTACAAGCAGGGAATTGGGTTCTTTTTTTCTCAGTTCTCATAACGATGTTCCCCAGGAGGCTCAGTGGAACGAAGCCATTAGATGCAACTCCAGGCTCCGAGGCTGTCTGTCCATTCCTTCTCAGTTTCGAAGAATAGATTTTTATGTGCCTGCTTTAACGCCTGGTTCGTCTTATACGATGCTCGCACATGTTTTAAGGTGCCTTTCTAGTGGTGCAAGTCAAGATCCTTCAGCAAAAGTACTACCAGAGATAATGTTATTAAGTTGTCATGGCATGGAGTATTGAGTACTGTTTAGGTGGATGGATGACTTACGAGTTTACTACGTAGTTTTTAATAGTATTTCAATCATATCAGGGCGATGGGAGGGTGATAATGGAAGGTCTTGTGCAATAAAAACCCGTTTTCGGTATGATATTCGAATGCTATAAATGGTATCGGCTAGCGCTGGGTTTGCCATCGTTGAAGAATGTCATGCACGGTATTGACCAGCATAGTACACGGTTCACAAAAGTAGGGGATATTCAGGTATGAAAAATTGTAGCATCTACAACAAATGTGATATCCATATGAAACGCTAAATATGGATAAGATAAATATCTGTTAAGACACTTTTCATGAAAGTTTAGATGATATATCCTGTCACGTGATCTGCATACAATTTGTTTCATACAGGGGGTCAGGACTAAAATGTGGTACATTCGAACAAAATTTATTCAAATTCTTCAACTAAGCTGACCGTTTTATGCACTTTTAAGTTTTGTATGCTAAAAGATTTTTTTTCTTCTTCAAAACTGTTATGTTGGGAAGAAAACCAGAAAACAAAATTCGTACAGGTGCATCGAGTTACCGAAAAATTTAGACGTTTATGGCTTGCACTCATTATTTTGTTGAAAGAGTGTGTAAACCCCGGTTTGTTAAATGAAGCATGACGACTGTTTCTGTGTAAATTTTGTAATCTGAAAACAATCTGTTTCCACACCAGATTCGCGTGAAGTTTGGTTGTCGACCCCCTGTCTAAAACGAATGATACGCAGGTCACGTGACAGGATATACCATCCAAATTGTAATGCAAAATGTCTTATCGAATATTTGTCTGATGGATACTTGCCGTTTCAGATGGATTTGGTATTTTTTCTAATTTATGCGATTTTTAATAACTTAATATCCCCTATTTTTGTGAACAGTATATTTGAAGCCCTCTCGTGATATTGTCCAGCATAGTTTTGGCCAGCATCCAGTCGCCGTTCAACGCATCCTATGCATGGGATTAGCTGCATGATTATCAAATCCTATGCATGATATTGCAAAGCATGAAAATGCCTAGCATTAGGGTTTTCGAATCTCATGCGTGGTAAAAGCTTCTATTAGGACTGTCAATGGACGAATCTGATGCATGGCATTGCCCTGCTTGATATTTGGATCTCACGGGTATTTTTGTCTAGTATGTGACTGGCTAGCATGGCATTCGAAGATTCCCACGTATGGTACTGCGTTGCAAAGGGTTTGCAATTCAATGAATCCCATGCACGAGGGTTTTCATTTGATGAATCCCATGCATGGTATTGGCAAGCATGAATTTCAAACTCGTTGCATGGTATTTGACTGCACTGACAAAATAGTCGACATTTGACGAAGCCGAACCATGGTATTGGCCAACATGGCATTGACTTACACCGGGCTCATCATCCAGCGAATCACTTGCATGGTACTGCCAAACTTGGTATTTGAATCACATGCAAATATTGGTCAGCATGATATCGGCTAGCATTGGAATCTTCGACACGAATGTTAGCGAATATCATACTGACCAATACCAAGCATGGGTTTCAAATCCATGCAGGTCATTACCATCACTCTTTACAAGGCGAACTACATGCTAGCCTATACCATGCTGGCAAATACCACGCCTAGGATTAAGCTACCATGCAAACCACCATCGTGCACGGGATTCGTAGTACAGTGAACACCAGCTAGCCATTAGCATGCTGATAAATATCATGTACGATACCGGTATGTGAATACAATGTAAGGATTTACCAAACATGTCACTCGTTGGAAAAAATGAGTCCCAAGGTAGCAAATCCGATGGGCAATACATGCATGGGACAGGCTAAATGGCAAACCCTATGCATGCCACTACTATGCTGCTCAATACCGTGCATGAGATTTCAATACCATGCCATGTACGTCCGATGAAGAATTTAAGGCAGTGACTGAAGAGTGCGAAGGACCAATTTCGGGATGATGGTACTGAAACACCATTGGACCAAATTGTATCATGCTGTTGGGCATTTAAAAAAGACTCGGAGATTCTGGACCATTAGTAAACAAGAGGGCCATGAGGCCCTGAATCGCTCACCTGAGCAATCGTCAAAGTGGCTTTTTCTTATGTCTGAAATTGTCAAAATACAAGTCTTGAGTCAAAAGTCAAAGAATGACCTTGGCCTCTTGTACTCATAAATCTTCATGTACTCATGAAGAAAACCATATATACCATTTTAGGGCAAAATCTTCAAAACTTTCTATGAAATCTTATGTTCTAGCATTTTCCGATATCTGACCATGCCGCAAAATAAGTCTAGGTGAACCCAAGGTCATCATTTGAACAGTCTTGGTAACACTCTAGTACTCCATGCTTCTTACCAAGTTGCAAGGCCATAGGTGTATTGGTTCTGGGGAAGAAAATTATTAAATATTAATACCATAAATGGGTATGGCGGCCATGGTGGTCAAGTGACCCAGAACGTTTGAACACATTTTTGTTCAATCAACCCCTGGAGGCTACATATGAAATGCATTTATAATTGGCCCTTTGGCTTTTGATGAAACGTTTGAAAATGTCAAAATATGAGAGATCTGGGCCTATATCTTCAAAACTTTCCATCAAATCTTGTGTTCTAGCATTTTTCCATATCTGACCTTGCCATATAGATGTTCAAGGTCAAACCAAGGTCACAATTTGAACAATCTTGACAGTACTTGAGTACCCGAAGCTACATACCAAGTTTCAAGGCCATCAGTCAGTTGGTTCTAGAGAAGAAGATTGTTAAAGGTTTTACCATACATGGGCATGGTGGCCATGTTGGTCATGTGACCTAGACCGTTTGAACTAATTTTCATTCCCTGAACCCCTGGAGGCTCTGTATGAAATTTGGTTGCCATTGGCTCTGTGGTATTTGAGGAGATTGTTTGAAAATGTCAATATATGAGAGCTCCGGGTCAAAGGTCGAAGAATGACCGTGACCTCTTGTACTCACAAATTTTCATGGCCTCATTTTCACAACTGTCGGCTAATAACAATCAGGGTGGGCACTTGGGTTTCACTTTTGTCAAAACATTATTTTTATGGTGAACATGTTTTGATATCGAAACCATTATCTGAGACATCTCGGTCATACAAAAACGCAAAAAAAATCATAAATTTTTAGGCGTTTCAATATTATAATGTCCTCTTGTTACCCCTGTCTGTTGGGCCTACGAACACGACAGATACAACATATAACGTGCTTAAAACATGATGCATTTTATCTTGTAATGAAGATTTTTAATTTCTTATAAAAGTTCAAAGGCCCAGATTTAATTCCAGGGTCATTGGATGTTTTCCAGTGATGTATAATGTACCGGTGAAGAATGATAAATAGGACCTTTTAGGAAATAAATCGTATCCCCTTTTCAATCCTGTATATACCAAACTCAGCAGAAATTCTGAACTTTAAAACTTTCAAAGAGAGCCACAATGAATGAAAATATGTTTGCACCATGCTTTTCAACAAGCAACTGTGTTTGGTAAGAGTCCTTAATACTTATATGCCTTTGCTATCAAGGGCTACGGACACGACAGTTTTAACATCTTCTAAATGTGTCCAATAACATGCTCTGGACACTATTTATGAGCAAATGATTCTTTTCAAATAGTAAATCTAGTTCTAACTTTGATCAGATTTACTTAGATTTTTGCTAGTAAGTTGAATTTGTTGTCAGAAATACTTCATTGATGTTCATAAATTGTCTTTGAAGACCAAGGGTTATCATTGCAGAACTAGTCAAAACTACAATAACTGCGTTAAGGTGGTGATAATCAATGATTTGGGACAAAGACAAAAATCTGCATAAAATACTCAAAATAACACTGATCTCTCCAAAACTTAGCAGATGCCTTCTTTATGTTGTTTCTCATAATTCAGAATCCCATTATGCAGCATTTGTTAACATTAAAAAGTCTTTTTTATAAGGAAAGGTCAAAGGGTCATTTTCTGTGAATAAATCTGAGAAAATAATATCATTATTGAAAATATACTTAGTGCTTAGAGTACCTTGTTGCATAATGGAGAGCGTCCTAGCAATTATTTTTTCAGACTCCTTTACACATTATCAGGTTGAGCTGATGAAAAAGATGCAGTCTGTGTCCAAATTGTTTTTTCAAAACACACACGTGAGACAGGTGAGACTATTTTAACAAGGTTGAACAATTTCATCTACACACCAGTGATCACGTCAGTAATTTATTATTGATAGTGTAGTTGTTACATAGGTATGCTTGCCTACCCTATATTTAATAAATGCGTCCAGTGTACATTTACTTTATATATGGTTGAACATTTGAGAAAAGGATACCCTTTTTATCTGGTCTACATTACAATTTGAGAAAGAGTTGGAATAAATAATTGCTAGGACGCTCTTCATTATGCAATAACGCACCTCCAGCACAACGTAAATTTTCAATAACAATATTATTTTTTTAGATTTATTCGCAGAAAATTACCCTTTGATATTTCCTTATAAAACACTTTTTAAGCAGCATGTATGTCTATTTTGTATTTTAAACTGTAAAGAACAACAAAAATAAAAGGTCTGCTAACTTTCAGGGAGATACTTTACTTTTTTATGGTTTTATGCAGATTTTACATTTACCATAAATCACCACCTTAAAAGTAAAAGTGAAAACAGTCTACTTTAAAAGTAAAAGTGAAAACATTCTACTGACAGTAGTTAATATTTAATTATTTGAAAAACACGAGAAAATTTATAAGTACATTATTACAGCTTTTATATTATAAATGAGCATGGGTCTACGGACACGACATCTTACATTTGTTCTCAGCACCATATTCAGAACTGTCAAATTTGCTTTAGTTTAGATGACATAAGTTACTATTACCACGGCTATGTTATATGACTTGTTATGCTTTCTGCTGTTATCTCTTGGCTTGTAGTATATTTATCATCGCATGAATACCCCTTGCCTCTTTTCCAAAAATAATGTTATATTCCTTCTCTGGCTATCATTTATTTTCGCAAAGCTTCATGATAAAATTTGTCTCCCAACTCTGTTGGCACATACGCATGTACGTTTCAATTACGTTTTGTAGATATTCTTTTATAGATATTCCATGAATCGCAGCAGTAATTTGAATATATATATCGTCACAGTGTAGTATTGTAAAAAGTATTCATTGCTTTGTATGCTTTCTTATTAAGCTTATTAGCCTGTCGATTAGAAGAATTAAAATCTTAAAGGATTTTTTTAAGAGCAGAAGACACATTCAGAAGAAGGAACATCAGACTACAAAGTTTCGGCTTATAAAGCCTCCTCAGAGACCCTGACAATATCTGGAGACGAAACCAGATAAAGGCATACTGTGGTTTCTTGATTTTAATTAGGCAGTCAATTCAAAGACTGATTAATATCAAAAAGGGTCCAAATATTATAAAAGACGATGATAAAGAATAAGAGTAAAACCGATCTAAAATTTCAGATTCTCCAGAACAAATCCTCTGATATCAAAGGACGAAAATGACATATAATCTGCCATATGGATGATGTACGTGGAGACGTTTTGCCATTAGATGATTTACTCCTAACCATATCAGAATGCCGTATTTGAATTCGATTTGATATTGGCGTAATCTGTATCAAAACCTTGATTGACGTGTGCTATACTGTAGATGATTGTTAATAAAATCGCTCGAAATCCAGAAAAAAAAAATAATTTTTTTGTTGAATTACTTTTATGTTCTTTTTTCTGTGTTTTGTAGTATCTGTCTATTATGGAGGAGACGCAGGCGGATTTTCTCGCGGCCACAGAAAATGAGAGAAGACTAGCTTTCTTATCCTGACCGAAGAATGTCACATTAACTGCTGTTAAGACAAAACCAACTGAAGAAAATCTGCTTTTACAGCCTTTTTATTGCGCTTATTTTATTTCACATTAATATTTAAGTTCCCATATTGACTGTAAACGTATTTTCAATTAATTGTACGCCTCTGAAACTGTTTATAACTTAAAAATTGTAAACCAACAGAGCCAACTAGACTGTTTCAATGGTTCGACGTTTCATACATATAAACGGAACATAAAATGACATACAAGCAATGTATACGGCGAAAATATTTTAGAACGTCAAGGTGTTTCAGATTAGGGGTTACAATATGTGATTTTATGCAATTAGTCAGAAAGTATCCCTAACTTTGATTATGCGGTATAGTACGCCGGTTCTTGCACGTTTCCGTTATAAGCTGAGAATTGGGTTCTGTTTTTTTCTCTCAGTTCTCATAACGATGTTCCCCAGGAGGCTCAGTGGAACGAAGCCATTAGATGCAACTCCAGGCTCCGAGGCTGTCTGTCCGTCCCTTCTCAATTTCAAGACTTCTCAAGAGGGGATTTTTATATGCCTCTTTTACCGCCTGGTTCGTCTTATGCGATGCTCGCACATATTATAAGGTGCCTTTCTTGTGGTGCAAGTCAAGATCCTTCAAAAAGTACTTCTTGAGAAAATGTTATTAGGCTGGCATGGAGTATTGAGTACTGTTTAGGTGGATGGGTGACTTACGAGTTTACTTCGTAGTTTTTAACAGTATTTCAGTCATATCAAGGCGATGGGAGGGTGATAATTGAAGGTCTTGTGCAATAAAAACCCGATATCGGTATGGTATTCGAATGCTATAAATGGTATCGGCTAGCGCTGGGTTCAACATTGTTGATAAATGTCATGCACGGTATTGACCAGCATAGTATTTGAAGCCCTCTCGTGATATTGTCCAGCATAGTATTGGCTAGCATCCAGTCGCCTTTCGAAGTATCCTATGCATGGGATTAGCTGCATGATCATCAAAGTCTATGCATGATATTGCAAAGCATGATAATGGCTAGCATGAGGTATTCGAATCTCATGCGTGGTAAAAGCTTCCATTAGGACTGCCAATTGACGAATCTGATGCATGGCATTGCCCTGCTTGATATTTGAATCTCACGGATATTATTGTCTAGTATGGTATTGGCCAACATGGCTTTGACTAACTTCGGGCTCATCATCCAGCGAATCACTTGCATGGTACTGGCCAACTTGGTATTCGAATCACATGCATGTTATTGGTCAGCATTGGCTGAATGGCGAACCCTATGCATGCCACTACCATGCTGCTCAATACCGTGCATGAGATTTCAATACCATGCCATGTACGTCCAATAAAGAATTTAAGGCAGCGAATGAAGAGTGCGAAGGACCAATTTCGGGATGATGGCACTGAAACACCGTTGGACCAAATTGTATGATGCTGTTTGGTAAAAAATAAAAGATTCGGAGATTCTGGACCATTAGTAAAAAATCCGGTTACCTACTGGCTAATGTTTGTATTTACAGACGTATGTTTAAACATTTTATTCGTTTTCATGTCATGTACATTTTTCTATTATGCGTTTCATTTCCCATTTATAACGCTTAATAAGAATCCACATTCCGCCCCAAAATAACGGATGGCAGATCTCAGGATCTCCAAATTCCCGCAACCGTTCCTCCGAGTCCCGAGTCCTGTTAAAGTATTGTTCCTGTTCATAGGGAAGAATTCTCGTTATAGTTAGGAGATTTTCCTATAATCTCCGAGAGGACCGGAGATAAGCAGTTTCCCGTATACGGTTCTCAGTTTCATGGGGAAGTGTATAGAAGCTAAATTTCATTTTCTTATTTAATATATCTTCCGACATTAAATTATAACGTCTAGCACGAAAGAACATTTCAAGCTCTTTAATCTGGTAAACAAATTACAGAAATGCGTCAATGAGAAGTTTCTTCCATCAGAGCCCATAGTTTTCTTTCTATAAACCATAAGTTTCTTAACCCAATTTATTCAAATTACGCGAATCTTCGTTTTTTGGACCTCAATGACATATAGATTAACATTCGCGGCTCTATTATAACGTATGAGCTGAAAGCTGTTATTCCACTGATTACGATGATGTATTTTTACATACATAGCTAAATGGGAAATTCCTTCCCTGAACGCCTAATTTTGCTAATTATTGATTCGAAGCTTGGATGAAAATTTTCTAAGTTCTCTCTTTTGAACATTAAGAAACTGGAAAGGGAAGCAATCTCATTTGTGGCCAAGGGCTAAAGCTTACAGGTAGTATAGAGAAACCGATTTGACCGTAACGAGTTTTCTGCCAGATGAACAATAATTATGCGAGATTTCATTTTCACTGACCAATTTTACCCTTTAATTTATGGTTAGGTGCGTAAAGTGATCGCTAATTGTATACAGGAGACATCTCATTTTGATTGTATGGTGCCAGTCTTGAAACTAAACGGATATTTTGAGTGGCGTGTCAAAGTCCAACTGAGAAAATTTAAACTTTTATATTCATGTTCTTTATCTACTGTTGCAAGGCTGATTGTAGAATATTTGCAGGTATCAAGTATTACATTATTGTCTTCTAAACTAACCTATCTATCCAATAAGGCACCGAGACGTTCGTTCATATAAAATAAAATAGGGTGAACAAAGACCCTATTGTCGCTTGCACTCTTTCTTTCCCTCTGGATTCTAGCAACTTCCAAAATCCCGATACCGGGTTTCCATGAGTGTGTTTATACATAATATGTGATAGGCAGACGTATCTTAATCGCAACCGAAATCTTAATTGCATTAAAGTTAATTTCAGAGTAAACAGATGGAGAAGGTACAAATAATGGGGTAGGACGATTGACCGAAATCACCGAAATCTACCGAAATCACCAAAATCTCGATATTGAAATTTATATGCTAAAAGTATACTTGAACAGTTCCTCGATTGTAGGAACTAAATGTAGACTTGCTCAGACGGAAATCACGAACTGATCTGCAACGAAAAGTCCATGTCATAAAATTATCAATATTAGAATAAGATGAATAATAAATGCATGTCTTGTTTGATGTTTGGCAGATGTTTCAAAGCTGCTTCGAAATCAAATAATAAGTATAAATAGATAAAGGTTTTTTTCTCCCAAAGAAGAAGTGGTGTTGGTATCGAATTACCGATCTCGACGATTTACCGAAATCACCTACTTCGAAATACCTCTAGCTGTAGCAAGTCTACATTTAGTGCCTACAATCGAGGAAATGTTCAAGTATTCTTTTAGAAGTTTTATATATATTATATAGACGAAATAATTTTTAAACATATTCGGTCTGAAACGACGATAAAATTGTTGTAGGGTTTTGTTGCTTTACGTCCAAGGTAAACAGCTGTGGTCCTGTCGGGACGGTCAGTTTCTGACCATACTATTCCTGGGCCTGCGACGATAGTAACGCGGAATATATAAATTCTTCAATCGTTATATCTAATACATTCAGATCTGTCTGAATTTCGGACATGACCGAGTTCTTGTGCCTGTCCTCGTTCTCTGCAAGGCAAAAAAAAACAGCGATCCGATCAAAAATAGCGGAGAAAACCTGGAGACACCATTTTTCCGATTATAAGTACAACTGTAAATGTGAGCTATTAATTGTTGCCATGGTAACCAGAATTTAGGCTAGACATGCGCCAAAACCTAAATGCAGCCTTTCCCCTGCCCAATAATGCTATACAAGAAATATGATCAAGATTGGCCTAGTAGCTTTAGAGGTATACTTGATTGAAAATGTTGACAAACGGACGAGGATGGACGGACGACGGAAAATAGAGTCTGCGTATCCTATTATGCCTTCGGAGCCGATGGCTCAGGTGATCTAATAAAACAACACAAACCCAATTTGTAAGAACTAATGGACGGATAGATGGAAGCCAACTTCATAACACAATCATCTCATTTTTCACACAGATGTATAAAAATGGGTGCCAAAGCCGCTGACATATAGACTAACATCTGAAACTGGTGAATAAGTGTGGGGAAGGAAAACAGCACGAACGTAGAAAACTGCCGTTATTTCTTCGAGATTTTATTATCAAACTTAGACTGGCAATAACTACAATCTATTAACAATCAGTAATATAAATATGCTTTTTTTTAAATTGACATGTGTGTTAGAAAAACAAACAAACAACAAACAATGAATTTAAGACAATGTTGGAGTATTTAGATGAATCGAGCAAATTCTTTCCTCTAAAACTAGACCCCATTTTTAAGTATGTTCCGCGGAGCCATGTGGGGAACATTGTCACGAGAACTGAAACAGAACAGAACAGAAGGGCTTTGTTGGCCAGAAAAAGCATACAGGAAGTCACAAATGCTGTCCCTCTTTCTAAAAATGGTGAAAAATCCATGCACCTTCACTGGCAGAGTATCAGGTGCTCTTTCGGTACATGGGAAAACCTGTCTGGCTCAGATCAGCCGCACATGCTTTTGGCACTTACACTTAAATTTGGCAGTTACTGAATTTTGGTGGTATTTGCAGTTTAGGCAAAAAGCGCTAAAATATAAGTTCAACAAAATTTTTGAATAGCTGGAACTTCGAAGTATGGCGCATTTTCATACTTTTTGTATGTGTTCTCTGCCTTTGAAGGAACTCTCATAGATTTTTGTTTTAAGTAAATTTACTAACAAAAAGCATATCTGTTACAAAGGTTCAGATAAATAGTAGTACAAGATTAGTGTCTGAGATATTTTCTATTACCATTCCATTAAACAATACATCGTGGCATCCCCTTAGATGCTTCAGTGTATATAGTTTAATAGAAAAGTAAGAAAAACTGTCACAAATTTTCAATTTCCTTCACTATTTGGAGCCCTGGTATATCACGAAGGCCAAAATTAATCTGAGCCAGTATGTCATTTTCATGAAACCATAAAAATTGGATACCACAGATATTAAGTGTTTTACAGTACAATCTGGTCATAGGCATAGCATACACTGCACAAGCAATATTGTGGACACGAACACACTTTGATGGCGAACCTAGGACAGCTCAAGACAGCACAAGCTCGAAAGAGGTTGTTGCAAAGTCACCTATGGTGCTCCAATGGCTTGGCAAAGTTATGGGTTTGAATACACTAAACAAGAGGATGTTAATGTAGCTGATAGAAAACAAAATAGAAAAGAAATGATACGCTGACTCAGTGCATAACATTATGCAGTTAGAAACTGACCATTGCAGTAGAATTGTCTTTTGACCCTAACACTGATTACAAACAAATCAGTCTTTTGACCTTTGAATTAATTTGTGTATGCCAAGCAAATGAGTCTTTTGACCTCTGAACTGCTGTGTACATAACAAGCAAATCAGTCTTCTGATCTTTGCACTGAAGTGTGTATTACAAGCAAATCAGTCTTCTGACCTTTGCACCGAAGGGTGTTTTACAAGCAAATGAGTTATCTTGTCTTTGCACTGGTGTATATTAAAACAAATCAGTCTTTTGGCGTTCGCACTGAAGTGTGCACAACAAGCAAATCAGTCTTTTGACATTTAAACTAATGTGTGCATTACAAGTAAAATAGTCATTTTACCTTTTCATTGATGTGTACATTACAAGCAAATCAGCCATTTGACTTTTGCATTGCTATGTACATTACACACAAATCAGTCTCTTAACATTTACAGTGATGTGTGCATTATAAGCAAATCAGTCTTTTGACCTGTGCACTGATGTGTGTGTTACAAGCAAATCTGTCTATTGAACTTTGCACTGATGCATGCATTACAAGCCATTTAGTATTTTGACCTTTACATTCATGTATACATTACAAGCAAATCAGCTGTTTTTACCTATGCATTGGTGCTAGTCAATCAGTCTTTTGCATTGATATGCGTGTTACAAGCAAATCAGTCTTTGACCTTTGCATTGATGGGTGCATTAGTTGTTTGACATATGCATTGGCCAATCAGTCCTTTGCACTGATTTGTATATTACAAACGAATCAATCTTTGACCTTTGCATAGATGTGTGCATTATTTTTTTACCTATTCATTGGCCAATTAGTATTTTGCACTGATGTGTATATTACAAACGAATCAGTCTTTGACATTTGCATTGATGTGTGCAATGCATGCAAATCATTCTTTTGACTTCTGCATTGATGTGTGCATTTCGAGATATTCAGTCTTTTGACCTTTTGGATTGATGTGTACGTTACAAGCAAACCAGTCTTTTGTCAGGGTCACTGACGAGGCTTTATTAGCCGAAACTACGTAGTCTGGCCCATGTTCCTACTTCTGTATGTATTCTCTGCTCTTGAAGGAACTTTTTAGCATTTTAATTTTGACCTTTGCATTGATGTGTGCATTATAAGCAAATCAGTCTTTTGAGCTTTGGACTGATGTATGCATTACCAGCAAATCAGTCTTTGCAAATTTTTACTGATTTGTCCATGTATTTTACTTGTCTGTTACTTTGCATTTACTTGTGCATTACAAGAAAACCAGTCTTTGATCTTAACTTTATCTATGAAAAATGCATTTAGGCAAGATACTATACAGGATCTGAGCTCCACCTACAAGTAGATTTTGATGAAATTCTCTAAGTATTTTGTCGTATTTCAACATACATGTACAAACATATTCAGCCACGATACGACAAAACCAAACACATGGCATGTGAAGACTCAAGATCAGCTTGGGCATCCACCTAGATTGATCAGAGTGTTTGCTGTCAGCATGACCTTTAGCTACCCTTTAAGTGCACAGCAAAGACTCTGATCAGACTGGAGGGATGCCCAGCCTGAGCTGAGTCTTCGCTGGGCGCACATGCCACTTTGTTGGTTTTGTCATGTTGCAGTTCAATTATGTTTTGGCCCCTCATTAGGAGCAGCTAAATGAGGCAGATAATGAAGAGTAACAACATGCTGAGGCCATTTTCAGAGGGGATGCAACAAGTATTATAATGGAGACTAGTGGAGATTTTCTTATGACCACAAAAATTCTACCCTTATCCAGAGTTAAGTCAAAGGTATATTTTACTAGCCTGTCGAATAGAGGCAATATTCCAATCTCCACAACTATTCACCTACATTATAGCCACATCGTGCAATTTCCAACATTGTGGCATTAGTGACAAGCAAAGGCTCTGATCAGACTGCACATAAGTGCGGTCTGATCATAGCTTTCGCCTGTCACAGCAGCCATCTATGGAAGTGTCCCAAGTCATACAGCTAAATGCGAGGTCTCTGGTTACCTTGTGTGACTGACAAGTGCGAATTGAATATCACATTATTTGGCTCATTTAAAGGAATCTTTACTCTTTACGTATTCAGTTATAAGATGGGGGTTCCCCTCCTCCAAAATAAAACAAATCTAGACCGGTCTTATAAGACAGATCTAGATGTTTGGAATCGTTCTGGAAGGGGAAAATCCATCATAATGCACAATTATAAATGACTGATTTTCATTTTTTTAGATATTTGGGGTCATTTTTGAAGGGGGTTGGATGGGGGGGGGGGGGGGGCAACTCTATCCTATAGTCAAACTATTATGGTATAAAGCCTCTAAGGAGATAAAATGCTGAATGGTACTTTCGGGCGGTGCGGTATTCTCGGACACTTTTGGTAGCTGGTGAGGATGTAAAAATAAGACGGAATGGGCAATAACCATTGAAGACTTATTTTGTCATTCCGTCTTGAAATAAAAAAGAAGGGCTTAACCATTTGATACTCTTTTTGGGTCTGATTTTTCCTTTTTCAAAACAAATTTAGATGTTGATAATTATATTAATGCCAATATTGGGGGTGGTCGTGGTCGGGCGATGGTGCTGGGACCATGCGTCCTACGAATTTGGATAATATTAGCACAATGGCCTACTGTGCATACAGTATGTGCGGGTTCGGGTTGTTCGATTTTTT
This sequence comes from Ctena decussata, assembly GCA_963989385.1. Classification (NCBI taxonomy): domain Eukaryota; kingdom Metazoa; phylum Mollusca; class Bivalvia; order Lucinida; family Lucinidae; genus Ctena; species Ctena decussata. The sequence goes on along the minus strand of OZ022504.1, from coordinate 28,163,684 downwards.
TTCTGGCCTATCATATCTCTTTTCTTTCTCCCTTCCTCTGGGAGACGGGTCGATATAGACTGAAAACTGTCCACAAGAACAGTTAAACCCAAACCAACCAACCAACTGTTGTGTAGTGTGTCCTGTTTAATGGCTGCTGCGTCCTGTATACTGTACACTAAGTACTGTTGATTGCGACATTGATTACGACAAGTAAACAAAAAACACGTGCTTAAGTTAGATGTGTGCGTGCATGCCCTCGAAGTGACAAAAAAAAACTATTCTGCAGTAGGCAGAAGACAGTAAACATGGCAAAGAAAACGGTATACTGAAGACTGTTAACAGTACACAGTTTACAGTACACAGCAAATAGTATACAGTCAGTACATGTGCATGCTCTTAGGCATATATAAAACTTCTGTCAAGGAAACAGTACCGTGACAGGACAAATTGCATATGTAATTACTTATATCACTGCAACAGATAAATTACTAAATTGGTAAGGACACCGAAATTTTAACGATTCCACCAGGGTATTGAGTTTAATGGCCCTTACAGATGCTATATTTGAGCATGTTAAGTATGTTAACTGCAAAATGTTCAGTGTTTTAGTCGCAATGTTGGTTGGTTGCAATATAGGCGGCGCCTATTTCATACTATTTTCACTATTATTTAAGACCCTCTCCAGTATAAATAAGGCGTTGTCATTCCGAAATCAAGACGTCAATGATTACATCAAAAGAAATGGTACTGATAAAACCTGTAAATGCATGCCTGACAAATATAAGGCTAAAAATTCCTATAAAACTTTACACAAAGATCTGACACGGTTACATATGAAAAATCCACAATTTATTAAAAGTAAAAGTCATGCAATAGGTAAAGAAGTTTTTAGCAAGTTTATGGAAGACTCGTGACAGTTTCCCCTATATTACAATGATGATAATTTGAGGAAGTCATCCAGTGGTTCTGCTCAATTTACGACAGACAATATTTTTGCACCTTCTGATGATCCGTATCTCAAGGCGGTGTGTGGCAGGAAATTTGGCAAAGGAATTATTTGTGGCAAATGAAAGTAAATTGGCACTTTAACAGGAGAGAGAAAAAGCAGTTGAAGAAAACGATCAGGTAAATGAAATGTTAGAGATAAATTTAAGTAAGTAAGAAAGTCAGACAAAAATGTGAACAGATTAGCTAATTGGGAAAAATACTGGAGAGAAAAAATGTCGGATAGTTCACGATAGAGATAGAGTTGTGAATGAGATATTAACAACAGAAATTGCTACATTAAATGAACAGTTATCATTAAAAAAGAATGAAATCATGGAAATGAAATAATAAATTGCTGAGCTAAACAGAGAAAATTTTGAGCTGAGAAAATTGAAGAAGAGTCTCTGTTTGATGAAAACACAAATTCATATATTCCAGAGTTACATGCACGTGTATACTCACTATAAAATTGTAATTGCCCATGTGAAAATGTAATCAGTCTTTCAGTGTGATAGGAAATGTGTTGAAACTCTACAATAAAGAATCCTAATAAATTGCCCTCTGTTAGCACCATTACTAGATGGTTTGTTGAAAGAGCAGTAATAGCTAAAAGACATATTTCAGAAACTTGTGAGAGAGAAATTACATCTGCCCATCCTGTCGAAACAGCAAAATATTGGTCTAAGTGGGGGCGCATTTGCCAATAGAGACTAAGAAGGTTTGAGAGATATGGCAAATAAGTCCACCAGTGATACTCTAGATACATTTAAAGAAAATCTTTCCGACATTGACGTGCTACTGGGGATGTAGAAAATACTAGAAATGTGTCCACTGGACACGGATGTCCCCGCCTTGTTCCTTAAGTAAGATGGCGCCTTGTCTAAGATACTGGCACTTGTAGGATAACTAGGTTCACAGAGGCAGACTTGTGTGTGTGTGTGGTACATGGTTTATTGATTTCCTTAGGCAGCTGTATTGTGCTTCTTGGATAGAGAGAAGGGTGGATGGGGGTTGGAGGGAGGGGGGGGGCTCACAATTGTGATATGCTATAACATTCTGTATCTTACCAAAGAAATGGATGCCAAGCAACTTTTAAAAAGAAAGAATCCGGAAACAATTTTTTTAAAAAATAACAAACGGAAACCATTTTTTTTTTGTAAGAAATGAAGTTGAAAAAGGGCCATTACTCCTAAAGTAATTGGCGGATTGTACCATAAATTGAGCTTGACCTGTATTTTATAAATAAATATCTGTGTATAAAATGTAAATCCAATCAGGTAGATAATGAGCTGGGGCTAGCAAGCTGAGAGATAGTTTCTACCAGAGCAAGGGTTCTGATTGGTTAAGATTTTCTGTTACGATAACCCCTGTGATAAGATAAACAGTCTTGGGGAGAAACCTAAGGTCAAATTGCCTCTTGCAGAAAATTTGCCTTCGGATAAGGAATCTGCTTGCATACAAAGAGAAAAGGTATAAACATATAGAAGTGTGCAAATGCTTTTTGAAATTTGCCGATTTTACTCCACAGTATCTAAAACCATACCCTATAACCCTAATATACTCAGCGTCAATGAAAACGCACCGGTTTGGAACTTATGGCACATTATGTTCGTTTAATGTTTGGTTTTATGTAATAGACAATTAAGTTAATCTTTATTATCTGGTATTGAGATAGAATGTTTGCAAATTAAATTTCCTTCATCGATGGATGCTATCAAGCGTGACGTCAATGCTGACGTATTTGAAAACTTTCGATATCAAATGACACATTTAAAGCGTTTATTGGAAGGTCTCTTGACATAAAACCCAATTTTCCCCCTTTGAATTATGACGCGGTTCGGCAAATAAGGGTGACGTTATCCATGTAACGTCATGCTCTGGCTGGAGAATGGTTGACGTTTGGCCAACAGAACTTCTGAAATTTCTACTACTTAACTCAGCATTTTGTGTTGCAAAAAAGTATTAAATTTACCTTTAGTTACTTTTGTCTGTCCTTGTTTGATGAACGTGATAATAAAGTGACGTTCGAATCCATGTCACTTTGTTGCATTTGGTGTTCTGGATATCTTTTTAATGGCGATTTGATAGGGTATCTAGACTCTAGCAAAATTCATCATTGAGGAATTTCTGCCATGTGAAATTATGGTAGAATTCCATTTTACTTGATTTCAGAGCTTATGTTACGTCACACACTCACGGCGTACCTTCAGGCAGAATGACATCACGGGCGTAATAAGATATTCCGATATGATAACTATACCTTGTTGATATAGTATGATCATTGAATTTAAGCAAAAATTTTACACTTTAAGACTGGTGCGTTTTCATGGACGCTGAGTATACATTACCCAAGGTTGATAGATAGAGACAGACATACAGCGATACTCATCAAGTTTTATCTTCTGTATATGAAATGCCAGACTGTCTTTTCTCGGGACAGTCTCTTAATTGTTTAGTATAGGGGAACTATAAACCCATTAAGATGCCCGTTTAACACTTTTTGACATAAATAATGGTTTCACATTGGAATTTCACAGATACTAATAGCCAATGATTCAGCGGATAATAGCCTCTACTGGCAGAAGCGTGTCTGTAAAGGCCAAAATGCAACTTGCTAACCCCTGTTCATTTCCTATCTGATCCAATACATTAATCTTTTCAAAAGATAACAAAAAAAAACCATTTTTACGTACAAAATAAAGTCGCAAAAAGGCAACAACTCCCATAATAATTGACGGATTCTATCCTTAATCAAACTTGACCTGTATTTTATGATAATATACCTGTGTATAAAATATGAATCCAATACACTAATCTTTCCACAAGATAACAAAATAAAGTCGAAAAAGGCCATAACTCCTATTAGAAAACTTGCTAATATTAAGATTACTATGAGTGATAGATAAGGCCTCTACTGAAACAAAATTTAATGGGCTTTGAAAGATTACAGAGAAAGCGTACTTCCGGAAGTGATAGAAAACTATGAAAATTTAAATGAAGAATCAAAGGCTGTGAGTAATATTTCTTCTGCGGGTTATACACATTCCACATGGCAAATGCTCCTCAGAAATCTGTCTTTGAAACAGAGAAAGCTCATTCTGATGGAAATGTTCTCATAGACAAGCCCTCATTTTCTAAGCAAAACCATTTCCTATTCGTTTGTTCTAGATTCCAGATGCAAAGATAAATTAAGATCGACAAACTTCTCAGTATATGTAATGTACCTTTACATGTTTTACTATACGGGGACAATAACTTGAGTTTTTAACAAAATGTCGAAATATTTCAAATAGTGCAGGCTCAACTGGTGACCTTCTTTTGCTTCAGATTTCCAGTGGGGTTGTTTGGCAGGACAGGGATCTCCACCTGTCAGACGGCCCGTTGTATCTGTTGAGTCCTCGTCTTTGCTTCTTCATGGTGTTGAAATTTGATTTATGTGTTTACCGTGATGATTCATTGACGAGTTAGAGGGTTATCATGCGAACCGAACAACCAACTAAATGTTTTGTACCATTTCAGATACTGAGGGTGAGGTCGGGCCTGTAAAATCGATTTAAGCCCCCCAGTAATTCATTACTGACCGTTCCAAGGCGGTAGTTGTGTTGTGGTTCTCTGTTGCCTGTTTTTGGTGTCAGAGTTTCTGTGATGTTTTACCTTATGTATGTTCTTATTATTTTTGGTTCGGTTTGGGTTGCTGAGTGGCCACCTTTTGGGAACAAGCTGCTCACTCGGTTGGCCATGTGTTCTCTGTATCTTGATTATTTGTAATCTTAGTTGTTTCCAACTATGGTTTGAGGGCTGGATTTGGATTTTGATTGTTTCAGTTCCTGGTCTTTGCATACTTTTTACTTTTAAAATTAGAACGAAACGTTTTTCTTAAGTTTCTTTTTTACAGTGTAAAAAATAAATCTATCGTCAAGTGTCTAAGGTGTCCAGGACGTGCCGGTAGATATGCTGTTACTCATCATAGTGATACCGTGTTATCTCTCTTTCTCTCTCTCTCTCTCTCTCTCTCTCTCTCTCTCTCTTCTTGGATTTCCTTCATTATACATCATATGAGTATACTAACTCACAAGATGTGTTCACAATATTTACTGTAACATAGAATTGCAGTTGAGGTTTATGTTTCTTCAAAGTTAACTGAACGCAATAGAACTGACTTGCATTTGGGAAACAGATTTAAAAAAAAGACAATGACTTTCTTCTGTATCCCATTCATTGTACTGTGTGTTATTTATAAGTACCTATTTAATCGTTGTTTATGTACAGTATTGTGAAATAAATATTGTTCAAATTAAACTAAGCAATGCCAGACAGATACTGTACATTTACTATTCATTGCGTGTAAGGCTTAGCACGAAGAGGTGGTCAGAAAAAATTGGTTGTATTCAGGCTCCTAAAACACATATAGGTAATTTTCTGAAAGATAATAATATGCTCGGATAACCTCTTTAGCCTTTAATAGGTAATCGTTTAAATATTCTATTCTCCAATGATGGTCATGTATCTTTTCTGAGAGAAAAAAATGACAGAGTTTTTACAGAAAATAAGTAAAATAAATGCATGATTTAAGAGTGTCTTAAAATATTTAGAAACAGCCTTCTTTGTTGCTGGCTGCAAAGAGCTTGGCCTAGTTTCAAAGTTTATAACAACCCAGCTCTGGAGAGTTATAGAAACAAGGTTATTTCAATTAGTATGAGAATTGGGAGGTATCTTTTTTGGTTGGGCTTTCTAGATAACACCTGCCAAGAGCTTGACAGGTTCATTAAAGTGAGCTGACTCTTTTTCAGTTACATTTCTGTGAAAAAGGACAAGGCCTACGAAACCCTCATTCGGCCATGTGAAGAAGATGTAAGTGTTATACTACTCTTATCTGTTATCATACCCGCCTTGTCTAGACAGCTAAAGCATCAATATGGAGACCATCTCCCAGGAGGTAAGCTGGAAAACATAGACCCTCTCAAAACAGCTAGAGTAGATAAATACAAAAATTATTACCCAGAAAGAGTATTTTCAAGCTGGCGTCTAAAACACTGTGGCTCAAACTGATAACCTTGTCTCTTCACAAAATCAGTGATGGGCCGAAAGTAAAGAAAACAGTATTGATATAATACAACAGTCTTGGACAGGAGTAAGACTTGAAAGGCAAGGGCTTAAACAAAGAGAATAGGTAGTTCTTGCAAAAAGAATAGAAACACAGCAAGAGATCTTGTGAAAACAACAGATAGAAAGAAAGAGAATTGAAAGGTTAGAGAAAGAAACTACAGACATGCTTTTGCTGCGTTTACATCAGGTGAATCTTGAGATGAGTAAAGTCGACTAAAACGGAGGCTCTAAAAATCAAACTTCGGTTCAGGATAAATGTATTTTCACAAAAGTGTGATGCAAACCCAATGTGTTTTTATTCAGTAAGCAAGTGAATGGTAAACGTGTATCTTTAAGACTGAAGTGTTGTAAGCAAATGCTTAAACATTGAATGAAAATGCCTATGAAATGTCCCCTCCAGAGCAGTCTCATTTCAGCTAGCCGGCATAAGGATGAGATACCCATGCAATCTAATGCTATTATATTTTTGCTGCTAGTTATGTCTGCTCTAAATATATTGTGGTCCTCACCCGATCCGCCTCCGGAAGGTAGTTCTGATAGTACTCACAATCTATATTTTGAGGAGAATTAAAACATAATTTTATCATGGCAAACCCCACTTTTCCCCTTATAAAGTGGGGTTTGCTAGATGGTACATGACTTGGACTTGTTAAAGTCATATGAAAGCTGTGTAAACAGTTTGAACTAAACTCTGCTCTGTCTCCTGTTTTCAGGTGCTCGTTTCCCTCAATGGTTTAATGTCAAGTACGATGACGATATAGCTATGTACACAGCCAAGTAAGGTGAAGATAAAAATCAGGAGACATCATCAACAAAGCCGACACTGCATCCAAAATATTTTTGGTGAAAATAGGTTCCAGCTTGTTCGAGCTGACAGATTGTTTAAAGTTAGCAGCCACAATTCCCATTTTTCGCTTACCTGAGCCTTCATGCTCATAGGTGAGCTTATAGTATAGTCAGGCATTCGTCGTCCATCCGATTTGATTTAAAAGTTATTGGCGATTAGCCGGAGAAAAATGTAGTTTGTGAATAACTTTTGTCAGGAAATTCAATTAGTTGGGCATATTTCAATATTTTTGCGCGGTATCTGCTTTAAATTTCATGCAAATCTGGCGAGTATTAACGGAAATTTGAAACAAAGTCTTACCGGAATCGCACACGATTTTATAAATATCCGGTGGGCCCATTCATTAAAAGCACGTGCTGTGGCTTAGGTTCTCCGCAGTGTCACTACTAAATGACAAAACTACATGTAATTAATTGCAGTCTATAGTAACACGAGCGTTAGACTCTAGTCTAGCTTTATTAGTATCATATGGACAGGTGGTTTTGTGTATTGCACTTAGGTTTTAAAATCTGCCTGCCCAGTCGAGAGCTTGTGTATTGCAGTATAAGAGACGCTGCTCATTCTTCTGCCGGATGCCTAGTAACTATGCAGACCAGGGACAGCTGTAGAGGTTTATGGCTAATGTTTTTGTACATTCAGTTGTATTTGCGATTTTTGGATGTTAAGATGTATCTTTGCCAATAAAAAGGGTAAAATATGAAAACTTAACGATGCCTTGTGAACTGCTGAACAAATTTTGACGAAATATATGCGAAATTAATCCTATCATGAAGTGCAAAACTGGACCGTAACCATCCAAGATGGCCACCGAATATTGCTAATTATCACATGACTAATTTCAAGAAGTCCTGGAGTCTGCATGGACATTTAACAAATTTATGCCATTAACCATCCATTAGATACATTGTGACAAAATACGCAGGCGAGCAGTATCAAATAAAAATCTTAAAAGTTCTTTCAAGCGCAGAGAACACATTCCCAAGAAGAAACATGGGCCATACTTCGACCCTGATAATATCTGGCGACGAAAACCAGAGTAAGGCATACTGTAATTTTTTTAATTTCAATAAGGCAGTCGACTCAAAGACTCTTTAGCATCCAAACGTGGGTCCAAATGAATATAAAAAACGATGGTCTAGCATTAAAGTATATCCTCTGATCTCAAAGGACAAAAATAAAATATAATCTGCACTATGGATGATGTACGGGGAGACGTTTTACGTCTGCAATACGGCGCAACACCAGCTGCAGAGAAGCTAAATACAAATCTAAAAGAGTTCTTTCAAGAACATTCATATTGGCCATACTTCGAAATTTCGGCTATCCAAGCCTCATCAGTGACCCTGATAAAATCTGACGACGAAACCTGAGTAAGGTCATTTGAACCTCTTGTTTTGTCTTGTAATTTAAAGATAGAAAATGGTTGAACATAGATGTTGCTGCTTTTTTAATTAGGGTACCTGAATGACCACGTGTTTTCAAAAGAGCTTTTCATTCGGTTTACTACAGCACCGTGCCAAAAGAGTGTCAACATATTATATAGCCCATCAACTTACATGTATTTGTCAATATGCAAAAAAAATATTGTGTTGCTTCTGTTCAACTGATCGCAATAAAATGTGAAAGGTTGTAAAGGTTGATAAACGAGAAGATATACCAAAAATAATCATTGGCATAGAATCTTTATTTTATGAAAGAGAACAGTTTATATGACGCTAAAAACATTTTCCTTAACGTCAATGGTGATGTGGCCGAAAAACTGGCAACAATTAAGACCAGTTGCAATTAAAATGCTGCAGTTCAATAAATATGTAAATAACAAATACAAAAATATGTTTTATTACTATAACTAGAAAAAGATCCGGGTACGTTTTTTATTCAGCTATAAGGCGGATTTTCTCGGCAAAATTGATCTAAAAAATTGGACTGTCTTATAAGCGAGGCCTTGAACACCATGGTTAATTTTGGTAAAGTCTCTGAGTGCAGCTTGCCACGAAAATCAACCCAATGGTCAATATTTATTTATTCATGGTGCAAGTCTATTGCTGCTTGCAAAGTGATGCCATATTCCGTGCTAAAATCCAAATCCGCTATCAATATGTATTTTTTCTCAGTGTCTTATGGTATTGTTCCGCACTCAAGCTTTAAATCAGTCTATCGGTTATCTCATGTAATGTCCTGTCAAAAATGTGTGATTCAATTATGTAATTTGAAAAGCGTATTTGAGATCAACTCAATGACTATGAAGTGAGATAGTGTTTACAGAATACCCCTGACTCACAGGAGAGAATATAGGGCATAGAGGACATCCAGTTACGTTTATCCTTGATAGCGGATAGCAGATATTTAGGCAAAATGTTTTGCCGGTGAAAAAAAACAACATTTTGTGCTATTCTTTAACTTGGAATAAATGATTGTATTTTGTCTTGGAAATACTTGCTCAAACTGGATCAGGCCCCGAGGTTACAAAACTTTAGTGCATTCTCAAACTCAAAATAAAGCACAATGATTTGCTGTTTCCGAGCACATGTGCATTCTCAAACTCAAATAAAGCACAGTGATTGGCTGCTTCCGAGCATGTGCTCGGAAACAGCCAATCATTGTGCTTTATTTTGAGTTTTGAGATTATTCTCAACGAGCCCAGGATACATACAGTAAGTGCTGAGGTAATTAATCAGAGTATTTTAGGCACATTACTGTACTTGCATAAACAAATCTACAGCCCAGAAATATCTGTTACAGCTAGTTTGCCATAAAAATGTTTGATTTTTGTAAATACACTTACGAGTATAGATGCGCAAACTGATCTGAGTTTGTGCGATTTCTGTGTTATTTAGGCACTGAATATGCCATATGTATCTGTGTGGATGTGACTGATCTGACTGTGTGCGATGTGTGTGTTGTTGCGTTTGTGGATGCGCGAACTGATCGGAGCTTTCGCGATTTCTGTATAGTTAAGGCACTGAATATGCCATATGTATCTGTGTGGATTTGTGTAGACAGATCTGACTGTATGCGATGTGTGTGTCGTTAAGGCACTGAATGTGCCATGACTAGCAGGCTAGTCTGACATGTTAAGACCACCTATGCCTTAAGTCTCAATACTTAGGGTTGTAACGGTAGGTAGAAATTACTCAAATGTTGGTACGTGACATAAAAAGGGGTTACTTTATAATTTCGTTCAATATTATAGTCCATTTGCTCACAAATGAAAACGGCATCCCCAATATTTTCTCATAACTTGTGAGAGGTAGAAGATTTTCGAATTGCTCATTCTTAATTTGCATCCTAAACATAACAAAATCATAATTTTGTAGAAATGTGAGGCTCTGCATACAAAAGTTTTTTTACAAAAAGGGACCTAAAATATGTTATTTTCATCTCTTCAATACCAGGGAGTAAATGTTGGCTGTTGGAATTCCCGTTTAGTATTACGTAGTTAGAGCATGTGACCAATGTATGCTAGCCCTATAACAAACTTTGCATAATTAATTGATATTTTAATCTGAATCCATTTTTCTGCTTTCTGTTTCACCCATATATTATCAAATTTGGAAACATACACTTTTACTCGGAAAACTATATAATAGTACAATGTTTATTTACAACATAGTATCACCTGACCACTGACTACATGCGTTACGCGTGCGGACAGGTGAATACATTTTACTATTTCATTCATATACGCTCACACATGTAGTAAACAACGAGTTTACGCTAAATTGCCTATCAACAATAATTTGGCTGTTCTAACAAGCATACGACGCCCTTCAGTGAAACTGCCCAGTTTCTGCATTACTGTTAATGGAAAATATTTTACAAATGCATACAAAAATTCGGATTTTTCATATTTGCTATGTATAGTTATAAGAATCATTAGACCAGTGGAACATTTGATGGAACTTCCATCGTTTTCGAAAAAATAAGCAAAGCCCCGTTTGCACATGGAAGCAAACGCGCTAAAGTTGTGCGAGCGTCGCTGTCAGAAAAGTTAGGAGAATTTGATGTAAACATACGCACTCTTATAAAAAATAAAAAATGCGAAATAAGAATAAAATTCGATTACATTAAATTCATAAACGGTGACACTACGCTGACAAATAAGCGTTAACTATCCGCTTGAATTCTTTGCTGTTTTCTCGACAAATAGCTCATCTGTTCCTTTAGTATTAATGATAATATGGCTTTCTAACTGTGAATTTTTTATTTCAGTCACGAAAGCAGACGCAACGTAGTAAATTTCTTGCATTGCTAAAAATACATATGAGCCTATGAAATTTTAGATACAGCTGACTCACTTTTGGCACGGTATTGTATGCATGATTTCCTTTAACGTATGTCAGTTTCTATGTGTGCTTCTTTCTGTTTTGGTTTTGAGGGCGGGATGTGGGATTTGATTGTATTAATTCCGGATGATTGCCTATTTTTTTAGCTCACCTAAAAACGAAGTGCTCAAGGTGAGGTATTGTGATTGGTCTTTGTCCGTCGTCCGTCGTCCGTCGTCAACTTTTGCTTTAAACGACTTTTGATACTTATCAGTCTTTGAATCGACTGCTCAATCAAAATTAAGAAATTACAGCATGCTTTTTACTGGTTTCGTCACCAGATATTGTCAGGGTCACTGACGAGGCTTTATTAGCCGAAACTACGTAGTCTGGCCCATGTTCCTACTTCTGTATGTATTCTCTGCTCTTGAAGGAACTTATTAAGATTTTAATTTTACCTCACTGCAGCTGGTGTTGTGTGTTGTGGAGGCCGTAAAAAGTCTCCCCGTACATCATCCATAGTGCAGATTATATTTTATTTACATCCTTTGAGATCAGAGGATAGATTCTGAGAAATCTAAACTTTGAGATTGATGTAGACTATTATTCTAGATCATCGTCTTTTATAATATTTGGATCCTTTTGATACTTATCAGTCTTTGAATCGACTGCTCAATCAAAATTAAGAAATTACAGCATGCTTTTTACTGGTTTCGTCACCAGATATTGTCAGGGTCACTGACGAGGCTTTATTAGCCGAAATGACGTAGTCTGGCCCATGTTCCTACTTCTGTATGTATTCTCTGCTCTTGAAGGAACTTATTAAGATTTTAATTCTCCTCCAAAACTTCTAAACAGATTTTGAAATAGTTTTACAGAAATGTTCCTTGGGGGACACTATCCCAAAATTGCTCAAACGGTTCCGCTCCACTGAACAATACGACCGCCAGAGCTAAAAATAGAGAAACCTTTAAACGACCGTCCAAACCTGCTGGGCAGATTTTGAAATAATTTCACAGAAATGTTCCTTAGGAGACCCTCTACCAAAATTGCTCAACGGTTCCGTTCCACTGAACAATGTGGCCGCCAGAACTAAAAATAGGAAAAAAAACTTTAAATGACTTCTCCTCCAAACCTGCTTGGCATATTTTGAAATAATTTCACAGAAATATTTCTTAGGAGACTTTCTACCAAAATTGCTCAAACGGTTCTGCTCCGCAGAACAATATGGCCGCCAGAGCTAAAAAAAGAAAAACCTTTAAATTACTGCTAGGCAGATTTTGAAATAATTTCACAGAAATGTTCCTTAGGAGATTCTCTACCAAAATTGCTCAAAGGGTTCCGCACCGCTGAACAAAATGGCCGCCAGAGCTAAAAATAGATAAACCTTAAAACGACTTCTTCTCCAAAACTTGCTCAAACGGTTTCGCTCCGCTGAACAATATGGCCACCAGAGCTAAAAATAGAAAAAAAAAACTTTAAACAACATCGTCTCTTAAGCCAATGGCTCGATTTCAAAAGAACTCATCGAAATGTTTGACTCATGGCCCTGAACAAAAATTGCTAAAACGGTTCCACTCCGCTGAACAAAATGGCCGCCAGAGCAAAAAATAGAAATAAATCCTAGAATAACACAGAGGGCACAGTTATAATCCAATCATCATGAAACTTTGTCAGAATGTTTATCCTTATAAAATCTAGACCACTTTTGAAACTGGGCCATGTGGGGTCAAAAACTAGGTCACATGTTCAAATCTAAGAAAAACCTTGTGCACACTCTAGAGGGCACAGTTATGATTTCATCTTCATGAAACGTTGTCAAAATGTTTACCTATATAAAAACTAGGATGAGTTTGAATCTGAGTCTTGTGGAGTCAAAAGCTAGGTCACTAGGTCAAATTTTAGAAATCCCTTGTGTACACTCTAGAGGGCACAATTATGATCACTATACATGAAACTTTGTCAGAATGTTTATTTTCATGAAATCTATATCAGACTTGAAACTGGGCCATGTCAGGTAAAAAACTAGGTCACTGGGTCAAATCTTAGAGGACATAGTTATAATCCAATCTTCATGAAACTTTGTCAGAATAATTATCTATATAAAATCAAGGCCGAGTTTGAAACTTTGTCAGAATGTTTATCCTAATAAAATCTAGACCAGCTTTGAAACTGGGTCATGTGGGGTCAAAAACTAGGTCACTGGGTCAAATCATAGAAATACCTTGTGCACACCCTAGAGGGCACAGTTATGATTTAATCTTCATGAAACTATGTCAGAACGTTTATCTATATAAAATCTAGGATGAGTTTGAAACTAAGTCTTGTGGGATCAAAAGCTAGGTCACTAGGTCAAATCTTAGAAGAAACCTTATGTACACTCTAGAGGGCACAGTTATGATCCAATTTACATGAATCTTTGTCAGAATGTTTATTTTTATAAAATCTATACCAGATTTGAAACTGGGCCATGGCAGGTCAAATACAAGGTCACTAGGTCAGTTCTCAGAAAAACAGTGTGAACTCTTTAGAGGACACAGATTTGTTCCAATCTTCATGAGACATTGTCAAAATGTTTATCTCCAACAAATCTGGACTAAAGGTTCAACTTAGTCATGTTGGGACAAAAACTAGGTAACTAAACCAAACCGTAGAAAAACTTTGTGTACACTCTAGAGGGCATAGTTTTGATAACTTTGTCAGAATGTTCATATTCAAGAAATCTAGACCAGGTTTGAAACTGGGTCATGTGGGGTCAAAAACTAGGTCATTAAGTTAAATCTTATAAAAATCTCAGGTACACAATAAAGGGTTCATTTTCCATTAAATCTCTGTGAAACTCTGTCGGTCGGTCGTACGGATGTCTCTGAGGTTAAGTTCACAGGATACGCAGGTGAGCGATACAGGGTCATCATGGCCCCTTCTTCTTTTTTTTCTTTTTTTTTTTTTTTTTCTTTTTACTTTTCGAAGACCGGGCTCACGTTTTAATGCAGGGTAAGCGGATTAGTTTTTAGTGTCCATTCGCTATGTTTGTATTTTCACCCATACCCAGACGTTCATGACCATGTTTATACTTTGTGGATAGCCAAGAAAAGCCGAGTAGGGTAGCGATTCGGAGCAGCTACAGATGCGTTTTAGGTACCAGGGCTGTACTAGCGCTATTATTTAGACGTATCGCGGGAATACTTTCGATTCCGTGTACACAATAGTGCCAGGGGATAAACACATTTCTGTCGCAATTCCATTATCATATGTTGGTGAGGGAAGATCCTTGGCTCACTGTGGACCAGTGAGACTTGCATTTTGCAACAAAATGCTTGATATTTTTATGTGTATTTTTGTCCATAATCAGTTCATCCCGCTGAGGCGTTTGCATGGACCTTAGGTCATTAGCTGAATGTATTGCATACATTGAATGCATATTAAATACATTTCACAAAAAAGCCCCGTCCCCGGCGCAGCAAGATGAACTGATGTTTTACCTGTAAAATGTATTTGTGATAGTTAAATTGTTTCACTGTATGTGTTATAAATATCCATTTCATTCAAATGCATATAAATTCTATCTCTAAATTTTCTTTTTCTTTACGGCGTTCCCAAAATTTGGACAGGAAGTCCTGAAAATCCGAAATCGCCCTCTACAGTCCTGACAAACGCGTGATAATACGGGCCACTTTATTTTCGAACTGTACAGTAGTATGTACAAACGCAAAAAGGTTAAATGAGAGGAGCATAGTGTAAGAGCAAAGAAAAATATTACACAAATAAATCTAACATGTTGCATTTTATTTATCATAGGATATTTCTAAATATCAATAACGTTACTGGTTGTTTTATTCTTTTATATACTTAAAGATTTAATTTTTAAAAGAGAATAGAAAGTGGTAAAACAAGCTCTGCGGAAGTCGACGTGCAAAAAAGTTACTGACGCACCACGATTATGATAATGGGATAAAGGGCGTTTCACAAAATAATGTCTGATGGCGGTATTAAACTTACCTTTATGAAACGAATATCTTAACTTCAGGTGTTCTGTGCAATAGATGAATAAAAATAAGAAGCCAAATATATTTGATGCATGTTCCTTTGATGTGATGAAGACGGCTTTTTCTTTAATGTCAAATCATAAAACGAAGGGCTAAGATGCTAAACTAGAGAACAAATCAGCTTTGAGCCAACTCATTAGATTATGGCACCGTCAAATCTCATTCTTCAAATGCCGAGCCATCCAGTGAAGCTAGATGTCTAGATTTTGGCCCATCTCTGTCTATATCCAGACTTCATGCGCGCTAATAGCGAAGACGCTGGAGAGACGGCGAAGATGCGCAGTCTCGCCTGAGCCTTCGGTGGTCGCCCATTCGATAAGTACCATAATCTCATGAGCTTGCTCATATGTCAAAAGCATCGGTATAATGTTAAAAGACTCCATTAACTTCAAAGACAGAATTTAATATTTTCTAGTGGTAAATAAGTCTTGTGCCTCTCCTTAAACAGATTAGCTTTTTTTTTCATCAAAGGGCACCAGACCCGGTAAAATTTTCATGAATAGTTTACAAAGCAGCTTGAGTCATAATGCATGCTCAGATCAAATGATCTTAAATGTACATGTACAAACACGCATGTTTAATGCATCTGTTTCAAACATAATTCAATGTTGAAAATGATCTTGTGCAAAAGTCATAGTCACAGTTCGAGTTGTGTAATTTGTTGATGAAATATTCTGTCGAATTTCATTAGTTATTAAGTTGTGCTCCGTGTTAATTCATTAAATGAGTTTCCAAACGGCATCTAAATTAACAATTTGCTTATATTTTCTTCTTTTCGTGGCATTTTTGTTCACATGGAAAATGCTTATAAACACAAATTGGCACCTCAACCAATAACATTGTAATAAAATACAATAACTTTTGAACTATTTAATAAATCTGATAGGTAATATGTGTATTTCCGTACTTCCATTTTCAAGTATTTTACTTCAAGGAGCGAGAGTGGGGAGCAACAACTTAACGCGTGTTTTTTTTCTTTAATTAACTGAACAACACTTGTATTTGTACTGTATATGATGAAGATCTGATGACCTCTTCAGATGAAGGTACACTAGGAAATCAGTGCCGCAGTCAACCTCATGTCGATCAAGAAAGTACGCATTACCACCTCCGTCAGCATTCCATGCAGTCGTCTTCCAATGGCAATTTATCCGTAATGGACTATCAACTTCTGAAATTATACATACATATAAAAGTAGCACAAACAGTGAAACACTTAAAAAAGTAGCGTTTAATTACATGAGTGTTTGTTTCATAACTCAATATTTAAGGCATTTTACCAGCTTTCATCGTAAATCTATGGCACGTTTCAATTTTACCACTGTTATCACTTTATCTTTAATCACCACCTGACATATGCTTGACAGTTTTGCAGTAAAGATGATTAATTATGTTATGCGACTTTTAATATATCAAATATGCACTTAAGCTCACTTTTATTCTGATAAGCGTTATGGTGTAGGCATCGACAATTCTACACCCTACCCCTTGAAAGCAAAACTGAAATGTGCATTGCTTAAAAGGAATTACAATGACAAGCTGATTATAATCATATGTGACCCGCCATGTTGCTGGGTTCAAATGAGGAAGAACGTGACGTCCAGAAAAATGTGCCGCAAAAATGATGTTATTTCACGTGCCCGTTTTCAGCAGAAACTGATAATTGCTCTGCGCTTCTGTGCGTGTTTTGTCGTTTTTTACCATATAATCTGGCCGGACTGACTGCCTTATGTGATCGTATTTACAAATGTTTATTTCTTTCTAATTCTTATATATCTCCGAAGAAAAAAAAGATTTCATTGAGAAATTAGCCACTTAAGACCAGCATGACTGAAATATCGTGGTTCATTTATTGCTTGGATATATACTTGGTAAAAACAACATGCAACAATATACAACAATTACATAAATAAAATGATTAAAATTTAAACATTTAAAAGATAAATTAATTGTACTTTGTAAAATGATTGTTTAAGAAAATGAAATATATGAATCTGTAAAATAGGGATTTAATAACCGATTTTTGTGATTGAAAATATTTAAAGTCATATCACAATTCTGGTTTTTATTATCACAGCTCTGTTGATGGTCACAGTAAATTGATCAGGAAACGACTAGAGTTAAATGCACCAAGAATAAATTTTCCTAAAATATAAGTTTTGGCGACTTCATATAAATTGTAAATAACTTCCATCACTCACACTCGCGGGCCATGGGGAAAATTCGCTTAGCCACCATGGACAATGCTGACTCATCAATGGATCTGGCACCGGAGTGTACCGTCAGCAAGGCTTCTCCACGAGCCATCCCCGTCTCTCGAGGGACAGTGCTCCTAGAGCAGATGGTGGACTATGAGTGTGATAGGCGAAATTCCAAAAAGTAACTGAACTGCCAACAAGGGTGAATTCGGAGGCAAAAGCAAAAAGAAAATATGTACAAGCCCAATATGGAACGTAAAGCAAAGCTAAGTACCGACGAAGGCTTTTTCCAATGAGGTCCTAGTGGTTATATTTAAAATACTGGGGGAGGGGGTGGGGCCGGACTGGGAGAGAGGGAATCGACACATACTTAAGTTACTAACGAACTCAGGATAGTAAAATACTGTTTTCGTTAAGCTGTATTTGTTTGTTCAAGCGTCTTTCAACTGAAGTTTTGAACCAGTTGAAGCTTACATTACATTTTATTTCTGAAAATGAATTATTGCAATCCATTATACCTTTAAAGAAGAAGGTTGTAGACGCCTGTCTGTGATAAGATGCTCGAGGATCAACAAAATTTCGGAAGTGCCTCTTGTATTGTACCGATTATTCCGATACCTTACGAAAATGATCCGATAAATATGAAGCAGAAGTGCCACTGGAAATTTTAAACACGTGATAGAAACCCAGCATTGTAGTCTCGGTCGTTATAATCACATAGAAGTTGTGAGTTATTACTGGAGGCATGCCCGCCAAGCACCGTATAGAAGGTCTAAGTCTGCCCAGGCACCGTGCTTCATGCAACTGGCCAGCTTGACATGACCTTAGCCGTTGACTGGACATAAAACCTCACATAAACAACAAACAAAAATGACCAGCGACTGACTGCGCGCAATTAATTGCAGTGGCGGTTATCACATTGAAAAAAAAAGCCTTAGAAATTAATTGCTCTTGGCGGCCGTGACCTTGCACAACGTAAAATCAAAAATTAGAAAAAAAAATGCGAAAGAAAATAATATATTTCTAGGTTTGCAAAAGACGGGTGGCTGAAATGAGTCAGCCGAGCGTGCTGTCGAAAGTAAGCATTATTCCTCAAACATCCTGCTTTCAGGGACGGCGAGTTCATTGTGAAATGTGGAAGTCAGTTTACCCAGTTTTTCATGACTCTGAGATTGAAAAGGGCAGGAGGTCAGATGAACGAAATAATGCTGATATTGTGCATGATTTAGAACCCCGTTGCATTGCAGCTCCTGAACTCAGTGAAACAGACACGGACGAGGTAACTGCTCAGTTAGTTTTTAAAAGTAAAGCCTGTGGATGTGTGCGATTGTTTAGGAAGTCCTTCAGTTTTGTCATATACTGGGAGTCAATGATAGATTACCGTGTTTTGCAGAGATTTATTCGCATTTGCTCACGGAATAAACAGGAAAACCATAGATACTATTGCACTTTCTTTGGACGCAAATGGACTGATACTGCGTACTCATGAAAATACAAGAAAAACGCCACTCTTACATTAGATTAAATAAATTTGGACATCCTTTACCTGATCGCATCATCTGAAAACACTAGAAAATTGTGTCTGTAAGACACAGATGATGCCCCCGTGCTGCGCCTGCTTCCCCTTCCCCTAATCTCCCTCCCCATCTTTTGCACGTCAGAAAGGCACATATTTTTATTTTGTAACATCTGTGCAAATTTTCGATATGTCTTACACATATGTGCAAGCTTTCAAATATGTTGCTTAAAAACTGTTGGAGTTGATTATACATACTTGCTATACTGTATTAACCAGAACCTGTAAAAATAATTTGTCAGAAAAAGCCGTTTTTTTTTTTAAATTTTTTTTCTCTTCAAAACGGCACATGCACATCCGCAATGTGCCTCTAACATCTATGCAAAATTTCAACTCCATTGTTAAAATATATTTAATACGCGGACATAAAAAATAGCATATGGGCCCGGCGAAAACACAGATCAGTCTGTCAACTGCCCAGTTTGATCATAGTACTCTCTGTCCATTTGAAGAAATGTGGTATCATTTTATTGCTACATATTTAGTGCACATTGAAGACTGACCAGATTGTGAGGATGCTCTGGATTATCTGAGTCTTTCCCTGGGCACACATGTATGCCAATAAGTTGATTTTGTCTTGATGTGGCTAAAATTGTATCATCACGTTTTTTTTTTTCAAATTTCAGAATGGACTCTGCCCACCCTAGATTTGTCTACCTGAGAAAGAATGCTAGACAATGAAGCGAAAGCAAATATTCTGAAAAATGCCACACACAGATTTTCAAGAACCTGCTCGGGACTGCCTAAAATGATCCTCAGCAAAGGGTTGGATCTATAGGGACAATGGTATTTGTACGATGAATTGGCACCGTATCGTTCCAGTTCAACAGTATCCTGCCCTAGGCCTACATGTGAAAGGTCCACAATGATTTCAGGAAGTTTCACTGACAGCAAAAGGAGTTGTTCTCATCGTTAAAAATAGGACATTGTAAATAATAAAAAATGGAAAGATTCTTTGCCCGGCGTTGTTGAAAAATAAACCTGTAAAGCCTTATTGAGTTCATGAGTAAAGCAACATAACATAATCAAACAATAATTTCAAGGTGGAGTATATTCAGTATCTACACTATCAACATGTTACAGCTTGACAAAACTTATCCGACGAGTTAGATATAGATGTTGTTTTTGAATATTAAGTATTATTCAGTAACATGCCGATAGTCGGAGAATGTATTCTTATTCTCTTTGGTTGCCATTGTTACAGAAGGTTGCATTGTATTACCCAAATCACTTTTTTTCAGACATTTGTGTTTCTGTAGGATATATGCTGTTTTCTCATTGATTCGTGATCCTTATTATAATTTGCCTGCTTTTGTGAGAAAGGACCTCGGACAGTTGCAATGTAAATTTGCCTATAAAATTTGTCAAAAATAAAATTTTGAATTACCAAAGAGTTTCTCTCGAAACTTGTTGCTCTCAATTTCCCATAATTCACTTGAAATGACCGCTGACACTTTCCATGCAAATTTGCTTATTTTTTGACAAATTAATGCAGCGTTCTTGGAGAGCCAATAATCAAAACTTTAGCTTTAGCAGGTAGACTTATCCATTATAAAGAGATATTGATTTTGAACAATTGTTGCATCTACATGTACACACTAACTCTCACTGATTCTAGCAATAGGCGGGTAAGCGAAATTTTCAGTCTACCTAGCTACGGATATTTTTCGCTTTTTCTTACTTACCGAATTTTGTTTGTTAAATGTGCTTAAAATGAAGAAAAACACCACAGCTGCTCACAGTATGGAATAATATGTAAATAAAAAGTATGCTAGCCTTAGTTTTAGACACGGAGAGTCTAATTACGCACCCACCTCTCAGTTTTTCAACTGTAGACTGTCTTTCCGCCGAGTGCCTCGGCTTGCCACTCACATATAATGTGTATATTGACAGTGCACGTATGCATACAAAGTGGCTTACTTAGGCACAAGGGGGGGGGGGTTTATAATACGTTTCCTATTTTCCACACGTGCTATTGTAAAACCTTGCTTTTTACACCAAAAATCTAAGTCTGTGTGCGATATCATTGAAAATTATTTTACGCGAATTCTAGGGAGTTTAGAAGAACACATTTTAATATAAATTTTTGAGGTATATCGAAAGTTCATTTTTCCCCATTTTTATGGGCAAATTTACATTACAACTGTCAGACGTCCTTTATTTTCTGATTTTTAGTACACAGACTTCATTTTTATTGGTGGAAAAAGCCAGATTTTATAATTAATAGTAATGAAAAAATGAAAAGTTTTTTTAAAGATACATCCCCCGTGCCTCAGCTAGCCACTTTGCATGTATACGTGTACTATCATAATATACATAATATATGAGTGGCAACCTGATGGGGCGGGGGGAGGGGGGGAGGAAATGGTACTCCGCAGCCGAAAAACCGAGAAAAAAATCGATTCTAAACAAAATTTTATTAGCACTGACAATCAGGTTTTCTGACACATAAAATGTTGTTTTGTCAACCTTTTCATCAAAAGAGTTGCAGTGCTCATCAAACCATGGAAACGAATCTATGAGAAGACACGAATCCATGAGAAACGGGTATATTCTGTGTGATTTATCTCTTATTGTTTATTTGAAAGTAAATTAGCGTTTTAAAATAATCACTGGTATACATGTGCATACCACTTTGATTTTTAACTCGTGAGTCAACTTTTGTTATATCCCCGAGTGAAGTTTTTGCATATATCCTCAAAACTACCACAGGTATTGAAGTACGATTTCATACACAGGCTATAGACACATCAGCCATCAAAAAAGCATTATCGCATTTTCTTCCTGCGTCCTCATTTGGACCAAAATTCTCATGGCTGGTCACATATTAGAATGACTCGTGTGTGAGGGCATTACATGTATAGCTGTAATTTGATATCGAACTGATTGGTTATGTAGCAATTTAAAGGAAAGTAGGTTAGTTACGGAGAAACTCTGGCATAACATGAAAAAAGCCTACATCTTGCCGACTTACTCTTATTCAGAGAAGTTTGGAGCTGATCCAGTCTTGAGTCCAGATCATCTACATCGTCCTCCACCTTCCCAAACAACTGGGCTACAAGGGTAAAAAGTGGATTTGAGTCTTGCACACCACGGCTCCTAGGCTCAGATGTTTCATCAATAGCCGCACCCAGTGTTAGGGCAAACAGACACAGACCAGCCAACACCATCAGTTTCAGTTCCATTGTTGGGTTTCTGTCGAATTGACTGTAATACATTTTACAGATGTTTAGAAAACAATCGTATTTATTGCACTTAGCTGATTTATCTAACGTCGCTTTTAAGAAATAGACAACATGCACTCTGTAGAACTGATAATTTCTAAACATAATTTACTTACAACCGCTTATTGTTTGATGCGAGGCCAACAAGTATAATCCCCTTGTACCATTTTGGCATATTTGGTATGACCGAAGCTTCGTACTGCAATCTTCTGCATCCTGCTTTGGGGTGTGCAAACAGAAAACGATATTACAAATGGGTTATAGGGGTGGTACAAAGTCTAGAGCGGTACAGCTCCCGATCGACCCTTCGCACAATTAAAGGAACAACCGTAGTCATTCTCCACTTTAAGAAATAATCAGAGGACCAGTGGTCCTGTACCTCACCTGACACTTGGTCCTGGTATATATTTTACTGCTTTTATACATGTATATAGCCCCAGGGCAGGGGCAGATCTGCCACCCCCTGGACTTATGTTTAGTCCCAATGCTATATACCAAGCCAAAAGGTCACTGAGACTTTGGTTCTGGACAAAGATTTCTGAAGGGTTTATATCATATATGGGCGTGGCGGCCACCTTGTTCATGTGACCATGACCATCTGAACAAACTTTGATTTCTTTGACCCAGTATTAGAGCTACATATGAAACACAGTAATCATTTGTATAAACTATGATGGGCCCCGAGTGCCCAATGCTACATACCCAGTTTCAAGGTCATAGGCCTTTCGGTTTATGAGAAAAAGGACTTCTGAAGAGTTTTCACCATATATGGGCATGGTGGCCATCTTGGTCATGTGACCAAGACCATTTGAATAAACTTTGGTTCCTTTAACCCGGTGAAGCTCAGTATGAAATATGGCTTCAATCGATCCCAGTCGCCACTGAGCAGAAGATGTTTGAAAATGTTGACGGGCGAGAGAATCTCAGTAACCTTGTACAAAGGTCAAAGAATGACCTTGATCTTTAGCGACATAATATCTTCATCTGGTCATTTAGTCAACCAAATATTCCAAATATTGTACCTTAGACTTAAATGGTATCTGAAAAATCCACTGTTTAAGCATTTTCCCATATAAAAGCCTGACGTACCAAAGTTGACTGTGTCATAAATTAGGTCAAGGTCATCGCCCGGTCATCTTTGTACAAACTATGATGGGCTGTAGTGCCCAAAGCTACATACTTGGTATGATACCAAGTTTCAAGGTCATAGGCCTTTTGGTTCTGGAGAAGATTTTGAAGGGTTTTTACCATATATGGGCATGGCGGCCATCTTGGTCATGTGACCCAGACCCCGGGACCAAACCGTCATTCCCCCATCCCACTGAGACTCCATTTGGAATTTGGCTTCAATCGGCCCAGTGGTTTGAGAGGAGAAGATATTTAAAAATCTTGATAATAGATTGATGGACAGAATGACCTTGACCTTTAGTGACATAATATCTTCATCTGTTCATTCAGTTGACCATATATACCAAGTATTGTATCTTAGACACAAGTAGGTTCTAAGAAATCCTGTGTTTAAGCGTTTTCTCAAATAAAAGCCTAACATACCAAAGTTGACCATGTCATAAATTAGGTCAAGGGCAATGCAAGGTCATCATTTGTATAAACTATGATGATCCTGAATGCCCAATCCTACATACCAAGTTTCAAGGTCATAGGACTTTTGCTTCCGGAGAAGAAGATTTTTGAAGGGATTTTACCGTATATGGCCTTAGTGGCTATCTTGGTCATGTGACCCAGACCACGGGAACAAACTTTTGTTCCCGCATCCCACTGAGACTCAATATGAAATTTGGCTTCAATCGGCCCAGTGGTTTCAGAAGAGAAGATGTATGAAAATCTTGATGATGGATTGATGGACGGAATGACATTGGCCTTAAGGACATAATTCCTTCATCTGTTCATTTAGTTGACCATGTATACCAAGTATTGAGCCTTAGTTCCCCCATCCCATTGAGACTCCATATGAAATTTGGCTTCAATCGGCTCAGTGGTTTCGGAGGAGAAGTTGTTTAAAAATTTTGACGACATATAGACGGACTGAATGACCTTGACCTTTAGAGACAAAATATCTTCATCTGGTCATTTAGTCGACCATGTATACCAAGTATTGTACCTTAGACTTAAATAGTGTCTGAGAAATCCACTGTTTAAGCGTTTTCCCATATAAAACCCTAACGTACCAAAGTTGACAATGTCATAAATTAGGTCAAGGTCAATGAAAGGTCATTATTTATAAAAAATATAATGGACAGGAATGCCCGTAGCTACATACCAAGTTTCAAGGTCATAGGCCTATTGGTTCTGGTAAGGAAGATTTTTGAAGGGTTTTTACCATATATGGGCATGACGGCCATCTTGGTCATGTGACCCAGACCCCGGGTACAAACTTTCGTTCCCACATCCCACTGAGATTGCATATGAAATTTGGCTTCAATCGGCCCAATGGTTTCAGAGGAGAAGATATTTGAAAATTTTGACGACATATGGACGGACTTAATGACCTTGACCTTTAGTGACATAATATCTTCATTTGTTCATTTAGTCGACCATGTATACCAAGTATTGTACTTTAGACTTAAATAGTTTCTGAGAAATCCTCTGTTTAAGCGTTTTCTCAAATAAAATCCTAACATACCAAAGTTGACCATGTCATAAATTAGGTCAAGTGCAATGCAAGGTCATCATTTGTATAAACTATGATGACCCTGAATGCCCAATGCTACATACCAAGTTTCAAGGTCATAGGCCTTTTGCTTCTGGAGAAGAAGATTTTTGAAGGGTATTTACCGGATATGGCCTTAGTGGCTATCTTGGTCATGTGACCCGGACCCCGGGAACAAACTTTCTTTCCCGCATCCCACTGAGACTCCATATGAAATTTGGCTTCAATCGGCCCAGTGGTTTCAGAAGAGAAGATGTATGAAAATCTTGATGATGGATGGATGGACGGAATGACATTGGCCTTAAGGACATAATTCCTTCATCTGTTCATTTAGTTGACCATGTATACCAAGTATTGAACCTTAGTTCCCCCATCCCATTGAGACCCCATATGAAATTTGGCTTCAATCGGTTCAGTGGTTTCGGAGGAGAAGATGTTTAAAAATTTTGACGACATATGGACGGACTGAATGACCTTGACCTTCAGTGACAAAATATCTTCATCTGGTCATTTAGTCGACCATGTATACCAAGTATTGTACTTTTTGACTTAAATAGTGTCTGAGAAATCTACTGTTTAAGCGTTTCCCCATATAAAAGCCTAACGTACCAAAGTTGACAATGTCATAAATTAGGTCAAGGTCAATGAAAGGTCATCATTTATATAAAATATGATGGACAGGAATGCCCGTAGCTACATACCAAGTTTCAAGGTCATAGGTCTATTGGTTCTGGAGAAGAAGATTTTTGAAGGGTTTTTACCATATATGGGCATGACGGCCATGTTGGTCATGTGACCCAGACCCCGGATACAAACTTTCGTACCCACATCCCACTGAGACTGCATATGAAATTTGGCTTCAATCGGCCCAGTGGTTTCAGAGGAGAAGATATTTGAATATTTTGACGACATATGGACGGACTTAATGACCTTGACCTTTAGTTACATAATACCTTCATTTGTTCATTTAGTCGACCATGTATACCAAGTATTGTACTTTAGACTTAAATAGTTTCTGAGAAATCCTCTGTTTAAGCGTTTTCCCATATAAAAGCCTAACATACCAAAGTTGACCATGTCATAAATTAAGTCAAGGTCATCGCTAGGTCATCGTTTGTATAAACTATGATGGGCCGGAATGCCCAATGCTACATACCAAGTTTCAAGGTCATAGGCCTTTCGCTTCTG
Source organism: Ctena decussata (assembly GCA_963989385.1). NCBI lineage: Eukaryota > Metazoa > Mollusca > Bivalvia > Lucinida > Lucinidae > Ctena > Ctena decussata. Next base: position 28,137,597 of record OZ022504.1, on the reverse strand, counting down.
GAGAAGAAGATTTTTGAAGGGTTTTTACTATATATGGGCATGGCGGCCAGCTTGGGCATGTGACCAAGACCCCGGGTATAAACTTTGGTTACCACATCCCAATGAAACTGCATATGAAATTTGGCTTCAATCGGCCCAGTGGTTTCAGAGAAGACGATATTTGAAAATCTTGACGACAGATAGACGGACCGAATGACCTTGACCTTTAGTGACATAATATCTTCATTTGTTCATTTAGTCGACCATGTTTACCAAGTATTGTACTTTAGACTTAAGAGTGGCTGACTGTAAGCATCGAGCATTGGCCCATAACAACGCGGAAAGTCGAAAATTCCGGATTTGGCTCAAATTTTTGGAAATTGATATATACCATGCTTGTTTGTATTTCACAAGTTTTTAGAGGTCAACGTCGGCCGTTTCCATGGTAACCAGGAATCCATTTTGAAAATATCAATATTGAGACATGTGTGTAATATTTCCTCGATAAAAATCAAACAACAAATATTATCCCATTCCTATTTGCTTGTATAGTTTAAAAATACATACGTATGTAATAAGATAACATGATATGAATGTTTTTTGTCCCTTTTTTATCAACGGGAGAGCTTTTACTGGAAAAAATCGACCCAATTTTGAGTGAAAAAATTGGTGTTTTATTAGCCTAATAACTAAAAATGGCAGTCACGTTTGACAATAAGGCAATATATGCATGATAGAGTAAGGTGTGACGTTTAAGAAAGTAACAAAAATAGGTGTAAACTCGCAAAACTTTTAAACTTATTCATCTTTGAAATGTGTCAATACTGTAAAATAGTAGGAAGGGAGATAATTCAAACTGGCATTATCTACCTCCCTTGGCGATTACAAATCTGCGAACACTACAGGTAGTATCCATGATCTTTAATAATAAAAGATAGTATCTTTGAAAGAATAAGATTACTGTCAACAATGCTCACCATGACCTTTTTTATCTATAAAATAGGTCCATTGACCAAGACTGCAGTTGCAGTTGTATTCGGTACATTTGATGACAAGAGTTGTCCCGAGCAAAACGTCTGCGGAAATCACGGAATAGAAGAACGGAGTAAAACCGTTTTATTTGCAGCAATATTTTTGCCTTATCTTTATTTTATGTTGAAATAAATAAATGTACTAATGTTTTTTGAATGAATTGCTTCTGTGAAGCAGGTAATACGCAAGAAGAGGCATTTTTCAGGACAGAAAGTGGTGTAGACTAAGGCCTACAGCGTCTATTCACCGAGGGATACTGAAATTTTAAGCAATGTTCTTTTACCTATGATCGTCATACTACATAGAACAGCTAAAAATGGATGGATGAATGACTTTGGATTTTATGTCCTTTTTAACAGTATTTCAGTCATATCAGGACGATTGGGGAATGTGGTTGGGGGATGGTGGGAAGTGTGTGTGTGAGTGTGTGTGTGTTTGGGGGGGGGAGGAATGAATATGAATATGAAAAGCTGTGCAGTGGAGCCAAATTTGCGGTTGGAAAGATTAATGCATCCAGCAGATCTCGAACTCTGAACCACTTGATCAGCAGGCCAGGCCTTAACCTACTGTGCTACCCGGGGCTTCTAGAATAGCCAAGAAAATCGTGTAATTTAGGTTATCCTGATAGGGGCGCCATCTTAAGTATACGAGTACTCATGAGTGATTTATTCATCCCATCTAATTTCATCCACTTTTCTGTAGCTTAGCGAGGGAAGCGCCTGTGTGCTAAGTTAGCAGTCCTTGTTCGAATCTCTCTTTTTTCAATCACGGGGTGCCATTGCACACAGTCTTTAAAAATCACCCATGCCTTGTTGCATGACCTAAGTACTGTTGAAAGGGCCATAAAACTACAAACCTGTCATTAACTCTCTTCGTTTTCCAGTCTGCCATTTAAATGTTAATTTTGTGGTGCCATAAAAATGTTTGAAATGTCCATTTTGTTATGAAATTATTATTGGTTGAGCGTGTGATTTTTCGGCTTGTTTCTTACAGTTAGCTTTTCTTAACTCACTCCGGCTTCGCCGTCGAGATATAAACTACGATTCGCGCTTCAACACCATGTATGCATCAGCGACAATTTACTGGTAAGAAAAAATGTTTTTTTTTTTCTTAATCGTGTAGTTCTGCATCACGTATTTTTTCACATTTGTACACACTTTCTCTTCACAAAACGGTGATATTGCTATTGCATATACAGTGGGTGGGGTATCTAAGCAGCAACTTTAAATCCGTTTATTAGAAAAAAATGAAAACCATTAGAGATACAGAAACCAAGTACTGAACTACATAAAAACCATATCGATTCTGCTGCAAATTAAGAGTTGTCTATTAGTTACATGGGTTTAGGGTCGTTTTGAACTGATGTAACACATTTTTATGCATCGTAACCATAAAAACAATATCAAACACTACATTTCTGCGCCGTTATTTGCAAAGATGGGATAAAAATGCAACTCTTTATTTGTTTAATAAGCAAATTCAAACTGAAAGTGTGGAAATTCGGGTAAAGAAATCTAAAAAAACTGTTGTTTCTGTACAGTTGTAATTGCCACAGGGACACCCTTTGCACGTGCATTTATTCTCAAAAACTATGGTTTGAGGGCTGGATTTGGATTTTGATTGTTTCAGTTCCTGGTCTTTGCATACTTTTTACTTTTATTCTGTAGTCAGTGAAAGTTTACAACTAATTGTTTTTGCTATGTACCGTATTTATGTTGATGTTTGAATACATGTTAATGGTATATTCAGGTCAGGCTGCCATTTTCAATAACCTGGATTTGAAAAAGAGCTATTTTCACAAATTTTATTTTTTCTCTGACTATATGTACTTCCAGTTGCCATGGTTTCAACAACGTGCAGTAGCCAATGCTCTGAAGGTGCAGAGACTGACAATTACATTTAGTCCTAAGCACCATACCAGTTAACTATTTGATACTTGCGTCAGGACAGACACGTTTTCCCTTCGAAATTCATGAAAAGATGAAAAATTTGAGCGGTCTAAAAATGGTTGCCATGGTAACAGTAATTGCTTAGATATCTCGAAAACCGTTTGACATATTTCACTAATGTTTTTACTAATCTTCATCTTTCGTCGAGAGCTTTAAACCATGACATTTTTAGCAAAATACAAAATTTTGAGTTTCCATCCAATGCTCGATGCTTACAGTCAGCTTCTCTTAAATAGTTTCTGAGAAATCCGCTGTTTAAGCGTTTTCCCATATAAAAGCCTAACGTACAAAAGTTGACCATGTCATAAATAAGGTCAAGGTCAATGAAAGGTCATCATTTTTACAAACTATGATTGGCCGGAACGCCCGATGCTACATACCAAGTTTCAAAATCATAGGCCTTTTGGTTCTGGAGAAGATTTTTGAAGGGTTTTTACCGTATATGGGCATGGCAGCCATCTTGGTCATGAGACCCAGACCCCGGGTACGAACTTTAGTTTCCACATCCCACTGAGCCTCCATATGAAATTTGGCTTCACTCGGCCCAGTGGTTTCAGAAGAGATGATATTGGAAAATCTTGACGACGGATAGACGAACCTAAGACGAACCTTTGACTTAAAAAGTTTCCGAGAAATTCACTGTTTACGCGTTTTCCCATATAAAAGCCTAATGTATCAAAGTTGACCATGTCATAAATTAGGTCAAGGTAAACCCAAGGTCACCATTTTTACAAATTATAATGGGCCCGCCTGCCCGATGCTACATACCAAGTTTCAAGGTCATAGGCCTTTTGGTTCTGGAGAAGAAGATTTTTGAAGGGTTTTTACCATATATGAACGTGGCGGCCACCTTGATCATGTGACCCAGATACCCCGAACAAACTTTGGTTCCCCCAACCCATGGAGGCTCCATATAAAATTTGGCTTTGATCGGCCCAGCGGTTTTGGAGAAGAAGACCTTTGAAAATGGTGGACAGACGACGGACGACGGACGGACTACGGAGCATTGCCATACTAAAAGCTCACCTTTGAGCCTTCGGCTCAGGTGAGCTAAAAAGTAAGAATCTTCAAAACTACTAATACACGCATTGAATTCTACTATTAAATACAAACCTTTTACCACTTAAGTTAATCTAAATCTTGTAATTGCTACCTAATACAGGGCATCCGCAAATTTTATACACTCTATGTCTAAGTCCCAGCGGACAAGGCTGTTAAGGTGGTGATAATCACTGATTTGGGAGAAAGACAAAAATCTGCATAAAACACTCAAAATAAAACTGATCTTTCCAAAACTTAGCAGATGCCTTCTGTATGTTTTTTCTGATAATTTAGAATCCCAAAATGCAGCATTTGTTAATGTTAAAAAGTGTTTTTATAAGAGAAGATCAAAGGGTAATTTTCTGCGCATAAATCTGAAAAAATAATATCATTATTGAAAATATACTTAGTGCTTAGAGTACCTCGTTGCATAATAGAGAGCGTTCTAGCAATTATTTTTTCAAACTCTTCCACACATTATCAGGCTGAGCAGATGAAAAAAGATGCAGTCTGTGTCCAATTTTTTTTGTCAAAACACACAGGTGAGACAGGTGAGACTATTTTAACAAGGTTGAACAATTTCATCTACACACCACTTATCATGTCAGTAATGTATTTTTTATATTGTAGATTTTAACATAGGTATGCTTGCCTACCCTATATTTAATAAAAACGTCCAGTGTACATTTACTTTGTACATGGTTGAACACTTGAGAAATAGCTACCGTTTTCATCTAGTCTACATTACAATTGGAGAAAGAGTTGGAATAAATAATTGCTAGGACACTCTTCATTATGAAATAATGCACCTTCAGCACTACGTAAATTTTCAATAACGATACTATTTTTTTCAGATTTATTCGCAGAAAATTACCCTTTAATCTTTCCTTATAAAAACACTTTTTAAGCAGCATGTACGTCTATTTTGTATTCTAAACTGTAAAGAACAACAAAAATAAAAGGTCTGCTAACTTTCAGGGAGATACGTTACTTTTTTATGGTTTTATGCAGATTTTTACATTTACCATAAATCACCACCTTAACAACATAATTGTCGTTTGACGGCTTCCCTATATTATTACTGTTAAGCAAGAGATTGGTAGCACTAAATTCAAAGAGCTACAGAACACTCCAGCTGCAAAAGACTGTACAGTTTGATCATTGGTATCATATAGCAACTATTTTTGCTCTTAGTATCAAGGAAGACCAAGAAAGACCTCCTACGATATATCTGTAACCTTAATTTTACAAAAGGCTTTATCAAGCACGTTTTATAGCCATGTGTACGTACTTCTAACTCTTTTGTACTACTCCTGAATTTTCAAAACTACTCATGTCATGCCTCACTGGTGTCAACCATTATATAGTTAGCTTGAGTTTTCTGATGTTTAATGTTATGTTCAAAACTCTTTTTTGGTCTATCAAAAACTGTGGTGAAGATCTGAATAAACTGAGGTCCAGAGAATTTTTTCAGCATTGCTTTGCAAGAGAAGTTACTCACGACAATAATAACCTATATAAATCTAAGAGTGATTTAAATTAAATTATTGCGTTAAAGTCCTCAGGTTTACGTACGGCTAAATTGTTGGTTTTTAGGCGGGATGTAAGCCCGTCTATAGCTACGGTTGACGAACTAGTGTACCGGATGTGGGGATCGCTTTTGATTGCTCGGTTTTAGTAATCGTATGCTACATAACAAAAGAAAGATGTTCTAAAATTTCTGTACAGTTTCGAAAATACGCCCTTCGAATTCATATTTATCTATGAATGTTGATTTATTCAAAGCGAAAAGTTTGTGTCTGACATCAATATTTATCCCTGCGATCAACGCGTACATAAATATACATACGTATTCCATAGTGTGCATTTACCTGTTGAATGTATTTCTATTATTCAAGGGAAGCAACTATTTGTACAACTACAAATTGTATAAAATTTAAGTTCAGTATTTGAAAAATGATGAATAAAGTTAAGATATTTTACGGTTTATTTCCTAGTACAATGTACATGATAGCTCATGATAAATTTTAATTTTTCAAAGATGAGCAGCTGAATTATTCCGGCAGATCTCCTGCTTTGTTTTAAGATACACACACAATGTATGGACAGGAATGGCTTTTGGACGGACACTCGGTGCCAAGTGCGAGCAACTATGGTTACGTACCGCTGAGCCACTTGGGGAAGGTCGTTAGGAGAATTGTACTGAACTGAACTAAAACGTGGAATGGCAACTGTATAGACCCTGATCACACCGGTTCCTAAAAGCAGTCTGATCTCAGATCGAACAGTTTGTTCAGACCAGTCTGCCTGAAAACTTAGGATCTTTACGGTAAACATTATTACGGATGACGGAGTTCGTCACGAAAAATAACAGATATATATATATATATTTTTAATAAAACTAAAACAAAACAAAACAAAATAAAAAAAGAGCTATTGATAATCTTACCACATGAGGTCAGGTGTGTTGTCGGTTAGATTTTGAAGTCAAAGATCACGGGGACAATACCAATTTGGCTACCTGTCCTTCCGACTGAGTCAGTCAAATACCATACATGCAAAAGTGGCTATCGACCGAGACAATCGACAACTGTATCAGCTCGCTCGACAGCTATTAACAATAGTACCACTTACCGTTATTGGTATGCTTACGATCGTATTCTCGGTCGAAAGCCACTTTGTATAATATAGACTCGGTCGGAATCACAAGTAGCCAAATTGGTATTACCCCCATGAAGATGAGATGATCTCAGAGTGTCTCCTTTAAGCACTATCTATTGGTTTATTGTCACGCCCTTGGCAGTAGACAATATTAGGAATAGATTTTGCTCCGGAAACATTTTGGAAAAGGTGATGATTGGTTGAATGTTATTTTCTTTTGACTGGTGTGCAGGTTTGATCTGGCCCTTAAGTACCGGAAAGGATCGGCAATGACATGATCTAGTAGTATCACCAAGTGCCGAATATTTCTAAAAAACAAGTCACTTCTATTGGGTGACCAAACTTGCTAGCTGATTGGCTAAAGATAATTACAAGTTAACGTTAGTTGAGAATGCAAACCAGAAATCTACTTCATTAAAACTTAGAATGTGCAACGAGACAGAGGTGAAGATTAACTTGAGTTTGGTAGTGCCGCGATTTGACCAAGGTGCCAGTCAAATGACTACACAAATTAATGTGTACTTAAAGCAGACCCAAGCTTTTTGTAAAGGCAAATACTTGTTTAAATACCACTAAAGCTGAGCATAATCAGTCATCAGTGAATTCGGTTTATACGTATGTGTCTTTTTATCACCACAACTATGCTGTCTGTGACCCATATAATTCTTGCTGTTCTATCCTTCATGATATAAACGGACGCGAAGGTACCCTAAGGCTCCCGGGGAGCTTACAAGATGTTATGTCACTGTCATCATCCTTCATCTGTTTGTGTGTCAATAGTTTCAAACCAGGTCCTATTAACCACTTGAATTAAAAGCCCGCTTCTCAGTACTTTCAGTACTTTGATTAATTTTACCTTACGTTACATTACATTTTGCCAAAATGTTTCATTTGAACATCCCTTCATTGCGAACCCTCATATATCATATATCAACGTTAGGTCAAGTCTAATATAAACGTTATAAAACGAAATACTAAAGTTTTATCTGTACGTTTGATAACATCTTAGTAGTAATACTATTATGGTGTCATGAAAGATATTTCTGTTGTATTTTAAAGTCCCATTAAATTCGAACGAAAGTTTTAGAAGGAAAAAGGCAAAAGAATATTCTTTTTGCATTTGAATTTCCTGCAGCAAATTTCTTACATTGTTAAAGATCACAGATGGTCTGCCAGACGTAGATACTGGTACTACTAATAATAATATTGATAAATTATTATTATTATTACTTTTATTATTATTATTATTATTGATTGATTGATTGATTGATTGATTGATTTTGGTTTAACGGCCCTTTGAGAGAGTATTTCAGTCTATATCGGGCCGTCTCCTAAAGAGAGGAAAAAGTAGAAAAATGATAGACGAGAGAAAAAAATGTCCAAACAACCCCCACCCGCGCCTACTGCAAGCACAGTAGGAAAATGATAGACGAGAGAAACATTGTCCAAACAACCCCCACCCCCACCCACTGCAAGCACAGTAGGCCTTTGCCCTAACAAGTTCCAAATCAGTGCCGGGGCGTCCTACTGAAATTACATATTCAGTTTAATTATACTGACTGCAACTATTGACATGCATAGAATCGTCGCGACGGATAGAAACGTTTAAATTTAGAACCAAATTTTAGAAAAATGAAAGATAACTGACATTGATAATTCAATTGCCATGTTCCGTAACCATTTACATTATAAAAGTGCTCATACATGCCTATCAAAATAACACAGATGCAGATATGAAGTAATGTAAGCATTTTTGAAGTATCACTATACTGTGTTCCTGCCTGCAATTGATTATGACAGGGATTAAAGTTTTTTTCTGGATTTTCTGCTTTCTTTTCTTAGTCAAGATGCGTATGAAAGTCCACTTTTGCTCTTTAGATATCAAAAGCACCCATATATAGTTAGATAGATGCACATAAAGATTTAAGTCAAGTGAAATTTTTTTTTTCGATGTGCACGAATCTGTTAAGCTTTATGGCTGACCCCTATCCTTCATTATGGAGCGAATTCCTGGCATACGACAAATCACGATTCTGGAAAGTTCTTTATTGTACGTACATCTCCTATAAATCGGTTAGCTAGACTGACCGGTCAAACCGTTGGCTTAAACATAGAAATGGAAGTTTAACAGCGAAGCTTCTCAAACAAGGTCATCGTTAGATAGATGCACATAAAGATTTAAGTCAAGTGAAAAAATTTTTTCGATGTGTACGAATCAGTTAAGCTTTATGGCTGACCCCGATCCTTCCTTATGGAGCGTATTTCTGGCACACGACAAATCACGTTCATTCTGAAAATTTCTTTATTGTATTGTAAATATGCTTTTCACAAATTAAAATTGTAAACAGTTAGCAAGTTTGACAGATTTAGTTCTATGTGAGGACAAGCCATAATACCCTTAATTTTTTGCCAAGTACATCTCCGATAAATCAGTTAGCTAGAGTGACCGGTCAAACCGTTGGCTTAAACATAGAAATGGAAGTTTAACAGTTAAGCTTCTCAAACAAGGTCATCGTTATAAAAAAATCTGTATTTTTTTTCAAACTGCTATCGACGCTACCGTAAGCTGTGGTTATTCGTTCGTTTATAAAGAACCGGATACAGCAAATTAACCAATTCGCTGCAAGTTTGGTGGTTCACCCAATCACAATTTATAGCTTTGCTGTCCATTTTCATGGCACTCTAATCGATCGGGTCTCAGGCTAAACCTCGCCCAGGCTTAAAACAATTTCATTTACGTTGGTTGGGATTTGATGCGTCTGTCTTTTTTCGGCCTCCGGGATTCAACTATTTAATTTCTCTTGCTCCAGCATTTCAGTTTTTGGTCTGCTGATAAGCTATTAACCCTGTTTTATCTCAATAATGAATCTTAAATCATACATTTGCTTCTTTTTACTGATGATTAGACCCAATATCCTATATCAGCCATAACTACACTGGTTCCTTTGAATGAAGCACAACGGAACCATGGATGAGAACAATCTGTAACATAAACTACCCGCGATTTAAAGATGTTAAACAGTAGACAAACTTCTTTCTGGGTTCGTATTTGATTCTTTATAAATATATACACAAACGTTTGGTTGGCTTGATAAATCCCTAACACAATTTTTGCATCATTGCAAAAACACAAAATTAACTTGATCACTATCATAATGGCGCACAGAGGATTTCATAAAATTAATTCAATGATCCAGAGTTAACAAACGTTTGATGTGCTTCGTTTTGTTTTGTATATTTCAACATTTTAAAAAAGCACACATGTCTCATTGTCATTTTATACTTCCGAGGTTGTCTCATTCCAGTTAGCTCTTATTAACGTTGCTCAAATTTATAATGACCAAATAAACTGATATTTACCTATAAGATTGTAAATGGGGTTACAAAAGCTAACATTTGACCAATTAATCCTGTAAAAGCAAATTATAGACAATATATTGAAGACTTGAAATAAAATAATAATTTCAGACAGACTATTTCAAAAATATTTCTTCCAATAGTATTGTTTTGTAATGATAAAATATGTATAAAAATAATAATGTTAAACAATGACACTGATGATGATGATAATAATAATAATAACAACTGTCGTAATTTATTCATGCAAATAATATACACTGTACCTGAAATAAAATTCTGTAAACTGCACTGAATAAAATTCTCTTCAAGGCGATCCCGAAAGATGTATGCGGAGCAGTGATCGTTCGCGCTTCAGTCTCAATATATAGCCTGGGTTTTGATCTGCTGCCTCGATTCACTAATTTTATGTCACCCTCAGCCTATCAAAAGCCGGGAATAAATATAACTTTATTGGCATGTGGGTGTAAGAAAGTTTCACCGTTGATCAAGTTACGTTTGATATTATGTACCACCGATAACTGAAGTAAATTTTGATTTCAGCCTCTTGCTAAAATATAGCATATACGGGAAAATTATTTCTTTTGTTTTTGGTGGTGCGATGGTGCAGGGTAGCTTCCAGAGCCGAGGCGTCCTACTGTAGGGCAAGGGCCTGCTTTGTTTGCAGTAGGTGCGGGATGGATAGGCTGAACATTTTTATGTGTTGTTTTCTCTCGTCTATTCAATCTGTCCTATTTATGGCCTCATCTCTTTGGAGACGACTGGACATAACTGAGACTGTGGTTTCGGTCGTTTTCATCCCAATGTAGTTGTCATTTACTACTGGAAAAGGGGTGGGGGGAGTCGCTAACTCACTAAGTATTGGTTAACCACCTAGAACGTCTAAGTCTGCAAGGTACGGTGCCGAACAGATAACTGACCGGCTCGACATGGCCAAGCTGTTGACTGGGTCGTAAAACCTAACACAAACACACAAGAAAACAAAACCTGTGCTTGTCCCCATGCTACCCCGGGCTTGATACCCGGTGTCGGTATGTAGTAGGTTAGTGGTCACCCGTCCGAGGTGATTTTCCTCGGGTACCTGTTTCTTCCGCCGCGAAAGAGCACAGAACGCCAATAACCGCGCCTTCGGGAATGCGTTTATACTCTATGAGCTGTCTGAGTAACTGAAGTAAAATAAATAGCAGACCAAACAGCTAACTTAAAGTTTCAAACCACTGCAGAAGCTGAGGGCGAGGTTTGGGCCCAGTAAATCGTGTTTAAGCACCCCAGTAATCTTTTGCTGACCGTTCCAATGCGGTATTTCTGTTACGGTTCCTTGATGTTATATTGTAATATGTCCGCTCGTCTATGGTCTCCGGCGGCTTGGTCGCCTTTATTGCTGCCCAATCTGTATTTTGTTTTGTTTTGTTTTGTAATTGAAATAAAAGATTAGCAAAAATAGATGTTGATGCTGTTATTGGAGTAGCTGAATGACCATCTGTTTGGAAAAAAGAGTTGCTCATTCGGTTTACTGTGCGTGTCTTTTGTAAACTTGTGTCAATTTTTGTGTGGATGTGCTTCTTTCCCTATTGGTTCAATATTATACAAAAACTTCTGTATTATTTTCGTTTTGATTTGCTTTGCTGACGAGTTCTTTGTCGCCTGCCACTTTCTGGTATAATTGGGGTAAATTATACAATAAAAAAATTTAATATGTGGTACATGTAATTAATTTCGATTGACTAACTCGTATCTTAAAAGAGATTACTTTGCAGCCTTTATACCGTTTCTTTTTTCTTTTTCTTTCTTTCCCTTTTTTTTTTTATTTTTTTTTATATTTTTTATTCCAACCGTCTGTTATTCCCGTTTCAAAAGAAAATCTACCGACTGACTTGCTCCGTATCTTAGACGTCACTTAACAGCGGAATAGTCATAATTAAGGTAAACCCGGACACGTTTTGCAGGGTCGCTTCGATTCGTATTGCCAATGCTTTATTTGACCATGAAAAACTGTTTCGACATTCCGTAAGGCCTGAGGTATCCCAAATTTACTATTTTCTGTCAACTTTCGATTGGTTAATAACATTTTTATGTCAAAAAGGTCGTTTAAAGAGCCAAACCGTTGAGAAAGGCAAACCCGGACATGGAGAAGGTAAACCCGGACAACTGTTTTTTTTTTTTTTTGTTGTTGTTAAAGATATCGCCTCTGTAGATCTGTAGCACGCAGATACACTAAATTTAGTAGTTGCTTATACATTTTTATGGTGGGACTAATAAAGTATAAGACAGAACTTTAATTTATTAATGTTAAATCGTCAATTAAAAAGTCATGGGCGGTAAGTTCTCTCAGTCTGCTAGGGGTCATCATACAAACTATACTATGTACAACTTATCATCGTTGTATTAATATGTTTCTTATTTTTACTGCAAAGTAGAATGCCCAAACATTGTATTTCTAATTTCAAACCATTGAAAACGTTTTATGTTTAATATCTTTTAATCATATAAATCCCCAAAAGTAGCCGATGTCCGGGTTTACCTCACACTGCAAATTGGCGCAAGGTAAACCCGGACATGTCACATTTTTTGATAAAATATTGTTCAATATTTATTTTATTCAATAAATAAACATAGATCATGATTCTTATATTTTGCCTACACTAGTTAGAAACAAAGCTCTATATAATTTTCAAGTAATATTTACGTTTGACGTGAATTATGCAGGGACCTGGTTCACCATCGCTTGCAGCTATATTTGAATCTGTTGCCCTGGAATCTTATACAGACTTGAAAAGGACTAGATTCAGAGGCTGCCGAAAAATAATAAGAGTTCATATAATTTTTCGATAAAAACCATTAATTCGAGAAGTAAAGGGGAAAACTGGAAAGAAAACATTTCACAGAAAACATGTTGATTAAGCTCTTTATTCGTGGAATACAGGGAGTGTCCGGGTTTTCCTTCTGTCCGGGTTTACCTTAATTGACCCTAATACCGTGCAGAGAGAGAGTAAAAATACAAATAATTATATTCCCACCCAAGAAAACTTCGAAATTTTAGCTGGTTCTGAAAAAAAACTTACCCGCGAAATGCTGCGTGTTCCAGTAAATTTTCTTCCCCATAAGACTTGTTGTGTCCCAAAATGATATCTGTTTGGTTGATGGTGTGCTTAAGTCCACTTTTAAATTTGCATATATCCACTCAATTAGAGATAAAAAAATCAAACAAGTGTTTGCTCATGTCAGTGTAACACTAGATCAGGCATGATCTGTGTCCACCCATAAGTTTCAATGATGGGATGGCTTAAATCCATATTTGGTCAAAAAATCATAATAAAAACGCTTATGTGCCCTTGGAAAAACGGTCAATGACACCAATGCTGTATGACGTCCAACCAATTTGTTAAAGAAGTATCAATGCTCATTGAGAGGGATTGCAGACAAGCCAAATATGCACAATCTAAGAAACAAAGCGACCTTGAAAATTGGATCAGTGACCCGAAATTGTATCTTTGTCCTATCCTTATTATAAAGATACACTAATCTGACTTTGTATCTATAAACTGATATATTTTTGGGGTTGCAGAGAGGAGTTTACCGGTCAAATAGGAGATTTCGAATGTTTCAGTGTCCTTGAAAATGATGTAGGATCATCAAAACACAATCACTTGTTTCCCTTATTTCAATGAATTATCCATGTCAGTTTGGTATGAATCCACAGATTTACAAGATAGATTGCAGACAAAAAGCTGTTGTGCAAACGTTAATTCTTATGCCAACATGAATCCCGAAAGGAGCAGCACCAAACGCAATATGTCCCATATCCCCATTCGATTTGTAGACATAATGTAATACATAGAAATATTGCAACTAAGTTTTCTAGTCGCCGGCCGCGTTGCGCAGTCGGGAGGGCGTCTGACTTATTTGCTAGAGGCCCTGGGTTTGATACTCGGTCCGGCAATTTACTTTTATTTCTCCTTCCGCTTATTCAAGAAGGGCAGTTGTCAGTTACTGGTGAAAGTAAGTGCACTTAGTACTGGTTCACCGCTTACGAGGTCTAAGCCTGTCCAGGATTAGTGTGGTTAGGTTAACTGACCGTCCCGACACGACCATAGCTGTTTATCATGGACGTTTCAACATCAATTTTCTAGTCAGTGTATTTGATGATGTCTATTTGACAATTTCAATCAATTCTTGCCTTAAAAACACCCATATATAGTTAGATGTGTCAAAAGTGACATCTGCCCTGTCTAATCAGAGCACTTGCTTTGCTCTTAAAAGTACTTAAGGTGGTGATAATCACTGATTTGGGGCCAAGTAAAAATTCTGCATAAAATGCTGAAAATATAACAGATCTTCCCCACAATTAGCAGATGCCTTCTTAATGTGGTTTCTCACGATTCAGAATCCAAAAATGCAGGGCTTGTTGAAGTTAAAAACGAGTTTATATAAGAAAATTTCAAAGGGTAATTTTGTCCGCAAAAAGCTGAAAAATAACCATCGTTATTAATAATGTAATAGGGTCTGAAGGTTCTTTAATACATTATGGAGAGCGTCCTAGCAATTATTTTTTCCATTTTTTTCCACACATTTTCAGGCTGGGCAGATAGAAAATAGTCTCCTCTGTGTCCAAATGTTTGCCAAAATACACAGTAGAGTCCATTTTCAAGGTTGAACAATTTCATATACACAGCTGGTGTCATGGTGGTAAAACTTCTAAATATTGGGACACAAAAATAATTACTATAGCTGTCCCAAATTTGGAACAGTTTGGTTTTACAAAGCCGTTATGTGCCCAAAAATGCAAATGGGATGGCAAATAGTGTAGACCCTGATCAGACTGCCCCTGTCTGATCTGGGTTTGCACTATTTGCTCAGACCTAACTGTCCCAATATATAGAATTTTTATGGTATGCTGTTAGTATGATAAAGGTATAACTGCTCTACCTGTATCTTATTAATACATGCAGTGTACATGCACAATACATGGTCAGACTTTTGAGAAAAAGTGACTGTTTTCATCTGGTCTACCTTACAAATTTGAGAAAGAGTTGGAAAAAATAATTGCTAGGACGCTCTTTTTAATGCAATAAAGAAACTTCAGAGCTAAGCATATTTATGCCCCCCCCCCCCCAGCCCGCCAAAGGGGAGGGGGGACATATTGTTTTCAGTGCGGTTCACGGGCGTCGGCGTCGGCGTCCCACTTTCTTGTATGCACAATATGTGAAAATTTCACTAAATTTGATATATTCTTGAGCCTTTGGCTTAATTTCCACCAAACTTGAATAGATATACCTTTGGGACAATCTTAAGAGTTGACTAGGTTATGGTGAGCTTGACCCTACTTTTAAGGTCAAAAGCCAACTTACAAATATTAATGTTTTTTACTTAAAATGTGATATTTCCTCAACCATTGGATGGATAGCCATCAGACTTGCATGGATATATCACCGTGACAGGATTAGTTTTTGGTTACCTTGACCCCTTTTTCAAGGTCATAGTCTTGTATGTAAGATATCTTTGGAACCAGTTTATGGATTTTTTTTCCAAATTTGCACACTTCAGGTGTTTCAGTTAGACAAGCTTTACGAGCATATTAGATTTTGATTTTCAAGGTGACAGGAGGACTTAAAATGTGAAAATTTCAGGAAAATTGATATATCCCTTGAATGTTGCCTTCATTCCCTACAAACATAATACTTTTCACTAGGAATATATTACTCGAACCAGTGGGTGGAATAAAATCAGTCAGACTTTTATGGATATATGATTATGACAAGCAGAATTAAGAGATTTTGGTGAGCTTGACTCATTTTGAAGATCACAGAAGGATTTTAAATGCTCTTGATTGTATTGATATCTTTAGACCCAACTTGGTAGATTATATCAACATAGCAGAGTGTTAGGACAATGAAGTGAGTGGGTGGGAACACACTTGTGGTGGATTAGAGGGGATGGGTAATGGGCCGGTGGGGGGACATCTGTTTTTCTCTGAAAAACATTTCTAGTTTCAAGAATGAAGTCAGTTTTCTAGATTTCTGTGCACAAAATTACCTTTGATTTTTCCATATAAAACACTTTTTTAGCAGCATGTCCCTCTATTCTGTATTCGAACCTAGAGAACAACAAAAATAAGAAGTCAGCAAACTTTCAGTGAGGTAAGTTAATTTTTTATGGTTTTATGCGGATTCTTGTATTTACCATAAATCACCACCTTAAGGGTCTGAGTTAGCTCTATGTCACTGGACAGCAACGACTCTGATCAGACTAGCCAGATGCCCAGGCTGAGGCGCACATGCCACTTTGCTGGTTTTGTCGTGTCGCCGCTCTATTGGTAAATTGGGCCAATCTGTGAAATTCTAGTAGAGCAAAATCGAAAGAAGAGCTTCCAGCTATCGAGACTCGCAGTATTGAAACGACTGTTTTTACAAAGATCGAATGAAGTAGTGAGGCATTCAGTGTTGACCCCGTGGAACCTCGTGGCGTTTCAGCATTGAAAACTGTACCAATAAATGTTGACATGGGTGACTTTCAACCCTGGGATCAGTGTAATATTGTTAACATGTCGTGGCAAAGATATTTTGTTTCCGAGTTCCTTCACGTTAACACGTATTGTTGGTCAGTTCTCTACGACGATAACCATTACTGGATATTCCATGAGAGTCAATATTTAATGTTACATCGGTCGGTTTTCATACTTTTATTAACCTCAACTTCAATTGGTAATACCAATTTGTCTACCTTATGTTGTCGAGCGATCCGGTACTATACAAAATGGCTGTCGACCGAGAATTTGGTCGTAAACATTGCCACTAACGGTAAATATTATTATGAATGGCTGTCGACTGGGTCGATACTGCTGACGAGTGTCTTTGTCGACAGCCACTTTTGACTGGCTTGGTCGACAGCACAGGTAGAAATTGGTATTACCACCATAAACTTGCTCTTTAACGAGTCCATATACAAGAGGTTGTCTGAATAAATGTCGATTCTGGAAAATCAATGGAGATGATACCCCTTATGGGTCAAATCTTAGGAGACTTTCGCCACCATAAAGATGTCTTAACAAAAACATAAGTTTAAGCATTAATTTGAGATGTTTTGCGCACATTCATTGGGTCTGGTTAGCCCATTTATGCCCAGTGGACCGTTGTTTCCTTTTAAAGTGGAGCAGTCCATGTGTCAATTAAGGGGCGTCTGTTTTTTTTATTTTTTTTATCATTTTTGTTTCATTATAAGGATAAATACGCATTTATCTTATGCAAACAGACTGATCTGATCTGGATCTGCGATGTTTGCCTTAGTCCAATTTATGAGACGCTATGCATTAATGGGAAAACTTTTAATTTTCATGCATACTTGATGTTTTATCCCTATATTATGTAAGTTAATAGTATCAGCTGCTCTCTTTTAAGTGCAAAATTGGTTTTTGCCTACTTTATATGCTGTTTTATAAACAAAGAACAATTGGATCCTGAAACACAAGACAAAATGTTTATACCGAGAAACTTTTTTCAACAAATTTATGCAACGATAAATGATTATGTCAATTCGTAAGATCAGGTAATATGCTAAATTTCATAAACAAGGAACAATTGGATC
Organism: Ctena decussata; assembly: GCA_963989385.1. Taxonomy (NCBI): domain Eukaryota; kingdom Metazoa; phylum Mollusca; class Bivalvia; order Lucinida; family Lucinidae; genus Ctena; species Ctena decussata. Next base: position 28,119,997 of record OZ022504.1, on the reverse strand, counting down.
CTGAAACACAAGACAAAACCTTTATACAGAGAAACTTTTTTCAACAAATTTATGCAACGGTAAATGATTATGTCAATTCGTAAGATCAGGTAAGTTCAAAATTGTTGTAAACATCCTAGATTCTTAATCCAATAGAATAAACCTTAGGCTTTATTTTGTGCGTACAAAAGCCCCTATGTTTTTGAAAGTATGCCGATAAACCCTGCGTCATAAGATGATGATTATGACCAGCGCCAGAAAAAAATCATATTGCAGCCACCTGGTGGGAAAGAGCTGTCCCTTGGCTTTCCACTTGTGTTGTTCTTATTTGATGTCGGCTTAGTTGTGCGCGTCCTTTTTATAACCCCGCTTTGGAAAAGTGGGGGGGGAGGGGATAAACTGGTTTACATCGATCCGTCCGTCCTTCGGTCCGACTGTTCTTACCAGACCTACATTGTGGGGTGTTTTGTATAGAATATGGTGCCTTGTGGGGTGATTCTGCATTGTGGGATGCACCCCCATGATGAATGTATTTCATTCGCTTGCAAAAAAGCTAAAATGACTAAATTTCAAATATTGGGGATACAACCCAGAATGTGTACAGACTCATTTGTCCATTGTTGGACATGTCCGTCCGATAAATTTTATGGGGTGCATCCCACATTGTTCTCCCCACCCTTTGGACAAAACTTATAAATCATGCAGGTTTAATCCACGTTAAAGGTACCCCACAAAGCTTATTTCTACACACCTAAATTATAACTATATAGGGGGTGTAAGTTTTCAACAAATGGACACTACCCAAAAACAAAAAAAATATGGGATGCAAACATTTTGGGTTGCAAAAGACGCTCTGGGGTGCAATTTGCAGCCCATAGTGCCAATTCCGGGGTGCAGTCCACAGTGTACCTCTGGTAGGTACGTCCGTCCCTTTTTAATGAAATTTTCCTCAAAGATTTCTCCACAACCATACAAGGCAGAATCATCATATTTGGCAAACAGGTTGATAACGGTGTGATGTATCGTGGGATTGCAAACCAGCCTTCTCCTGCTTATTCTTCCCTGTATTTGTCCAATTTTCTTTCTTTCATTTTAATCAAAATTTTCGTCAAAGATTTCTCCACAACCATACAAGGCAGAATAGTCATATTTGGCATACAGATTGATAACGGTGTGATGTATCATCGGATTGCAAACCAGCCTTCTCCTGATTATTCTTCACTGTATTTGTCAAATTTTCTTTCTTTCCATATTTTGAATATTGGAATTTTTCGTCAAAGATTTCTCCACAACCATGCAAGACAGAATGGTCATATTTAGTATACATGTTGGAGATGATGTGTTGTATCGTGGGATTGCAAACCAGCCTTCTCACGCTTATTAACCTCTTTATTTGTACGATTTTCTTTCTTTCCATACTTCGAACAATGAAATTTTTCGTAAAAGATTTCTCCACAACTATGCAAGACAGAATGGTCCTCTTTGGTTTACATGTTGGTGATGATGTGTTGTATTGTGGGATTGCAAACCAGCCGTCTCCTGCATATTCTTCTCTTTATTTGTTCGATTTTCTTTCTTTTCATACTTTGAATAATGAAATTTTTTGCGTCAAAGGTTTCTCCACAACCATGCAGGATGAAGTAGTCATATTTTGGTATACATGTTGGTGATGATGTGCTGTATCGTAGGATTGCAAACCAGCATACTTCTGCATATTCTTCCCTTTATTTGTCCGATTTTCTTTCTTTCCATACTTTGAATAATGAAATTTTTCCGTCATAGGTTTCTCCACAACCATGCAAGATGAAGTGGTCAGATTTGGTTTTCAGGTTGGTGAAGATGTGTTGTATCGTGGGATTGCAAACCTGCATTCTATTGCTTATTCTTCCCTATATTTGTCCGATTTTCTTTCTTTCCATACTTTGAAATTTTTCGTCAAAGATTTCTCCACAACCATGCAACATAAAGTAATCAGATTTGGTATAAAGATTGGTGATTATGTGTTATATTGTGGGATTGCAAACCAGCCTTCTCCTGCTTATTCTTCCCTTTATTTTACCAATTTTCTTTCTTTCCATACTTTGAATAATGATTTTTTTTGTCAAAGATTTCTCCACAACCATGCAAGGCACAGTTTTCAGATTTGGTATACAAGTTGGTGATGATGTGTTATCGTGGGATTGCAAATCAGCTTTCTCCTGCTCATTCTTCTCTTTATTTGTCCGATTTTCTTTCTTTTTAAACAATGAATAATATTATTTTTCATCAAACATTTCTTCACAACCATGCAAAATAAAGTGGTCATTTTTGGTATACAGGATGATGACAATGACAGAAAGTTCATATTTGGTGTACAGATAGACAATGACAAGTCTACGGTTTGTTCTTTTCTGTATTTGTTCACTTTTCTTTCTCTCCATATATTCTTTCCATACATTCAGTACTGTCATTTTACGCAAAAGATTTCTCAGCAACTGCTCAAGGTAGAATCTTCATATTTGGTATATGAGTTGACAAAGCCTTGTTTTTTCTGCCCATGTGAAATATCTTATTCCAAAATAGAATATTTGATATCGGATATACATATTAACAATGAGTTGTTTCTCTCTATGCTCCAGATAATGAAAGTAACACCATTTTACTAAAGCTGTTGAGCGGGGGTATAGTCTGATTTTCCGACAGTTCTAGTTCCGTTTGGTGTTATGAAGCGGCTTTAGTGTTTTACAAAGTTGAATTACTGTTCACACATACCGTGATCCGAGCGACGGACATTTCTGTTCTAACAGAACAACCAACAATGGCGGATCCAAATGGGGTTCGGGGGTTCAAATGAGCCACCTTTTTAGCCTAAATTATTTCATTTTCATAGGGGATTTCAAGAAAAAAAAATGTTCAAACTGCACAAATCTAACCCCCTATCCAAAATTCATGGATGCGCCCCTAACAAACAATGATAGCTACTTTTTATGCCTTCAGCGGTTGTATGTAAGCTTGGATGTGCATTACATGACCAACGAATATTAGGTCCGGCTGACATCCATGGCGTCATGCACGACAGCTATACGAGCTGGTCTGAAATCCCCTAGAGAATGACGGGAACATCCAGAATGGTTGATAATGGCAGAAAATGGATGCAATAGCTTTTTTAACTGTGCTTAAAAATATAATTCTGCGTACACCAGTCTCTCATTCCTATAGGATTGTTAAAAATTTATCTTTCAGGCTAGAATCCCGCTAGAAGCTTTCTTTGTGCCAGACATTACCAGGAAGTTTACACGAAACCAACTGTATTATTGCAGGCAAAAGTTATGCCAGAATAGTGTATTCAAGCGCGCGAAAAAGGCGAAAGGCAACATATCCGAACAAGGGGTCCTTGGGCCTTAAAGCTCATCAAATGTCTAGCTCAAAATTGCTACACATTTGTAAAGGCTAATACAAAATATACAACTACAAGGTCTCAGTCTGACAGTCTGGTGAGTTAGTAACAAATTTATATATATGTGCCGCGACACGAGAAAACCAACAAAGTGGTTGTGCGCCTAGCACAGACTCAGATCTTTGTTTCCATGGCAACAAATAAAAATGAGCAGTGGGCATAAAACCATGGCTGATAGAAGACTACTCAAGGGGTATTTCAATAAAAAAAATGTCAAAATATTTGCATTAGCTTGGAAGTAGTTGCCATTTTTCAATTTTCCCCATTATAAGTCCATGGAAACTCTAAATTGCCATAGCAACCAAACTAAAGAGCTAATTTCATAAATAAAAAAAAAAAAAAAAAAAAAAAGAGAAAAAGGGACACAAAATCTGAAAAGACTTAAATGAAGTATATTTCTATAAAGTCTCAGCGTCATTGAGCTTATGGTTTCTGAGAAGATAATTCTTAAGAATTTTTTCCATTTCTTGCATTTTAATTTCCATGGCAACCAATGAAATGAGCAATGGGCCAAAACTGCGTGTGACAGGAAAACATTTTTTTCTGACAGTGTTTCTAAGATATATCTGCACTGACAAAATATTTTACAGCTCTGCTTTTACAATGGTATTAGGCATATTTTCTTCTATCTAGAAACGTTTAGACAGTAAGGATACACTCACCGTGTGAAGCCTGTTTTTAGAAAAAGATGTAGATTTTTGCCTTTTATCAGAAGGCAGCACTCTTTAGTCTTTATTCTTGTAACATTTGCAAAACTGAACCCGTGAGCAAGTGGCCTACAAAGTGCTCTGTACAACCACGTTTAGGTCAGATTCTAACCATATACGTTACAAGAATTAACAGCCATTTTTTACAGGAGGGGTATACCTTTTCGCGTTTGCGACCATCTCAGCATTCCTTTTAAATAATTAACAAACATCTGCGCAACAAAACACCAATATTGACACGACCATCGACAAAAGTCTTGTATGCAATCATACATTTTTGGAAGTTTTGCATTCAATTAGGTCTTATCCTCAATCTTGATATGCAGTACAGCGTTACAAGACACAGTTTTTCCGAAATGCCATAGCTGTAATACAGTCATATCTGCTTATGTGGTCACCTGTATTAAGAGGCCATCTGGGTTTAGCAGCTACTGTTCCAGGTCCATTGAGCTGAATTACATAGCAAATGAACCTGTATTTAGGGGTCCCCTGTCCTGAGAAAACAGATTTTAGGTTTCCCTGGGGTGAAAATTTAAAAAAGATTTTACTGTAGTTATCAGACGGCCGAATAGCTTTCGAATGAAATCTTATGTATGTTAGGGAGGATGGGGGCAAAGTATGAGGTACTCAGCCACATCAGGCACTTCCAAACTGACGTTTAGAAGATTACCCGCCCTTAGTCGTCGCACCTTAACTTGCGTCACAGCTAAATTGTACTAAATAAAATTATGAATAAAATCTCATTCGAAAGCTATTTGGCCGTCTCCTAACTATTAATACGGTCATGGCATTTCGGAAAAACTGTGTCTTGGAACGTTTTACTTCATATCTAGTTTGAGAAGAAGGCGCGATTAAATGTGAAACTTCCAAAATATGTTGGATTTCATACAAGTCTTTTGTCGATGGTCGTGTCAAAATTGGTGTTTTGTTGCGCAGATGGTCGTATATATTTAAAAAGGAATGCTGAGATGGTCGTAAATACGAAAAGGTAGAGACCCCTCCTGTGAAACATGACTGTTTATTCTTGAACTGTATAAAGTTGGACTCTGATTTAATTGTGGTGGTCAAAAGCACTGGGCAGGCCATTCGCTGAGGGGTTCAGTTTTGCAAATGATAAAAGGAATAAAGACTGTACATGCTGCTTTCTGGCTAAGTAATAGTGAAATGCAGAAATCTACATTAAAAAAAGGCTTAACACGACGAGTGTATCTTCAGTGTCCAAACGTTTCTTGATAGAAAGAAATATCCCCAATATCATTGTAAAAATCAGGTCTGTAAAGTATTTTGTCAGTGCAGATATATTTAAGAAAACCTGTCAGAAAAAATAATGTTTACCTGTCACGCGCAGTTTCCTGCAATGTTTCGTAACTAATTCTTTTGTGTACGTAAATTTGCCTACAAAGAGGGATTCAAGAAACTTTTTTATAAACGTGTTTGTCAAAATATCTGTAATAGTTTAACAAAAAAATGTCATTTTTAAATTTTCCCCTTTATAAGTCAATGCAACTCTAAGTTGCCAAGCAACCAAACTAAAGAGCCGATTTTCATAAAAACACTCAAGCTTTCAATTCACTAGCCCAAGGATGCTAAAGATGAAATCTGGGCTCACTGGCTTCATAGGAGATATCTTTAAGTCTCTTTTATCCTCTTTTTGGATTTTTGGTTTCCATGGCAACCGAAAATAAAAGCACCGCAGGCACTGCATGATACCCCGCCACTGCTGGGCATCGTAACTTTTTTTTAGATATATAAGATCTAAATAGCCACAGAACTTGTATAGACAGAGATATGGCATCCTTACTGTAAACAGATATTAATTTAAAATCACAACAATGTGGAGCATTCTGACCAATGTAAATTTAGATCAGGCTGTAAAGCATTTCTTTGAGCTGAGAGACTCTGTTGTTTATTCTATGGTGTTAAACATATCAGTGAAGTTTCATTCAGATCTATCAAGGGTGGAGAACTCACAAGCTGGAAAGGTCATAGTGATGGTTCTTAGTAACAATATGTAGCCTTTGATATGAAACATATCTATGAAGTTCCATTCAGATATTCCATATAGTAAAAGAGCTACAGGTAAAACCCCATTTTTCAGATCAATCAAGGGCGGATAATTCACCAACTGTATATGTAACCTTTAATGTGAAACATATCTGTGAAGTTTCATTCAGATATTCCATATAGCAAAGGAACTACAGGTAAAACAACAGTTTTCAGATCAATCAGGGGCAGATAAGTCACGAACTGGAAAGGTAAGAGTAACGGTTCCTAGTCACAATATGTAGCCTTTGATGTGAAACATACCTGTGAAGTTTCATTCAGATATTCCATAAAGTAAAGCAACTACAGGTCAAAATCCACTTTTCAGACCTATCAACTGGAAAGGAAAGAGTGACAGTCCTTAGCCATAATATGTAACCTTTGTTGTTAAACATATTTGTGAAGTTCCATTCAGATATCATAGAAAGTAAAGGAATAACAGGCCAGAAACCATTTTTCCAATATCAAAAAAGGGCAGTAACTCTGTTAAAAATGGACGGATTTTGTCCATTAACAATCCTATACCACTCATCTTCGATAACAGTATGTATGCAAAAGTTTGGAAAAAAAACGTGAATAAATACTCAAGTTATCGATCGGAAATGGTGAGCACGGACGGACGGACAGACACCGGAAGGTATAACATAATATCCCACCACTAAAGTGTGGCGGGATATAAAAAGCAGTGGGCCAAAAACGATATTGCTGATAGAAGACTTGCCAAGGAGCATTACTATTAAAGTTTGGTCAAAACATCTGCAATGGCTTAGCAGTAAATGCCATTGATAAATTTTTCCCATTTTAAGTCATTGCAGCTCTTAGTTGCCATAGAAACCAACCAAAGAACTGATTTTCATAAAAAAACATAAACTTTCATTCCCGTAGCCCAAGAATGGTACAGATGAAATCGGGGCTCAATCGGCCCATTGGCTTCAGAGGAGATGATGTTTTAAAGTGTTGACGACGACACACGGCTCTGGTGAGCTAAAATGTGACGTTGTTGTACCAGTATGAAAATTACTGGAAAAGCAACTTGGTCAACCGCCAGTCACCGTTTTATATTGATTTGTTTCTCTACTATTCATAGCACGAATAATAGTCAGCGACATAACTAGCCACTAGAAAACCGAATAAGCTGTGATATAAACCCTGTAAGATATAGAGCGAGTAATAGCCGCATCTACGACTAGAAAAGATACAATCTGAAAATCAAGGACGTCGCGTTTATCATCAATTTCAGAAGAAACAAAACCATCTGTAATATCTAAATGTGAATCCAGAAACGGTGCCTCAGTATAGGAAGAATTTGCATTCTTTAATTGAAGTTTTTATGTGTGAATTTGTTGGAGCATATCCTCAAACAAGAGGACCATTAGGTCCTGAACGCTCCCCTGAGCCCTGAGACTTTAATGTGATATGAACTTTTTGGACATTTGTTTCCACTATGAATTTACCGATCTTTTGTAGACATGAAATAACAGTACCAAAATGGTGATGAGCAAAACAACCAGACCTAATAGTTTCTGAGAAAAAGAACTTTAAATATTCAACACAAGTGACCATTGGCCAAGGTCACTAAATGACCTTGACCTCTTGAATTCAAAGGAATTGAGGCCAATTGCATTTTCATATCACAGAGTCTAATAGCAACAGAAAAATGCACTTTTACAGCTTTTCCCATTCAAAAGTCTGAGGGTGTAAATTAGACCTTTCCATATAAATGGTCAAGGTCAACTCAGGATCATCAGTTATATAAACTTTACAGTACTAGAGTCTTAGATGCTACATACCAACTTGCAATCAAGTCCGTGGTTCTGGAGAAGAAATTTTTTTATGGTTTTAACCATATAGGGACATGGCCGTCATCTTAGTCATATGATGTGGACATAATATATAAACTTTCTTTCCCACTTTGCCTGAGGGCTGCATATGAAATTTAATTGAAAATTGCCCAGACGTTTCAGAGGAGGTCCTTTGAAAATAATGACAGAAACGTGACCTTTGGCCACAGTCACTTAATGACCTTGACCTCTAGAATTCATACAGATTGTGCTTGAATGCATTTCCATATCACAGAGCACAATCGAAACAGAAAATTCCACTTTTTCAGTTTTTCCCATTCAAAAGCCTAAGGGACAAAATTTGACCTGGCCATAAAATAGGTAAAGGTTAAATCAGCGTCTTCATTTATATAAACTTTGTAGTACCAGTGTTCCAAATGCTACATACTAAGTAAGGCAATCGGCCCAGTGGTTCTTGAGAAGAAGATTTTTTAAGGTTTTTACCATATATGGGCATGGCGGCCATCCTTTGGCTTTTGAATGGGAAAATCTGAAAAAGTAACCATAGTGTCCCAGACGCTACATACCAAGTTTCAAGGCAATCGGCCCAGTGGTTCTAGTGAAAAAGACTTTTTAAGGTTTTTACCATATATGGGCATGGCGGCCATCTTGGGTATGTGACCTGGACCAAATATATAAACTTTCTTTCGCCCTTTGCCTAGAGGCTGCATATGAAGTTTAATTGAAATTGGCCCAGTAGTTTCAGAAAAAGAAGACCTTTGAAAATGTTGACAGACAACAGACTGGTGACCTTTGGCCAAGGTCATTAGATAACCTTGACCTCTAGAACTTCATAGGGGTTGAATTTGAATGCATATCTATATTGCATAGCACAATAGCGACGTAAAAACTTACTTTTTCAGTTTTACCCATTCAAAAGCCAAAGGGACCAAATTTGACCTTGCCATAAAATAGGTCAAGGTCAAGTCAGGGTCTTCAGTTATATCAACTTTGTAGTACTAGTGTCCCAAATGTTACATACTAAGTTTCGAGGCAATCGGCCAAGTGGTTCTTGAGGAGAAGATTTTTTAAGATTTTTATTATATATGGGCATAGTGGCCATCTTGGTCATGTGACCTGGACCAAATATATAAACTTTCTTTCCCCCTTTGCCTGGAGGCTGCATATGAAGTTTAATTAAAATTGGCCTAGTAGTTTCAGAGAAGAAGACCTTTGAAAATGTTGACCGACAACAGACATGTGACCTTTGGCCAAGGTCATTAGATGACCTTGCCCTCTAGAACGTCATAGGGGTTGAATTTGAATGCATATCCATATTACATAGAACAATAGCAATGTAAAAACTGACTTTTTCAGTTTTTCCCATTCAAAAGCCTAACGGACCAAATTTGACCTTGCCTTAAAATAGGTCAAGGTCAAGTCAGGGTCTTCATTTATATAAACTTTGTAGTACTAGTGTCCCAGATGCTACATACCAAGTTTCAAGGCAATCGGCCCAGTGGTTCTGGAGGAGAAGATTTTTTGAGGTTTTTATCATATATGGGCATGGCGGCCATCTTGGTCATGTGACCTGGACCAAATATATAAACTTTCTTTCCCCCTTTGGACGGACACACGCCAAATGTGTGAAACTATGGTTACGTATCGTTGAGCCACCTTGGTAACGTCGATACGAGAATTGAACAGAACAGAACAGAATTAGCCTAGAGGCTGCATATGAAGTTTAATTGAAATTGGCCCAGTAGTTTCAGAGAAGAAGTCCTTTGAAAATGTTGACGACGAAGACGGACGCCGGAGACTACCATCCTATAAGCTCCCCCGGAGCCTTCGGCTCAGGGGAGCTAAAAGGTAGTATTACTATTGACCAGGTCATACAAACACATACACGTTCAATTAAAAGCTTCAATAATTTCATCTTCCTTATCGGCAGAAAGAGGTGTCATTAAATCTCTTTCGCACGGAGTAACAATCGAAGAACCTTCAATTTATCTGTTAAACTTAGTACCTATTCCAATATATGGGACACGGCGTGAGAAATCATGCCTTTGGAGTTGCGACCGGTTAAGACTGAAACCGGCATGCGAAGCTAAGACAGCTAGCTAGAGGCGCAGAAACTAGAGACATTACGCTTTCTAGGGAGCGAACAACAAAGGTCGGTCAGACAGCGCGGATAAGCAGGCTGATCTGTCCCTTTGTTGTTCATATATGACATGCCAATTTTTCACGGCCGGCTCATATATATCAAGCCTAAATGTTATTTTAGCCACCTTTAACAGGGTATCAAAGAATTTAAACGCAATTGTCTGACGGCTCCACTATATAAATACGTTGAAGAAAGAGATGGTTGGCACTAAGACATAGAAGCTACAAAATTTGGCAGATAAAAAGTCTCCAGTTTCTGACCATTTTTTGTCAAACAGGCACTTAATTTGCTTTTAGTAATAAGAAAAATCAAGAAAAACTTCCTACGATATATTGGTTACCTAAGCTACACAAAAGGCCACATAAGGTAAGTTTCATTGCCAATTCTTGTTCTTGAGCTACCACCGAACTTTCGAAAATCGTCAATAATATGCCTCACTGCTGTAAAAATAATTAAGTAGGGTTTATGTTATCAAAACTTCACGGTAAACATCTTTTGACAAAATCTGCCATCAATACGAGAAATATCAGTTGCCAGATCCTAATATAAGTCCAAGTTTCTGCATTCACCACACGGGTGATGTTAATGCAAATAGATAAAGCAGACGTCTTGGTATAAGTCTTCTGCTGTTATCCAAACATGAATGTGCATGCACGTACTTGCTCAGTTGGGGGATATGTTTATGTACAATTTATGGGCTGGCGTAGTGTCTTTTTTTTCAAAGAATCTCTTCGTAAAGTTATAAGATCTTAAATGACTTGGTTATGATGAATTTGTCTGGTTAGTTGGAGACAGTTTCTGATGTCGCCGGCCAATATTTTATAATAAACAAGAGCTTCGCAAGCGACGCATAATACGCCCGTTTCAGTGTCATGAAGGAGTTACAGAATGAACAAGATTGTTTATAGAAGGATGGGCAGGCAGACAAACAGGGGAAACAACTCCATAATTAATGATTGCAATGTTATCAAAACATCTAATATATCAAATACTATTAGTATACCAAAATTCAGCTTCCAGGGTGAAGCAGCTCAGAAGTTGAGAAATACCAAAGTCAAACAAGGGAGATAATTCATAAACTCTAGGTCACAATACTTTCCCTTGACAGTATACACAATACCATAAAGTTTTGTTAAAATATTTCCAACGGTTGAGGAGTTACAGAGTAAAACGGAAATTGATGCAAGGGCAGATAATTCAGGAAGTAAGTAAGCCAGAGTTGTGGTTCTTGCTCAGATACATTGCCCCACTATTATACAAATTCCTACAAAGTTTCATTAAAATATTTTAAAGGGTTAAGGAGTTATGGGGGAATGGGTTAGGCTAAAAAATTAATCAAAGGGATGTTACTCTAAAATTAAGTAAGGGGGAACAACCATCTTTATATGTGACACACCGTCTTGTGATCATGCACATTGCTATAAAGTTTCATCAAGATATTCCTAATGGTTACTAAGTTATTGAAAGCACAAAATTAGTATACACAAAATAGCCTATAAAATCTGTTCAAAGGGATGCAACTCCAAAACAAAGAAAGGGAAAGCAACTATTGTTATATGCGACACATCATCAAGTTTCATCAAGATAACCCAAACGGTTATCTAGTTATGGCGTGAACAAGACTAGTAGAAAGGGGCATGACTTGGAAACTAAGAAAGGGGGAGCAACCATTACTATATGCGACACTTTGCCTCATCCTAATATATATGCCTACAAAATTTAATGAAGATATCTCAAGCGGTTCTGAGATATGGTGCGCACAAGAATGTTGACAGACGGACACAGGCAGACAGACGGACGGACAGCACCACGTTTACAAACGGTTATCTAGTTATGGCGTGAACAAGACTAGTAGAAAGGGGCATGACTTGGAAACTAAGAAAGGGGGAGCAACCATTACTATATGCGACACTTTGCCTCATCCTAATATATATGCCTACAAAATTTAATGAAGATATCTCAAGCGGTTCTGAGATATGGTGCGCACAAGAATGTTGACAGACGGACAGACGGACACAGGCAGACAGACGGACGGACAGCACCACGCCATAATACGTCTGTTTTTTTCAAAACGGGCATATAAAAAGCTGAAAATATCCAACAAATAAACTTGCCATGCATTCTTTTCTCATAATATATTCTAACTATTTGTGGGTACATAATTTTATCATAAATCGTAGTGAAAACGGACACTTTGTTAGCCATTGAACATTCTCGCATTGTAGACAATATGCAACCTACACTGTCTTTACGGATGATTGTCCTTAAGCACAAACGACCGAGCTATATAGCCAGAGCTAATTCAGTTTATATCATTCTTCAAGGCATGAATATCCCTGTAGAAAGAAACTTGAACCTGCTCTTTGATTTGCGGAGCTTTCGGAATCAGAGGTTGTAACGATACACAATTATTAACATACAGTAGCATGGGTAAAACCCTGGCGAGAAATATGCACACCCTCCATTGCTCATGCCATGACGCATGTGTTCTCTCGACAAAAATGTAATTACGTCAGTGAGTTATGGGTCACTGAGTAGGTTGTCTTTGTTTCAAGTTTCAATTTAATTTCGCATATCGAGACCCAAAGTGCAATTTTTGAAAAAGCATCGATGCGATTAGTCTTCAGCATCCACAACAGAGACCAAAGTTTTCATGGACGACTTCCGATATGAATTATGGAGTAAGACTGAATACTTCCAGCATGTATCAAGTTATTCGGAAACCCGTAAATCCGAAGAAGAAACACCATTTCCGACAGTATAGTTAATTTTACTCTGTTCGCGCGGGCGCTTTAACCCTAAGTCGAAATAAATTTATTCGCCATGTCTTACCGTGGACAAACGCATTTCCGCTACTGAGACACCCGAGCTTTATTTATTGCAAATTAATGCAAAATACGATTATAATAAAACGATTTAAAGATATGTCAGGAAGTTTTGCAATTGTGTGCAGGTGTGATGTTGCTTGGGGTTAGTTAATTTCAAAACTGTTGTAAACATCCTTAATACTTCATCCAATAAAATAAATGTTAGACTTTGTTTTGTGCGATAAAGATTCCCCTAACATTTTGATATATGAATTTGTTTTTTGCATGTTATGAAATTGAATCTTTAGCATAGACGACGGTTAATGTAGATTTTGTTGTTTTCCTACTCTAAGTAAAGGGTGATCAGCTTAGGTGGTCTACCAAATAATTTTCACAATTAAATGAAATTTGAGAACAGTGGTGCAGTGGTTTCGAAGTTAGAGGGTCTTTTGAACAAAATGATTAAAAAGAGAGGACAGATACAAAAATCACATTTTTCAACCTAAACCATGAAGACTTTGTCTTAGTGTGGTAAAAATGGCTGGCAAAACTACTGACGTGTAGCCCTAAGTGCGTAATTGTGGGAAGGGAAAACAGCAAGAAATCTGATCTTATTTCTTCAAGATTTTATTATCAAACTTAGACTGGCAACAATCAACAATATAAATATGCTGTTAACAAAATTAGCAAATTTAAGTTATAAAAACAATCTACTCAGGAATTTTATGGACCCTGTTCGGGTATTAAGGTGAATGGATACACCATTAGAGGTAGCCTTTCTGCCATTTTTAATTCTGCTTCCCGTATCTATGGGGATCAACTTTTTAAGGAAAGGAGCAAATTCTCTCCTGTAAAAGTAGATCCCATTTTTGAAGGGCTTCCTTGACCAGCAAAATGAACAGGTAGTCACAATTTCTGCCTTTCTTTTAAAAAATGGTGAAAAAATATAGAAGCATATCCATGCACTTTCATTGGCAGATATCTAGTGCTTTGCATAAGAAAGCGTGTCTGGCTCAGACCAGTAGCATGCACATATAAACAATCTGGTGACAGCATACACTGCACAAAACAGTGGGCACGAATACACTATGACAGCAATACCAAGGATAGCTGAACACAGCATAAACTGGGAAGAGGGTGATGCAAAGTCATCGGTGGTTCCCCCAATGACCTCGCAAAGTTATATGGGATAGAACAGACTAAACCTGACGATGTTAATGAGGTTGACGGAAAGTGGAAAAAAGTAGTAAGCCAATGACAAGATATCCCAATACATATCATTATATCCAATTAGAAACTGGCCATTGCACTAGAATAGTCTTTTGACCTTTGCACTGACTACAAGCAAATTAGTATTTTGACCTTTGAATTGGTGTGTGCATTAAAAGCAAATCAGTATTTTTACCTTTAAATTGTTGTATGCGCTAAAAAAATCGGTGTTTTGAACTTTGCACTGATGTGTACACTAAAAGCAAATTTCTTTTTTGACCTTAACACTGATGTGTGCATAACAAGCAAATCAGTCTTTTTACATGCTTTATATTTGCACATATTTTCATGAAGAAATCTGAAACAGCTCTTGAGATATGGAGCAGACACCAAATATTACCTTTAGAACTTTAACCTCTAAGTGTGACCTTGACCTTTCTTGGACATTGTTGAAATCTATATTCTGCACATCATCATGATAAGGCAAACATTTGCTCTAAGTTTCAAAAAAATATTTCAAGGGGCTCAAGAGATATGGAGCAGACACAAAAAGTTAACAGACCGACAGATGCATGGACAGATGGATGGAGGCCCAGGGATCTGATTCTCCCTAGAGCATTATAGGCATGTCGCTTGCAATATGCCTCCGTCTTCAAATTACCTTTGCAACATGCCTTAATTTCATATGAAAATTTATTAAAGTGCTATTATTTTCATTTCTTAACCAGTTAAGTTGTTTTAAATACAACAAGGACCATCAATAACTTATTCATAATGTAAATTTTAGGTTAATTTTGGCAAAACATTGCTATATTAAAGATTTTAAAAATTGATCAACACGTCAGAATCTGATTTTTGTGCTAAAAGCGACATGCCTTCTGAAATTTCTGGGGAGAAAACTGGAGGCCATGACATAATAAGACCCGTCTTCAACGGGGATATACAAATACCTACTATATTCAACCTAATTAGCGCACATGCCCCTCTAAGTGCACATCATGGTAACTGAAGAAGCATAAGCCTTGAGGTGCACATATTTTTACTTATTTATCCCTTGTTTGCTAGTTTACAGGAGCTGAAAAATGCTACAGAATCTTTCATTATTCATTTGTAAAGCTTCTCTATCCTTTCATGACCAGAAACAGCTTTTCTCCTATGAGTCTATGACTAACCTTTCGTTTCCTTCAATACATAATAAATCATTGATGTGTGCGCTTATAAGACAGAAAACTATCTACAAGTATTTACCGCCATTTTGAAAAAGTTAAGCGCCCTGTGCGTTTATTAGGTCGAATACGGTATATTCGACTGGAGACGGGAGTCAAGGGTACCTATATAGGTCACTGGCATCATTAACAATGCTATTATAGTATGATACAGAAGCTGAAAAAATTCTTACAAATTTACTATAAACGATTTCTAACTAACAAAAGCCTTGCTAAAATAATTATTCACATGTGAAACTTTTTTTTGAAATTGCTTTTCGATTATGCAGGTGCTTTTCGGTACTTCAGTGCTTTTCAGTTATTCTACAAACCCCAATGGAAGTACATGCAAATACTTCTATCTAAGTTTCTCCCTAACCTGTAAGGGAGTGTCTCCGGGTACGGTACCGTACTCCTGGGCCCTAGACCCAGTGTCTCCAGGTACGGAACTGTACCCCGAGACTATGAGTCTCCAGGTACGGAACTGGAGACAGTCCTATGAAAATTGGCTCCGGTTAGGCATAAAATTCCAATACTATGTATTAAGTAGTTTTACCCATTGTAAAAATTTTAAGTCGCCATCTTGCTAGGGAAAATTATAAAGTGAGTCAGTCAACTAATCCGAGGTGCCTTATTTGATCGTTTGCTAATTGCTTGCCGACAATGATTTCTGAAAAGTGCAAACAACTATCATCTCATTATAATCTGTACAAACGGACTTTCACATTTATTAAAAAGAATCCATCTTTTAATAATTCTGAGATAAGCCATGTAAACCTAAAACAGACACTTAAAACACATGCATTGTACTTGAATATGCCTTTCAGGGCAATGGAATACTGTCTTCAAATGATTTAAACACATTATGTCATGTGCGCCAAGTTAAGTTCTCCAAGTGTTGTTTAGCATCTCAGTTGAAGTGACACTGAGAATTTTATTGTGTGTGCTTATGAAGGTTATAATCACTTCAACAGATATCCCACTGACGGAATATGGACAACTCGGACCCAAAACAACTCGCCCCACAAAAATCTCGGCTCAGGACAACCTCTCCCATATTTGTTTTTAACTTACCACAAGTCAACTGTCCCAAATCATATACTTGCAAAAAGTCAGCTCACGTCAAATTTAAACAAACAAAAAAGAGAAAACTCGGCCTGATTTATCATGAGTACCTTGCTCTTGTAATTTTTTAAATGCCACTGAAAATCTACCATCTGATTTCATGTACATGTATATGCATTGACAAAATAACAGTTCCTGGTCGACACACAACTTGAAGGGATTTACGGTAATTACGAGCGTCTTAGTAAATTTGGTTTTGGGTTCCCCTGCCGCCCCCATGCAAAGGAAAATTTGTTAATTACTAACATAACAGACAGACACTGATTGATTTTTGCACCTCAGGGGAACATATCCATAGCCGCAGTACCAGGGCGCCGTTCGTCCATCCGATTGAATAAAAACTGTGTATGTATTTCAATTCTCGTAACGACGTTACCCTTCGCACCTCAGCGAAACGTATCCATAGCGGCACTAACGGGGAGCTGTTCATCCATGAGTAAAAACTGTTACTCATTGTTGATTTGGACAAAACAGGTATGAACAAGCAAATTCGGTGAATTTATATCCCCTGCCGAAGTGGCCCTGATTTGTTTATGGTTTATTTTAAGTAACATAAAATTTCGTTCACTGGTTACTTAGTTACGGCCGAACTTGTGGATTGTAAATAAAATCAAGGGCAATAACTCTGGGATAAGTAAGGCATAAGCTGAAGCTGTTCTTAAACACCTGTCTCAGCATCGCTGCTCTATGATGATACATTTTTAATTCAGTTTCAAGAAATTTTGTTCACCGATACCTTAGTTATGGCTAATTTGTGGATTTTAAATCCATTCAAGGGCATTTAATCATGCACTACTGGATCGATTATGACAAAACTTAATGTGCCCTGCTCTGTCATGACAATACATAATTATTTTAAGTTTTATGAAATTCCATTCATTGGTCACTTAGTTATGACTCAATTTGTTGATTTTAAACCAATTCAAGGGCAGTAACCCAATGCTTACTGAAGCAATTCCGACAAAACATTAGATGCATCAATGTGATATGGTGATACATATTTAATATATGTCTCATAGAATTCTATTCATTGATTACTTAGTTATGGCTGAATTTATCAACCATAAATTGATTCAAGGGCAATAACTCATGCACTACTGATGCCCTTCTAAGGAAATTTTATGTGCATAACCGCGTTACAGTGATACATATTTAATTTAAGTTTCATGAAGTTTTGATAATTGGTGACTTAGTTATGACTCATTTTATTAATTTGAAATAAAGGGCAATAACTCATGTACTACTGATGCCCTTTTGATGAAACTTTATGTGCATAACTGTGTTATGGTGATACATATTCAGTTTAAGTTTCATGAAGTTTTGATAATTGGTTAAAGTTATGACTCATTTTATTAATTTTAAGTCCCTTAAAGGGAAATAACTCATGCATTACTGAAGCCAGTCTGACGAAACTTCACGTGCATCAGCGCGTTATAGTGATATATACTTATTTTAAGTTTCATGAAATTTCGTCCAGTGGTTTCTTAGTTATGACTTCAGAAGGACGGACGGACGGATGGAAGGACAAAGGGCAATAACTCATGCATTACTGAAGCCAGTCTGACGAAACTTCACGTGCATCAGCGCGTTATAGTGATATATACTTATTTTAAGTTTCATAAAATTTCGTCCAGTGGTTTCCTAGTTATGACTCCAGAAGGACAGACGGACGGATGGAAGGACAAAGGGCAATAACTCATGCATTACTGAAGCCAGTCTGACAAAACTTCACGTGCAACAGCGCGTTTTAGTGATATATACTTATTTTAAGTTTCATGAAATTTCGTCCAGTGGTTTCTTAGTTATGACTTCAGAAGGACGGACGGACGGATGGAAGGACAAAGGGCAATAACTCATGCATTACTGAAGCCAGTCTGACGAAACTTCACGTGCATCAGCGCGTTATAGTGATATATACTTATTTTAAGTTTCATAAAATTTCGTCCAGTGGTTTCCTAGTTATGACTCCAGAAGGACAGACGGACGGATGGAAGGACAAAGGGCAATAACTCATGCATTACTGAAGCCAGTCTGACGAAACTTCACGTGCATCAGCGCGTTATAGTGATATATACTTATTTTAAGTTTCATGAAATTTCGTCCAGTGGTTACTTAGTTATGACTCCAGAAGGACGGATGGACGCATGGAAGGACAAAGGGCAATAACTCATGCATTACTGAAGCCAGTCTGACGAAACTTCACGTGCATCAGCGGGTTATAGTGATATTTAAATATTTAAAGTTTCATGAAATTTCGTCTAGTGGTTACTTAGTTATGGCTCCGGACGGACGGACGGACAGATGAAAAAAGGGACAGACGGCCGGACGGACATGGAGAAAACTATATCCCTCCGCCTTCGGCGGGGATAAAAACAACATTTATTGATGTGAACGCGAAAACCTCATGTTACTTTTTTTAAGCAAAATAAATATATTGTTTTGAATGCATTATCATTAATTATTCCCTAGCAAGATGGCAACTTAATGAAATTTTTACAAGGAGAAATTTCATTACTGGCTAAACTAAATATTAAAGAAAGAAGCGTGGTGGCTCAGTGGTTAGTGCACTTGACTCTGAAGCCAGAGGTGTTGGGTTCGATCCTCACCCTGGGGGAAGTCTTCCTATGTCCGAACACGTTTTTCTAGCATCATTTGCAAGGATGATGCTAACAAGTGTACCGTCCTTCGGGTCGTGACGTTAATAGTAGAGCAAATTTGATTGCATAAGTGGCCTAGAAAAGGAAGATAGTGGTCTACGGAGTGTAACATTTGTTTTTATATATCAAAATGACCGACTGGGTCTCTAGTATTCAAATTCAGTGTTTGCCACCTTGGCAAACCTTGCATAACTCTGTAGTGGCCAGTTATTTACGTTACCCCTTTAAATTTTGAATATCAAAAATATTTATTGAAGTCAATAAGAAATGTGTTTAAACTATATAAATGTATCAAATCTAAATATTTTCTGTAAGAACAGTTAATATGCTATAAATTAGGCTGCTCAGAAAACAGTTCAGAACTTTGGTGTTGTTACTTTCGTTACAATATATCATGTACCCCTTGGAAATTTAAAATTGGAACGTAAGTTGTTGCATTTTACAAAGACTCTAATACAAAAAGGCCCAAAATGATCATTTTTACTTACTATTTGATTGGCCCTTTTCAGTGCGTTTCTAGCAAAACAAACATGAGACCTCTAGCTTTTATACTTTGTCAACCACGTCCTGTTGAACAGTTACACCTATTCCCAGTTTATGGCTGAAAAGTCATTTTTCGTATAATTGTTCGTACAAAAAATGGCTAATAACCAATGCAAACTTGAGAAATTGGGGCCTTTTGCAAAAAGATCATATTAACTATTGTATAACACGATAGCCTAAAATTATTTTTGACCTTACAACACATTTTTGCCAGAGTAACGTACTTAACAGAATGAAATGTTTGCGTAAAGCGTCTATCATTCCCGCCAGAAAAAAAAACTCTTTTCAAATTCTGACTTTTAAACAACGCAGTTGTGATATATATATGCATATCATCTATTGTAAAATGAAATCTTTGCATTGTTTAATAAACTGATCGGACAGCAAACAGTGTTATTTACATGACATGCAAAGATACGTTTGTCCTAAAACTAGAAAAGAAAACCTGCGTGAATTAATCTATCAACAGAACACTTTTATTTTTTCCATTAATATCCAAATGACATTAAAAACTTCACATCATACGAAATTACTAATCAGAACTTTTTGTTTTGTACTCAGAAAGGTAACGTTTGTAACCATTATTTGAAAACAATCACCGGGATTATGTATTGTTACTGAAAAATATGCCTAAAACTCATTAGTTTTGTTAAAAATATTTTAAAACGGCACTTTAGACTGGTTAAAACCCACCCTATGTAATTTATCAGTGAAATTTCCATGGCGATGCATCCGTTGTTGTGTAACGATGTTATAATTTGTGTTGGCCACTTATCTGTAGTGTTCGAAAAATTGATTTGTTTTGTCTGTTTATTCGCCATCATTCTGATGTATATAAAAACAGAAAGAAAAAATGTGAAAATATACATTTTGTGTGCCTGGGTATGCTTGATGAAAGCTAACTTGTTTACATCTGCATGGAATGGGCGCACGTATATTCTGCTACCCACTAGTATCGTTTGAGTACTTGTTGTATGCTTTATGTTACTATTTTAGTTTGGTGTTGTGGGAGGATTGTGGCACTAGTTGAATCAGTTTCTGATCGTTGCCCTTTTACACTTCTTTACCTGTAATGACCTTTTCCTATAAAAGCAATATATGAAACCATAGTGTAATTACTTTTAGCCGTATAGAATATATTTTAAACGAAGTAACGAATATAACAGTTTAAAAAGAAAAAGTTATTTCACCCACTGCTGCTAGTGTCAAGTGGCATGTGGCTAAGGTATTATGTTTCCTTGTACTTCATGTTCTGGTCATTTGGAATTATCTGGGCTCTTTCTGAGTTAGTTTGGAAAAAGAAATAGCTGGTGCTAGGTGGCATTGGCAGTGTCGCAACATTACATTCCTTAGTTAAACAGAGGTTGCTGTTATTTTTTTTTAATTTTTTTTGTGATTCATCCCTTGTTTCCAGAGACTCATCCTTCAGAATTTAACTTTTTTATCAGTTTTTTATCAGTCTTAGAATTTAAGGTGATGAGATGCAATTTCACGTAAGTTATTCTGCCAATTTTACTTTGGCCTCCTTTCTTAATGGGAAAAAAACTTTTAAAAAGAATTTGCTGCTGTAAAAAAATGTTTCCTTTAAGAACAGACCATGTTTGGAAAGGTTATAGCTTTCTCAGAAGCGAATAGGAAACATCTACGGAAATGAATATTGTTTCTTTCTAACAAATTGCAGTAAAACACCGAGGTGTGTCCTTTCACATTAATACAGTATTATTATAAAGACTTGCCAGAAGATCATATTGAAGCAAGGAACACACAGGAGAAAGAACATAGAAGACTCAGTTTAACTGATTTCTTTCAAAATCAGATGATATTGCCTAGAGGCACGAATAAGTTGATTATGACATATTGTTATCACTTTAAAATCATTATCAAAATGCCTTTTTAACCGAGTCAATGATAATTCACTTACTTTGACTTCTTGGTTTGGTATTTAAAAAGGTAACGTATACAACATTCAAATGTAAACGATTTGTCAGATTAGATTTATGATTTTTAATGATATTTTTTATTTTTATTGATATTTTCTGTTTGATATAATGCAATAAGGTGTCCCTAGCACCTGCTTCAGCTTAACTGGCTCAAATTGAGCCCAGATGATTCCAAACATAGTTTTCAATATGACGAAGTACGGGGAAGCTTTCCACAGTAGCCCAACGGTACTTTACTGTAGCTGCAGTAGGAAAAAACTACACACACTTTTTAACCTGTTATGTACGTTACTTTGGTGAAAATATATGCTACAAGGCAACTTTGGGTTTATACATTGTGTTTATAGAAAAGGTAAATTGAGTAAAGGGGCAATGAGCAGGAATTAATGTTATCTTTGCAACAACCCTACCACGATACCAAACTGGAAATAGCTGCATAAAGACATAAGACAAGTAGTGAGACGATACTAGCAGCTAGCCAGATAAACATGCAGCCCCCTTACAAGTTCATGGGTACAAAGCTAGCCTTATACAAACAAAATTAGGCATACAAAATTTTCATCTATTTTCTTGCCTTTTCCATATATGCCAGTTATACACCAGAATGATGGCAAATATACATATGAAACAAATCGAGTTTTCGAAGACGACAGATAAGTGGACAAAACAAACTATGACATAGATACACCAGAACTGATGCTCCACCTTGGGGCTGTCAATAATGAGTTACATGAGTGGATTTAAACCGGTCGTTCTAAAAATATCTTTACTCAAAATAATAAACGTTACGCATATTTGGCAGTAGCAATATTTAATCTCGGGGAGTTTTTTCAAATGTTACAAACGTTATCTTTCTGAATACAAAACTGTAAGTTACTAGAAGTTATTTGATATTTTGTGGTTTTGTTTAAACTTTTAAAGTTATTTGGATATTAATGAAAAATAAATTTCATGTACAGATTAACTCATGAAGGCTTCGTTTGAACATCTGGGCAATCTGAGCATTGTATGTCATGTAAATTACACTGTTTTTACGTCTTTGTAGGCGACCACTATGCATAAATTTCATTTTACGATAAACAATAAACATATTTATCACAACTGCGTTGTTTCAAAGTCAGAATTTGAAAAGAGTGTTTTCCTGATGTGAATGACAGACGCTTTACGCAAACATTTTAATCTGTTAAGTACGTTACTCTGGCTAAAATTTGTTATAAGGTCAAAAATGATTTTAAGCAATTGTGTTATATCATGGTTAGCATGATCTTTTTGCAAAAGGTCCCAATTTGTCAAGTTTGAATTTGTTATTAGCCATTTTTTGTACGAACAATTATACGAAAAATGACTTTTCAGCCAAAAACAGGGAATAGGTGTAACTGTTCAACAGGACGTGGTTGACAAAGTATAAAAGCTAGAGGTCTCATATTTGTTTTGCTAGAAACGCACCGAAAAGGGCCAATCAAATAGTGAGTAAAATGATCATTTTGGGCCTTTTTGTATTAGAGTCTTTGTAAAATGCAACAACTTACGTTCCAATTTTAAATTTCCAAGGGGTACATGATATATTGTAACGAAAGTAACAACACCAAAGTTCTGAACTGTTTTCTGAGCAGCCTAATTTATAGCATATTAACTGTTCTTACAGAAAATATTTAGATTTGATACATTTATATAGTTAAAACACATTTCTTATTGACTTCAATAAATATTTTTGATATTCAAAATTTAAAGGGGTAACGTAAATAACTGGCCACTACAGAGTTATGCAACGTTTGCCAAGGTGGCAAACACTGAATTTGAAAACTAGAGACCCAGACGGTCATTTTGATATATAAAAACAAATGTTACACTCCGTAGACCACCCCCTTGAAAGATAGCCCATCAAGTTTGCTCCACTATAAATGGAGCCCCCCTGTGCAGGGAGAGTCATCCCCTCCTGTGCAGGTTAAAGATCCCTACTATAGCTACATGGCTATATGTAGGCTTTCATCCTGCAACACTGGAGTGTACAAAAGTACACCAGGCGAGAGTTGCTTAACGAAAGCGCAGAAAATAGCGCTCTGTAGCGCTTTGCCACTTCTGTGCAACGATTTTGCTTTCAAAAATCGCTTTTCTGTAGCAGTGCGTTGCACAGTGAAATTTGCCTCGTTTTAAACCCATGTAAACAGAAAGCGCTACCGAGCGCTTTGCCTATGCAACGGTATGTTACAAAAAAGCGCTTTGCGAGGCAGCCTGGTGATGCCACGTAGCGCTACGAAGCGCTTTTTTGTAACATACCGTTATATAGCCAATTGCTAGCGAGCGCTACGTAGCGTTAGCGTTATGCAACTCGCCTCTGCTCATAATACTCTGAAAAGAGGGTGTAGCAGTATATATAGTAAGAAAGGGTAAAACTACTTGATACTTAATATTGAAAACTAACCGGTGCGTAAATTTACCGGAATATATATATAAGATAGGTAATTTTGTTATTTAAAGATAAACCTTGTTTTTTTTTTTTTTTTTTGGGGGGGGGGGGCAAGTCATCTAAATTAAGTTTCTATCTGAATTTAGAGATATATCTATCTAAGTATATGAATCAAGTTTGTTCAGTATTAGATACATATGTATTTAGTATGCTTTTGGTTGAATGATAACATTATTGTATGTATGTATTGTTCATTTAAATGTATGTCATTTAAGTATTTTCAAGTTGTTCACTTTTGTTCTGATACGATTTTATTCATTCTCATGTCTGTATAACTTTTTATCCCCCCGACCGAAAGGTTTGGGAGATATAGCGATGAGCCTGGCTTAGAACAGGTCAAGACGATGTGTCATGTACAAGAATTGTAACTCTTGCTATTGTACTTTTTGAGTTATCTTTCCTTTGGTGATTTTTTGGCAGATTCGTGTCCGCTAACGAAAGATGTGATGAAAAAAATCAAACATACTTTGTCCAAAGCAAATACTTTGTCATATAGTTTGTGTAGTTACAAATTACTTTTTCTGATTTTCTTTATCAAAATGTACACATAGATAATGAATAGCTTTGAATAAACTTTTATTATATACACTATATCCTTTGTAAAATGCAGAGCTCCAGTAGCATACTTAGAGCCCTAGATAACATTAAAAACAATTTTTTGGGTGATAATTATGGATAATTTTGTTAATTCTGTTACTAGTCATCTGAAACGCCTTGATGAGGCAGTTCACATGATGGGTCACACAACATTAGTTTTCTGTGAGGAAAAAAAAACATTAACCCTAATTAAGACAAAATACTGTTATCTAGAGACTGTGAGTTCCTGTAACTATTTGGACATCTCAAAATTTTCTATAATAGACTCTTCAAGCTTTTAATTTGGAACAAGTATATTTGCTTCGTGTTCAAGGCTGTTTTATTATGAAAATATTAGAAAACGGTGTAGACTCTTCAGACTGTTGCTAAAGTCTGACTGCATCTTAAGAGCAAATAGGTCTAGCACTGTTTCTAAGAAATTGTTATTCGGTCATATTGGGTAAATATTGACTTTTCTGGAGCTGTGCGTTTAATAGCTGCAATTACCTAAAAAGAGCTTAACATATTTCTGAAAATAGCAGTGTACTTTGAACAGTGAAATTTTCAAATAAAATTTCAATTAACAGAATTGTGTTGTTTTTTTTTGTGTGTGTTAAAACTATAATGAAAAATATTGAGTTATTTCCTCTTATGCTTGCATTAATGCCAGATGCATATACAGTAGAACTTCAAGGCTCGAATCCTAATGGCTCGTTCACCCTGCCTGGCTAGAACTCTTTTCTTGGTTCCTAGAGGTCACTTTATATGGAAACTAAACTACCCTTGGCTGGAACTAATTTTCATGGTCCCAAGCCTGTTTGAGCCAATGCAGTTCTATTGTACCATCTTGGATAGGCATTCCTTTCACCTCAGATAAATGCAATCTCCAGAGAATAATAATATGCCTGATGCCTCTTTCTTCAGGGAATAATTTGCATGATTACTTGCTGAAGCATGAAATGAAAATATTTAAGAAATGATATTTCTATGCCTGTGAATTATCACTGATTAATACATGATGTTGGAGGACAGATTGGGAAAATTCAAGATGGCAAACCCTGAGTGAAATAATAGTCACATCTGCCTGTGCAAGGTATAATTCAAAATTTTCACAAAATCAAAATTACTGTGAAAAAATTTGAAGCTGGTACATTCTTCAAAAAAGAAAAATGGCATTGATATCAATTTCAGTTATGTCATATAAATGCAGATTTGCAAGGAATGCATCAGTAATGTTTATTACCCTTCCAACTTTTAAATGGATATTGAATGCAAGGATTGACAAATGGCTGACACAACTTATTTTACTAATTAAATGCATTGAAACTCAGTAAGACATTGTAGGTTTATATGATGTTTGATGTCACTGTAAAGGCAAAAATGTAGGGCTTCCAATACATGCATAGCATTTGTTGTAAAGGCAAAAATGTAGGGCTTCCAATACATGCATAGCATTTGTTCCCAGCATGCCGCTAAATAAAGTTATGCTGCAAGAATCAGAACTAATATTGCAATGGTGCCAGCCACAAACTCCTTGGAAAACATTAATTTCACCTCAGTGAGATAATGATGCTAACATTCTATCATCTGTGTTTGCCTAGTTTAGTCTAGTTCAGATCCATCAAAGGAACACAACATGAATGGGTACTTTTCGGGGAAGCAACTCTGCCATTTTTAGCTCACCTGAGCCTTACAGTATTGCTATTAACTGCCTCTGTTATCCATCCATAAACATTTTCAAACATCTCTGAAACCACTGGGCAGACTTAACTCAAATTTCATATGGAGCTTGCATGGGTCAAAGGATTGAAAGTTCTTCAAATGATCTTGGTCACATGACCAAGGTGACCTCCATTCCAATATATGGTAAAGTCCCTTATAAATCGTCTCCAGAGCCAGTGAACTGATTAATGCTCAGGTGAGCGATTCAGGGCCACCATGGCCCTCTTGTTTCTCTATATAAGTGGTGCCCATAAAAGGCACCAGTCCCAAGTCAAAATATTCTCTTTTTTTTCCCAACTGCCCTTGTAGGACATGCTTCTTGTAGGCATGGGCTTTAAGATACCTTTGAGAATCACATCCTGGAACCCAGCAGGAGTGCCATCTTGCCCTGAACTTTCCTTGTGTCCTTTCTTTATCCATTTCCTCTCTTGCCTCCTTCACCTGCGCAAGAATATCCTCCACTTTCTGTTTCTCCTGAGTGGAAGTGGAAATCAGCGGTAGCTCAGCTATACGCTTTCCAAGTGTAGTTGTAGCCCCTGATGTATACTCAATTGTCATCCCTCGCCCTAATGTAACCTCACGTTCTGGTGTTTTGGAAAGT
Organism: Ctena decussata; assembly: GCA_963989385.1. NCBI lineage: Eukaryota > Metazoa > Mollusca > Bivalvia > Lucinida > Lucinidae > Ctena > Ctena decussata. Next base: position 28,093,035 of record OZ022504.1, on the reverse strand, counting down.
TCCAGCCCCGAACTGGAAGCTACCTGGGACTGGGGGCGAGTCCTGGCTTTGTCCTTTTTATTCTGAGATTGGCTGTCCGAGCTAGAAGCCCTGGGATCAGCTTGTTTCCTTCTATTATCCTGACCTGATCTTTGACTTGGAGACTGTGGTCTGTGTGAGCCCGTACCCGAGCTAGAAGCCCTGAATACAGGTACATAAAATGCCGGCGTTGGTGGCCTTTGTGAAAGACTAGAAGTCCTCTAACTGTCTGGTGCTCTTGCCTGTGAACTTGGAGCTCGGACAACAATATCGAGACTAGACGCCTCAGATGATTGTGTCCTAGCCTGTGCCAGAGAAGGTTTCTTTGCAAGCCTTGGAGACCTTCTTTGGAGATGGAAATAAGGATGGATGTGGAGTCTTTTCTCTCCGGGGAGCTTCGAAGTAGGGCATCCTCCTCTTCCTTGCTTAGTTCCACATCCAGAATGTCTGCCTGGTCTTTGGACCCTGACGCCGTAGCACTAAGGTAATAACGGATGTCCCGTTTACCAGCCATCGGGTCATAGTCTTGTTCCTTTAGGACTTGGGGCTTTGAAAGATCATGGACATTCTGGCATATCCATTGCCAGTGCCTGTCAGCAATCTGGTGGGTGTCTAGAGCTCTGGCTGCTTCCTTAAGCCAACATTTCCAGGTTTTCTTGTTGGTTGCACGAGCCAGTCTCTTCTTCACCAGATTGACCATTCTTAGCACATCTTTGAGTAGACCTTTTGTTTTTTCACCGCCACCAAGGTACCTTCGGCACTATACTAGTTCACATAAGAACTTTTCCGCCGGCTTGTACACTTGACCCGCTCCAAATATTCATCGATAACCTCCTTAAAGTCACCAGCTTGTCTCTTTTCTGCCATCTTTCCTGAAACAGACAAAAGACAGAAACGTGTTTCACTATGTGGCAGGGATTTACTGCGCAGGAGCATTGTCCTTACATGTCCTGCACTTGTATTTGTCAATGCTTAAGGCATCAGTCCCAGTGACATTTACACATGAACCGTGGTACCACTCATGACATCACAGTAATTATATTCAATCATAAATCTCCCTCTCCAAGGTGCTCTACATGTACAGTAGACTTCCTCATGGTCTGTATTCTCCTGTTGTGGGAAATCCTCTGAATGATCTGGTGATTCCTTGAATTTAGTGATCCAGGCTGGCAGGTTCCTATCTCTGCATGGCATCATTCTGTCATGATTCGTCACAAAGATGGCTTTCCTCAGCTTGACCCTATACATGTATGCTGACAACTTTTTTTCTTCACAATTATGGCAGGACCTTTCCATGGGAAACACAGCTTGCGAGACTTTCCTTTAGTGCCAGCAGTATCTAGAAGATAAACTACATCACCTTCAGCATATGGTCTTTATAAACCTTTAAGATCATAGTTTCGCTTCATACGCTTTAAAGACGTTTTAAGCGTGCTCCTCGCAATGTTGTGTGCTTTCTGCAGGTTCGACAGGAGTTTTGACATATATTCGCCATACTCCTCTGGTCTATCTGCTCTGGCATTCGGAAACATCAGCTGAGCCGGAGTATTTACTTAAGTATATGATACAAGTGCGGTTCGCCATCGACTTACACAGTGTAATATCAATCGTGTTCATTAATGCGACTGAAAGATTTCGGCAACAAAACACACTTCGGTCTAACACACATTTAGGACTCGGAGATTCATAACATTCAAATCGCCTTATGCCATTAATCGCCACCAGGGTTAATAAGTTCATCGACTCGGAAAAAGATAGTAAATTTTTCCCCAGGGGCACATGACTTCGTATTTACCTATTACTGACGTCAGCACGACATCATGTGCCTGCTGGGTAAAATCAGTCTTCTTTATTTAAAATAAGACGCCACCAGGGTTAAAAGTTCATGTACTCGGAAAAAGATAGTATAGTTTTTTCCAAGGGGCACATGACTTCGTATTGACCTCCTACTGATGTCAGGACGACGTCATGTTCCTGCTGGGCAAAATCAGTCTTCTTTCTTTAAAATGCATTTATCGTCTTATTACTTACAGTGGTGTGCTGCTAACGGCGCTGAGAATATGAGTTTCGTAGCAAGACGTGAGGCAAAGAGAATACCTCCGTTCGAGTTCTTTGGTCGTACCAGCAGACTTCGTCGAGCTCAATAGAAACGCACAAGACATAATGAAAAAGGGTAACCTTGAATCTTTGGGTGTTCCGGCGATGACAACCGGGGATGGTAACTGCCTATTCAATGCTGTATATTTAGCGTTAACTGGAACTGAAGACTATGCCGCAGAACTCCGATTAAGAACCGCCATTGAAATGATCGTCAACTCTCATATTTACAAATCACGAGATGACTTCAAAAACCTGATGAACCATTCGCCGGGGTATGATGAATCCCTTACTTCTTGTTGTACGGAGGGAGCTTATTCATCAGTTTGGTCGGTCATGGCCTTATCAAGTGTAATTGGCGTTCCAATCAGAACTTTATATCCAGCTGTCAATGGCCCAGCATGTCCAACCTCACAGTTCAACTAGCTATGTTAATTTTATAGTTTAAATCCAACCACTTTTTAATTTGACCCTATGATATATATCATTTTTTTACAATTAAAAGCTTTGAGTTTACCCTTTTATCTAAATATTCAGTCAAAGTCTAATTTAATAGACGTTGTTTAATTACACATTTTCATATATTTGAGACTGTTGTGCTATTATTTGCCTGTCATTTTGTTTTGAAGAAACAAATGTTTACTAAGTTCCTTTTATCTTAGTCTAAGCGAAATACATGTATTTATCTATTGTTCTTTATTGTTTTTCTTTTAAAGTTTGATTTTTGAATATACATTAACTATTTCTATACTTTGTGTACATATTTTGCGTAAGTTTATATATTAAATAGAGACATCTAGAGCCAAATTGATAGACAAAGGACCAGTTGCTATAGGGGGTTTTCCTGGTACAATTATAATTGAACAATATTTTGTATACAATAAGTAGGGGACGTTCATCCATAAAAAGTGCTTTGGTTTTATGTACACACAGCCTTAAAATTGGGTGGGGTAATTCCATACCAGACGACCCTAATGAAACTAATTGGTATTTTATAATCTTCCAATAATAGATTGACTAAAAGTTGTGGCATATATTGAATGAGCAGTTGAAACAATTTAAGATGCTATAAGGTTTCTGTGTCCACTACATATGTGTGCTAAAACATATCACTTTATTTGCAATTTCTAGATTTTTGTTTATTTTGCAAATACCAACTTTGCAGAAAACCACAACGTTTCTCCATCAAGCAATAGAATTGCCATTCCTTTGGTGCAAGTATTTGTTAATGACTAGACATTGCAGAATTACGAGCATTTTTCTGTAAACATTCTGAAAAATGAGTTATGTGCCCTTGGATGCAGAAAATTGTGTTAAAAATCTAAAACACGTAAATTTTATTTGTTACAGATTTGTCATGTATTTAAGTGTCCTTCATAGTCTTTCCATTCGTAAATGCGGCTAAATACAAATCACAATGAACAGTGTTTCACTCACATTTATTTTATAATATGTGGGTTGATGTGTACATAGAGAGTCATACAAGTCATACAATGAGCAAAAAGTAGGGAAAGTTTATTTCTTGAAACATAATAAAATGGCTCCACAAAATACAAATTTACTTTTGCGATTTCCTCTGCGAGCAATACAGTATAAGCACACGTGAGTATTGCCAGTGAACCATGCCTGTACATTGTATCTTTACTGTTTTATTTAAAGGCCAGGATCGGGCACATCGGATCACCAATTTAATAGGTCAGCATTCATAATTGTTTCATTACTTCGCACCAAGGTTAACCATCTGCTACTGGTGATAAGTATGTTGTCTGTTCAACACAGAACTAAGCAGAATTAATTAGATTACAAGTTTATTATTGATATATATAGTAGTTTTTTTCTCTCTATAAAGATTAAAATTCTTTCTGTTTTATGAAGTATTTCCTGCTAATACTGAATATTTGTTTTCTGTCATCATATGTGTGACAATTTATTACTACTGTAACAAGTAAAGAGCGATGGCGAGTGGGGACTATTTAGAAAGCCTTGTTACATATAACTGCAAGTGCCAACTAAAATAGAAAAAAATCAAGAAAAAAAGTTTTGTTCTAATTAAGTTTTTCAGAAGGAACATTGTATATGGGCGAGGAGAGTATCAGCATCTTCAGAAAAGAGAAGCAAAATTATACATTTCATAACCGCGCTCAGATGTCGTTCTACTGGTAATTAGTTAACCAAGAACAGTAGTGTGCACATATTTTTCTTTATGTTTGTGAATATATAATTTTGTAATTTTATCTGTGAATTTCACTTACTACTGTACCAAATAAAGCAATTTAATTTTGCGAGGAACTAGCATATAGTCTCAATATATGAAACACATGCTTCAAACCAAGATAAACAATGCAAACCAGCATGAAAACTAGAAAGGTTTTTTGTCAAAAACAGATGTCCCCCCACCTGCGCTTTCCCAGCAGTATCAGTTTCCCTAAATGCTGTCAAGTTAAGACCTCCTGTTACCTTGAAATAGGGTCAAGATCACAAAAAATTTAATCACTTCTTTTCCATCTCCCAGTGATGTATCTGTGACAGTTTGGTTCAAATCCGTTCATCCATTCAGGAGATATGGTGGAGACACACTCTTTGACCGCCTGTGACATTGAAAATAATGTCATGGTCACCAAAATCTAATCACTTCTTTGTCATCTCCCAGTGATATATCTATGCAAGTTTGGTTCAAATCCATCCGCCCATTCAGGAGATATGGTGCTGACAAAGCATTTTCCAACACTCTTTGACCTCCTGTGACCTTGAAAATGGGTTCAATGTCACCAAAATCTAATCAGTTCTTTGCCATCTTCCGGTGATGTATCTATGACAGTTTGATTTCAATCCATCCATTCATTCAGGAGATATGGTGCAGACAAGGCATTTTTCAACACTCTTTGACCTCCTGTGACCTTGAATTGAGGTCAAGGTCACCAAAATCTAATCAGTACTTTGCCATCTCCCATTGATATATCTGTGCCAGTTTGGTAAAAATCCATCAATTCCTTCTGGAGATATGGTGCAGACAAGGCATTTTTCAACACTCTTTGTCCGCCCGTGACCTTGAAAATGAGGTCAAGGTCACCAAAATCTAATCAGTTCTTTGCCATTTCCCAGTAATGTATCACTGAAAGTTTGATTCCAATCCATTCATTCATCCAAGTGATATGGTGCAGACAAGGCATTTTTCAACACTCTTTGACTTCCTGTGACCTTGAAATGAGGTCAAGATCACCAAAATCTAATCAGTTCTTTGCCATCTCCCTGTAATATACCTGTGCAAGTTTGGTAAAAATCCATCAATTCCTTCTGGAGATATGGTGCAAACAAGGCATTTTTCAACACTCTTTGTCCTCATGTGACCTTGAAAATCAGGTCAAGGTCACCAAAATCTAAACAGTTCTTGGCTATCTCCCAATGATATATCTGTGCTAGTTTGGTAAAAATCCATCAATTCCTTCAGGAGATATGGTGCAGACAAGCTGTTTTGCATACTTCTTTGACCTCCTGTGACCTTGAAAATAAGGTCAAGGTCACCAAAATCTAATCAGTTTTCCCCGTTCTAGTAATGTATCTGTGCCAGGTTGATCAAAATCCATGCATCGCTTCAGGAGATAGAGTGCAGACAAGAAGCTACGCCGACGCGGACGCCGACGGGATCCACACCAAAAACAATATGCCCCCCCCCCCATGGTGGGGGGACATAATTATTTTGACTATTGTTTGAATCAACCAGTCTTACAATTCTGTAACCATGGAAGTCAATTTTTCTTTGCATTTTATGCTAAACTTAGGCCAAAGTTAATATATTTACAAAAAAAAAAAAGAAATCTGCTACTAAAAGTATTTTTCAATACAGTGACACGACTGAAGAGGAATCCAACAAGTTTGTTATTTACAAATTTTATTTTGCAGCTGTTTCAAACTCCCCAACAGTTTTAACATTTGGTATAAACATGTATACACTTTTTTTCTTTTTGTTTAATTTATCATATGACATCTCTAGAGATTGAAATTTCGACATAGTATAATCAACGTCATGCATTAAAACATTTAGTGATAGAGATTAGCGAATTACTTTGATAACAGGCATAAAAGCCGTGGATATTTTTTTATAGTTTAGGAATGGAGAAACCTTAACGTTGTGACATAGAGAAACCTTTAAGTTTTGACACAGATGAATCCTATTTCATTTCGATTTGGACCACCATGTTAACGGTGTTTTTGCTATTACAAATTGGTAGCCCAAGACTTATCATTTGATGTTTAAAAAGCTATTTCAAATAATGAAAACTTAAACTTCTCTTCAGTAAATAAAGTGCAGATATAAGATCTAATTTTTTCTTTGAATTGAACCTTTCTTCACACGTGTATGCACACATGCATGTACTCCCCAAGCACGCACTTGTCAAGGCAAGTGTATTGGTACCCAATATTTTGAGTACCAAACTCTCATTGAAATCCCCTTCCTATTTATTGTCAGACAAGCAAAGAGTTCCAATCAGAAAATGTGTTAAGTTTTTCTCTGGACAAGGTGGTAGATACTGAGCTGGTAATAGGTAATATTTATAGGCCAATAATCTAATTATCGACCAAATATGTGTTTCCCTGGGGACGTGATCCTGGCCTTTAAGTTAATGACATCGAAAGTAGGTCAGTTTTGTTGCCAAATCATTTTTTTAAAAACCTATTAGTGTTAAGCTCATGGACGTTTTCTTTGTTTAAAGTTAGCTAATAGCTGCCATTTACAATGACGAAACTGTAGTTAGAACCTTATAGTGATACCTGACGATAAAATATTTTATGAATTTATACCACTGATAGAACAATGGTATTTTGACAATTCTGACAGAATTGATTGAGAAAACAATGTAAATGATAATCAGACCAGAGTCCGCACTGTTTTCCAACCGTGATATGAAGCATGTTCGTATGAGATAAATGGACTTTTTTAAGCTCGAAGATAGAGAAGCCCATTATAAACATAGTTAGTGTTTCCGATTATTTACGCAAACTACATTCTTTTCAAATGTGAACTCGAACCTACATTTTTTTATCTTAAGCATATGAGAGCACAGGGTTCACAGTTAGGCCTCCTAACTTTCAGAATCATAAACATGACTAAAATGGAAAAATACAATGTACAGGCTTGAGACTACAGCCATTGTGCTGCTTCTGTTTAAATTCATCGCTTCGCGGGTAACCAGAAACTAAAACTGTATTTGTCATTTTTGAAAGCATCTCCCGCGATTGTTTGCCAGTTATATGACTCAGTTTATATACACCATCCCACATTTTATTACCAAACGTGGAGCCCCGCTTAGCGATTGTCTTCGAATCTAGAGGCCCAAGGTGAAAGCCCCGCTGGAGGCAGGAATGTTTTCAGTTGCAAACGTCATGCATACAGCCATAGTTTATCACCCACAAATCGTCCTGATATGACTGAAATACTGTTAAAAAGGACGTAAAATCGCAAATCATCCATCTATCCAGCACTGAGCATGACAGTGGAACCACGTTTCAAAATGTTTTGTGTTTAGAGATTTTACCACTGGTAGGACATTGGAGACTTTAAGTCTGTAACATACAAAATTGACAATTTTCAGACTTTTAATACAATTTTCTGCATTCAAGGGCACATATCTCATTTTTCAGAATATTTACAGATAAATGCTCATAATTCTGCAATGTACAGTCATTGGCAAATACTTGCACCAAAGGAAGGGCAATTCTGTTGCTTGATGGAGAAATGTTGTGGTTTTCCGCAAAATTGGTTGTGCAATATATACAAAAAATCTAAAAATTGCAATTAAAGTGATATGTTTTAGCACAGATATGTAGTGGACACAGAAACCTTACAGCATCTTAAATTGTTTCTACTGCTCATTTATTATATGCCACAACCTTTAGTCAATCTATTATTGGAAGATCGTAAATTACCAAAAAATTTCATTAGGGTCGACGGGTATGGAATTACCCCACCCACTTTTAAGACTGTGTGTACATAAAACCAAAGCTCCGTTTGACTTAAACGGATGGATGAACGTACCCTAAATAGGGCTTATTGTATACAAAATATATTTCAATTATAATTGTACCAGGAAAACCCCCTTATTGCAACTGATCCTTTAGACAATATGTGGCAGTTCCTGTAAGACTGCATATGCTTTCAGAGAAGACTGAGCTAAGCCTATATAGCAGAGGAGTCAGGTAATAGTCATCTCTGTTTTTATCTGTAGTCATTGTTCAGCACTATATATGTTTCTATCATGTAGGATTTGAGCCGCGACACAACAAAATCAAAAAAGTGCCAATTGCTCCCAGCAAAGACTCAGATCAACACCCATCCAGGCTGGTCAGTGACTTTGTTGTCCACATGGAGATAGCTTTGACCCATAGGTACAGCTAAATCACACAGCGAAGATTCTGATCAGACTGATTGGATACCCAAGATGATCAGAGTTTTCGCTGAGTGCATACTTTAATGTTTTCATGTGTCGCGGCTTTTTTAGAAAGCAAAGGCAAAAGATGAAGAAAAAAAGTTAAATAAAAAAAAATATTAATAAATAATTAAAAAAGAAAAGAAAGAAAACGAAAAGAATTACATACATATATATAATATATATAAAAAAAGTAAAAAAAAAAATAGGCCATGGCATAGAGAAATACATGTTCTTTCTCGATCAAAAAAAATAATTTCCTGATAAAATTACAGCTTCAGAAACTTGAAAAAAAATGCAAGCTGTTGGTGGGCAAATACAGTATTACAAGTTTTAAAAGCAATTTTGCCAACAGTTTTGCCAACACCTCTGGTGAGGTACTTAGTAAACTGAAGTCAAGAGGGTTCCGTGCGACTAGTTTGTCCACTTATGATTTTTCTACTCTTTATACCACATTACCCCATAATTTAATAAAGGAAAAACTTGTTGATTTGATTGAGAGGGCCTTCAAAAAGTTCTCCAAAAATGAAGATACCCTTTATATTGCCTGTAACGATAAGAAAGCGTTTTTCACTTCTACTGACCGTAAAGTATATAGAGGATATAGTCTTTGGTCATGTCAGAATGTATGTGACGCCTTATCATATCTCTTAGATAATATTTACATCAGATTTGGTAATAAGTTATACAGACAAATTGTTGGTATTCCGATGGGTACAAATTGTGCTCCTCTTGTGGCCGATTTGTTTTTATTTTGTTATGAAAGAGATTTCATGACTTCTCTTTCTGTTGATAATCAAGCTGATATCATTGAGGCATTTAACTCAACCTCTAGATATTTAGACGATCTTCTGAATATTGATAATCCTTATTTTGAAAGCATGGTTAACCAAATTTACCCACCTGAACTTAAATTGAATAAAGCTAATACTTCAGATACCGAGGCCCCCTTTTTGGATTTACATCTATCTATTTTTAACGGTTTTGTATCTTCTAAAATTTATGATAAACGTGATGACTTTGACTTTGATATTGTTAATTTTCCATTTTTGGATGGTGACGTTCCACGTCGTCCCTCTTATGGAGTGTATATTTCTCAACTTATAAGATTTGCTAGAGTGTGTAGTCATGTAGATGACTTTAATGCTCGTAATAAATGTTTAACTGCTAAACTTCTTCAACAGGGCTATCGGTATCATAAGCTTAGAAAGGCTTTTTCTAAATTCTATAGCAGACACCATGAATTGGTTTCAAAATTTGATGTCGGATTAAAATTTCTTTTACACCAAGGCCTATCGGAACCAGAATTTTATGGTGACTTAGTATACAAATTCAAAAAGATTAAGGGTAGGACTGATTTTTCTGATCAATTCCGAAAAATAATAATACGTCACAAACGTATTGGCTATAATTTAAATGTTATGCGACAGTCTGCATGCTTAGTGATTAACCCAATCACGGTTGATAGCTTTGCTGCACTCTTTAATTGCACACCGGGGAATCGGTCGTCAGACTCTATGATGGCCCCGACCTAAAGCTATATATTTTAGTTGGTTGGGACCGGAGCCTTTTTGTCTGTTGCTTGGTCCACCGGGGCTCAACTGGTGACCTTCTTTTGCTTCAGATTTCCAGTGGGGTTGTTTGGCAGGACAGGGATCTCCACCTGTCAGACGGCCCGTTGTATCTGTTGAGTCCTCGTCTTTGCTTCTTCATGGTGTTGAAATTTGATTTATGTGTTTACCGTGATGATTCATTGACGAGTTAGAGGGTTATCATGCGAACCGAACAACCAACTAAATGTTTTGTACCACTTCAGAAACTGAGGGTGAGGTTGGGCCTGTAAAGTCGATTTAAGCCCCCAGTAATTCATTACTGACCGTTCCAAGGCGGTAGTTCTGTTGTGGTTCTTTGTTGCCTGTTTTTGGTGTCAGAGTTTCTGTGATGTTTTACCTTATGTATGTTATTATTATTTTTGGTTCGGTTTGGGTTGCTGAGTGGCCACCTTTTGGGAACAAGCTGCTCACTCGGTTGGCCAAATGTTCTCTGTATCTTGATTATTTGGAATCTTCGTTGTTTCCAACTATGGTTTGAGGGCTGGATTTAGATTTTGATTGTTTCAGTTCCTGGTCTTTGCATACTTTTTACTTTTAACATATTAAACATATGCACATGGGCTGTTGAAGTGCAGAAGTGGGGAAGGCAGGGGGGGGGGGGGGAGGGGCTACAGACACAACACGGGGGCATAATCTCTGTATCTGTGTGATACAGAAACATTTTTCTAGTTTAAAGACAGGACTTCTCTGCCGGGGGTCTGGTTCCCAGCATACAGCAATGTTACCTATACAGGTACAGGTGTGAAAATTTAGTCATCTAATCAGTGGACCAGAATTAACAGCTCTGATAGTTTTATTGGCTGACTGGAGGTGTTGACACTATGTGATCAAGAGACAAAATGACAATGTAGAACTTAATCCTCCTTATATAGTACCATCCCTGTCTTTAATTTTTATTCTATTCTGTTCCATATTTTTTCTTTTTGCAAGTGACCTTCTCCTGTTAATCTAACAGGAGCAGTTGTAGTGTAGTTTACACGCTAGTCTATACCAATCCAAGTGGCTTAGCTTCCGCCAGGGTGACTATACCAATCCAAGTGTCTCAGCTTCCGCCAGGGCGCGTAGCGCAGTCGGTAGGGCACTTGACTTATAAGTCAGAGGTCCTGGGTTCGATACCCGGTCTGGCCTCATACGTACGTTTCTCCTTCCGCTGTTTCAAGAAGGGCAGTTGTCAGTTACTGGCGAAAATATGTGCACTTAGTACTGGTTAACCGGTTAGGAGGTCTAAGCCTGCCCAGTAATAGTGTGGCTAGGTCAACTGGCCGTCTCGACATGACCATAGCTGTTTACCGTGGACGTAAAGCAACAAATCAATCAATCAATCAGTCTCAGCTTCAGTCCCTCGCTCCTCCGGTCTTTCGAATGTGACTTTAAGCTCTCCGTGACGTTACACAAGTTCACTCACTCACTTTAATCAAAACACATTAAAAATGAAAATTGTTGTTGCGAACAGCTTAGCTCCAGATGAGGCAGCTCATAATGAGTCGTCTCATCTGAATTTACACTGTTTGCTCTCTAGTCTTTGAATTCTCAATACGGTGTAGCTTGGAAATTTTTTTTTAATTCTGCAGACATACTTTATCCGGTTTTGTTGCTGTTGTCTTTGTCACCCGACGTAGGCGGAGGGGGACTATAGAAATGACCCTCGTCCGTCCGTGTGTCAGTCCGTCCGTCCGTCCTTCCGTCCGTCCGTCCGTCCGAAATCTTGTCCCCGCAACTCCTCCTACGTCTTTCATCGGATTGATTTGAAATTTTACAGATTGTATTCTTATGATATGAAGATGTGCATGTGGTTTTTTATTTTTGTTTCGGCCATTTTTGATGGAGTTACGGCCCTTGCTGACTCAGAGCTTGTCCCCGCAACTCCTGCCTCATCTTTTATCAGATTGACTTGAAATTGTGCAGAATGTTTCATCATGCTCTGAAGATGTGCATGTGATTTTGGAATTTCAAATGTCCTATATCTTACAATGTTATGGCCCTTTGTTGGTTTTGGTATTTTTCCAACTTTTGAACCGTTTGACCGAGAGAGCTGAAATTTGGTATGCTCTTAGCATTTGGTAAATTGAGTATTCTGATTATTGTCAGGATATGCTAATTTATTAGTGACAGGGTTATTCCCCTTTCATAGATAATAGACATTCACTTAAAGGTAAAGGGAAAACTCAAGAACTATTCATATTAATGGGCTGAATTTTCATAAATGCATTGTTCATTTTTCATCAGATTCATATTAGGAGGATTATGCCCCTTGTTATTTTGTTATTGGGTATACAGTCTTATGTTTTGGGCATTCTGTAAGGGCCTTAAGTTTCAGTAGCCTGATTTTACACATATACGCCCAGTTCTGAACTTAAGTATTTTATAACCTCATAGAGGCCCAGTAATTGGGGTATATGTCTCTGCTTATGCTTCAATCATTATTTGCTTACCAGGTTCTGTTATACACATATTTTCTGGTTTTACTCATAAATGCCCCTTTCTAAACTTAAGTATTTTATAACTTCATAGAGGCCCAGTAATTGTGCTTCAGTTATTATTTGCTGACCAGGTTCTGTAATACACATATTTTCTGTTTTTGGCCATATAGTTACTCTGAAACTGAATAAAGGGCTGCAGTTTGTGACACATTTCAAACGTCGGGTGACACTTGGCCGATGGCCTTTTATTCAAATTATATGTGTGTTGTGCAACGTTTTTGTAAAACATAAATTACCGTTGCATTTTTTTTCATTTAACTTTAAATTTTATTCATTGAAAATTAAACTAGTCGTTATAATGACATTTAAGTTGATTAAGGCATAATGAAATCTATAACAGAATAAGGCCTAGGATCCTTACTTAGAAAAAATAGACTGATCTAATTCCGGGATCTAATAGCTGACTGAAAATATCTGAAATAAATTTTCTTGAAGTGGCATAATGCCTCTTTATCCATTTTGTTTTCATAACCTGAGTCAAAGATGTATCTTCTGCTCAGCTGACTGTGTAGATAGTTAAACGGGGTGTATCACAATTGTTTATCTGTGGTCCGCTATTAATTAGATGACTATATTGCTCCTTTAGTCTATTATCTCTGCATGGGGTTGCCAGACCCGTGTTATCCCGCAGCGCCCAATGAAAATTTAAAGAGTAACTACACTTCAGGAACTGACTGAATCAGATCCCAAACCCTATCCCCAACATCAGAAGTCTATTCGTAATTTATGTTTGATTCTGATCGGTTCAGCGTAGGGATTCTAACTAGCCGAAGATGCTGATGCATGAATAACATACAAAAAATGAAATTGTCAAGAATATTGCCTCAAACAAAAGAGCTGTTTGGATGTAAAGTGGCGCGCTTGACTTTGTGGCAGCATACTTAAAAACATAGTGAAAGTTTGCCAAATAGACCATTGTCTGTATATGAAAGATACATAATGTATATTGGTTGAAATTAGAAAGTGTTAGATAAAACTTACATCTTAATTTGTCAGTGAAATCCAGCATTTTCTGAAAAGTCACCGGTAAACAACCGCCGCGCTACGCCGTGTTTCTCCGTTACTTACTTGTTACTTGTTGTCGAGATCGCTGTTAGGCGTTTGCCTCTGAAATCCGTTCTGGTATTCTTCTTTGGTACTGGCCTTGTTGCGAATATGGAGTATAGCAGTCTGGCTGGAATTTTATTGGTAATTTTTTCCAATGGTTGTTCAACCTAGATTTAAACTGGTTCAATGATTTGGAAGAAACAACATCCTCCGTCAGTTGGTAACGTCTTCAAAACGGCGGCCTCCTCGACAGTGTTTGTCACGGTGAAACATTAGCTATTTTAGATCTTTTTCCGACTTTAAGACCTTGAAACAGGCTTTGATGGAATTATAAAGAATGAATAACCTTTCTTGGGTTGGATTTTATCGAGGTGGCAATTCATTCCTATGAAAGAATAATGCATAAAGTATGGAATCGCCACGCCGGGCGCACCGTATTTCAAAGAGCGCGTAGTGGTACACAGAATTCAAGCTCGTGTAAGCTGTCCCAGCCCATGGGCAAGACAGAATTTTTCAGCACCGCTAAAAATAGAACAAACTCTGTCTCGTAGGTAAGAAATATCACTCGCGCTCCGCGCTCAAGATATGATCTACTTTACAAATGACCTCCAAACAGTGAATTATTACTTAACAATTCACTGCTACGGCTTATCTATTTCTTAAATAGAATGCGATTTTAGTGTCATATGATCAACAGAATCTTGCATTCGTGCTCCTGCATTACTGAATTTATTTAACTCGCTGGGAAAAACCGATAAGACGCTCGAGATAGCTTCGCATCTTACCTTTTTCCCCAACTCGTTTAATAAATTCAATAATACATGAGCACTTATGTAAGATCTTCTATGTATTAATGTGCAAAAGTTGAAATATTTGTCATTAACAGGTAGACTTAAGCATTATAAAGAGGTTTTAACGGTGGTTAAAAAATATCACACAGCTTGACTAATTTTAACCGATTTTACTAAGATGAGTAGAATTTTCGGTCTCGGAAAAAAGTCTAACTTTCTGTTTTTCATATATATACTGAAATTTAGATTGCTAAATATGCTTAAGTTGAAGTGCATTTAAACCACCCCCTTTTTCCCTTGCCACTCATATATACTGTGTATTATGATAGCACGTGCATACATGCAAAGTGGCTTGGTGAGGCACGGTGGGCAAACTGTTTAAAAAAAAAGTTTTCTATATGTATTACATTAAATTATAAAATCTGGCATTTCCCACCAAAAGTTGTAGGCTCTGTGCATTAAAAAAAAATAAACAGAATATAAAGTTTAAATCAGTTATGGGAATTTTAGCTGAGACAAATAAGCTTTAAGAGAAATTCTTGCGTATGTCAATCTTGATCGAAACCACTTCATATAACACCAGGATAGTAATACCGGTTTCGATCTGGTTAAAAAGAGTTATCACTCGCTAAACATTAGAGACGGATATTTTCCTTTCCAAAGCAATCCATAAAACCTAGATCCGTCTTATAAGACAGATCTAGATTTTGGGCAAAGAATCCCAAAAATCTAGATCCGTCTAATAAGACGGATTTTGTTTTTGGGCAAAACAATCCCAAAAATCAAGTTTGGTCTAACAACCCCTTCCCCATTTTAATGCCGAATAAATATGTAAACGCCAACAAAGTTACCTATTTTAATGCAGCATCCATGTCTGTTGCACGCCCACATTAGAATTCCTGCTAGAACACAACATACAATGCTGAGAACTGTAATAACAGCTATTACACCTGAGGAGACAGTCTGTGACGGTTCGGGTACGCCAGGCTCACTACAATATACATGTAAAAAGAAATCATCATAAAGAACCCTTCTAAATCCATATTTTATGCACACAGACTAAATACAGGTAATAAAAATTTGCTTACTTGTGCTGTTGACCGATTTGTAACTTTGGAAAACGACTGTCGAATGAGAATTCGGTCGAAAGCAATACCAAAATACGGTAAATGATATTGTTTTAATGACTGTCAACACAATGATACTGCTGTCAACTCTGCATAACTCATAAATGTAGGTGGAGTAAGGTTTCTTATTCTCTGCACATTAACTTATTATGCTTTATATTGCTTACAAAGTTTAATGAAAATATCTTGAATGGCTTTGAAGTTATAGAGGGGACACGATTTTCGAACTTATAGTTACAAAGAGGCATCTTGTTCTCTGCACATTGTCTGCTAACGATTTATAATTGTACCAAGTTTCGTTACAATTTCTTATACGGGTTTTGAGCTATGACTTAGAACACACTGTTTACCGTGTAATACACAAGCAACGACAGGCATGCAGGCATACCGGAAGATAAATGGACGGATTTCGGGAGAAACTAAAAATGTGTTTATGAAACACTATGCCCCCAACCTTATCCTAGTCTCTAAAGAGGGAGGGTTCATCCCATAATCTCTGCCAGAAAGAGGCATTAACCGGTTCATCTACATCTTAGTCGAATACTTTGTTCGCAAGCAAGGCTTATTTTTCATGTACATGCCACACATAGAATTTCAAGTTCCTTTCTCTCACGGTTCTTCACTGTATGTACGGATACTTTTGTACCATAGGATTACAATGCACTAAGTCAAAAAAGGGGCATAACTCCAAAAATACATGACCAGCGGAAAAAATATAGAAAAAAACGTGTCAGCTTATTTTTCATGTACATGCCACATATAAAATTTCAAGATCCTAGCGTTAGCTGTTCTTGAGTTTCCTAGCTGCTTAAAAGTTTTACGGACAGACAGGCGTACGGACGTACAGATGGACAGGCCCAAACCAATACGCCCCTCTTAACTTCTCTGAAGTTGGGGGCATAATTAAAAGAATGGTATTAGCTGTCAATTAAATGCCGATCGGACGGATGCATGGATGAACAGACAGACTGATAAACAGACACATTTACACAGATACATAAATAGATCGACAGACGGACAGACGCATGGTAGACGGTTGATCCTTATACACCAAACCATGCCCTGCCATGCCCTTGCACTGCACCAAAATTTTCTAACAAGTCATCATGAAAATGAGCAGTATACAATGACAAGTTAACCCGACAGCATGTCACACTGACAAGACATAACGGTTTTCAGACAAAACGTTTTGTAAGTGAACAACATAAAGTGTTTGTCAAAGGAACATAATGACATGTCCGAATATAAGATAGTCGTGGCGTTCCATACTGGTGACTATGTTGAGAAATTGCGACGATCGCTGGACGGAAACAACGCATGACGTTTTCGCGACGTCATATTGACTTCGGCATGCTCCGGGTACATTTTAGTTTTCTTGGAATTTATAGAATAGATGTTGAAGCTAAAATACAAGGGTTGATCCAGAAGTAATGTCACTGTGTCCATTGCGCGCTTATTCATCGTAGCACTATTACAAAAATTATATCAAGCCACACTGTAATTCAGTTCTGATTTACAGAATAAATATAAAGTTCGAATCTTTTTCCTTTCCAAATATATAGACGTTCAAAGTATGCCACCGACGCCATCGCGCCGCACGTTAGAATAACGTTAATTACATGAACATAAGTTTCAAAGGCAATCACAAATCAAAATCAAAATAACGCGCCAAATCAAATGAAAATTTGATACGATGACCAAATATATTTCTGCCGCCCATTGTTGAAATTTTAATAGCGTCACTGCAGTTTGAAATTCGCTAGCTAGTGCTAATGCTTGTTACTGCCGAGAGTAAAAATGTAGATTTCTGACAAACGCGTCAGCGGATATATATGCGGATTTGCCTCAAATATTGAATATGACCATTACAGCCTCTAGAGCTGTTTATTAGACATGTGGTGATATAACAAATATTATCAGGCTTGTGACAAGGTGCAATCAACGCGATACGAGTGCAGATGGGTCCCTAGAGGCTAGTCCGAAAACCGGAAGACCTTTATGTACAATTTCAGAAAATAACGTCACTGTTGTTCTGATCCCATATATGAAGAACAATGTCCTGCAATTCAAATATAATGTAAATTCTTAAACCTGAGCCGCGGGGCTGTTCAAGTAATATTAAAAGAAGAGATAGATATGGGTGAACAGACATTAGTGCTTTGCTGGAACAACGAATATGCTACTTTGGACATGACACAGTATCGAAACTTCGTCTGGTGCGTCAACGACGTCATTGACGTGCGGCGCGTTTCGTTACCATGTCTTCTGTCTATCTCGATATCTCAGTTACTTTGCACTGTATTTTTATGATATTCTCAGATCATAATGCAAATAGATTAAGGTACTTGGATACGAAATTCTGTTGCTCTCTCTTTATTTTACACGATTTTATAGCTGCAGTGACATTACTTCTGGATCAACCCTCGTAGATATAAAAAATTTTGTTCTACCACGAATATTTTGTGATTTAAAAACAAAATTCTACGAAGTTTCCGAACAACCCTCATATTTATGTTGTCGCACGTTAAAGGATTCTGGCAACAAATATCCTTTCATTTGTTCTAAAATCTAAATATCAATTAACATCTGTTCCCATTCAAAGTATTTCAGATAAAATCTGCACTTGTTTGTAAAGTCAATAAATACTCTCTGAGTGTCAGCTCTGATATCTTCCGCTGAAACTCGGAAACCGATTAGCGAGCCTCGTCATGCTAGCCAGGTTATTGCCTCTCTAGTAGTGAATTTATACATGATTCTGCATGATTTGCTAAACAAACTGTATTATGAACAAACTGTTCTATATCTGCAGTGAACTTAGTATTAAATTGCCATGCGTATGAATCAGAATATAATTTTATAATAACGGGTATGTGTACTCTATTTGGTTGCAAAAGACTATGGTATATCGATTTTTCAATTTCCTTAAATGATCTGAGCTCCACACTTTTAAATGTTGTTCCTAGTGATAATCCACATTATTTAGAACTTTTCTATTATCCACTCAAAATTAACTGAAAAGTTTTATGATTTTGTATGCAGATTTTTTTCTTCTAATATTAATATCAAACAGTGTATCAAACAGTGCTGAAGGACTCCAAAACTGCATGGAAAAAGTCTTGACTTTCTAATGATTATAGATTTAGATAAAGGATTTAGATAAAAAGAAGTCTTTAGTTTTAGTTCTTGTCAAGGCAAAAATTAATCAAATATCACCTTCCAAGAAAATGATATTGAAAATGTGAAATCATATGCAATACATATGTAGGGGTCACTTTTAAACATATATGAACATAAGCCATTTCAGGCAATGTAGAATCAGATCAGATGCTACTGAAAGAGGCACCTGCTCTGGGTCTACACCTTTTCTATATGCAGAAAATCATTGAAGGCTGACTCTGGCTCCCAGAGCTACTTTTCTTTGACCGACACTATTTCTTCTATTTCTTATCTTTATCAGATGAAAAGCCGTAACTCTATAAACTTAGGGCATCAAATTAAATACCTGCAAACATAATAGTCTAGCAATTTAGGCCGCAGGGTTATTCTTGGTCAACATCTATCAGTGTATTGTATTTCAGAAAATTACTCTTTATTTCTTTACACACAAAAACAAAAGCAACACTTTATGCCACTTATTCAGTGTTTGCCTATCCTAGCTGGTACATCGGTGGATATAGCACTAGCCTCCTAAGCTTGTTGTCCCTGGTTCGAATTCCGCTGGCAGCATTCATATTATAGTAAAAACGGTGCTCTCGCACATAGCCCTTCATCTTTCTGTCGCCTTGATATGACTGAAAACTGTTGGAAAAGATTTTAATCTCGGTATCGTGCTACATGCCTGCACAACCATATCATTCCCACGTATGGTCAGTCTACCTTAAGCTCCCTAAAATTGGAGCACCTTGCCAATTTATCTGACCAAAACAGAAATATTGCCTCGTCATGTAAAAAAACAACAACTTGCTTTTGGACAGAGGACTGTGAATGATATGAGCAGGCTGTGCCTATATGAGTAGTAAGATCTGGGTCCATACTTGCTCAGTCTCATCTGTCCAGTAGTAAGATCTTACATGCACCGATAGTAATAAGTAATATAAAGTTTATTTTGTTGTTTTGATTGATCACAGAGAAATGAGTCACAAGTGTTCTAAAACTTATTCGTAAGAAATGAATAAGTGGTATCAAAGAATGTTTTCCCTTTTGTTTTCTCGTTTTTGCTTCTTCTTCTTCTTCAATCTTATTTGTAAGAAAGGCGTGGTACATATGGAAAACAATCAAAACAAATGAGTAAACTGTTTATTTTATTTCTTTCAATAAAAAAAAGATAGAGAAAAACTAAAGAAATGCATAACTATTTCCGTTTCTGTTCTTCAAATTATTCACTAGAGTGAGATAACTACTTTTTCTTTCACCAAGAAAAATAGCTGAATTCATTATTGACACAATATAATTAATTTATGTTTAGAAAATAGATACATACATGTATACTTTTATTAATTAATTTCACCAGTCTGCACAGTATTTCTTATGCTGTGAAGCTAACTCCTCTCTTTCTTGTTCCTTTCTCTTGTTTCATTCGCCTTAACAGGCTCAAGCATATATGGGTGAATATCTGAACTGAAAGTACCATTATATGTGAGAAGCTCTTGCTCAGTTTGCTCCATTTATTATTTCTAACGACAAATTTCCTGCTTATTGTATTTATTGATCTTTATCTATTTCTAGTAATACCATATTTATTTCCCGTCTCCTTTAAACTAACGTTAATTTCATAAACTTTATTTTTAAAGGCCATCGAGAATTAAAATCGAAGGAACGGGCTAAATCAGATGAAAATTTTACAAGATGCCGTATAGTCCGTTTTCTTCCAAATGCAAACGGCATCCCCAATATTTTTTCGAAATTGGTAAGAGGTAGAAGATTTTCGAATTGCCTGTTCTTCATTTTTACCCTATACATAACAAAATCATAATTTTGTAGAAACGTAAGGCTTTGCATAAAATGTTTCTATACAAAAAGAAACCAAACATCTCACATTTTCACCTTTTAATTACAAGGTAGTAAAACTTGCCTGTTAGATTTCCTGTTAAGTCTTACGTATTAGAGCATGTGAACAATGTCTGCAATCCCTAGATGAAAATTTGCATAATTTCTTGAAATTTGATTCTGAATCCATTTTTCTACTTTTTGTTTCAATTATCAAATTTTGAAACACACTGCGTTTAACTCGCAAAACTATATAATAGTTCAATGTTTATTTACAACATAGTATCAACTGAACAGTGACAATATGCATTACGCGTGCGGACATGAGAATACATTTACTATTTCATTCATACTGTAGTAAACATTGAGTTTACGCTATTGCCTGACTGAAATACTTTCAATTGGCTGTTCTTACAAGCATACGACGCCCTTCAGTGAATCCGCTTATTTTCTGCATTGCTGTAAAGGGAGCATATTTTATAAAAGCAGTCAAAGTTTTGGATTTTTGTTTTGGTATTCTCTTATGTTAAAGGAATCATTAGGACATTAGAACTTTTAATGGGACTTTCATCGTTTTTGAGAACATAGACAAAACCCAATTTGCACTTTGGAGCAAACGAACTATAAATGAAAGTGGTCAAAGTACCCAAATCATAAGTCTAAACTCGTAAGTCCTTTTTACATTGCCGATTCGGGAATATTTAGGATACACAGATATGGACCCGAAATTGAGGTGAACATATTTTGCGGCCTGACGTTGAAACTTTGGTAAGATCATTGCAGTTTGAAATTCACTAGTTATAACTAATGCTTGTTACTGCTGAGTGGAAAAAAAGTTCATTTTTGACGTCAGCTTTAGCGCGCAAGCATGCAGTTTTGTCGTCTCAAACTAGGAATGTCACCGTCAGGGAACTGAGCATGCGGTGATATGGCAGTGGTTAAGGTGAAAGCAGCGCTTTATTTTCGGAGTTTTGTCTCTGGAGAATGGTCTGAAAACCGGAAGACCTGTACAAGAACGTCATTTTTTCAGACCCCATAAATGAGATTGATGTTCTGCAATTTGAACATTGTGTAAAAACTTGAACATGAGCTACAGGGATGTTTCGTCCATGACATGAGCTTCAGGGCTGTTTCTTTCCTATTGATTAATTAGACAAACGTGGATGAACAGACATTTTTGCTATGCTGTAACAGCGCTGGTGCACTTTAGAAAGCATTTATACACAATATCGAAACGTCGTTCGGGACAATAATAACGCCACTGACGTTCGGCGCTTGTCGTTACCATGCCTTCCGTCTATTTCGATATCTTGATAGCCACGCACCATATTTTTATGACATTGTCAGACCATTATGGAAAGAGGTAATGGTAGTTGGAAATGGAAACCGTTGCTTTCGTTTTATTCTACACGATTTTATAGCTGCGCTGACAATACTTCTGGATCATACCTTATAGAAATAAGAAAGTAAATAATACTATACTGTTTCTACATCAAACTTTAAAATGAAACTGTTTTTGGTGTTTCTTAATAATTGGAGGAAAACAATATATTCTCATGGTTTAAAAAAGAAAAACGTATTTATTTAATATGAATGAACGTTTGTTACAGTAGAATCTCTTTTCCTCGCGTGTTATAATAAAAATGCTTTCTACACATCCAAAAAAAAAACACAAAATATATACTTTATGCTTTATAGTTTACTGCAGCTGGTTTTTTGCCATGTCATTTTTGTCCTGTGAAATCAGAGGATGTATTCTGAGAAATCAGAAAGTTTTGATTGGTTTAGTCTTTTATTCTAAATCATCGCTTTATAACCATTTGGACCCTTTTTTATCAGTCTTTCAATAGACTGCCTTATTAAAATAAAGAAATTACAACATGCTTTTCTCTGGATTTCGTGACCAAATATTTTCAGTGTCACTGATGAGGCTTGAATAGCCGAAACTTCGAGGAATGGCCCATGTTCCTTCTTTTGATTGTGTGATCTGCTTTTAAAGGATCTCTTTAAGATTTGTTTTGGTCTTGCCGAAATGTTTAAGAGTGTTTTCCTTGTTAACTACTGAAGGACACACACACACAGACGGACATGGGTAACACTTAATGCATTACCGCAATTGTGGTTTTGGCATTAAAACATCTTCTCGTCGTGCGACGTTTACAATTGCATTGGATTTTCCGGAGTCGAACATTTTGGTATATCCTTGTGTGCATATGGATTGGGAGATGAGATTTTGTTTTGGTGGGGGGAGGTATTAAGTTAGCGAGCAAACATGGTCAGTGTGTCGCAGGGGATGAGAAAATATGCGTGCTGACTAGTGAGCATACTAGGCAGTATAAGGAACTTACTTTTCTGAACCAAAACTAGGGTATAGTTTGCATAGAGAGGTTATCAAATAGCAGAAATAGCAGAATAATTACTATTCTTATTTACACTAAATTAATCCATTTGCAATATGAATAGGTGCATTTCCCTCTTAGTATGAATATTACATAAGACTTTGTTTCTATCTTTCAAAATAAGCTGTGAGATATATATCAATTTCTAATTGGCCTAGACAAATGGCATGGCCCATTTAACATGTAAATAATTTTGTGCATACGTTTGCATCTGCATTCTTTGAAAGAAGAGCTATTTTCAGTGTTTTATAAGAAAACTAGTTCATAGTTAAGATATGTGAATATGTTATGAGTAAGGTATATAGCTACACCGCCAAGGGTGTCTCTAAAGTTGAATTATTCGAGACCACAGTAAAAAAACGAAATCTACGAGAAATCTAAGAGACTTCTATTAAATGAGAGAGCAAATTATTCCTGACTGTAAACTTGACTTAAAAAGCACCCTGCATGGGAGAAGTTATTCGTCTATCAGGGTTGCAATTTTATTATCAACCCCTTATAATGGCGTACAACGCAAGGCGGTGTGGCTGTAGACCTTAAAGTTATCTGAATATGGGCTAATTACTCAGAACTAGTTTAAGGTTACCTTAAATTTAGTCAAAGCAAAATTGTATTTGCGAACCTTGGTTTACCTCAAAACGAGCTCTTCAGAATAGTTCCATTGTTGCCTAGGGCATATATGTATGTATACACAGACTAGGCTGCATGTATACACAAACAGATCCAATTTCGTTTTCACTGATTTTACTTAAGTTTGGAACACAATTCTTCAGTTACGAATTTACAAGTTGGTCGGAGTCTCTTTGCTGTAAAGATTTTCTTGTAACACGACCCAATTACTCTACATACTTTATAAAATCGCCAATCGTTACTGTACAGACATTCGGGCCATGTTTTCTCGTCTTATTTAAATCTAAGAGTTTTTACGTGTACGTAAGTTGCACCAGTCATCTGTATGAAATAAGTGTTACAAAATGTTACCTGCACATTTACAGAATCTGATCTGAAGAAACATCCGGGTCATGTTATTCTCGTCTTATTTAAATCCAACCCCAGCAGGTACATGACGTCCTAATGACGTCGCTACGAACTCATTTCGACGTCATGTGCCCGCTGGGTTATGTAAGTTGCAACAGTTATCTGTATGAAATAAGTGTTACAAATATTACCTGCACATTTACAGAATCTGAAGATTTCTAGAAACACGGTGAAGATGGCAATTTAGAGAAACATTTGACAGACATCACACTTTTGTTGCTATGTTTTATTACTATATGTTTTTCATGTGTAGTCAACGGTATAAAATAAATGTTATAGCCAACACCTCGAAGAAATTGTCTTTAATGAGGGTATAATTTGCAAAATGTATAACAGACATTGTAATTTTGCTGCTATGACAACTGTATGCTATGTTCTCTTCAGATTTTAATATCATATATTTGTCAACTAAGGCTCACAGTATCTAATAAAAAATTATTATCATTTCATCAAGGTGTGCATAGGCTGCACTTTGATGAAAATTATAAAAAAAAGAAATTCATTGACATGCATAGTGTTTCTGTTGCTGTGACAACTGTACGTTATGTTTTCTTCAGATTTAACAGTTATATATTTGTCAATTTAAGTCCGCAATATAAGTAAAAGTTAATATCAGTACAGTGATGTCTATAGAGTATTAGAAAAATGGTTTGAATAACGTTGACAAATGCAAAATTTAGAAACTTGTCGAAAGTCATAGTTCTTCTGTTGCTATGACAAGAAAAGGCTATGTTTTCTTCTAGTTAAATTACGTGTTAAACTACTGTATATTTGTCAGTTTTAGCTCATTTAGTTCATTACACAAAATAAAAGTTATTATAAATGTACGTTATGTTTTCTTCAGAATTAACTGTTATATATTGTCGATTTAAGTCCTCAATATAAGTTGTTGTTGTTATTCTTTTGTTGCTTTAAGTTGTTGTTTTGTTGCTTTATATCCACGGCTAACAGCTATGGTAACATCGGGATGGTCAGTTAAGCTAACCACACTATTCCTGGGCAGGCTTAGACCTTTTAAGCGGTTAACCAGTATTAAGTGCACATACTTTCGCCAGTAACCGACAACTGCCCTTCTTGAATCAGCGGAAGGAGAAACAAAAGTATGTGGCCGGACCGAGTATCGAACCTGGAAATTCTGGCTCTTGAGTCAGATGCACTACCCACTGCGTTAAGCGGGCTGGCCAAAGTTTAAGTAAACTTTAATATTATTAGATCTATGTTTACAAAGTAATATTTACATTATCCGTGCATTTATTGAAAAACCCTATGCTTAACCATTAGAACATAATGTAGTTTATACTGCCATAACTATCGGTTCACGCGACGTTACATGACGTTAAGTGACGTCAAAATAAGTCATGCTTCTCCAATCTGATTAGACGTAGGCGACATTGTAACGTCGTTGTTACGTCTTTTACGCTATTTCGTTTTCAGTAGAATTACTGCTTATAAATGTTTTTCTGCCTCAACTGTAGCCTCTAATGGAAATTTGTGGTCAAATAATAGATAGAAAAGAATGTGAATATAAGCAATGAACTTAATTTTTCTGGTGTTTTTCGAAGTATAAAGTACATTGGGCCGCTGGCAAAAGTGACATGAACCCCGAAGGGGTTCACTTACTTTGCACGCGACCCAATGTAGTTTATACTTCAATAAACACCAGAAAAATCGATTTCATTCCTTAAAAAAAAGCTTGAATAATGTTGAAAAATGCAAAATGTAGAAACTGGTTGACAGCCTAAGTTCTTCTGTTGCTATGACAAGTAAATGTTGCGTTTTCGTCAAGTTTGACTACAATATATTTGTCAACTTTAGCTTATTACACAAAATAAAATTTATTACAATTACTTCTACATTGATGTAATTAGACAAATATGCCTTGAAAATGATGAAAATAGCAAATTTTGAAACACAGTGACAGACATTGCACAGTCGTTGCTATGGAAAAAGTGTTTTATTCTTTTCAGAATAGTTGCTCATTGCGTTCTTTTCATTAAGGAACAGTTATAAAGATCTTATTCATTCCAATTATCTGTACATCCCTCGAAGCTGATAAACTGGTTGACTTTAGAATGTAAATGTAGTACTTTTTTCTCCAAAATTTTGAAAACCCTCTTTGACTTATGAATCAAATGTATGAATTTTCAAAACGTTTCATCCATTATTTATGCTAATGGGTAGTTGCTCGAATATTGCCATAATACCATTTACTGTATCTGTTTCAAGAAGCTGAAAGAAGTTGGCCTTCAATCACATGAAAATGGCAAAGTTTCCTTTCAGTGTTAGTGGTATAGCTTTTGTTCTCATAGCAATCAGTGCATACAGTCCATAGGCATGTTTTCTCTTTCGAAATGTTTCAAGCTAATTCAGTTGCATCTGACACGGGAGTTTGTTTTTTTCACCATGCTGTTTCTAATTATTAGACAGTACTTGTTGAAATTGAGCAAATTTAAGAAAATTTTCGGCCTAAATTTAATTACCATTGCTATGGCAACGGATATTAAAATTTGTAGAAACAAACATTCTCTCTCTTGTTTATGTCATTATTATCTTCCTGTTATAATGAACATCACGTAGATCTGCTGGCCTTCATGTGGAGTCACCGGCCTGATTTTTTATCTGAACCAGCACTTAATGTTTCGAAAAATAGGGGCATTACTCCGAAAGTACAATGCCAATGTAAAAATGAAAAAAAATATTCATCTGCTAATGATATGGTCTGTCCATCTATTAAATATCAAGGCCCAAGCAGTTACAGTTCTTGAGTGATAGTCCATCCGTATAATGTAATGTAAAAATGAGTAAAGGTCATAAATCCATCAATAATGAATGCATCATAATGTATCTAGCATCAGGCTGATCCATATATCAAATACTACTACTGTACCAATTTTCAGGTCTCCAGGTATAATGGTTCAAACGTCGAAAGCAATGCCTACGTTTAGAAAAGACACATGTCAATTCTTTGGGAATTTACCCCAAATGCTAATTAGGTATTCTACACCGTAGTCCCTAGCGGTATGTCAAACATGAGCATCCTAGCTTGAATTTTTTTATGCTCCCAGCTTCGAAGAAGTTGAGGGGGAATATTGGTTTGGGCCTGACCCGTCCATCCGTCCTTCCTTCCGTCCATCCGTCCGTACATACGTACGTAACACTTCATTTACTCAAGAACCACAACTGCTGGGGTCTTTATACTTCATAGGTAAGTAGAGTATGAAAAAACAGAGGACACGTATTTTTCTTGTCCATCAGCCTTGAGCTTGCATACTTATGCCCCTTTTTAAAAAAAAAATGATTTTTTCCTCCAAAATCCTGGAAATACCGTTTGGCATACTGCTATGGGCTAAGGTGACGATCACCTGATTAGCTTTTGATTCCATAAAAAAATGACCGAGTTATGCTGTGAATTTTGAATTTTTCCAACTTTTGAAACGTTTGACCTAGAACCCTACGTTTTGGTATACTATTAGGATTTGATGGGCTAATCATTCTGATGTTAGTTGCGTTATGATGCATTCATTATTGACAGAGTTATTCTCCTTTCCTTTTCTAATCTGTATAAAACATAATTATGAGTGGTCTATTTCTCACGAACAAAAACTACTGGGGCCTTGATATTAATAGAATGGATAGACCATGAAAAATGAGCGGACCCATATTTTTTTCTTTGCTGTTGCCATGTATTTACAGAATTATGCCCCTTTTTAAAAAAAATTAAATGAAAGTTTGTTCCCAAAATCTTGGGAATACCGTTTGAGTTAGGATGCTAATATTTGGCATACTGCTAGGGACTTAGTTGTAGACCACCTGGTTATTTTTTGGGCAAAGTCCGTCAAAAATGACCGAGATATGTCCCTTTGTTGAAATTGGCATTTTTACCACTTTTTGAACCGTTTGACATAGAACCTTAAGTTTTGGTATACTGCTAGTATTTGATGTGCTGATCAGCCTGATGTTAGTTGCGTTATGATGCATTCATTATTGACAGAATTAGTCCCCTTTTCTCATCTGTATAAAACATAATTATGGGTGGTCTATTTCTTATGGTGGCTGGTTTGTGCCATTTTGTCTTTTCGTCGTAAAAAGACGCCACGCAAAAAAAAACGAAATGACGAAAAGATGCCATGCGAAAAGAAGAAAAGACGAAAAAACGCCATGCGAAAAGACGAAATAAAGCCGTGCAAAAAGGTGTCAAGACAAAACCCGCCACGCGAAAAGTCGAAATTTCAGCGCGAAAAGACGAAAAATCGCCATGCGACAAGACGCCATTTGAAGCTCGTATTTTGTCGTCTTTTCGCGTGGCGTCTTTTCGTCTTTTCGTCTTTTCGCATGGCGTCTTTTCGTCTTTTTGCATGGCGTTATTTCGTCTTTTCGTTCTTTCGCGTGGCGTTATATCGTCTTTTCGCATGGGGTTATTTCGTCTTTTTGCCGCGAAAAGACGCCACGAGAAAAGACGAAAAGACGCCACGCGAAAAGACGAAATAACGCCACGCGAAAAGATAAAAAGACGAAATAACGACACTGCATTTTTGCCTTCCCTCTCTGCGAGGGACAACACTAAAGGAAAAGACTTTGCTCCTCTAGGAGCAAAGTCTTTCGTTTAAGAGCAAACCCCATTTAAGAAACGATTTCTAACTAGCGAAAACTTGAAGAGGAAGTCACAGAAGTTGTTCCCCTTTGTAAAGATGGCGGAAGG
Organism: Ctena decussata; assembly: GCA_963989385.1. Classification (NCBI taxonomy): domain Eukaryota; kingdom Metazoa; phylum Mollusca; class Bivalvia; order Lucinida; family Lucinidae; genus Ctena; species Ctena decussata. The sequence continues at coordinate 28,064,315 of OZ022504.1, read as the reverse complement.
GGCATTAGTCAAAGCAGCAGTCTGATCAGGCTCTGCTCTGTATGTGATCGGCACGTCTTTAGAAAACTATTAACTTGTTCAAAGGGGAAGTTCCACCTTATACTCCCTTATCAAATTGTATGCAGGTTTAGCATTCCTGAGTCAGAACGAGGCTAAGTATACAAGCTCTATCAGCATCATGGCTGCTTCTATGGAGAAAGGTGAAAAACTTAAAATAAAAACATCAAGACATTGTTGTGTGCCTTTATGTACCTCAGATTCTAGATATGAGACAGCATTACATTTTCATCATATTCCGAAGAATGAAGATTTAAAGAAGCAATGGATAATTAAGATAAGACGAGATGAAGGCCCTTTATTCAAAGTAAGTACCATATAATCTCTTATTTACTATATTTTGGATAAATGCAGTCTTGGTTTGAGGAACTTTTTCCCAAAACCCCTTTATCAACAGAATCAATGTTTTCCAGTAAGCACCTTTCAACCTACATTTTTTCTCAGTCATTCAGAATTACCCTAAATGGTACAATGAATAAGGTATATTATATATTCCATCGTTCTGAAGCCTGTTTTATGATGAGCGACAGAGACAAAGCTGAAAAGATAATCAACGTGATACTTTACCTTAAATAATAATAATAATGATAATAATAACAAAATAATTGCTGTTAATAAAATGCCATTTGTTTCAGGTAACAAATGCAACTGTAGTATGCTCAAAGCACTTCACAGCAAATGACTACCAAGGCTGGAATCCAGTAAGGAAAAAACTGAAACCAAATGCGGTGCCTTCGGTGTTTAACTGGGCTGTTGAGAAAACCCCAAGAAGAGCATTAAAAAGAAAACTGCTAGCCCCATCTTCAACATTCAAGACCGCCAATACCAGCAGTAGTGACAGGTAATTATGCAAAAGGAATGTTTTCTGGTCTATGTCGAAAACCAGATCACAAATAAGATTGCCTGATACCCAGTATTATCTATAATTCTAAAAGCCAAAAGCTGTCCTAATTACATTTCAACTCTACTTTTTTTTTAATTTTTCTTTTGTGAATTTTTGACTTATTGTAATTGGTCTGTTCCCCCCGGAAAGTTATGAATATTTATTGGCGTGAAGAGCATTTTCCAAATATATGTAGAATTCTAAACTCATAACCAAATATTTTAGTCGGATTAAAATGCATAAGTCAAGCAATTAAAATCACATGAATATTGCTGTAAGTGAATTGCTAATTTATGTGTTAGTTTTTATATACAATGATGCAGGTAAAACCATATTTAACAAATATTATTAATTTTTAGAATGTCTATCTTCATCTAAAAAAATGATGTAAATTTTGAGAACAGATTGTTTTTTTTTTTTCTGACAGCAATGAGCCGATGGATGTTGGCAGTGACAACATAGAAAGATAAGCAGGCCCAAGCCAAAGAGATGACAAAGAGGAAAAGATAAGAGAACTAGAAGCCATGCTGAAGGAAAAGACCGAACAATGTGCGAACCTTCAACAACAGTTAAAGCTGGAGAAATTTGGAATAACTAGATTTTCTACAGACAATAACCTTATAAATTTCTACACTGGTTTTCCACCATATAAGTCTTTCTTAACATTTTTTGAATGTATTGAACCTAGTGCACAAAATATGAAGAGTGCTTACTATCAGAGCAGCGAAACCCTGAGTTTAGCAGGTAGAAAAAGGTGCATGCTACTTATTGATGAATTGTTTATGTTTTTATGTCGATTAAGAGTAGGCCTACTTGAACAAGATTTAAGTGTTCGATTCAATTGCTCGGTTGCCACCGTTAGCAGAAAAATTGTTACATGGGCCAACTTTCTATATTTCGTACTGGGAAGTATACCAATTTGGTTGTCACGGGAAGATATACAAGCCACAATGCCTGACAGCTTTAAAAAATTATATCCCAAAACTAGAGTAATCATTGATTGCACGGAAATAAGAACTCAAAAACCTTCTTCTCTTGTGACCAACTCTCAGATGTATTCCCATTATAAAGGGACAAATACTTTCAAATGTCTTTTAGGCATTTCACCCCACGGTGCAGTTACTTTCGTTTCGTCTCTCTACACAGGTTGCATGTCAGATGTTGAAATAACTAAGTTGTCTGGCCTTCTTGAGCTGTTGGAACCTGGAGATGATGTCATGGCCGACAAAGGGTTTACAAACCGTAAAATGCTTGCAGAGAAAGGAGCTACTTTAAACATTCCACACTTTTTAAGCAGCAAAAGGCAGTTTACGCCTTCTGAAATAACTGACACTGAGCAAATTGCATCACTAAGAATTCACATTGAAAGGGTCAACAGACGTATAAAAGAGAATCATTTATTTGATGCTCCTCTCCCTCTATCACTGGCGGGCTCAGCAAATCAGTTATGGACAGATGCTTGTCTTCTAGCAAATTTCAGAGGACCAATAGTTCAGGCATGGTCACAAACAGATTAACATGATTTATGCAGTAAAGTGTTTGTCTTTCAAATGAAAGAGCTAAAATAAAACATATCTATTTTGTTTTTTACTTCTTTCCACAGCTCTTCGTTGAAATAAATCCTTTCTCGATGGTAATCATTTTCACACCACACAAACAGAGCACACCACTGCAATCCTGTAACAGCCAGTTGGGTCAGGATTTGGAAATAATATTGATGATTTCTATTTAACTTTAGAGATGCGTTGACATCTTTCTTGAGATATTGAGTCTCCAATACACTATGTACTTTAAGGCATTTAATTTCAAGCAAACCGAAAGGTGGAAAGGACTCTGGATGATAAACCTTTCTGTCGGGGCTGGCAGCTATCCATGGTGCCCAAGGACTTACAACTACACCACATGGGTACAGGTTCACTTGATTCTGACAAACTTCAGAATACTTGCTGGCAGCAGTTGGCTCAGAGGCTAAGCCTTTACGCATTGCAGCCGTAACAACTCTTCTGTTGCTTTTCAGTCGTGTTGACAGGATATCGAAATCTTTTCTTCTTTTGAAGATCTCGCCAGCCTTTGATGCTGTTATCCTGTATTTTCGCAGCTTAAACCAAAGTGGGCTGTCACTCTGCAGTCTTGTCTCCTTTTCAAATTTGTGGATTTCGTGCAGGGAAAGTTTCAAGCCTCCAACTGTTATCATTTGTGACGATGTTAGAGCCACTGAATATGAATGATGCATAAAATTAGACTCGGGAAGATCAGGAAACCCAATGCCATCATATATGTTGATGATACAAGCACTTTCAAGAGGTTGTTGATAGCTAAGTACAGATCCTCGAGGAACAGGCCCAAACTTTGAAGTGATCATTTGAGTACTAGTAGATTTTATGGATGAAAGCATCAGCATATCAGGCGTAGATTCTGACAGCTTTTGGTATTTACTTGACCAGTCAATAGGGTCACCTCGAAGTGGATTGTACAGAGTGGATTTGATTGATCTGGAGCCACTATCCTCTGTCTTGCGCTTATAGCCTCTGACTTCTACTGATTCAACAGCCTTTCCTCTAATCTTTCCTCCCCTTGGAATATGCCATGTCTGGGGTTGGGATGTCTTAGCAATGTCTTCCGGAATGGCTTTCAGATTGTCGAGCTTATACTTGGCCAGTTGATATAAAGCTCCTGTAACATGGCCACATCCTCCTGACAAACCAATCGGACAGCTACAATTTGCTCTTGTAACAGAAGGGGGTCTTGCCTTTTAAACACTATCTGAAAATGAAGGCATTTTTTGGTAAAACGCTAACGTAGCAAGAAAAGCAATGCCAAATTACAAAAACTGTCAGTGTAATTCTATATTTTATTATGATGACATATAAAGACTGGTGTCATCTGAAAAGGGACCGTTAAGTCACCTGTATATTGTGAATACTTGAATCAGCCCGCACATTTGCGCCAACTCCTTACTTTTCAATTGTAGATTCACACAGTTGCTTTGACGGAGCAAAGAAACAATCACACTTATCAGACTGAGCGGATTCTGAGGCAGAACTGAGTCCCCCTTTCTCTCCCCTGTTGCCCCTTCTATTATGCTGATGCACTTTTTCAGATTGGAAGTCGGTCTTGCTGAGTCTAAAAAAAATTGCTGTTTGTATATACCGTAAGATACTTTTCTTAGATTATTGTCACATTACTTTGATGTGTTAAAATACAATGCTTTGTCAAGTTTCATAATTGTATAACTAGCAACTGATTGTATAATTGTAGTATTATGATTGTAAAATAATGTAAATATGGATGAGAAAAAATACATCTTCTTACTTTAAACTGATGTGGTGGTTCATTTTTCTTTTCAGAATGATAACATTTCCCACTGATTTCATTCTCATCTGATAGAGCTAGCACTGAAATTACAAAAACAAAAAGTTTGCAAATTTATGGCAGTTTTTGAGAGTATATGGTATCTAGGGAAAATTCAGGAATGAGATGTTATCTTGAGAGGTCTAGAATTCTACATGTGGTTTCCATCAAGTTTTCTTTGCTCTAAAGTACAAGACCACATAAACAAATTTTTATTTTTGTATGAAATTTGAACCTATAACCAGAGGGCTGCAGTCTGAGATAATTATTTCAGAAACAGAGAAATAGTAGATTATACTTCTTTGGCCTTTTTTCTGATAACAGAAAATCATGCTGATGTTTGTTTACATATTCTTATCTGTAATGAAGAGAAACTGAAAGTACAGAGTTAATAACAAAAATTCAATGGAAATATGGAGTAAAAAGGTATTAATTTTACCTGTTAGATCATGGATATATCCTTCACTGAAGTACTGGAATCCTTTATTCATGGACTTATCTGAAGACTGTTTTTTGGATTTGATATATTGTTCAATAAATGAAAAGGTAAGTGATGGTACTAAATCTAGATCTCGAGCACTATATGATGAAGCCATGTTGCTACAGACGCTGACAGTAGCTTGTATCCTTAGCCTCGTTTTGAAGTTTACATTAATATTCATGAGGGAATATTAAGAAGGATCTATAGGAACTTTACATAGGGTTCTGCCCACGCACCGAATTCCATAATATTATGCATAGTGATTGTCTAGGACATTACTATTGCCTTTATGAAATATTTGCTGATCCATCTATTTTAATTGTTAAATTACAACATTTTAATTGGATGGGGTGCAAAAAATAGGGACACCCCTATTTCAAGCAGCCCAAACCTGTAGGATTTTTAAATTTCTGACCCGTTTCATTCTCAAAATGATTCCTAGTAATTCTTGATTATGTACATGTATGTACCACGTTTGTATTCAAATGTATACCATAAAGCTTTCCATATTAACTTTTGTTTGCAGATGCCCCCAAATTTCAGCTCCATAAAAAATTTTGAACAAATTAATTTTCGATTTGACTATGTTGCTGTTCTTGTCAACCTTTCAAATTAATCTGAAATTAGGCCATACATGTGTAATAGTAATTATAAATTTTCTTGAAAATTGAAATCCGGGAACATGACTTTTTGGAATGCTGAATATTAACAGCTGAAAAACCACAAAATTTAGGAATGTATATACATGTAGTTTTGTGATTATTTTTTTGCTAATTGTTATTATTTTTAGTGAATTTTATCATCTATTACATCACAAAATCTTTATTGTCAAGCCCGCTTTATCTGTTAAATGTGAATGCGCGATAGTGCGTGCGTGCGTCCATTCGTGCGTCCGTCCGATTTTGTCCGGGCCATAACCTTTATGTTTATGGATGAATTTCAAAATAATTTGACAAAATTGTTCTCCTTGATGAGTAAAAGTGCCATTTAAGAATGTCCGCTGGTGAAAATCATTTATTCAAACTTTTTTTACTTTTGTGTTATTTCAATTCTTCCATCAATATGTAGTCCAAAAATGCAAAATAAAGTATACGTTAGTGTGGATTATTTTGCAGCACATGCCATTGAAGCTTGTGAGGGTACCCAGTCATTGTGAAATTTTTGAGAATAATATAAGAATATTTAACCATGTGTTTAAAAATTTTAAGAAGAGGAATCAGCTGATTGAATAAATAATTACATGCGTTTCTTCGGATGACCACACAATGTTACATTGATTTCAAGCATAATTTGCGCACAGTCTTTTGTTAATTTCCAAATATTTTAAGGAAGTGTTCCCCCACCCCCTTGACTTTGGCCTATTTTTGAAGCCATAAAAATGAACCCAGGCCACTTTCAAAAAAATAGCTATAGAGGGTATAAGCACAATATTTCTGTTTATAATATTATATTGCTAGGATCTTGTCTAAAGATAATTAAGCAAAACATAATGCCCTGAAGCACTCTGTTATTAAATAGCACTTGAGATATGTTGGTATTATGATATCTTCTTTTCTAATTGAATTTAAGATTAATTGTGGAAAAAAAGACAAAATATTGAATGAATAAATATATTTCGTTTAAAATTTAACAATACCTGACACAAAGTTTATTGTTAAACACGTTATTGAAGATTTTATATTAAAAACTGTAAATGCCTTGGCAAAAAATGACAAAATTTATCCCTACCCCCAAAAGAATGTAAAATTTTTAATATTTTGTAATGCTGCACCAAAGTGATGAAAACTAACAAAAGCAGATTCTAACTTTTTCTGAAACTCTGATAGTGTATATTTCAGACAATTATCTTTAGGAAAATTGGTAGAAAAATATAGGTTAGTGCGCAAATAAGAAAGAAAACTTGAAAATTTTAAACCTACCCCCTTTTGTTTTTGGCTATGTGTAAATTAATAGAGAACTCACGGCCGCATCTGAGTTATCTGTCTAGTCCGACGAAAGAATTTTAATGTAAAACTGAAAACAGCCATGTTATTCTAAAATTATATAGCCTTTTCATAACCAAAGAGAACTTCATAAACAACTAATTGGATCTTAGGCTAATCGAAGCATACTCTAAGCCACCCCGTGTAGAAACAATGGCTGCCTGTGTTGGTAAACTACAATATGTTTCTGTCATGTTTATGATAAAATCATTTCCAAAGTCTATTTTCTTGACTAGATATTAACATATTCTTAACATGCATACAGAAAAATATGGGAAAAATAAGCTGTTATATGAAAAAGCAGTTTTAGAATGGTAATTACCCCACCCACTTCGTGATCCACTTCAAGACTGACTGATCTGATTTAACACGACACACAGTCAACGTAAATTTCTTGATCAACCTCTGGTACATGTAAATTTATACATGTATAAATGCTCTTGAATGCATGCTCATTTGTATAATTTGACACAACAGTTTGTTAATTTAGGGCCTACATTATTTCCGAGCTTGAGCGAGCATGATAGAGAATTGAAAATAATAATAATAATAATAAATAAAAGGTTAAAAGTCAGTCTGAATCTCTTAAACTATCTGTATGTGCCTTAAATTTATTGATACATGTAAATTAGTCTTGTATGCAAGATGCATGTAATATGAGCGTGACACCAACAGATTCGTTAATCTGCATATTTTCGAGCTTTGGCGAGCAAAAGTTTGAGATTTAAAGGGAAAGCTACATAATGTCACACGAACGAATGCATAAGTTTCTTGGGTCTCATTATTCCAGAGGATAGGTTCCCTTTTCTTAATGCAGTAAGGCTGGAGTACAGTCTATTATAAAATGTTCAGTCAGCGTTTTTTTTCTAAGATTAAGCCGCGACACGACAAAATCAACAATGTGGTTGTGCGCCCAGCCTGACTAGAGTCTTCGCTGTCCAAATGGAGATAGCTTAGACCCTTAGCTACCCTTTGAGAACTTAATAAAGAGAGTGAACAAACTGGACAGATGCCCAGGCTGATCTGAGTCTGCACTGGTCGCACAATCACATTGTTGGGTTTCTCATGTCGTGACTCAGATTCTAATGGTCCCCCATCTTGCATGCTACTGTCGGGTAGCATTTTATTGTTTTATGAAAAATCTTTTGAATCATTGAATAAGCAAGTGTAATGAGCAGCTTGATCTCAGTCTACACGGGTCAACAATGCACTCGATTTGGACCACTGTCCCAGGAAATTAGATAGAAACACCTGTCGTGTTGAAGAGAAAAAAAATATAGTTTTGCGTAACGTTGAACTAAACTGTCAGTCCAGTGACGTCACAATGACAAATTGGCACGCGCTCATTAATTGACTGAGCGAATACTATGGCTGAGTTCGCATCAAATGCAATAAATCTCTCTACAAATTAGATTCAATAATTTCCAAGAAAGCTAGTGTATTTTATAATAATGTTTAATTTCCCACAGCGCGCCTCAGTATTGGTCATGCTATTAATAACATGGGGAGACTGAGGCCTATAATGCATCAGCATCAGGGTGGGATCATACAGATCTACACCCCACCCCTACTCCGCCAACGCCCAGACGCCCGAGCACCTCAAGACCTACACTGTTCTGTTTCCTTTTTCTCAAACCGTTTAGCCATTTAAATAGTAGAGATGTCAAAGTGTCTAAATCTTAAGTCCGAATTCATTTAATCGAAATAAACGTCGACAAATCCGTAATATTTTGGTGCAAAGACATGTCCGAAAAACAGGAAGTGTGATCAGGTGCTCGCGAGTAGTAAGCATCGCCTGCCTATCATAATACACCCGGCATGTCTATATATCTGATGGAAAAGTCAGTGAACATGAAAGTCCGGTAACTTGACTTGTTTAAAAGAAATGGCGTGCCTTGTTGCTTGCGTCAGCCCCCTCCCCCTCAAGGTGTGTGGCTGGAACAGACCCCCCCCTCTCCCCCCCCCCCCCCTTTGCGTCTAAATTAAATAGTTAGGTGTTATTTTCAGAACCAAGCTTTATATATAGCCGTCATATTCCAAAACGAGTTGAAAAAAAACCCTAACCTACAGAGACTCAGAGATTGGACAAAAGTGTTTAATCATAGCGTTGCATTTAACTTCGGTGCATTTCCTCTTAAGCTGACAAATTGATTATCTGAAAAGCACAACATATACACCTTTCCTATAATTCAGAGTCTGTACGAGCTTTGTCCCTTGCAACGCCTATGACGTCATCTATAGGATAGACTATTGTTTTTCATTGTGTAACCAAATAGATGCCGGTTTTCCGTATATTCAAAACTAACATTCTATGGTTAAGATTAAGACAACTGTGTTGTTCCATCTATACTTAGCTCATTCTTTGTCGGAAAATAAGCTTTATAACTTATAGCATTTGGGAATTTGACATAAAACTAAAAGATTTCCCACTAAAATTTCGGGCCAAAATTACCGTAATCGAAAGAGTATGTATCACCAGAACAGCTTCCAAAACATATTAAAGGAAAAGAAAGAAAATCGCAGAAGATGTTCAGACCGTTATTACAAAAGATACAAAACGAACGATTAGCTCATTATAAAGCAGACACACGCTTAAAAGTGTGCTGACACGGAATTCGTTTGTGTAATCACCGACTTGCGCGCCTTGCCGAAATAAACAAATACCTATGATTGTGTATTACATAGACACGTGTTCGGAAGGCAGCTTTAAGAACACCTACCGTGAAATGGATCAAACAAATAATACCGAAGATAGGTAAGAGAGGGAAAAAATAATATAGATTCAACCTCGGGTTTAAACTTACGGAAAACTATCTGGATGCTGATGAGTTTAGATCGGTGTATCGCACAAGAAACCATATTGAACAAACGTGAATGTATTGCCGGGATGTTAAAACACGGCGTCGATGAAAGGGGTCATGAAAATCAAGAGCGACTTGTCAGGATTCTCAATATGATATTAAAATAAAAATGTATGTAAATAAAAAATGTTACATGAAAACGGGGCAATTATCCTTAAATTTGGTCTTTCAATGATTTTTTAACATTTACAAAACGTCTTGTTTATGCATGTTATGTGTGCTTGCAGTTGTACTGAATTATATGGGATATCCTATAGATGACGTCACAGTCTACTTGGGTAGATAACTCGTGCGCGACTTAATCGATTTATAGGAAAGGTGTATACCATAATGAAAGTTATACTTATATGAAGATAAATGATTTATGCAATGTAAAAGAAAATTAATTTTGTATATTTATGCTCTCTAGTTGCAGAATTTTTTAAAAATCGCGTAATTTTTATAAAACCTTGTTTCCATTGACGTCTATTATTTCTGTTTTTTCCAATACGCATAAATGATGAGCAATAAAATCCATACAATTTTATGAGAATTTGAATGGGGGCCAAAAAGGGGCCACTATCTACGCATAAATGATAAGCAATAAAATCCATACAATTTTAAGATAATTTGAATGGGGGCCAAAAAGGGGCCCTTATCTATTTATATATTTTGACCAGGTCCTTTACCACAAGAAATCTAATGCTTAATGCTCTGTAAAGCTGTAAATATTTAAAGCGTCTAGGGGCGAAGTCCCCTGAAGCCAAAAGCAATGCTGATGACAGGCACCTAGAGATTTGATGTCACAAACGCAGACATTAAATATACTGATTGGCATGATTTCATACATTACGTCATACTGTTCTACTAGCAAATAATGATTTTTTTGTCGCACCTGCTTTAGCAAGGTGCGATATACGAGTTCACTTTTCCGTCCGTCCGTCAGTCCGTCCATTCGTCCGTCCGTCCGTCCACAATTACGTCGACCCTAGCGTTCGGGTCCATCATTCTCAATCTATGATACCTACGTTCATCAAACCTGGTATAAAGTTTCTTCGTAGAATGGTCTTGAGGAACCTTGAACTTATTTTGACCTTTGACCTATTTTTCATGCTCCAGTGACTTCGTAAAATTCTGTGCCGTCCGTCCATCCAGAATTATGTCGACCCTAGCGTTCGGGTCCATTATTCTCAATCTGTGATACCTACATTCATCAAACCTGGTATAAAGTTTCTTCTTAGAATGGTCTAGAGGAACCTTGCACTTATTTTGACCTTTGACCTATTTTCGTGCTCTGATGACTTCATAAAATTCTATGCCAACAGTTACATCAACCCTAGTGTTTAAGTCCATTTGTCTCCATCTATGATACCTGCAATCTTCAAACCTGGTATAAAAATTTTTTCTTAGGATGATCTAGAGGAGTGTTGCCTTTATTTTGACCTATGACCTATATTTCATGCTCTGCTGACTTAGTAAAATTTTACGTCAAAAATTACATCAACCCTAGCATACTGGTCCATTTCTCTCAATCTATGATACCTACAGTCATCAAACCTGATATAAAGTTTCTATTTAGGTTGATCTAGAGGATTGTTGCACTTATTTTGACCCATATTTCATGCTCTGCTGACTTCGTAAAATTTTACTTACAAAATTAAATTGACCCTATCATTGAAGTCCATTTCTCTCTGACAATCTATGAGAGCTAGAATCATCAAACCTGGTATAAAGTTTCATCTTAGAATGAACTCGAGGATTAATGCACTTGTTTCAGCCCTTGATATATAATTTAGGTGCTACTGATTTTGTAAAATTTCACATCCAAAATTGTGTCGACCTTAGGGTTTGAGTCTATCTCTCTTTAAATACAATGGGTGTAATCATCAAACCTGGCTTGAAGATTGTCCTGTTTGTACCCTAGACCTTTATATCATGCTCTACTGACCTTATAAATTTTATGTCCACCTTGCATCCATGATTATATGGACAAGAGCATTCAAGTCCATTTCTCACCAACTATACCACCTACAATCATCAGACAAGGCATAAAATGTTTTTTAAGCTGATGTCCTCGATTATTTGACTGCTTTATACCTTTAACCTATATTTTTAACTCTGATGACTGCATGTAGAGCTTTATGTATAGAACTACATCTTTTCTAGATTGTAAGTCCAATTTGCTCAAATTTCTACATAAATTCATCAGACCTAGTGTACACTTTCCTGTAACTATGGTATCTACTACTGAGAAAGCATATGGCAGGTGCGACAAAGCATTCCGCGGAATTCTTGTTTCTGGACAAGAAGCACGCGAATTTTTTTTTTCGGTAAATGTTTGAAAGACAAGTTTGATTGAATAGAACTAATCTGAAAATGTAGTAGTAGTGGGGGTGGTGGGAGGGGAGGGGGTGTCTGAGGTGGCCTCTCGACCCCCAAAGCTGAAACTTTTTTTTTAAATGCAGACGGATACAAAAATTCTGACCCCCACCCCCATATGCCTAACAAAATATATGAACCCCCCCCCCCCCCTTGCCCCATGGTTTAATACCACCAAATCAAGAAATTAAAAAAAAATCCAACACCCCATCCCCACTGAATGTACCCGGTTCCCCATCTAGTAATAAATGACTTGTCCGTAATAATCATGTCGCTGTGAGCGGGTAACATCATAACTTTTGATTAGTAAAATACCGCCCAACGGATAAAGTATTAACCTCAAAATTTTGATATGGTGTCGGATCTCAAGAACATAGACTATTTTACTAAGACATGCCTTCGTAGAGGAGATTTGGAGCAGCCTGAGGCGTGCATTAATGAAGTATGATGTAGGCTTTCAGCGCAGTTAGTTCACTAATGACAGAAACTTCACTCCACCACTGTCACTCTGGTCAGTTTTTGCGCTTGAATGTGCTAGCTGTTTGTTGCAGGTGCGCGAAAAAACCACTTTTAGATACCAAAGTAAAAATAAAAACACCACTTAGCAATTCACCAGCAGTTTCAGATGAAGTCAGCTGCAGATTCTAATTGACAGCAACAGCACACGTCATCGTTACGTGTACTAACGAACCGAAACAAACCAGCTGTGCACAGTGTATTTGCAGAGATAGAGAATTTCAGCCGTGTGCCTAGGACTAGGCCTGCGTAGCAGAACATATTAGCTGAAGTAAGATTAAGATTATATCTGTCAACAGGCATAGTTTTATATCATGTCTAGCCCTCAGACTCATTAGAGCTCCTTTGGTGTCTAAAGGATTTGGCCTCTAGCGGCCAAATGTGGGTGGGGAGTAAGGGTTGCGTCAACTTGCTCCGAAACTCGTAAAGAAAGTCGAATATTTTGTCAAGTAAAACCAGAGACTGTCTGGCGGATGGGATGCCAGATGACATGGAAACTAAATGCAGTGTGGTTTGAGTTCCTTAGAATATATTTTGCAAATTGTAAAGGCATAGTAAAGCGCCTGGTGTACAGCCAAATAACGACATCACGGGTACGTGGGATCTAATATCTCTTGAGCGAATGAAAAAATGGTAGCGCTCGAATGAAAATTATACAACATCTTCCAAAGTTTTTAAAAACACAGTGATTTTATATTATTTCTTAATTGTAAGACGGCAAAATTACGACAGCCGACACTCGACATGCCGAACAGTTGTTGGCAGTTCGCGTTGCGCAGAGGTCTCAAATTTGTCACCAGCGGACATCCTTAAAACATTTGGTCCGGTAGGTCCAAGGTCAAGGTCGCACTTGAAGGTCAATTGTTAAATTGGTCATAAATTGAGCTTGTCCGGGCCATAACTTCTACTTTTATGGATGGATAGCATAATAATTTGGCACAATTTTTCTTTTTGATAAGTAAAAGTGCCATTTGAAACCTTTGGTCAGGTAGATCCAAGGTCCAGGTCACACTTGAAGGTCAAATGATCAAACTGTCACAAATAGAGCTTGTCCGGGCCATAACTTCTACATTTAAGGACGGATTTCAAAATAATTTGGCACAATTGTTCTCCTTGATGGGTAAAGGTATCATTGGAAACATTTGGTCAGGTAGGTCCAAGGTCAAGGTCATCTGTATAAAACATAATTATGGGTGCTCTACTGCTGGGACCTTGATATTTCATAGGTGGGTAGACTATAAAGAATAAGCAGACCTGTATTTTTTCCATCTGCCATGTAATTACAGACCTATGCCCCTTTTTCGAAAAATTACATAAAAGTTTGTTGGCTCAAGAACCACTGGGTATAGGGTTTTGAAATTTAGAATATGAATACATTATGAAAAGTAAGCAGACCATATCTTTTTAGCTCCGTGAAACTTTTACTTGTAGAATTACCTCTCCTGACGGACAAGGAAAAATAGGTTCTGCTAATTTTTATGGTAAAAAATCTTGTTAGTATCAGGGTATCTCAAAAAGTTTTTGAGAAAGGATGGTGGTATTTTATATACAGGTTGCTGGTGAGATATGCAAGAAGTGATTAACGTTTGGCGAATTCCGTCAAAAATGCCCAAGTGATGGCCCTTGTTTGAATTAAGCATTTTCCCAACTTCTGAGCCGCTTGACATTGGGTGCTGATTTTTTTGTATATTAGTTGTTCTTAATATATTTTGGTAAAGGCCATATAAATATGCATTCAATGATTAGAAAGTATACCTATGATAGTCAGTACTTTGCAGCTACTGTGCACCACTGCCCAACTCGACCACCCCTCTAATTTTAGACCCAGACTTAGGCATTTACCTAAAACAAGAATTTTAACTATATATCTAGAGAACTGTTTGAGCTAGGATATTTAGCATGCAGCTGGGAATCAGTATGTAGATTATCTGATTAACTTAGGAGGAATTAACATAAAAAGTGACAGAAATGTGCCCCTTTCATATCTAAAGTTTGACCTCTTTAGTGGCAAGCATATGGTTGGGGGCATAGTGTTTCACAAATACACTTTCTAGTTGCTTTCTTTTTGGAATCTGGGGAATTCGAGAAAGGGCCGACGGACAAAGAAAAATAGGTTCTGCTAATTTTTATGGTCCACCCATCCATAAAATATCAAGAGCCCAGGAGCTATGGCTCTTGAATAAAATACCACCCCTAAAATGTTAGTACGGTCAGACAGATAGACGGACAGACGAGAGTGAAGCCAAAACTAATATGCCCCTCAATTTCTTCGAGTTTGGGGGCATAATCAAAGATGTGGGTACAATTTGCGATATCCGGGATCGCTGAGGTGTTAAACAGCACTACTGAAATACAGAAGCAAAAGAATACCACCCGCTGAATGGGAAGCAACAGACAAACTTAACTAACAGTAGTAAGTTCTATTCAAGTAAGTCAAATCTTACTGAGTGTCTTTAAAGAACATTTTGATCAACCCTCGTAATTTGTGTTCTCTTTCCTACAAATATGCAAATATGAATGTTGGCTGTTTTGCAATGCAGGCTTGAAATATAACAATTACATAAATCTGGGCCTAGGCCTTGACAGAGTTGGCGACACCCTATATACTGCGACCTGAACACAGCTGTAGATCTCATATATATATATATATTTCCTTCAACCCGAGTCCGGACACTATTTTACAGTCAAAATGTTGACGCTTGCGGTGTTTGCTGCTCTACTTGGAGGAGCTACAGGTACGTACTGATTTATAACATGATAATAAGGAAAAGAGTTGTTCTTTCTGAAATAAATCATATTTATTCTTCAAATATAAACTGCGTGTACACTTTAACAAGCTATCTTATTAGTAACTGTTATAATTTTCGACACTGAAGAAGTTAAATACAGAAACGCGGTCTGCTGCACTTAATTTTGTAAATTACGTTTATATTTGTCTAAAGCATATAATAATCAGATATTGAGAATGATCGGTTTTATAAAGTGTGAAAGTATTTTTTGTTCAAACTTTAAACTGTTTTGAACAATATTAAAATGTGCAGTTGGTAGAGCACTCGCAAGCTCGCACGCAATACGTTTTCTTTTCTGTTTCGAAATAATCGAAGAAATAACGTGGTCAGAAGTTTTGTTTGTGTCTAGTATATGAACCTTGAAGTCTAGAGCGCATAGGTGATAAACTGATTATTCTGCACATAATGTAAACTTTGGTAAAAACCTCTTAACACAAAAATGCAAGAATAGCGTTTCAACACGTACGTTGGTGATAAAATGTGGGTTGGTGTGCGTATATTGAGTCATATAACCGACCAAAGGTCGGGGGAGATTGCTTTTGTAAATTGCTCTACAAAATACAGTTTCCTTTTCTGGTTCCCCGGCGAGCGATTTAATATAAACAGGAACGAGATTACGAATAGGGTCACGCCTGTACATTATATGTTAATATAAACGTTCCATACCAATTTTAGTGAGACAGACGCGCGTTCTTGTATTGAACTTCATCAATGTCGCTAAACCCCAAAAGTTTGAAACAAAAGACATTCTGAGTAGGTCTCGGCAGGCAGCCAGCACCCCTTTTCGAGCTAACTTTCTGTCATATCTTTCTGTCATATTCCGTGGGACACATTAGCTGCAGACATCAGGTAAGAGTCGCCTGCGTATTTACCCGCGAGCGGAGGGGTCCCCCATAGAGCCACCTCAGCCCCTGTGTCTCGAAAAAAGCCATAGACAAGGGCATCAGGAAAGCGAAGTTCAACCAGCTTATCAAAGATTATGTTATCGAATTTATGTCATTTTAGTTGCCGATTAAAGTGGCTTAAATAGTATT
Source organism: Ctena decussata (assembly GCA_963989385.1). Lineage (NCBI taxonomy): Eukaryota > Metazoa > Mollusca > Bivalvia > Lucinida > Lucinidae > Ctena > Ctena decussata. The sequence goes on along the minus strand of OZ022504.1, from coordinate 28,048,003 downwards.
TTTTTTTTCAAAAACTTTATATGCGAGACTCAATGATCGTTCGTTTGCTTTAAAGTAGCTAATCAGTCACGGGCATTTGCACTGACGCAACCGTAGCGACTGTGATAACGTTGCAGCGATGCCTCGCCATAATTTTTTTTCATACCACTTATGCTGCAACGGAGCCTTTAATAATGATTTTGCTGGCCTATTAACTTTCGATGTTTTATTTCATAAATTGTATTTCATAGAATAAGTCTATCATGAGAAATGAAATGAGAAGATATAAAGTCACACAAGTCACAAACAGCTAGAACTATTCGGAAAAACTGTCCATCTGCATAATGCGTTCGACTATTTCGTAATCCCCGTAGTTTTGGCCTTAGTACATTGGTTAACATAACAAATAAAAGAAAATCACTCTACTTCAGCTCGTCTCGTGTGTTTTATAAGCACTGAAATGTTCGCGTTCAATTGTACGGAAATTTCATTTAATTTCCCCGTGCGAGGCCAACTTTATTTAATATATGTTTCAAGTTTCTAGAGTTATTGTCAGGTTAAAAGGCCATTTGGATATCAAACATACTATGCTTTTACCGATTCGCTGGTTCACAGTGCTCTGCTGTCCTCAGTGGAGTTAATTAAGAAAACTTTTGCTTGATTCCTAATTTCAACTGACCAGTAGCATCGTACATTGTCCCAGCTATCTGACATGTTAGGTGCACCAAGGAAATAGTTTTGGAGACGGAGATACATGTACGATGTATAAAGTACATTATTAATATGTACGCAGGTATTTAAATTGCTAAAAAAGATCCTTTGGAACAATAGAAACGCAGCAACGAAAAGAAATTAGCTGGACCCGTTATCAACTATTTGCATGAGTAATTAAATGGGCACATCTCCCACTTCCTCTAGCACCGGCTCAGAATACAACATTTTTAAATGAAAGCTGAATGATTCCAATGTCCCACAGGTCCTATTTGTACCTTTCAGATAAGGTTAAAACTCTGATTTTCAAGGTTAAATGTCCAAGACATTATTTGGCGGAACTGGCATTTTGTGAAGCGCGAACCGCTTCTAGAAGAATGCAACGACCATTATTGTCAGTACACGATGAACGTAGACAATTCTTTTTTTTTTTTCATTCACTTTAAGTTTTATAGTTGTTCTCCGTTTGCAGTTCTGTTCTGTGCAATTAAGTGAGTATTAATAATTTTACCTCATACGCGTCGAAGAAACGTTTTTAATCAACGATTTCATCGTCAGGACGTGACGTCAAACCACCGCTGTTTCGAACAATTATTGAATTAATATAGTTTTTTAATGATATGTTTTAATGTACGTTGGTAGCAAGTGTAAATGTTTGGGAAGCGTTTACACTAGCTGTGATAAAAATGAATGAACTCTGAAAGGATCGAGTTTCTGGAAGATATCTTTTCGCTTGAGCAAAATAAATTAGTTTTCACGAGATTTTCTATAACAGTTCAGATCATATACAGTTGTAGTTATTTGATACACAGTGTTACTTCCAATCAATAGATGTTTATTCGAACATTTTATTTATTTATTTATATATTACGATTCTAACACAGATCGCTGTTGAGGATATCAAGATATGTTTGAGACTCATTTAAACATGAGATTTAATTTTACTATTCACTAGGTGCAGTAAAATACCACGGCTGTTTTGAAGACCCATCCAATGCTGATGTCCCTGGCATTAGAATCAGTGATAACTCACTGAAAAAATGTATACAATTTTGCATGTCAGAAGGTAGGTCTACTTTAATACATAATCCTTCGTAATACAATTTTCATTTTTTCCCGTAACTGTCACAATGTGATGGAACTGATGAAAAGTGTTAGTTAAATTTAATTAGGTAAGATACAGTTGCTGGAAAAAATAGGTGATAGAATCCCAAAACGGTTTAGCCTCATATAGAAATTGCTCAGTGTCTGTAGATACTACCGTATCAGCCGCGATGGCTTTTAATTAAGAACCATTGCAACCATTTGTCCCTCAAGTTTTCCGTAACTTTCAGGAAACGCCAAACAACCTTCTTACGATATTTTGGTGCCCTTAGCTTCATCAAATATTCTAGAAAGCACGATTTTTAGCCAACACAAGTTCTTGTACTTCTGCTGATCTTTCTAAATTATATACCTCTTGCCTCACTGCTGTCGAAAATCAAACCATAATATACTTTGAGAAAGTTTATGAAAGGTCAAATAAAATTTCTTTTGGTTTCATAATATTCTGGTGAGGTAATTAATCAAGTAAAGTAAAGAGGATTCCGTGCGATTCACACGTCAACTTATGATGTTTCTACACCCTATTCCACTTTCCCAGACAATTTAATCAGAGAAAAACTTATTGATGAAACTGAGTACACCTTCCAAGGGAAGGTTTGCCTTTTCTTTCTTTATTATTACGAAACCAAGCCGTTCGACACAGGAAAACCAATAAACTATTGTTTGTTACCATTATTGCATTGTGTATAGGGCAACAATATAAAAAGCCAATCTGACACGGAGATACTTCTTTGGTCAGAAATGAATAACTTTCTCAGTTTAAAGAGAGTATTTACAAGTTTATGACTGCAGCCATTTTACTGTCGTCAAATACATTATAAAACAGACTCAAAATTGTGTTTGTGAGAAACTATACCCCCATCTAAAGATGTAGAGCTTCAGAATGTCTAAGTCAGTAAAGGCATTACATAACCTTTACTAAAATATTTAAGTCATCAAGGACTACTAATATAGTAAAATCAGCTCCCTTGGTCAAGCGGTTCAGAATTTGCTAAAATGCCAAATTCAAATAAGGGTCATAGCTCAATTCAAGATTTTACAGAATTCTCCCAACAGTTTATCTGTTTATCTACTCGTCATATCCAACCAGTGTACCAAATATTAAGATCATATCCAGACTTGGGGTAATTGTATTCTGTATTCTTATTCGAATACTATTTAAATACATTTTCTGAGTATTCATAAAGTATTCTGTATTCATGGATGTCTTAGAATAAAAGTATTTGTATTTGTATTCGAATACATTGCAAATTTCATGTATTCATGAATACTTTTATGAATACATTATGAATACTTTTGCCATTTTAAGGAAACATTAAACACTGAAGCATAAAATTACATAATTTATGGGACTGATGTGACAAATTTCCAAGAATGCTAGTGTAGGAAGTTTGAAGACCACACCTGAAAGGTAATAAATACAATACATAAAAGAGATCAAAGAATATTACTTTTATTAATTGATTGCTTTGATACCTGGTTATTATTGAAAGCCCTGATCATGTGCTGCACTCTACAGCGTCCAATCTTGGTTTACACTGTTAGTCAAGATCTCTTTTATGACACTAGGCATCATTAGGTTACACTTCCAAGTTAGCAAGTATAATACCTATATGTCAAATTTTAGCAGATTGCCCCAGGACAGTATTAAATAGGGACAAGGCACAGAACTGACAACTAAGCCATGTCATACCTGTACAATGTTTTGACACTTGTTTCTCAAAATTTACAATACACAATTATGATCTTAATTTCTGCCAAACATAATTTGAAACAGAGATAAAAATCACACAATTTAAGAAAAACACTTAACATGCTGAATTTATCAATTTAAATGCCATGGTTACTTTGAATTTGCTATATATTTAGAATCAAAATGACAAATAGTGTAGATCCAGATCAACTGGCTTCTGGAGTTATCCAGGATAAGTCACAGATAAGAAGCATTATGCTATTCAAACTAATATTAAGATATCCAGCTTTGGCGTCAGAATATGCAAATAAAGTCACCTTACACTAAATATGCTTTGCAAACATAGTAAGATATCCAGTTGTACCATAGAAATATAAGGTTTCTAAAATAGATATGAAGATATCTAGGACTGGTCAAAAGAAAGAATCTTGTAATCAAAATTATTTTATGGAAGTAAAACCTACAGAGTCTGGACTACTAGAGATATGAAAGTTCAGCATAAACTATTGGTTAATAAAAATTTCCATTTTTATTGAAAAGTATTCAAAAGTATTCGAATACATTTGCAAATATTTGTATTTTTATTTTAATACATTCATGAAAAAGTATTTTTATTTGTATTCTGTATTCTGAAATTGCAAAGTATTTGTAATTGTATTCGAATACTTTTGAAAGTATTCGACCCCAAGACTGATCATAGCTCAAATACTTTTTGAGATACGTTGCTAACAAGATAGTCATTTCATTTTCTTAGAAAAGGCATAACTCCAAAATGCGACATAAATCGGAAAACACAAATATGTATTAGCTGTTTTCCATGACAAATCCGTTTATCGAATTTCAATACCCTTTCCCCAGTGGTACTTGAGCCCTGAAGCTGCATAAGTATTCAACTTTAGGAGAAATAATTCCGCATTTAATGAATGCAGAGTCATATAATCTTGACTAAAATATTTAACTCACCAAGAACTACTACTATAGTAAAAATCAGCTTTCTAGGGGAGGCGGTTCTTGAATGCCTTATTCATACAAGGGCCATAATTCTATCAAAATTTTATGGATTCTCCCAAACATTTATCGGGTATTCTACTCCTAATACCCGATGAGTATACATAATATCATGGCCATAGCTTAATTACATTTGAGATAAATTGCTAACAAGATTTGCATCGCACGTTTTTATGGGGCATAACTCCAAAAAGAGAGATAATTCGAAAACGAAAAAAAATACGGGTGAGCTATTTTCCACGAGTAACCCAAATATGAAATTTCAAAACCCCTACGCCAAGATATTCTTGAGCCCAGCAGCTGTAAAAGTGTTAATAATCATAGAGAATAACTCCATAATTAATGAATGCAGAGTAACCAAACGTTTACTAAATTGCCTACCTTATCAAGGATTACTACTTTACCAAAAATTAGCTTGCTAGGTCAAGCGGTTGAAAAGTTTGAAAAATGCCAAATCCAAACAAAGGCCATAACTCCATCAAAATTTTACGAAATGCTCCCAAAGTTAATCAAGTAATCTACCCCTCATATCCGATCTATATACCGTATATCAAGGCCATAGCTTAAATACTTTTTGAGATATCTTGCTTACAAGATATTCATTTCATTTTTTAAAAAGGGATATAACTCGAAAAGGACTCTGACTCAGAAAAGAAAAAATGCGGGTCAGTTATTTGTTATGAGAAACCCACATACAAAATTTCAAGACCCTAGCATGCACGGTTGTTAAGTGATTGGAGACGTCAAAAGCCTGACGGAAGAATGGACGAACGGACGGACAAGCCGAAAGCAATATGCCCCAGCAGCCGTTTTCAAAGTTGGTGGCATAAAAATGCAAAGATAATAATTTGTTCGTTGAAAGTAACGATTTAGTGTTCTTAAATGTAAAACATAGTTTTAATACGTGTGACATTTAACAATGCGTTGCTCTTTCAGACCTTTTTAATGCCTTTACAGCTTTTAGTGACTTTTTAAAGAGCATACCTTTCTCTTTATTTATCTTTGGTATCTGTTTTCGTTGGACTGTAGAATTAATATGCAGTGTTGCATCTGCATTGGTTCTTTCTTTGTGGGTTCTTCAAACGGTAAAAAATGGTAATAAATAATAAACCTATAATATAAACAAAGCAGTTTCTTATTGAGCTCCAGTGACTGCTTCGGTGACAGGGTATTGCATTTTATCGCAAAAAAGATGGGTAAAACATCGAAATAACGAGTCAGGACAAGGATGCAGAGTTTAGAAATATCTTACAAAGACTAAACCAATATTAAAACGCAACGGTCTGGCTACTCGGGAAGCTACTTGCTCATAATCATATGACTGTTTGGATTACACTGATATTCTGTTGACACACAATATAAATAAGAATTATATCATATGTATTGAGCTGATAACTGGATATCTGATAGCTTTACAGATCCTTAGTAACGGATACATTGTTCAGCTTTTTACGATATTGTAAAACTAAGCAAATAGAATATGCTTTGTAAAAGCAACAAGCGGGCCAAGAGGCCATGAATCGTTCACCTGAGCAAAAAGTCAAACTAGGGTCATCATTTGAACAAACCGAATAGTTTGCAACCATTTCCAAATGGTTCTGAAGAAGAAGATTATTTTTCTACGTTTTGCTATGGTTCAAACCCAGAACCCCCTAGGGCGGGGTAATTTTGGACCCTGGGGCCATCATTTCAAATGAAATTTCAAGCATCTGAGCCAAGCGGTTCTGAAAAAAAAAATTCTATGTATTTCTATGGCTCGAACACAGGCCAATGTTGACCCTGGGGCCATACTTTGAAAAAGACTTGGTAAAGAACCACTAGTCAATGCATCATACCAAATTTCAAGCATCTGCACTTATGGTTCTGGAGGAAAAGAGTTTTAAGTACATTTAAATTTCAAACCCGAGACCCCCGCCGCGGAGTATTTCGGACCCTGGGGCTACCATTTGCACAAACTTGGTAAAGGACTACTAAGCAATGCTACATGCCAAATTTCAAGCATCTGAGCCCAGAGGTTCTGAAGAAGAAGATTTTTAAATATTTTTCTACGCATTTCTATTGCTCAAACCCAGGACACCCTCGGGCGGGGATCATTTGAACAAACTTGGTAAAGGACCAGTAGGCAATGCTACATGCTAAATTATAAGGATCTGTGTCACGTGGTTCTGAAGAAAAAGATTTTTAAATATTTTTCTATGTATTTCTGTGGTTATAACTCAAGACCCCCTAGCGGAGCCATTTTGGACCCTCGGGCTATCATTTGAACAAACTTAGTAAAGGACCACTAGGCATTGTAACGTACAAAATTTTAAGCATCTGAGCCAAGTGGTTCTGAAGAAGAATATCTTTGAATATATTTCTATGCATTTCTATGGTTTAAGCCAAGGAACCCTGGGGCGGGGCTATTTTGGACCCTTGGGCCATCATTTGAACAAACTTGGTGAAGGACCAATATGCAATGCTACATACTATATTTCAAGCATATGCACCAAGTGGTTCTGGATAAGTAGATTTTGAAGTATATTTGAATTTCGACCACAAGACCCACACCGCAAGCCATTTTGGACCCTAGGACCACTATTTGAACAAACTTGGTAGATGTCCGCTAGACATTGCTTCATTACAAATATCAAAGCCCTAGGGCTAGTGGTTCCAGAGCAGATGCCATTTAATACAAATTGTTGACGACGGACGACGGACACTGACTGATCACAATAGCTCACAATGAGCTTAGGCTCAGGTGAGCTAAAAGAATTCAAATACTCATTTATTAGATTGTATGTATCAAGTTCTGTACCAAACAAATTTCACAAGTTCCATAAACTCTTATATTTACCATTTTCCCATAAAAAAGCAACAGAACGCAAATATGACCTTGCCAAAAATTGTCAAAGTCAACCCAAGGTCATCATTTGAACTATCGTGAGCAAAAATCTTCAATATTTTTTCATGAAATCTTGTGTTCTAGCTTTTTTTCATATTTGACCGTGCCGTAAAAAGGTCAAGGTCAACCCAAGGTCATTCATTTGAATTACCTAGGTATTACTGGAGTACCCAAGGTTACATACCATGTTTCAAGGCCATCGGTCAATTGGTTCCAGAGAAGAAGATTTTTAAGTTTTTTACCATAAATTGAGTATTACGGCCACGTCTGTCATGTGGCCTGAACCGTCTAGAAAAAAAACACATTCGTTCCCTCAGCCCCTGGAGACTCTATATGAAAAATGGTTACAATATGCCTATAGGCTTTTGAAAAGAAATTTCAAATTGTCAAAATGTGAGAGTTCTGAGTCAAAGGACAAAAAATGCCCATGACCTCTTGTACTTATAACTTTTCATGTACTCATTAAGATGAATAACTTTACCAATTTTTAGGCCTTAATCTTCAAAACTTTCCATGAAATCTTATGTTCTGGCACTTTTCCATATTTGAACTTTTCGTAAAATGGTCAGGATCAACCCGAGGTCATAATTTGAACAATCTTGATAGTACTTGAGTACCAGATGCTACATACAATACCAAGTTTCAAGGCCATCGTTCGATCGGTCCTGGGGAAGAAGATTTTTAAAGCTGTTTACCATATATGGGTGCGGGGCCCTATTGGGCATGTGACCTGAACCGTTTGACAAATTTTCATTTTCTCATCCCCTGGAGGCTGTGTATGAAATTTGGTTTCCACTGGCCTAGAAGCTTTTGAGGTGATTGTTTGAGATTGTCAAAATATGAGAGTTTTGGGGCACAGTACAAAACATGAACTTGATTTCTAGTACTCATAAATCTTCATATACTCATTAAGATGAATTAATATACCAATTTTATGCCTTAATCTTCAAAACTTTCCATGAAATCTTATGTTCTAGCGTTTTCACATATTTGACCTTGCCGTAAAATGGTCAAGGTCAACCCAGGTCATCACTTTGAACAGTCTTGATAGTACTCGAGAACCCCATGCCACATACCAAGTTTCAAGGCCATCGTTTAGTTGGTTCTGGAGAAGAAGATTTTAAAGCTTTTTACCATATATGGGCGTGGGGCCCAATTGGTCATGTGACCTTAACGGTTTGAAAATATTTTCATTCCCTCAAGCCATGGAGACTCTATATTAAATTCGGTTACAATTGGCCAAGTCGTTTTTGAGGAGATTTTTTGAAATTGTCAAAATTTGAGAATTTTGGGCCAAAGGTCAATTGATGACCTTGACCTTTTGCACTCACAAACCTTCATGTACTCATTAAGATGAATGTATATACCAATTTGTAGGTCTGAATCATCAAATATTTCCATGGAATCTCTTATGTTTCAGATTTTTCCAATATTTGACCTTGCCGTAAAAAAGGTCAAGGTCAACCCAAGGTCATAATTTGAACAATCTTGATAGTAGTCGAGTACTCAACGCTACATACCAAGTTTCAAGACTATCGCTCAATTAGTTCTGGAGAAGAAGATTTTCGAAGCTTTTTACTATACCGTACATGCGGTAATTTACGCAGGTTCAATTTTTCACGATTAAGGGGCAAGAACATAAACATTAGTTTTCGCGTTTTTCAATTTTGGTGGTAAGCAACATGCGCAAAAAGCAAAATTGCTTCATTTTCATTTGAGCTAGTTCTTTCATTAACCTGCGGTGGCAGGTTAATGAAAGAACTGGCTCAAATGAAAAGTATCTGACTTTACCGAAGCAAACACGCTGTGTCTACTGATGATACATTGTAAGAAACAGGAAAAAACAATCACGAAACTTATCGCGTATACGGTATATGGGCGTGGCGGCCATGTTGGTCATGTGACATGAAACGTTTAAATAAATTTTCGTTCTCTCAACTCCTGAAGGTTCTATATGAAATTTGGTTTCAACTGGTCCAGTGGCTTTTGGTGAGATTGTTTGAAATTGTCAATATATGAGAGTTCTGTGTCAATGATCAAACAATGACCTTGACCTCTTGTACTCATAAATCTTCATGTACCCATTAAGCTGAATGTAAATACTAATTTTTAGGCCTTAATCTTCAAAATTTTCCAACATGTTCTAATATTTTCCCACTTATAAGCAACAGGAAAAGCAAATTTGACCTTGCCGTAAAAAAATCAAGGTCAACACAAGGTCATAATTTGAACAATCTTAGTAGTATACGCGTACCCGATGCTACACCAAGTTTCAAGGCTTTCGGCTTATTGGTATTGGAGAAGAAGATTTTTTAAGGTTTTTACCATATATGGGAAAGGCGACCATATTGGTGTGGTGGCCAGGACCGTATGAACAAATTTTCGTTCCTTAGACCCTAAGAGGCTATATATGAAATTTAATTACAATCGGCCTAGTGGTTTCAGAGGAGATGTCATTAGAAATTGCTGACGGACGCAGGGACGACGACAGACGACGGAGCCTGCATATTCTATATGCTCCCCCGGAGCCTCTGGCTCAGGTGAGCTAAAAGTCAAGCAGAACCAACTGAGACGTAAGGCAGAAAGAGAGAGAGAAAGAGAGATAGAGTATAAGCATTTGGAATTTATAGGATAGGCGAAAATTCTAAACCAACCGTTTCACTCAAGAACAGATTACATAAAAGAGTCACAATTACTACATTAATGAAAAAAATAATTAAAACTGAAGAAATAAATATGCCACGTCGCAAGAAAACGTCCCTTTGTTTACAAGCGAGCAGCAATAATTCTGATCAACATTCACATCAGCGCAGTCTAATCAGAGCCTATGTGGATCGCTTATAGTACTTTTTAGGAATCGGCCTTACATAAAGCCTTCAGCTAAGACTCCAGACATACCTGGGTCTGCTGTTATCGCAAACGTCTGAAAGGAGGTTTCTTGCGATGCGGTCAAATTGTCTATTCTCGGGCATTTCTTTGTTCTAAAACTCCGGTATCAGCCCCAATTTATATTACGTTTTAATGTTGTATTTTTTAAAATCTTTGTATGTAAAGAGTTTCTCTCCCGTTTGAGCGCACACGCCTAACTTTATCTGTCTTGTCATATGAGATGCCATTCAAATTAGCCTTCAGATTGCCTGTTGAAGAGCTATAAAGTTAGAAACATACACTCTATATTACCTTTTTAAACAAACGTCATAAAAAGGGAAAATGCAAACTTATTATCCTATGCCATTTTATGGCCATCGGGCGAGGTTTGGAAAGGACAAAACGTTAAAATTCATATTTTAAAACTTCAATGTTTGACCATATCAACAATAGTAATACTAATTCATTGTTTTCCAATGATCAGGTTTACGATTTTACTGGGCTGTTTTTCATCCTTCCTGAACCTACTTCTTTGGAATGCAAAATCAAATAGAAGTAGATGAGACGGCAGTGATCAGGAGCCGTATTCATAAAACGACTTATAATAAGTGGTTGCTATGTTGTTGCTAAGGCTGAATTTCTAAGAAGGAGATTCCCTACAACTATAAAATTTGCTCTGGAGGAACAGTCGTTTTAGACTGTTCCTCCAGAGCATATTTCGTAGTTGCAGGAAATCTCCTTCATAGAAATTTGGCCTTAGCAACAGCATAGCAACGACTTAAGAGGTTTTATGAATACGGCCCCTGGAACCAACACAATTAACTTCCACATTCTGCTATATACACCTTTTGGGAAAAAGAAAACAATAAAGTCAGCACATAAAGCAAACAAAACAACTGGTATAGGCCGTTTGCTGTCTATAAAACAGGCCATTTTGCAAAATTTCTTTAAAACGACCACAGCATCTTTAATGTCTATCTTATACATAACTAATCTATAATTTTCCTCAAAATTATATTTTGAAACTAAAAAGTTTCTTTTGAAAACTGCCCTTTTTAGAAGATATTTTAACTGTATTTTACAAGGGAGTAAGTTTATTTATGTATCAGCCTTTGAATAGTCAATATTTACCTATGTCAATTGTTAGTTAATTGTACAGAGTTACTCAATGGCACCTGTATACCTGTTTATTTTTTCATTTGAGTAAAAATGAAGTTAACTTATTTATTGGTTGGTAAGAGAATTGATTGGTGATGAATAGGATTAATTTATCTATAGAAACGTTTCTTGTTTGTGATGCATATATGGGCATTGCTTATAGCTATTACATTAAATTATTGTACTCCCCTTTAGTTTAAACACTATTTTATTCAAGAATAAGTTTACAACATAATAGACATACAACAAATAAATCAGGATTTGAAAGTAAGCTTGAAGCTTATATATATCATCTCCCCTTTACTTAAGCTGAAAATTTTGTAATTTTTTAAAGGATTTAATAGACAAATGCAAAAAATTGACAAGAATTCTGAAAGTCAGTTTCCAGTTATGTATTAATTTGACAATACCAATGGAGAAAAAAATAAAAAAATCAGTTATAAAAGAGAAATAAAAGAGAAAATCTGCAAAATGACCTGTTTTATAGACAGCAAATTGCCTATAGCTGTGAAGCAATATTATGACATACATAATCAAAGATTAAGAGAAACCCGACATACGATGGCAACTGTAGCAAACCGTAGCAGAATTACCGCACTGGAACTTATTGGGTAGAGGCTTAAAACTATTGGCTAGAGCCTCAAATACTTTTAGGCAAGACCATAATGCATTTGATGTTAAGCCTTTTATACATGTTTTATATGTTTGATATATTTTGTATGACTTTTGATGTTGTATTGATTTACTGTTCGTCTGTGTTGAACTGATTGTGTCATTTATCGAAGAGACACTGGCCCACTTTACCTTCTTCTTTTCATGGGGTCTTGTGTGGATTGTCTATTTTGTGCTTTCGTCCTTTACTGGATACTTCCATTTATATTTCAACATACTGATCTCCTTATATTGTCAAGAGTGTTCCTAGTATTGCATAAAACAGTTCTATCTTAACTATCATCACCCCATATAAAGTCTATAAGAATAGTATATATCCTAATATTTATTTTGAAAATATCAGCCTAAAGATCAGTAGCAGAGTACTGCGATATATGTTAAGTAAATTTTGTACACAGGAGATTACAGATCTTTCTTCTGGTTTTGAAAAAAGCTATTATATTAACATAAATGCTTCTTGTATGTTGCAGACTACATGTTTACTTGTCAGCTGCGTAACCCAGACGACTGCTACTGTGGCAAAAGTTTTGGGGAAGGAGAGGGATTACTTTCGAGTGGCAGATGTTATGCTTTCTGTCCTGGGAAAACAGCTGAGGAGTGTGTGGGGAGATATACAAACTCTGTATGGTACACAAGCCAACATAGGGAAGGTATGTCGTCCGTTAAACGGTGCATAATCTATCTCATACTCGTTTCCTCTCTAATTCTCTATTTCTTTTCTGTCTCTATGTCTCTCCCTCCCTCCCGCCCCCTTTCTCTCTCTCTCTCTCCTTGTCTTTTTGACAATCTAGACAAGCATCATTTAGGCATACAGTGTGCATGCCTGTTCATCTATGTCATAAAGAAGTCCTCCCTGACTGCCTTTGGAAGGGGATACACAAACTATCAAAAACGCATGTCGGTTTACATATGCCCTACAGAAACTTTTGTTCACTTCATAACCGTTGAATTTAATTCACGAACTTTAAGTAAGTATCTGAAATTATTGTGAAGTATTATTTCGCTTCTAAGCAGTAAAAGATATATTTACTTTGATTTAAGACATATGAAAGATTTAAAACGTTCAAAGTATTTCACAGTATAGAGCACTGCCAGATCACGAGAACGGTAATACCAAATTCAGAATTCAGCCCTTGCGAAATTATTTTCTTTTTTTTTTTTTTTTTAATTTATATATATGTGGTTGACATCATCGCTCTTTTCTTTTGAAGAGATAATTATTATAAATCATTAGCAGTGCATAGTTAGCATTTACCTAAGCGCGTTCATATTTAGGCTTTTTCAAAGGTAATAATCGTCCTGAAAAAATAGAAACAGAAACTATAAACAATAAACAAACAAATTTACATGTAGAAAAGAAATTTGACCAGCGCAAAGCGAAACCGAAGTATGAACAGAGAATCATAACGTCAAATAATACGTTCCCTAAATGACTTAAAAAGTACATGTGGCAATAGATTAGCTAAAACGTCATTGAAATCTGTTTTATCAACGCCACAAGAATCTTTGAAACTTTGAAAGATAGTCTGGTCCGATCTACCTGTTTAAATTCTAACCGCGGATGTAAATAAGTAAACAGGAAATTATTACTGATGAATAGCAAGTTTTTTTTAATTCTGTAATGGTACCTCAAGGTTATGCTTTGATTACGAACATGCTGGTTTTGTTCAGTATTTTCAGAATGCAAGTTGTAGTCCTAGGTCTGCATATCTGATCAAATTCATTTGAATACATGGTAAACAAACAAACTTTTTTTCCCCCGGGCCATCCATAAACATTTGAGCCGCGACATGACAAAACCAATAAAGTGGCATGTCCGCCAAGCAAAGACTCAGATCAAATTTAAAGAGTAACTACACTTCAGGAACTGACTGAATCAGATCCCAAACCCTATCCCCAACATCAAAGGGAAAGATTGACAAAGAAATCCCAACAAACAATAAATTACAAGTGATAAGCCGAGTCAGCAGCTCTTTCCCAAATAGGTGGCAACTCAGCTATCTTTATTGAACTAAATAATTTAGACCAACAGAAGGGTTACAACAGACTAAAGCTAGTATCTCACTGGGATGCGACAACTGGCGACTAGTTTGAGACTAAGATTTGCGATAAAATCCGCAACTTTGCGACATTTTTCATATTTGGGTCTCACTGAAATGGTGATAACGACATACTTGCGAGTGTCGCACGAATGTCGTACGATTATCTGACGAATTTTGCCTAAATTCGCCTGGAGTTTGCACACACGTCACGCGACAGTCGCGCGACGTTCGTGAGACACTCGTGTGACGTTCGCACAATAAAATTGCGATTATTTCTCTCGTGCGACTGTGTCACGATACTCTCGCGAACGTCGCACGACTGTCGTGCGAAGGTCGTGCTACAGTCGTACGATGATTTTGCTAGAAATGAGAACCTATTGACATTCCAGCAATTTTTAATCATCAGACGTCAGAAAGATGGATATTGTGTTTTATCATAAAATATGGGGTGTTCAGCCAGAACTCAGCCAGTACATTCTGTTGGGCATCCTTCCATGGGTACTGTTTCTCACTCTCAACGCCCAGTTTCTTTTTCTTCCTTGTTTCATCCGTCAGAGAAACCGTAGGAGCTCCCGAGCTCTCGTTGTCGGAGGGAACAGGAGCTGGGACTGTTTCGACTTCCTGTGTTGTGGTTTGATGGGCGTTGCCTAAATGACTTAAAAAGTACATGTGGCAATAGATTAGCTAAAACATCAACCCGCGATGACTTTGCGACTATGTTGCGACTATATTGCGAGAAATTTTGTCGCATAAAAAACTTTTTTGTGCGACAATGCGAACCGTTTGCGCCAGTTTGCGACTCACGCGAGGATATTGCGAATCCCCGCGAACGTTTCAAGATAGTTTTGAGACTCATCCGCGAAAGCAGTTCGCAATCAGTCGCAAACTGTCGCATCCCAGTGAGATAGGGGCTTAAGCAAATTATACGAAAAACATTTAACAATTATTTTTACCTATTTTCTATTTTTATTATAGAAGGGTTAGAATAAGAACACAATAAATTAAACAGCACCGAACATAAAACAAATGCAACCGCAACGAAAGTACCACCTTGGGACGGTCGGTAATAACTACTTGGGGGTTTCAACCGGTTTTACTAGGCCCAAACCTTCACCCTCACCCTCCGCTGTTGGCACACAATTAGTTGGTAGTTCGGTTTGTATGGAGGTCCCTAACTCATCCGAGAGTCATCACGGTCAACAATTAAGATCAAGAAAAGACCGTGATGAAGCAAGGATGAGGACCCGACAGCCAAAACGTGTTGAGACATCTGGAGATCCCTGGGGCGTCAGCAACACCATTGGAGCACTGGAGCAAAAGAAGACCACCAGTTGAACCCGGGTGGGCCAAGAAACAGACAAACATCCGGCCCCAACCAACAAATATATAGCTTTATGTAGGGGCTATCATAGAGTCTGAACCCCGACCCACCGGCGTGCAATTAAAGAGGACAGCAAAGTTGTCAACCGTGATTGGGTTAACCACTAAGCATGCAGACTGTCGCATAACATCTATATTATAGCCAATGCGTTTAAATCGTATGATAATTTTCTTAAATTGATCAGGAAATTCTGTTTTCCCTACGATTTTGCGTAATTTATATACTAAGTCACCATAAAATTCAGGTTCCGATAGGCCTTGTTGCAAAAGTGACCTTAACCTTGTATTATATTTAGAAACCGATTCAAAGTGTCTACGATAAAATTTTGAAAAAGCTTTCCGAAGTTTATGATACCGATACCCCTGCTGTAAAAGCTTGGCAGTCAAACTTTTATTACGAGCATTGAAATCAGCCAGATGACTAGACACCCTAGCGAAGCGAATAAGCTGAGAAATGTAAACACCATAAGAAGTGGTGCGGGGAACATCACCATCCAAAACGGAAAATTAACAATGTCGAAATCAAAATCATCGCGTTTGTCATAAATTTGAGATGAAACAAATCCATCTAAAATAGATAAATGTTAATCCAAAAATAGGGCCTCGGTATCAGAAGTATTTACTTTATTTAACTGCAATTCAGCAGGATAAATTTGACTAACCATTCCTTCAAAATAAGGATTGTCAATATTTAAAAGGTCGTCCAAGTATCTAGACGTTGAGTTGAATGCTTCAATGACATGAGCTTGAGTATCATCAGAAAGAGACATCATAAAGTCTCTTTCATAGCAAAATAGAAACAAATCTGCTACAAGAGAAGCGCAATTAGTACCCATCGGAGTTCCTATAATTTGTTTGTGTAACGTAGTACCGAATCTGATGAAAATGTTATCTAGAAGATATACTAAAGCATCACAAACATTTTGGCAAGACCACATTTTAAACCTATTTTGGTCATCGGAAGTAAAAAAGGCATGTTTATCATTGCAAGCAAGATAAAGAGCACCCTCTCCCTGAAAAGTAGTCTCAATTAAATTTATTAGTTTCTTTTTTATTAAATTATGGGGCAAATTTGTCTAGAGTGTAGAAAAAAAGTAAAAAGTATGCAAAGACCAGGAACAGTTATTACTGAAACATTCAAAATCCAAATCCAGCCCTCAAACCATAGTTGGAAACAACTAAGATTACAAATAATCAAGATACAGAGAACATATGGCCAACCGAGTGAGCAGCTTGTTCCCAAAAGGTGGCCACTCGGCAACCCAAACCGAACCAAAAATAATAAGAACATACATACGGTAAAACATCACAGAAACTCTGACACCAAAAACAGGCAACAGAGAACCACAACAGAACTACCGCCTTGGAACGGTCAGTAATTTATTTATTTTTATTTTTTGGCAATCCCGCATATAGAGGATCTTACACGAGTGATCATTTCCTATGAAATTTATAAAACGAGCCTTCGGCGAGTTTCATAAATTTCATAGGAAATGACCACGAGTGTAATATTCTGTTTATCATATGACCCCTTAAAGTTGGATGTTAGCGCATTCAAACTTAACATTATTCCAATAAGAGAACCGTTGTTGACATGGACGTTGTCAATGACGTTACGTGTACGCGCTAAAGTGTTATTACATATGTGGCCATACGAATTTTTATAACATGACGTTATCCACTGAATAACAGCGACGTCATGTGATAAATGAAATTATCGGGCCATAACGGTAATAATAAGTAATGGAGCATGAAATCATTCTGATAATGTGGTATCTCCATTGTGGATTACATGTCAAAGAGGTGTTGCCGTCTAATAAGACTGTCACTTATGTCAATTCTACAGAATTGCCGGGCTCAATCTATAGGCAGAAAAATATGCGATTTTTCTTTTTTACTAAAGAATGTCTACTTCAGTGGCTTTATAACCATGGCGTATGGCGTTGAGTATGACACCGCCTTCAAAAGTCAATTACAAAAACACATGACGAAGGAGAATGTTTTCTTCTTGCGAGAGTTAGCCAGAAAGCTGAACTAGCGGCACTGGAAGACATTACTTCATAAAACGAATGATCTCGAGAAAGAAAGCATGCAGATTTGTAAAACAAAACTGTTGTGAAATAAAGCCTGTGTGTATAATTTTAGAGTTCTAATACCATGAAATTGGCTGATAAATAAATCGAAACGCATATATGTTCAAGCAAATACCATCTTATGTTGCCAAGCAAAAGGCTCAAATAAAAAAGAACCAGAGGACAAGTGGTCCTTTAGCTCACCTATATCCGTTCATCCTCAGCACTTAAGGATAAGTGACTCTATGGCAATTCGGACAATGTGGCCGAATTTAGAATTCTTCCGAGACTGTATGATTGTCCTAGTGAGCAGCGAGTTTGATAATGTTTCAATAAAAAATAAAGTCGCTATGCCCGGAACAAGGTCAAATATTGGCTATTTAAGCACAAAAGGGCCAGTAACTCCAAGGCGAAATGTACAACATAGCCACATTTTTAACTCGTCAAAGAGTTTATGCCTGTCCTAGTTATAACTAAGTTTTATCAAGTCCAAAGTACCCGGGACCACATAAGTCTATGCAAATGGTTTTGTGTCTTTTAAGGGCAAGTAACTCCGAAAAGAATATTTCGATCTGGCCCAATTTTAAACTCGTCCGCGATTGTATGCCTATCTTGGTTATCTGCAAGTTTAATAAAGTTGCAATTTTAAACAACAGACTTTCGGTTGACATGGCAGCCGGTCAAAATCAACGATTTGGCAAAATTCATACGGCTGGAACAGAACTATTCCAGGAGCGTTTCTGAAAAACTTTTTTCAAAACATCTGCAGTAACACACATATGAATGCTAATTCACACCTTTTCCATTTTAAGTATATGGAAATTTTAAGTTGCCATAGCAAAGAAACCACATGGGCAACGATAAAAATAATAATAACAAATCTAGAATCTAATGTCATGAGCACGTATGCAAAGCAATAGCTTCGTTCTCCATTTGGCGTCTGAGGAGAAGATGTTTAAATATTTTAAAACAAAATGCTCTTTATGATGCCATGGCAAACAATGAAACTGCTGGAGCGATTGCCATGAAACAAAAAATGTTTCTAAAGAGGCTAGTAATGAAGTGCTTTCTATATAGTTAGAGTTTATTGGCCACATAAGTTTTGAGTATGTGATTTTTTTTATACTTTTTCTATTCTAAACCCTTCGACGGGCCATCACAGCCATCCAGGGATGGAGGGAAATGAAATTCGTTTAAACGGTCTAGGTCACCTGATCAACATGGCCGTCTTGCCAATATATGGTAAACCTTTTAAAAAACGTCTTCTCCAGCCCTAATTAACCGATGGCCTTGAGGCTTGGTATGTAGCATTGGGTACTAGGTTATTACCAAGATTGTTCAAATGATGGCCTCTGGTTGACCTTTACATTTGTGCTGGCAAAGTCAACTTCGCTTAAGGTCAAGAATGCGTAAATATCTGGCTCAATTAATTACGTTCATCGCGAAGGACGTTACATCACGAAATGCTTCCTCATCAATGTTATTTTCAATATGGCGGCCCCCATCTTACATTCAATAATAACGTTAAACCTGGGAAAAACGGAGTTTTTGTCAGTGTTCATTCAATCCCTCTGCTGATATTGCATTTTTTTCTTGTATTTAGGAAGTTATTTCATCACCAAATTGTATTTGTACAAAATAAATGTGAGAGAGAGAGACTGAGACAGACAGACAGACAGACAGACAGACAGACAGAGTTTCGTATGTGTAACTTTTCAAGGTTGGCAGTAATACACCTTCCCTCCCTACTGTCAGGGCTCACAAATTTTTTCAGACACACATATGAAAGGCAAAGCCCATCCCTCTACTTTCGCCGCATTATCCTTCCCTGATTCGATAAAGTTACCAATTTACTGCTAGCCTGACAAAGAAACGTTTTCCAGTCGCTGGCTGTCCGGATCAGGATTCGAACCCACAACCGTCTGCGTCATAACCGAACGTCTCTTATCACGCTTCCACGGAGCCGGTTCGATATCCGAAATAATGAATAAACCAAGTAAATGTGTGCCAGCTGAGTTGCTAGAGTTGTAATGCATTTTTGCGATTTTAATATACATATCCTTTCTGGACTTCGAAACTTTCATTTTGATCACAAATACGAATGATACAATATTTCTTCCGCTTTTTGTATGGCTTTGTTAAAGAAACAGCGTGCCTCGTACCCACACCGCCCCTACGGCCACTAGGCTTCAAGGAGCCGTTGCCCTTATCTAACTCGCCGACGGTGGAATTTCGCCGTGTAACTTTTCAGTGTCATCCTACCATCATCTCGATATGACTGAAATACTGTCCATAAGGACGTAAAAGTCAATTTTTCTGATTACCATGAGCCACACCGAAAGAACACGAGCCGTCAATACATATACATACACACAGATCAGTCTGTACATATGGGCAGTCTGCTGAATCTCTTCGCTGTTCCTCACGGAATCATTGTACAAGAGGACAACAAAGTCTCTGGTCAGTTTAGGCGGATGCGCAGACTGATCTGAGCTTCCGCTGACCATACTTGCCCAAAAGACCCATATTGTGATTTGGTATTACCATGTTAGGGTAACGCAGTTTTAAAGAGGAATTTGGTGTTACTCAAAGGGCTTTTCCTTTTTCGTTTGGTGGCTTGTTTTGTGTTGGCACCAATAACAATATTACTGTTAGAAGTTTGTTTCAATTTTTCTTTTATTTTTGTTTACGAGAGTCTGACAAATGGTTTCTTTATTAGTCGTAATCTTTCCGTATTCACATAACGGAGTCAGCATGTCGTATAACGTCATCCGTAAACGACTGCAACAGTGCTTATAAATAGGGGGCAGCTACATTTTTATGATCAATTCACCTATGAAAAACCAAGGCTTCAGTGGCCATGGCTCTTGAGTAATTGATCACCACTATGATAGTTTTATAGAAAAGAAGAGGGACATAACTCTGCCTATACCGAATGCAACATAGCACAACCATCAACCGAATGATCAGCACATTAACTACTTATAGCAAACCAAAATAAGGGCTCTAGCTCAAACAGTTCAAAATTTGGTAAAATGCCAAAGTCAATTACGGGACATAATTCTGTCTAATTGTAATGAAATTAACCCTGAAGTTAATCAGCTGATCTACACTTTAGCCTCTACCATTGTGGTAAATATGTGCGTCCTAGTTTAAATAGTTATACCCCCGCTTTGAAAAGTGAGGGGTATACTGGTTTACATCTGTCCGTCCTTCCGTCCCTCCGTCCGTCCGTCCGTCCGTCCTTCCGTCCGTCCCTTTTAATCAAATTTTTCGTCAAAGATTTCTCCACAACCATACAAGCTAGAATGGTCATATTTGGAATACAGGTTCATGACGATGTGTTATATCGTGGGATTGAGAACCAGTTTTCTCCTGCTTATTTTTTCCCTTTATTTGTCCATTTTTTCTTTATTTCCATGCTTTGAATAACGAAATTTTTCGTCAAAGATTTCTCAATAACCATTCAAGCTAGAATAGTCTTATTTGGCACACAGGTTGATGACGGTGTGTTGTATCGTGGGATTGCAAACCAGCCTTCTCCTGCTTATTCTTCTCTGTATTTATCCAATTTTCTTTCTTTCCATACTTTGAATAATGCAGTTTTTCGTCAAAGATTTTCGTCAAAGATTTCTCCACAACTGTGTTAGGTAGAGTCGTCATATTTGGTTTTCAGGTTGATGACAATGTGGTGTATCGTGGGATGGCAAACCAGCCTTGTCCTGCTTATTCTTCCCTGTATTTGTCTGATTTTCTTTCTTTCCATACTTTGAAAAATGCAGTTTTTCGTCAAAGATTTTTGTGCAACCATGCAAGCTAGAGTAGTCATATTTGGTATGCAGGTTAATGCCAACTTATTGTAGTGTGGGATTGAGAACCAGCCGTCTCCCGCATATGCTTCCCTTTATTTGTCTGTTTTCTTTCTCTCTTTACATTGAATAATGCAATTTTTCGTAAAAGATTTCGAAGCAACCCTTCAAGATAGAATGTTCATATTTGGTGTACAGATTGTAAACGACTTATTGTATAGTGGGATTCAATCCAGCTGTATCTGGCATATTCTTCCATGTATTTGTTTTATTTTCTTTCTCTCTTTACATTGAATCATGCAATTTTTCGTAAAAGATTTCACAGTAACCCTTCAAGGTAGATTGTTCATATTTGGTATACAGATTAATCACGACTTAGTGGGATTGCAAACCAGCCGTATCCCTGGCATATTCCTCTCTGCATTTGTCCAATTTTCTTTCGCTCCATATTTTGATGATAACTCTTGTATTGTGGGATCGAGAACCAGCCTTCTGCTTATTCTTCCCGATATTTTTCCAGTTTTTCTTTCTCTCCTTACTTAGAATTATGCACTTTTTCGTAAAAAATTTCACAGCATCCTTTCAAGTTTGAATCTTCATATTGATAAAGACTTATGATTAGTGTTTCTATCTGTCCATGTGAAATCATTTTATTCTATATTACGCATACGTAGAAATCACAGTAACCCTTCAAGGTAGAATGTTCATATTTGGTATACAGATTGATCACGACTTATTGTATTGTGGGATTGCAAACCAGCCGTATCTGGCATATTCCTCCCTGTATTTGTCCGATTTTCTTTCTCTCCATATTTTGAAGAATGACTTTTTTGTCAAAGGTTTCTAAACAGCCATTGCAAGTTAGAGTAGGGATATTTTGTTTGCAGGTTGATGATAACTGTTTTATTGTGGGATCGAGAACCAGCCTTCTGCTTATTCTTCCCGATATTTTTCCAGTTTTTCTTTCTCGCCTTTCTCCGAATAATGCACTTTTTCATAACGAATTTCACAGCATCCTTTCAAGTTTGAATGTTCATATTTGGTATACTGATTGATAAAGACTTATGTCTTACATGTATTTATTAGTTTTTCTGTCTGTCCATGTGAAATCATTTTATTCCGTATTACGTATACGTAGGAAGGGATTTATTATACCCCCGACATACGAAGTATGTCGAGGGGTATATAGTTTTCGTCTTTCCGTCCTTTCGTCCGTCTGTCCGACCGTCCGTCCGTTCGTCCGTGCGTCCGTCCATAGACACAATTTGTCTTTGCAACTCCTCTTACAGTTTTCAAGAGATTTTGATGAAACTTTCCAGTAATTGTTTCTATGACCTGAAAATAATCATATTTAACCGAGATCATGCTCCATTAATGTTTACCAGAGTTATTGCCCTTTTTAGCAGTACATCTTGTCGCTTTAGCTCGTCTTGCCGTTTTCAATGGATTTTGATTAAACATTACCCATGACCTGAAGAAAATCGTATTATACCGAGGTAGTGCTCTAATGATTTTATGGCTCTTTTTCAGTTTTAGCGATTTTATAAACAGAGATACTTGTCTCCGCAACTCATCCTTTTTTATTCAAGGCATTTTGATGAAACGTTCCAGTTATTGTTACCATGACCCGAACATGATCGTATATTACCATTGTGATGCTTGATTGTTTTTACTTGAGTTGAGGTCCTTCGCATTTTTTTGTATCTAGGAACAACATTGTGAACAAAATATCGGAAGAACCGCCTAAGCTAGGATCCTTATATTTTGCATACAGTTAGAGAATAAGGTGTGGATGACCTGAGTAGCTTTTGAGCATATTTCATAAATTTTCGGTTGAGTCATTCTCCTTTTTCAAACATAGGCATTTTGTATAGAAAAAGGCTTGTGAACGAAATATGTAAGTTATTGCATAAGCTAGGATCCTTATATTTGGCATATAGGTACAGGCCAAGGTATAGATGATTGATTAAATTATGAGCCTATTTCATAAAGTTTTGGTTGAGTTATTTTCCTATCTTGGAAATAGCCATTTTGTACAGGAACAACTTGTCAGCAAAATATATGAAAAACCGCGGAAGCTAGGATTCTTATATTCGGCATGCGGGTTTGGACGAAAGTGTCCAGGACGGGATTAACTTTTGAGTCTATTTAATAATTCTGATTGAGTATTTTTTTTTTCATTTTAGACATAGACTTTTTATAAAGGAACAAGCTTGTGAACAAAATATCTGAGAACCGCTTAAGCTTGGTTCCTTCTACAGTAGAACTTCAATGGCTAAAACCCTGGTGGCTCGTTCACCCTGGCTAGAACTCTTTTCATGGTCCCTAGAGGTCACCTTATATGGAAACTAACCCTGGATGGCTAGAACTACTCTTGGCTTGGACCTTTATTTATGGTCCAAAGCCTGTTCGAGCCTATGCAGTTCTGCTGTATTTGGCATACAGTTACCGACTAAGATGTAAACGAACTGATTAAAACCCTTTTCTGACTGATACAGTATGGGATGAACTTTCTCGAGAGGCATGCATACGGTTGGGTGCACAGTGTTTCATAAACACATTCTCTAGTTTTCATTGGATTGTTACGGAATTTTAAGAATATTGTTGTCACTACATGGCATGGATCATGATATATTGGGGTCATGATCAGATCATTTCTGTGGGAGTTATGGCCTTTTGTACGCAAATTTGGCAAAATCTGTGGCCTTATTTTTATTTAGCTATCTTCGGTAAGCGAGCATTTATATATCAAGTAAGGTTATTGATACACACGACCAAAACCACTTGACATAATTTGGTTATAATTGTAAATCCTCTTGAAGCAATCGATTTGTATTTTTGCTCGCCCGCTAGCTGAGATGATTATGATGTGTGTGTGTGTCTGTGTGTGTGTTCTGCGTGTGTGTGTGTGTTCTAACTATATGTTTATATTAATCTTTATAGACTCAACTTCGGAGAGTTCAGATTTTTCTGATCGTCAAGACGACAACCCAGTGAATAGAAAACGGCGTGACGTTGTGGCTGATCAACAAATGGGTGGAGATACTCCTGAACGACAAACACGCAATGCTGATGAATGTAAGTTTACAAGTTTACATTGCATACAATAAGTTTAATCCCCAAACTTGTTTCTATCAGCATGTTCTAAGGGGGGGGGTCCAAATCTGCCCACGCATGGATTTTCTTGTTACTTTGCATGTTTAATATCTTGAACCTCACAACAGCAAATATGCATTCATTTATCTCAGTTTAGACTTTATGGTCACATGAGAACACCTTGAAATACTCCCGTTTTGTTGTGATACCTGCCTTATAATTAATCAATCATAAATCATCAGCTTGTTTCAATTTCATAAAGTGTGAACTAGAATAGTAAAAGGGTTCCATATGGATATCTTTGATTCCAAATATGCTAATGGAAACATGCAAACTTAACTTTTTTTAAAACATTAAGTCAGAAAATATGGCTAAAAGCGACACTAAAATATTAAAAAACAAAAAACATCCCAAAATGTATGTATGTTCCAGTCAGTGTCAACCTATGAAATTTCCTGAAAAATAGGCCATATGTTTCCTCTTTATACCAGAGGAATTTCATGAAATTTGAAAACCGGTAACATTGTCACATAATGCATTACAGTCGAACTTCACTGGCTCGAACTCGGAAGGCTCGAACACCATGTTTCGGTCGAACTGACTTTCCAGTCCCGGCAAAATCCCTATTCATTTTAACTAAATATGCCACACTTGGCTCGAACAACGACGGCTCGAACCCAAAGTCTGGTCCCATGAAACCACTTTCTATGTAAAAAAACACCGATGGCTCGCACCTATTTCCTTGTAAAACACTTCCAAGTTTAATGACCGGACTAAATGTAGATCCTACCGATTATAAGTATTGGTCATCAGGTCTGCTACGTCCATGCTTATCTTGATCTTTAAATACTGTAAATGAAATTATAAACATATGTTTCTGTGTTGTTTTGTTTTATCTACCTGAAAGTGCAAAGGTTCAAAGAGTGACCGATCTAAATACAGAAAGTTGTCATAGTTATGATAGAAAAACAGAGTACGTAAAGTTGGATCATGTTGAGTTGGTCTTCAATGGCTCGAACTACCGATCGTTCGAACTTTTTTCGGTGGTCCCGGCGAGTTCGAGCCATCGAAGTTCGACTGTATATAGATCAAGGTGATTTGTTAGACAAAAATGCATGACACATTTCAGTGTTAATATGTTCCTAAAAACACTTCATTTTCTAGTATACAAGAAAGCAAGCATTGTAGACAATTTTGATCGTAACATATTATAAAAAAATTGAAAGTAAATATCTATTTTTCTTGGAAATAAAACAAGTCAAATGCACAGCAATATTTGCCTAATTTTGACCATAATTCTTCAGACCTAACAAAAAAAAAACTGTTAATACTGAGAATAGTTAAGGGCTGGACCAAATATGAATTTTAAGTGTAGACAGGTCAGACTGAACACTGCCAGTAGGTTAATTTGCCATATTAGTGAGTTGGACTGAAAAATGTAAGAAGTATGGCTGACCATCACAAATATGCGTGACGGAAATCCATAAGTCCCCAGACTGAACATTGGACCTACCAGAATAAATATTTCACATGACATTTTTACTCATCAAGGAGACCGATTGTGCCAAATTATTTTGAAATCCATGCATAAATGCAGAAGTAATAGCTGGGACAAGCTCGACAATTTTATCATTTAACCTTCTAGTGTGACCTTGACCTTGGACCTACCACAATAAATGCTTCAAATGACAAGGAGAACAACTGTGCCAAATTATTTTGAAATCCATCCGTAAATATAGAAGAAATGGTCTGGACAAGCTCTATTTATGACCATTGTATCATCTGACCTTCAAAAATGACCTTGACCTTCAACGTACCTGAACAAATGTTTCGAATAGCACTTCTACTATAAATTGAGCTTGCCCAGGGCACTTCTACTTCTACTGTGCCCAATTATTTTCAAATCCATGCATAAATGTAGCAGAAGTGCCCTGGGCAAGCTCAATTTATGACCATTATATCATTTGACCTTCAAGTGTGACCTTGACCTTGAACCGACCTGACTAAATATTTCAAATGGCACTTCTACTCATCAAGGAGAACAATTGTGCCCACTCATTTTAAAATCCAAACATAAGTGTAGAAGTTATGGCCCGGACAAGCTTAATTTATGACAATTTTATCATTTGACCTTGAAGTGTGAACTTGACCTTGGACCTACCTGACCAAATGTTTCAAATAGAATTTTTACTCATCAAGAAGAACCATTGTGACGAATTATTTTGAAATCCATCCATAAGTGTAGAAGTTGTGGTCCAGCAAGCTCAATTTATGGCAATTCTATCATTTGACCTTCAAGTGTGACTATGACCTTGAATCTACCTACCAAATGTTTCAAATATCACTTTTACTCATCAAGGAGAACAATTGTGCCAAATTATTTCTAAATCCATCCATAAATGTAGAAGTAATGGCCTGGACAAGCTCAATTTACGGCAATTTTATCATTTGACCTTCAAGTGTGAACTTGACCTTGGACCTACCTGACCAAATGTTTCAAATAGAACTTTTACTCATCAAGAAGAACCATTGTGACGAATAATTTTGAAATCCATCCATAAGTGTAGAAGTTGTGGGCCAGCAAGCTCAATTTATGACAATTCTATCATTTGACCTTCAAGTGTGACTATGACCTTGAATCTACCTTACCAAATATTTCAAATGTCACTTTGACTCAACAAGGAGAACAATTGTGCCAAGTTATTTCCAATCCATCCATAAATGTAGAAGTAATGGCCTGGACAAGCTCAATTCATGACAATTTTAGCATTTGACCTTCAAGTGTGACCTTGACCTAGGACCTACCTGACCAAATGTTTCAAATGGCACTTTTACTTATCAAGGGAAACAATTACGTCAAATTATTTTGAAATCCATCCATTAATGTGGAAGTTGTGTTCCGGACAAGCACAATTTATGACCATTTTATCATTTGACCTTCAAGTGTGACCGTCACTTGGACCTATCTGACCAAATGTTTTAAGTGGCTCTCCTACTAATCAAGGAGAACAATTGTGCCAAATTATTTTGAAATCCATCCATAAATGTAAAAGTTATGGCCCAGACAAATCCGGACAGATGCACGAACGCACGTACGCATTAAGGCACATTCGCACATACACCTAAATGAAGTTGTAACAACTATGTCTATCTCACCGCAAGTGGGGTCGACAATAAAAGATTTGGTGATGCAAATAGATGCTAAAATTTACAAAAACTAAAAATATTTAGCATAAAAATAATCACAAAAATAGATGTATATGCATTCCTAAATTTTGTGTATTTTCAACTGTTAACATTCAGCATTCAAAAAATCATGTTACCGGTTTTCAATTTTCAAGAAAATTTATAATAATGATTTACACATGTATGGCCTAATTTCATATTAATTTGACAGGTTGACAAGAACTGCAACATAGTCAAATCGAAAATTTAATTTGTTCAAAAAATTTTATGGAGCTGAAATTCGGGGGCATCTGCAAACAAAAGTTAATATGAAAAGTTTTATGGTATACATTTGAATACAAATGTGGTACATACATAATTAAGAATTACTAGGAATCATTTTGAGAATAATACGGGTCAGAAATTCAAACATCCTACAGCTTTGGGGTGCTTGAAAGTAGGGTGCTCCTATCTTTTGCATCCTATCCAGTTAAAATGTTGTAATTTAACAATTAAAATAGATGGATCAGCAAATATTTCACAAAGGTAATAGTGATGTCCTAGAAAATCACTATGCATAATATTATGAAATTCGGTGCGTGGGCAGAACCCTATGTAAATTTCCTGTAGGTGGAACTCCCCCTTTCTTACAGAGAGAGCAAACGTACTTTACGGTAATAACAATATAAATAACTGATGTTTGGACAGAATGTAATTAACATCGTATAGTGCAGACAACCCGCACAGATATAATTTGTTTGATGCAAATTGCATTCGTTTATGACATGAAGCAATTTACCATGGCATTTCGAAAACTGATATTATAGTCAAAGTCAAGATATTTAAGTCAGGTCAAGATTAGTCTTTCCAGATTGGTCTTGCTACTGGTAACCATGTAAGCCGGTACCACCTGTTCACGTGGGTAGATGGGGCTCGTTATCCCGGGAGGGTCATTCATCTAGGAGTTTTTTTCTCTAGACTCTACACAAAACTAGAAAGTGGCAGCTTTGCCAGAAACTAGCCTGTCACAACCTGGATGACAGTGGCTTCTACAGCGGGAGTCGACAGACAGGCTTCCCGGTGCTTGAGCAGTGGTCCAGCGGAAGAGCGCTACTAATTCATGGTGCCAACGGTGGAGCACACAGCCTAAGTCAGTAGGGAACGGCGGAGCTCTTGGACTGCCGTCAAGTGTTCAAGTTGGCTGAAAGGAAGGGCATCCTGGCCATAACATCTTGCCACATCAACCATGACAAGTCGAAAAAAAGAAAAAGCTCAGGCTGTGCCGGCAACCATAGAGTAGTCGGTAGCGTCTCCGGCTTGGCAGCTCGGGGGCGTGGAGCTGCAGGGTCGGACCCTAGTGGCGAATCCAGCGAATGCCCAAAGTCCTTCCGTGTCGGCACACTAAATGTGGGCACGTTGCGGGAGAAAGCTAGTGAAGTGTGGAGACAGTGTCGCTGAGAAGAGTGGACCTGTGTTGTCTCCAGGAGACTAGATGGAAAACGGATGGCGTTAAGCAAATGGTTGGTAAAGACTCTCGCTTCAAACTCTTTTGGTCTGGAAATGACAAGGGTACTGGTGGAGTTGGAGTTCTTCTGGCAGAAGAATGGTGGGAGAAGGTGTTTGAGGTGGTCCGAGTCTCAGACAGGATCATTTTCATTCGAATGACTATTGGCAAGACAGTGTTTGTGTTTGTGTGTGTGTATGCACCTCAAGCAAACCTCAGTGAGTTGGAGAAGGACCGTTTCTACCAGATGCTGCAATGCACGGTAGCAAAAATCTCAGCGTCAGAACAGCTCATCTGTGGTGACTGGAATGGGCACATCGGATCCCAGTCCACTGGGTTCGAGGAGGTGCATGGCGGACAGGCCATAGGAAAAAGGAACACTGAGGGTGAGAGAATATTAGAGTTTGTTGTTGGGAACACATGGTTCAGGAAGAAACCGGAACACCTGGTCACCTACCAGTCTGGGAATGCTGCTACCCAGATTGATTTCATCCTGTACCGGCGGAGTTTCAGGAAACATGTGTCCAACGTAAAGGTCATCCTTGGGGAGGAGTTTGCTTCACAACATAGGTTGCTGGTTGGAGATTTCAGAGTTTCCACCCCTCCCCAACCAAAGCGCAAGTTTGTGCCACGCATCAAGGTGTGGAAGCTAAGAGACCCAGAGAAGCAAACAGAGCTCTCTGAAGTGTTTAAAGCTAAGACACAAGACAATGAGCTGTCACGGACAAGCACAGTAGATGAGCGTTGGACTTCACTGAAGGACAAACTCTTGCAGGCTACAAAGCAGGTGTGCGGTGTTACCTCGAAACACCCTTGGAGGAAGCAGACATGGTGGTGGAACAACCAGGTGGAGGAAGCAGTGAGGGAGAAGCGCAGGTACTGTAAGTTGTGGAAGACAGGAGGCAGTCGGGCTGTATACAACACAGCCAAGCGTGCATCCAATCGTGCAGTACACCAGGCCAGGAGTGAGGCTGAGAAGATTGCTCTCCAGAAAATAGATCCTAGGTCTGCAGATGTTTATCGTCTTGCCAAGCAAATAGGTCGTGACAACCAGGATGTCATGGGTGAGAAACCTGTTAAGAACGACGCAGGCCAACTCTCGCTAGACGAGTAAGCAAAGAAAGAAGCTTGGAAAGAGCATTATGAGCGTCTTCTTAACGTTGAGTTCCCTTGGAACCCAGAAGACCTGTCAGAGGAAAGCCCGGTTGAAGGCCCAAGCGAGCCGATCACCTAGGAGATGATCACAAAGGCCATCAGCAAAATGGCTTCTGGCAAAGCAGCCGGACCATCAGGTATTGTCGCTGAGATGCTGAAGCCCGTTGGGAAAGCTGGCGCAGTTGAGGTGCGTGATCTCATTGAGGACATCATCTCAGAGGGATGCATTCCAACTGACTGGCAGGAAAGCTTCATCGTCAATCTGTACAAGGGCAAAGGGGATGCTTTGAATAGAGGCAACTACAGGGGCTTGAAGTTGATTGAGCAAGTGATGAAGGTGTTGGAGCGTGTGGTGGAGGGACTCATCAGACAAAGAGTTGAGATCGATGAGATGCAGTGTGGCTTCATGCCTGGCCGTGGCACTACTGATGCAATTTGTATTGTACGTCAGCTACAGGAGAAGCACTTGGCTGCTAACAAGCCACTTACATGGCCTTTGTGGACCTCGAGAAAGCATTCGATCGTGTTCCACGGGATGTCATGTGGTGGGCAATGCGCAAACTAGGAATTGACGAGTGGCTGGTGCGCTTGGTCCAGTCCTTGTACCAGGATGTTAGAAGCAGGGTAAGAGTTGGCGATGGGTACAGCGAGGAGTTTGGTGTTGGAGTGGGTGTTCATCAGGGCTCTGTACTTAGCCCGCTACTCTTCATCATTGTGTTAGAGGCTCTATCAAGGGAGTTTCGCACAGGCTGTCCATGGGAGCTGTTGTATGCAGACGACCTGATGATCAGTGCTGAGTCCATGGAGGAACTGCTAGTAAAGGTGCAGACATGGAAGACAGAGATGGAGAAAAAGGGCCTACGTGTGAACATGGGGAAGACAAAGATTCTAGTGTCAGGCATTAATCTGGACGTGCTGAAGAAATCTGGAAAGGACCCTTGTGGTGTCTGTCAGTCAGGAGTAGGTAGCAATGCAATTTCCTGTGGTGGCTGCAAGCGCTGGGTTCATAAGAAATGCAGTGGCATTAAGGGACCCTTGCGCCCTGACCCCGAGTTCAGGTGCGCCCGATGCCTTGGGACTGCTCGGGCCATTGATGAAAGAGAAAATACAGAGGTTGAGGTTGGAAACGAAAAGCTTGAAGTTGTCCCAGAGTTCTGCTACCTTGGAGACATGCTCTCTGCAGGAGGTGGCTGCAAGCTGGCTGTGATCACACGCTGCAAATGTGCATGGGGCAAGTTCCGGCAGTTGCTTCCCCTTCTCACTAACCGCCATCTGCCACTTCTGACCAGAGGTCAGGTGTACTCGACATGCGTGAGGAGTGTGATGCTGCATGCAGCAGAGACTTGGGCCATGAAGATGGATACACTGAACCGTCTCCGGCGTAATGACCGTGCCATGATCCGTTGGATCTGCAATGTCAAGGCAAAGGATGAAGTTAGCTCAGACTCCCATCTCACAAAGCTTGGCATCCAAAAACGTTTCGAAATTTTAAGGCAAATATTTGAAACTCATGCAATCTAGATTGACATCCTTTCTGTCACATTCTAAAGTTCATGGCATTTTATTGTGTATTCCGTTAAGTTTACCTTCATTGTGGTGCATTTTCCCTAATTTAAAAATTCACAATATCAGATCGTAGCATATGGGCCTCGCCTCCTAGCTTTCATTGATGTTTTATTCATCAAATGCTATGGAATTTTGCTCCTCCGTTTTTACACAAATCCTTTACCACAACCTTTACAACACTTGAAGATGATTCAGTGTACCTAAAAAACTGGCCCAGGCTCAAATAAAGCACACTGATTGGCTGCGTCCGAGCACATGCTCGGAAGCAGCCAATCAATGTGCTTTATTTTGAGTTTGAGAATAAACTCAAGTTTTATAACCTTGGGCCTGTTTCTGTTTACTTGGGACATGCTGTTTTGATAACCAGTCAAAGGCATAGATTGTCATACTTGCATAATGATGTCATATGGTGCCAGAAAGAGAAAGTAGCGTAAGTTATGCTAGAGATTGCTTAAAATCTTTCTCTTCCAAACGTTTAACGCCGATATTGCAGTTGTATACCGCCCATATTAAGAAATACATTACCAAGTTTTCGTTCAGAGAAGAAGTGTCTAAATAATATTACTTAGTGACAGGCATTGTGTTTTACTTTTATTTTACTGACTATCCGTCACCGCTACCAACTACGCCACCAAGTCACCCCAAATACCGATTGTTCGAGTGGCACTGATATAGAAATTGCAGTACACGTCGTATGAGTTCTTCTTAATGTGTCGCATCTATTCCGTTCGCTAATGAAAGCCTGCCGGATCCAGATGATAGAAAAGAAATATAGGCCTATATATAGAGAACCTCGCATATCGTTTATTTTCGCAAAGCTTCATATTAAAAAGCTTATTGTCTCAATACGCTGTCCATTTGCGCATCCACATGTGCGTGGCAGTTACATTTTTGTAAAGGTATTATATGAATTGCAGCTGTAAAGTGAATATATCGGCATAGTTTATTGTCAAAGTACCCCTCGCTTTGCATGCTTTCTGAATATTCTAGCTGGTCGATATAGAAGACGTTCTCATCATTTACTCCTAACCATATCAGACTTCCATATTTTGACGCGATTAGACATTGGCGTAATATGTGTCGACATGCCGTGTACATGCTCTTAGAGAATTGACCCCGACCGACCCGACTTACTGCTATATAAACTAGGGTTACTCGGGGTATCGATTTCACATGTGTTTCTAATGAAACTGGTCGTATAATCCTCCGGTATACCAATAAATGATACAGATTTATGCAACTTCGCAGCAGTGCCCCAGGTGGTGAAGATTACGCTGTAAACCGATTTTCTCTAGTTAAAAGTAAAACATAAATATCCCGCATCCTAATCTTAATATAAACTAGAAAATCGAAATCCTCGTTAAAAGTTATGTTGTTTAGGCGTTTTGAACGGCTTTCGTAGTCTGGCCCATGTTCCTATTTCTGTATGTATTCTCTGCTCTTGAAGGAACTTTTTTAAGATTTTAATTTTACCTCACTGCAGCTGGTGTTGTGCCGTGTGGAGGCCGTAAAAAGTCTCCCCGTATATCATCCATAGTGCAGATTATATTTCATTATCATCCTTTGAGATCAGAGGATAGATTCTGAGAAATGTAAAAATTGAGATTGATTTAGAGTTATCTACTATTCTAGATCATCGTCTTTTATATTATTTGGATCCTTTTGAAACTAATCAGTCTTTGAATTGACTGCCCAATGAAAATTAAGAAATTACAGCATGTTTTTTTCTGGTTTCGTACCAGATATTGTCAGGGTCACTGACGAGGCTTTATTAGCCGAAACTACGTAGTCTGGCCCATGTTCCTATTTCTGTATGTATTCTCTGCTCTTGAAGGAACTTTTTAAGATTTTAATTTTACCTCACTGCAGCTGGTGTTATGCCGTGTAGAGGCCGTAAAAAGTCTCCCCGTACATCATCCATAGTGCAGATTATATTTCATTTACATCCTTTGAGATCAGAGGATAGATTCTGAGAAATGTAAAAATTGAGATCGATTTAGAGTTATCTATTATTCTAGATCATCGTCTTTTATATTATTTGGATCCTTTTGAAACTAATCAGTCTTTGAATTGACTGCCCAATGAAAATTAAGAAATTACAGCATGTTTTTTTTCTGGTTTCGTACCAGATATTGTCAGGGTCACTGACGAGGCTTTATTAGCCGAAACTACGTAGTCTGGCCCATGTTCCTATTTCTGTATGTTTTCTCTGCTCTTGAAGGAACTTTTTAAGATTTTAATTCTACGTTAAAATTTAAGCGTTTTGTAATATAACAATTTTGTAATGGCACGGGAACCAGCGAAACAGTATTCCCTATTTTACAGTCTTTATAAAAAAATAGTTCCAGTTGTATTGCAAACTTATTTGCGTGTGATACTTCAAAAATATGTCTTTAAACACACTGACAGTATTTAGAATAAAAGTAGTCAAAACTTTATCACTGGATATGCGATTTTCTAGCGTATTTTATGAGAGCGTTATTTAATCGGCGCACTAATACCGTGAATCAGGTTTCAGTAGCACCGCTGATAAAAATACTATATTCTTGAATTACCTGTATTATTAACCGAGAACCAGAGCTAATGGCAAAAGTAGTTCACAGAGCATGTTTAGCTGATACCTGCAGTGTCCAGATAATTAGGGGATGTCGAAAACATCTGGTCTGATTATCAGTAAGGCATAAATTTTAGGTTATTTTTCTCTAAGAGGATGTACACATCATGAGTCGTTGTTTGGCGTATACTATTTAGGATTGTTAATAAAATCTATGAAAATCCAGGATAAAATTTTAGATTATTGTTGAATTAATTTCATTTTTCTTTTCTTTGTTTTTTTAGTAGCTGTCTATTATGGAGGAATGGGAAAGATGAACTTCGACCCCGGCAGAAAATGAGAGAAGACTAGCATTCTTATTCTGACCGAAACAAATATCACATTAATTGCTGTTAAGAAAATGCAGCTTTTATAGCCTTTTTTGTTGTGTTTATTATGTTTACCTTAATATCTATGTTTACACATTGACAGTAATCATACTTTCAATTCTGTGTGGGCTCTGAAAATGTTTATGACTTAAATATGGTCATTATGTTTACCTTAATATTCATGTATACGCACTGACAGTAATCATATTTTCAATTCTGAGTAGGCTCTGAAAATGTTTATAACTTAAATATGGTCATTACCTTAATATCAATGTTTACACATTGACAGTAATCATATTTACAATACTGTGTAGGCTCTGAAAATGTTTATAACTTAAATATGGTCAGGAAATGTCTATAACTTAAATATGGTCATTATAATTTAAAAATGGTCATTATGTTTATCTTAAAGTCTTTGTTTACGCATTGATAGTGATCATATTTACAGTGCTGTGAAGCCTCTGAAAATGTTTATAACTTAAATATGGTAAACAATTGGATAGGAAAACAAATCACTGTTCTGTTTGCCAGAAAAAAAGACAAAATTTAAATTTCTACATAATGTTTTTACATATTTTCTTTTTAAATTCATATTCTCCAGCTTCTGAATTTTCTTTCATTTTGGCAAATCATATAATCTATAATATAGGATATTTAAAACAAAGTGGTTAAAAGAAGCAGTTATGCTGACTAAGTATTCTTGTCACATTTTATTTTAATATAAAATATGCGAGAGAATTCATTTTAATGAAAATATATTAACTTGATGGAGCCATCACCAAGACCGAGAGATAAAAGAAAAGAAGAAAAGGAAAGATCGAGGGTAGAGGAGAACAAACAAAACGAAAAAAAACTAAAAAAAACAACAAAAAAAAACAATAAAAACAACCCCATACCGCATCTGCTGCAAGCACAGACGGTACGGTTCATGTCCTAGTATTTATTCCCTTTTATTCCACGGTATAAAATCTCGTGACGAGGGACAGTGACCGAAACCGGAAATTGCGACCCTGTCCGACGACAGTCGCAGAGTTGACCTAAAAATATAAGATGAGTGGCCTTCGCATTTTGCATTTTTATCTTCTTTTGCATGTAAGTGGCTTGTTACAAACAAAGCAGGTAGTTGATAATATGCCAGTCTGTATTTAGCATCAACTCAATGCGTTGAATTGTTCTTTTCATAAAGAAAGTCAAGAAAACTTTCGGGTCGATCACATCAATTTGGCAATTTCATCTCCGACGAGCTTCATTTCACAACTTTTAAAGTTAATGTTTCAAATAAATGAAAGGTATATTTAACAAATGTTTGCATAATAATCATTTTCTAAGTCATTTCTAGCCATCTTTGAGCCTAGTTAGCTAAACCATATTTGAATTATGAGGCATAAACTACAACACACGCTCTTCGTCATTACTGTCCGAAAAAATTTTTGTTTGACATTTTATGCTGTCCGAAAAATTGCGATCGATATTTGTCTGACTTCGATTTACTCTTCAAAAAAACAAAGCAGACGATTAAAAAAACTAAAAAAGGGAAAACGACAGATACTCAGTAATGGCATAATGATGAATTATTCTATTCTATTCTATCCCATAACCTTACTAGGTCGTTGGGGCACCACAGCTGACCTCAAAACAATCCCTTTCCACGTTGTCCTGTCTTCAGCTGCCCTAGTTGAGCTGGCAAAATCCATTCCTGTCCACTCCTTGATATTGTCTTCCCACCTCTTCTCCTGTCTACCTCTTCTTCTTTTTCCTTTCACTGTGCCCTGAAGAATTGTCTTTGCTAAACCAGAAGACCTTGAGATGTGGCAAAACCACCTTAGTTTCCGTTTCTTGACCAGCGTCAGGAGTTCATCATATTCCCCAATGGCTGCTAGGATCTTCCTGCGAACCTCCTCATTGGTTATATGGTCCTTGTACGAAATGTTCAGTAACCTTCGGTAGCATCTCATCTCAAAGGCCTGCGTTCTTTTCTCTAACTCTGCTGTCAAGGTCCATGATTCACAGGCATACAGAAATATGGAAATGACAAGGGAGCGCATAAGTGTCACCTTTGATCCAAGAGATATGTTGTTATCTCTCCAAATTGGTTTCAGCTTGGCAAGAGCTGAAGTGGCTTGTGCTATCCCTGAGAGAACCTCCTGTTTTGAGCCATCATCTGAGACAACTGCTCCAAGGTATTACAGTACCCAGCTTCTGCCCCTTTACCTTGATCTCCCTCTGGATGCCATCTGCGCTGTTTGTCATCAGTTTGGCTTTCTCAGCACTGATCTCCATCTTATACCTTGTGCAGGTCTGGTCGAGACTTTCAACTAGAGCTTCTAGTTCCTGCTCTTCCTCAGCAAGAGCGTCTATGTCATCGGCAAACCGCAGGTTGGTAATATTTCTGCCGCCTATGCTAACCTTTCCGTCATGTTCTTCCAGAGCATCAGACATGATCCGTTCGAGAAAAATGTTGAAGAGGGTGGGTGACAGAAGACATTCTTGTCTTACTCCAACTGTTGTTCTGAACCATTCTCCTGTGCTACCATTTATCAGCACTGCACGTGTAGCCTTGTCGTATAGCTGCTCAATGGTGCGAACTAGGTTTTCATTGATATTGTACTTCCTCATGGTGGCCCATAAGGCTGCATGCCATACCCTGTCAAAGGCTTTTTTGAAATCAGTGAATACATGGTACAGATTCTGCTGATGTTGGAGATACTTTTCACACAGGATTCTAAGATTGAAGATCTGTTCTGTGGTGCTCCTTCCTGCTCGGAACCCAGCCTGTTCCTCAGCGATTATCTCTTCGGCATGTGGCTTAAGCCTGTTCAAGATAACTTTCAGCATGACTTTGCTTGAATGACTGATGGGGCTGATGGTTCTGTAGTTCTGGCAGAGCTGTAGGTTGCCCTTTTTAGGGAGAGTAATAATCAGCGACTGAGTCCATGGGTAGGCAATTCTCCTGTTCTCCAGATCCTGTTACAGATGTCTGTTAAAACATCAATCATGATCGCCCCTCCAGCTTGAAGTTCTGGTGGTATATTATCAACTCCGGCAGATTTTCCGTTCTTCAGTGCTGCTACTGCAATCTCAACTTCCTCACGAAGGATCGGTTGTTGATCTTCTTGTGGGGGCTGACTGCAGTCCAGAACCGTATTGTCACCATCAGTCTCATGGTTGTGTAATTCTGAACAATATTCTGTCCATCTGCTGAGAATCTCTTGTTCTTCTGTAAGGCATTTCCGAGACTTGTCCTGGATAGTTGTGGATCTACCCTGTTTCTCTGAAGTTAGATCCTTCACCAGCTGGTATGCTTTCTTGCTGTTGTTTTTGTTCAGGCAAGTTTCGATCTCCTTGCACTGACTAGCTATCCAGTCCTCCTTCGCTTACTTCACTGCCTTCTTAATCCCCTTGTTTGCTTCCCTGTATTCTTCTGCTCCTCCTGCTTCATATCTCTTCTTCTTCAAAGTTCTCCTCTCATCACAGAGGTCGAGAACATCTCTAGTGACCCATGGCTTTTTCCTGCGACGTTCCTTCCCAAGTATTTCACTGGCTGCATCAGTCACTACTGTATTGTAGGTGGTGATCATGGTATCTATGTCAATGTCATCATCCCTCAGACCAATGAGTGGTGCAAATTTTCCACCTATTGTTGCTTGAAAAGTGCATGTCACCTCTGGGTCCCTTAGCTTCTCAAGATCAAACTTTAGCTTTGGCTGGGTTGGCTTTCTAGCCTTCTTCAGACGAACTCGGAAGGTCATCATGACCAGGTCATGGTCACTTCCTATGTCTGCTCCAGGAAAACTCCTTGTCCTGTGGATGTTGACTCCTGATCGGAAGCGCTTCCTCACCAAGATGTAATCAATCTGATTGTGGTGTTTCCCATCTGGGCTGTGCCATGTCCATCTTCTTGATGGTTTGTGAGGGCCAAGGGTGTCATGAATTATGAGAACAAAAATAAACCCTTTAGGTCTACATGTAGATGCTGCATCTAAACAGCGATGTGATCTACAGTTTTAAAGTTGTAAACTGCTGTTGATCTGGTATGAGCATACACCCCAGTTTTTGGACTGGCGCGTAATGGTGTCACGCCGTTTGCGAGAGCACTGTTGAAATAAAGACAACTTTTAAGACGATGCAACCCTATGAAAAAGCCTCATATGATAAACAGAATCTTACCCTCGTGGTCATTTCATAGGAAATTTATGAACCTCGCCAACGGTTCGTTTCATAAGTTTCATACGAATTGACATAACGACTCATGTATGATCCTTTTTTTCTCTGCTTAATTAACAAGATATTTTTGGCTGCCGAAAAGGATCAAACCTTACTAGACAGTAAACCTAGATATTTGTATCATTTTCTATTTCTAACCGTTCTTATTATTGAAAGTAAAAACGTACGCAGGTTGCCTCTCTTTTGAAAACATTACTTTTTGTTTTAGATTTTTACTACAATTAACGCTTTACGTATAATCACGGTACGCATTAGAAGCTAAGGATTGCAATATTTTGTAGAAAAGTCGCAACAAAAGTCAGCATATAATAATATGAAGAGCTTTAATTAAGGAATGAATTTCATTTTGTTTTTGATGTTTATCGAAGTATAAACTACATTTGGTCCGGTGCAAAGTAAGCATTAATGTCATGTGCCGTCGCGTAAACCGATGTAGTTATTGAAGTATAAACTACATTGAGGTGTAATGGTTTACCATACGCTTTTTAATAAATGCACTGAGAATGTAAACATATGGATATATACGTATTGGGCGTAGTCAGAGGAAAAGCATTCGATTCCCTCCTACAATTTATTTGCAAAAAAAAAAGGGTTTCCAAATCATTCAAATGTACCGAGAAGAGAAACGGACCCCCAACACCCACGCAATCCGACATTGCATGCGAAGAAGTCGGTTTGGTCACCATCTATCTAAAGACACAAATATTATTATACATATTCTTAATTATTCGCTAGCATTTTCCGATATTTTTGCCATTTTAATGCGGTAATCCATGTCACCACATTGTATCGAAAAATTGTTTTAGATCGATAAGGGCACAAAACAAATTCTCTTTCCGACAACATTTCAATCAAATTTCATAAAATAAATGTATTATACGCAGCTGGAAATTCTTTCCTAAATCTACATTGGCAATATATTAGTATATAAATGTATATAATCTGTTACGTAGGTTACCAATAAATAATCTACTGAAACAATACAAATGCGTAAATACACCATCTAAAGTGGTCTTGGCATCTAAACTGGTCCTGGCATCTATTTTGGTCCTGCCCAGCCTCTAAATTGATCCCGGCTGGCAACAATCATGGTGCGAAAAACAGCCTCTAAAATGGTCCTGAGAGCTTTACGTAAATATATGCAAAACTAATAGTTTTTGTCTGCTAAAAACTGCTTCTCAGGACTTTATATACACGGCTTCGGCTCAAGCCAATTTAAGATTATTTCTCGTGTGTGTGGGAGAGGAGTGAGGGGGGGAGGGGGCTAGTTTAGTTAGTTTACGTCGTTTTATTTTAAATATTGAACGCAAATGTCCATGCATGAACAATTTAAATTCCAGTGAGTTATTGAGACAGCTCCATGTTTCCACGCCTCGTACTCTCCAACCCATTTCAGCATCGAATCGAAAAGAGTTTGATATAGCATGTAAAATGTAAATGAGTGCGAAACATGATCTCTCACTGGACCGTATGTGCAACATTTACAGCGCTTACAAATAATTTCATTCTCCCACAGCCAATGCTTCATCTTTTCGCATTTACAAGAAGACTTTGGCTATAGAATTTAGCTTCAAGCAACCGCGACATGTTGTTTTCTTGTGGTGTAGTTTGATTTGATGATGAGAATCATGTAACGTCAAAAAATATAACACCCAAAAACATATATAATGGACATGAAAAAAAACCTCTGCACATATGCGTATTCACATGCGGAAGCAGACTGTGGATTGCGCGCACATGGATTGCTGCCTAAAAAGGGACAGAGGTATGTAGGATATAGGGATCATTTATGATTATCTATGCATTACCATCTGTGGGCTCCAAGTAGCCTGGCATTCACGCCGAATATTTATATGTTTATCTTTAACACAGTACTTACCTCACAAAGTACTTACTTTACGGTATACGATTGCCAGAAGATTCTATTACTTACTCAGTAGCTGAAATACAGGACTAACTTCGAATACTCTAACAGAGAAATAACCTGTCCCGGAGACCTGTACTCATACTTAAAATCAAAGCAACTGTTTCTAAAAGATCTTAGGCTTCGCTAGATTCACAGTCCTCATTATAGCAATAACAAATTACTCATAGAAGGCGATACTATGCATAGTTATCAGGTATATAACTGGGATCAATTTAGAGGCTGCTTATCGCTGCATAAAAGATGCTGGCCGGGACCAGTTTAGAAGCTAGTCGGGATCAAAATAGAGTCCACGATCAGTATAGATGCAAGACCATTTTAGATGATGTAAATGCGTATAAGCCTATAGTTTTCCATATTCGTTTTATTTCTTTTTGAGTGTAAATTGGTTAACAGAATACCTGTATTAAAGTTCCAGATCTCGGCATTTCCTGCAAGACCGCTTGTGCGCCAAGCGAAGACTCAGATCAGCCAGCGAATTCGCGAAGTCTCATTGGAGTCTTCGCTGTCCTCCTGAAGAGAGCTAGGAATTTAAGCTACCTATGAAGAGAAATTTCATATCAGACTGTAAATGCCAAGCCTGATCTGAGGCTTCGGTGGGCGAAAAAACAATCTTGTTGGAAAATTCCGTGCTACGGATCATTTAATTAACTTAAAGGATGAAAAGATTTTCAACAATGCATAAAGATATGCCATGATTATAGGTACATTTTATATACTTATTCAATAATACATAAAGCTGGTCTGTGACTGTAGGTGTTTCTGACCAAGACTGATTTCTCTAGCATCACAATAGCTAGCATCACGTTAATAAGTACATAAGATAAATACCCCAGGCCTTTAAATCCCAACTTGTCTAAGGAAAAGTGGTATTTACAGGGATGAACATTTGCTTTCTTACAACTGCTAAAACATATCCTGTGGGCGACGAGTACCCACCATCTGTGTTTACATTAGGCTCTTCGAATGAGCACCTGCCACATATGTTCTAGCATTTCCCCATATTTAACGATGGCACATAAAGGTGAAGGTAAACCCAAGATCATCATTTGAACAGTCTTGGTAGTACTCTAGTAATACATGCTACTTACCAAGTTTCAAGGCCATAGGTGTATTGGTTCTGGAGGAGAAAATCATTAAAGGTTTATACCATAAATGGGTATGGCGGCCATGTTGGTCATGTGACCTGAACCGTTTGAACAAACTTTTGTTCAATCAACACCCTGGAGGCTCTATATTATATGCTTTTACAACTGGCCCATTGGCTTTTGAGGAGATGTTTGAAAATTTCAAAATATCAGAGATCTGGATCATAGGTCAAGGATTGACCTTGACCTCTGTGACTCATATTTCTTCATGATCTCTTTTAGATGACTGTATATACCAATTTCTTGGCCAAAATTTTCAAATCTTCCCATTAAATCTTAGGTTCTAGCATTTCCCCATATTTGACCTTACCTTAAAAAGTCAGGGTCAACCCAAGGTCATAATTTGAACAATCTTGATAGTACTTGAGTGCCCAATGTTACATACCAAGTTTCAAGGCCATCGGCCTATTGGTTATGGAGAAGAAAACTTTTCAAGGTTTTTAACATATATGGGCATGGCGGCCATGTTGGTCATGTGACCCAGGCCAGTTGAACAATTTATCGTTCCCCTATTGCCAGGAGGCCACGTATTAGTCAAGGGGCAAACTCAGAAAAGGGCTCTAAAATAGATTCTTTTTCAACCCATCTGGTAGAAAATTTCCAATGGCGTGTATAGACATCCCAATGTCAATTTATGGTGGAGACCAGCTCTGAAAGTGGTGCAGATTTTTTATACAGGGACATAACAAACCCTACTGTTGTTAAAACTTTTCTCGTATTTTTAGTGAGGCGGGTCGTGGCGATTAAGTTCAATTCGTGATACAAGCTCCAAAATTGGTATGTAGCATCCTTAGGAGATATGTATAGTTCAAACACCTTTAAAGGTGACCAAAAACAATGCTATTTTCCCTTAAAGCTGGCCGAAAAAAGCAGAAATATACGTGACCATCTTATTCATGTGACGTGACCATAAACTCAAGGACTTTACCACATAAATCTTTGAACGATTCACTTAAAATCGACCAGTTTATTCCTGTAACGTCCTGAAACTACGAAGTTTTCATATACTTTTAAAATTACATTCTCAATGAAATCATTCAGCCCCATAAGATTGGGTAATTTACGATACAGAAATTGTTTACAATTGTTACAAGAGTTCTAATGCTATTTTACCGACATAATAATTTCTTAAAATGGCATTTATAGATGGATATGCAAAGATTGCAAATGCATGAGCAACGAAACATATAAATTGGATTGCATATGAATCAACCTATTTAATATACATTACCAGAATAAAATATTAGCTGCAGACTTTAAAATGTTCCAAACTTGTGTAAATAGAATACAAATAGAAGTATGTGATAGCCAATATGCATCCATACATTTGTAGATTAGTTTCGTTTATATTCATTTGCAGGCAACACTCTTGTTCATTAAATAGTATATGGTTTTCAGAGATGAACCATCTCTATTACGAGCAAGTTGAGGATTACGTTTCATGTGTACAGAAATAAATTTACAGATTAAAATATAAATGAAGATACCATAGAAAGGCCACAGTGTAAATGTAATTAGTCATTTGTGTTAAGGGAAAGTAGTTACTTATAATTCTAAAACAAATCTCTGTTTACTCATCAAAAACATGTGTTAAGCTACTGGCTAGGATTGCTTTGAAGATGCATTTCTGTGGGTGCCCCACCATATATGATTTTACAGAGAAATAATCGAAGAAACCGCAATTGTTCTGTCGTTATTCGTGTTAGTAAGGGTGACTATTTAATGGTACCAAGGTAAAGCTGTAGTTAGATTTTTTGTCTTTTATCTTTGTAACTCTTGATCTGAAAGCAGAGTGCTTAAAGTGTTCTAGGTTGCTTGAAGGCTGTGGAGCATTCTGCATCACTCGAACAGATTCAGTCAATCGAGTCTGCTTTTCGCAGCTTTGCATGATCTCTACTCTCAAAGAGTCTTCTAATTACTCTGATTATTGTAGCTCATTTGAAGTTGATCGTTTTTCTCTTCACACTGAATTATCATGCATTTTAATTAGTATTTACAATGAATACTTATTGGCATCATTAGCCTGTGTTGTTTAGGTGACAGAATTTTTCATATTTCGTACCTGAAATGAGATGCGATTTTATGCAGTGTTAATAACGACTTGAAACAGTAT
The DNA here is from genome assembly GCA_963989385.1 of Ctena decussata. Lineage (NCBI taxonomy): Eukaryota > Metazoa > Mollusca > Bivalvia > Lucinida > Lucinidae > Ctena > Ctena decussata. The sequence continues at coordinate 28,003,806 of OZ022504.1, read as the reverse complement.
ATACAACGAGATATACATATTCTACATGCAAATCTTTCAAAGGCATATGCAATTTAAAATAAGACTTGCGGCAGTTGTAACATCTAATACCTCTATTAATTATCTATGGAGATTGCTACAAGCTATTTAAGAACCAGGGATGAAAGCTAAATCGCCTAAAAAGCTCTGAGCGTACACTGTCGCAGAGCCCATACTGATGCCAGATAAAGCTACTACAACACCTCTTTAGAGGTTATGCTACAGGACAAAGAAGACTGTGGTGTCATTTTAGCCGTCTAACAGGTCGTCTGTTTGGTCACTAATGTGACAATATAGGCTAAAACAAGACACCTGCGGAGAATAAATTGTCCTCCAAGGCTACTGCAGGACCACATTACAGAAAATTAAACATCTTTTGATTATTACAAGACCTCTGACAACTCTGTTGGTACCACAGCGAGGGCCAGGCACTTCGGGACATGGGACACTGGTATTGCCGCAGGTCACCATAAGACTGCAGACAGGATGGACTACCAAGTCAAGCTAATAATAGCTCTATTTATAATATGGTACCGGTTTAGGGTGCTAAAAGACCACTGCGATACCAGCATACATGCATATTTTATGGCATAAATATCCTTGTTTTAAATTATACAAGTTTACCGTTACACATACTCGGTAACGTATGTAACAGCGCAGCTGTTGCTTTAACAGAGCTTCTATGGACAATCGTGCTGCATTTTTCCAGGGAGACCTCTAAGAACCATTTGGTGGCAGCTAAGGCTATTAAAAGATATCAATGGCTATTATGGAAGAGTTTAAGCATGGACGAGAGCTACTAATACGCCTGCTCTTGCTAAGTTAATATTTGCAATGCATATGAACAGACTGTTATACAGCCCATTTACCTTAAGGTCACTATGGACACTAGAGAGCTAGCTTTGGCTACTTTTAGAAGGCTCCACAGACATTGGTGCCAGCATATTATACTACCAAATATCGAATAAGGAATTGTGGCACTATCCCAAGCTACTAAGACTGAACGATTTATGTGCACACTTATTAGAAGTTAGGCTGCTGTGAGAACTATAGAGGCACTTTGGTGTCATATCAAGCTATGCTCACAATACAAGAACCCTTGAAAGAGTATGGTGCTAGCTAAGGTTAGAAGAAAGTCTGGGAGACTGTAATGGTAGCAAAGACTGAGATGGTAGCCAAGGTTTCTGCTAACACAGAAAAGGTCGTGGTGCGGGATACGTTATCTACTAGACCACTAAACAGAAATATGTTAAATAGGAAGCTTTAATCAAACATTTTCACATAGATCACAACAGTTCATGTAATATTTTCCATTCTCATCCATACACTGCAGATTTAAGCTTTGTTAATCTAATTGGTCACTTGGCCATCACTGTTGACTTTGCAACAATTTCTCCTCACATTTCCTTGTTTTCTGTAGCCCTTAGGGAATCTGCAAAACTCCAGATCTGTCCGTTGCTTAATACTGTTTTCCATCTTTACTTCTTTTTGTCTGTTTATCTTGTTCCTGTACAGCTAAGGCTTTCTTAAAACCTCTATGGAGACTGTTTACTAGTTCTGGTTTCTACATGGCCACTTGTCAGTATTGTGGTGCCAGCTGAGCGTACTGACAGACCACAGTGGAGATTAGTATATAAACTACAAAACCGCATGACAGAACATGGTTGCAACTGAAGCTGCTACTGAATCCATCTATTTAGAATACAATACACTCACAGACCGCTAAAACACCAGTGTGACTACTCATAACACAATTATACTCTCTCCGTATTATATGCCATATTTTGGTACCACCTACTCGATAACGTACATAACATAGCGATAATCTCTATATATTGAAACAAATACTTTAGATTTTAATCATATACCGTAATTGTAATAGTGTTATCAACTGGTGTAAGAAAACTTTCATTTTGATAAAAAAAAGTATGTTGCGCATTGCCGATATGTTCTATAAAAGACTTGGTAACGTAAGCAACATTGATGTTATTGGCCCTATGGAGGATCGATAAGATTACTGCACAGGATAACAAAGCACATTTTCTACAATAATAACTTCAGTGTGGACGTAGATGTTGGGGATAGGGTTTGGGATTTGATTCAGTCAGTTCCTGAAGTGTAGTTACTCTTTAACTTTGATTATAAGATGTAGTTATAAATAACTTTCATTAAAATGGCGCAGTAACGTAGTCAAACTGATGAATGTGTATCTCGGTCACATACACTAGGTACCTAAATTAATTGTGAAATCACCTGAAGTATTAAAAAATATTCTTTTAACAAGATTTCTACTGCAGATGTACTTTCTGAGCTAAAAAAACTTGAGTATTATGCACATTAATCACATTTCATTGAATGTCAGTGGGTGGGGTAAGGAAAAGTCATCACAAAAAAATCTGCACCACTTTTTGTTCCGGCATCCACCCTTATTTATACTCTCTCTGGTAATACTAAGCCGCGGTACCAACAGAAATTTTCTACCTTATGGGTTGAAAAAGAATTGCATTTCACGTCGTGGGCCCCAAGACCATATGAAATTTGGTTACAATTGGCCCAGTGGTTTTAGAGGAGAAGTCGCTTAAAAGTGTGGACGGACGACGACGGACGACGGACGGACGACAGAGCCTGTCCATACTAAAAGCCCTCCCGGTACTTTCGGCTCAGGTGAGCTAAATATATTTGTGATCTAAACTTACGTTAAAATGACGTCAAAAATAAAATTACTTTGAAAAGTGAAGTGCAAGGCGGAGTTGTAAAGGTCGTGAGGTCGAATCCTGCACGGGCCTATATTTTTTTAAATGTTTTTTTTTTTTTAAGTTACAAATACACTTCTTAAATATATGAAAATAAATGATAATGTCTTATATGCACCTTCTGTAAGCCTCAAGACGAAACAATCTCACATCTTCTTCGGAAATGTAATACACCACAAGAATGTATTAGGGATTTACTAACTGGGCTCAGACATTCAACAATCCAATGTCATCTATCTGAGATTTTCCTATTTGGCTTTGGAAAGGAACTGGAAATGCCGAGAATATTAATGTTTTTACTGCTGTATACGAAGTATTACATCTACTGTACGCGGTGTAATAAACAATCCTTATTGCTTGGGGTATTTCAGAAAAAAATATCATTCATGTACAAAATACATAGAGATATAGCGACCATAAAAAGCCAGGTTTATTGCTAATTCTAGTGCTTGTACCACTACTGAACTTTCCAAATTATTAACTTCTTGCCTTACCGCTATTAAAATTCATGTAATTAGGTACTGTGTAAAAGTTTACGAACGGTCAGACAAAAATTTGTTTTGGTCAATTAAAAATTCTACTGAGGTTCTTGATAAACTCAAGTCTAGAGGATATCGCGCGTCTAGTTTGTCCACATGCGATTTTTCTACACTCTATACAACTTTGCCTCATAATTTAATAACAAGAGGGCCATGGTGGCCCTGAATTGCTCCCCTGAGCATTAATCAGTTCACTGGCTCTGGTAAAGATCTATAAGAGTTTTTACCATACTAACATTTGACCTAGTTTTTAACCCGACATGACCCAGTTTCAAACTTGGCCTGGATATTGTAAGAATATACATTCTAACACAGTTTCATTGAGATTGGATCAAAACGGTGCCCTCTGGAGCGTATACAAGGTCGTTCTTATATTTGACCTAGTGACCAAGTTTTTGACCCGACACGACCCAGTTTCAAACTTTACCTAGATTTCATTAAGATAAACATTCTGACAGAGTTTCATGAAGATTGGATCAAAACTGTGCCCTCTAGGGTGTACACAAAGTTTTTCTAAGATTTGACCTTGAGCCGACGGACTCAGTTTCATAGGGGGCTTAGATATATGGACAATAAACATATTGACATAGTTTCATGAAGATTAGATCAAAACAGTGCCTTCTAGTGCTTACACAACGTCCTAGATTTGACCTAGTGACCTAGTTTTTTTACCCGACATGACCTACTTTCAAACTTGGTCGAGAGTTTATGAAGATAAACATTCTGACAAAGTTTCATAAAGATTGGATCAAAACTGTGTCCACAAGGTTTTTTCTATGATTTGACCTAGTGACCTAGTTTTCAACCCCACATGACACAGTTTTAAACTTGTCCTACATATTATGAGGATTAACATTCTGACAAAAGTTCATTGAGATTGGATCAAAACTGTGCCTTCTAGAGCGCACACAAGGTTTTTCTAAGATTTGACCTAGTGACCTAGTTTTGACTCGATATAACCAAGTTTTAAACTTGGCCTAGAGTTTATAGAGATAAACATTCTGACAAAGTTTCATAAAGATTTGATCAATACTGTGTCCTCTAGAGCGTACACAAGGTTTTTCTATGATTTGACCTAGTGACCTAGTTTTTGATCCGACGTAACCCAGTTTCAAACTTATCCTAGATATTATAAGGATAAACATTCTGACAAAGTTTCATGAATTTTGGATGAAAACTGTGGCTTCTAGAGCGTACACAAGGTTTTTCTAAGAGTTGACCTAGTGACCAAGTTTTTGACCCGACATGACCCAGTTTCAAACTTATGCTACATATTATAAGGATAAACATTCTCACAAAGTTTCATGAACTTTGGATCACAACTGTGCCTTCTAGAGCTTACACAATGTTTTTCTAAGATTTGACCTATTGACCTATTTTTTGACCCGACATGACCTACTTTCAAATTTGGCCGAGAGTTTATAGAAGTAAACATTCTGACAAAGTTTCATAAAGATTAGATCAAAACTGTGTCCTCTAGAGCGTACACAAGGTTTTTCTATGATTTGACCAAGTGACCTAGTTTTCAACCCGACATGACCCAGTTTCAAACCTATCCTACATATTATAAGGATAAACATTCTGACAAAGGTTAATGAACTTTAGATCAAAACTGTTACTTCTAGAGCGTAAACAAAGTTTCTCTAAGATTTTACCTAGTGACCTAGTTTTTGACCCAACATGACCCAGTTTCAAATTTGACCTTGAGTTTATGGAGAAAAACATTCTGACAATGTTTCATAGAGATTGGATCAAAACTATGTCCTCTAGAGCATACACAAGGTTTTTTCTATGATTCGACCTAGTGACCTAGTTTTTGACCCGACGTAACCCAATTTCAATCTTATACTAGATATTATAAGGATAAACTTTCTGATTAAGTTTCATGAACTTTGAATCAAAACTGTGCCTTCTAGAGCGTACACAAGGTTTTTCTAAGATTTGACCTAGTGACCTAGTTTTTGACCCGACATGACCCAGTTTCGAACTTGGCCTAGAGTTTATAGAGATAAACATTCTGACATTCTGACATAGTTTTATAAAGATTGGATCAAAACTGTGTCCTCTAAAGCGTACACAAGGTTTTTTCTATGATCTGACCTAGTGACCTAGTTTAAGTCCCGACGTGACCCAGTTTCCAACTTATCCTAGATATTGAAAGGATAAACATTCTGACAAAGTTTCATGAACTTTGGATGAAAACTGTGCCCTCTAGAGCGTACACAAGGTTTTTCTAAGAGGTGAGCTAAAAAAGAAACTAATAAAGGCCGGGGGGGGGGGGGGGGTAATAAAGGCCGGGGGGGTATCAATAAGGTGGGTTTTATGCATCCTACCAAAGTTTTATTTTTTTGACTGATGGTATACTCCAGTGTGTCTAGTTTATTGAACCATATGTGACTTTGGTCGGAAAGCCCTAGTTACTGAGCTATGGGTCCACAGAAGTGGGTGGGGTAATTCAACATGGTTTTAGCTGGTCTTGTAAAAATGGTCTCATTTGGTAGAAGAGTACAACAGACAGGCAGTGTTTGATAAAATGATTAACCGAACATCTAAATTGTATTTCCATATCAGTTTAATTGGTTTAATTTGAACATATGTGGTAAAAAAAGACTTCCTTTGGCATTCAGCATTAATTTTTTTTGATATTTTTGTCCTCAATTTTCAATATTTCTTGGCATCATTGCTAAATAAATGACCAGTAATCATCAAACTCATGTCAAGGAAGCACCTTGACCAGCACCAATGGATGATATGACCAGAATTTTACAATGACCTAGTTTTCATGGATGACTGAACACATAAACGTGCTTAGAAGATTTTTTTTTCAATTTTATGACTTAGCTATACGAAACTTTGGTCAAATTAATATCTTAACTGCTATATTAAGCCCCACACCCCCGCCACTTAAGGTCAGAGAATACATACTGGCTTAAGGTCACATGATCAACATGGCCACAATGCCCATATATGATAAAAAACTTTAAGAATCTTCTTCTTAAAAAACGAGTCGACCAATGGCCTTGAGACTTGGTAAGTAGCATCAGGTACTCAAGTTCTTCCAAGATTGTTCAAATGATGACCTTGGATTGACCTTGACCTTTTTTTACGGCAAGGTCAAACATTGGAAAACGCTAGAACGTACGATTACATTGGAAGTTTTGAACATTTTGGCTTAAAATTGGTATATACAGTTAACTTAATGAAATGGCCACAATGCCCATATATGCCGGTGAAAACCTATAAAAATCTTCTTCTTAAGAACCATGAAATTATATGTTCTAGCATTTTCCCATATTTGACCATGCCGCAAAAAAGGTCAAGGTAAACCCAAGGTCATCATATGAACAGTCTTGGTAGTACCCTAGTACTCCATCCTACTTACCAAGTTTCAAGGCCATAGGTATATTGGTTCTGGAGAAGAAAAATATTAAAGGTTTATTCCATAATTGGGTATGGCGGCCAAGTTGGTCATGTGACCTGGACCGCCGGTTGAACGAATTTTGTTCAATCAACCCCTGGAGGCTCTAAATGAAATGAGTTTACAATAATTATTGGCCCTTTGGCTTTCCAGGAAATGTCTGAAAATGTCAAAATATGAGAGACACGGGTCGAAGGTCAAATAATGACCTTGACCTCTTGTACTCATAATTCTTCATGACCTCATTAAGACAACTGTATATACAAATTTTTAAGACAAAATCTTCAATACTTCCCATGAATATTATGCAGCATTATATAGCATTTTTCAATATTTGACCTTTCAGTAAAAAAGGTCAAGATCAATTCAAGGTCATCATTTGAACAGTCTTGGAAGAACTTGAGTACCTGATGCTACTTACGAAGTCTCCAGGCCAATGTTCAACTGGTTCTTAAGAAGAAGATTTTAAAAAGGTTTTTACCATATAAGGGCATTGTGGCCATGTTATTAATTCAACTTTAAGACAAAATCTTCAAAACTTCCCATGTATTCTTATGTTCTAGCGTTTTCCAATATTTGACCTTGCCGTACAAAAGAAATCAAGGTCACTCCAAGGTCATCATTTGAACAATCTTGCAAGAACTTGAGTACCTGATGCAACCTACCAAGTTTCACGGCCATTGGTCAACTGGTTTTTTAAGAAGAAGATTTTTAAAGGTTTTTACCATATATGGGCATTGTGGCTATGTTGATCATGTGACCTGAAGCCAATATGTAATTCTCACCTTTAGTGGCGGGGTGTGGGGCATAATGTAGCAGTTAAGATATTTATTTGACCAAAGTTTCATAATGCTAGGTCATAAATATGAATATAACCATCTTCTAAGGAAGTTTATTTGTTCAGTCAACCATGACATGATGTGTACATCCTCTTAGAGAAAAATAACCTAAAGTTTATGCCTAACTGATAATCAGACCAGATGTTATCGCCATCCCCTAATTATCTGGACACTGCAGGTATCAGGCTAAACATGCTCTGTGAACTACTTTTGCCATTTTTCTGGTTCCCGGTTTATAATACAGGTAATTCAAGCATATAGTATTTTGTCAGCGGTGCTACTGAAACCTGATTCACGGTATTCGTGCGCCGATTAAAGAACGCTCTCATAAAATACTCCAGAAAATCGCATATTAAATGATAAAGTTTTGTCTACTTTTATTCTAAATACAGTCAGTGTGTTTGAAGACATATTTTTGAAGTATCACACGAAAATGAGTTTGCAATACAACTGGAACTATTTTTTATAAAGGCTGTAAAACAGGGAATACTGTTTCGCTGGTTCCCGTGCCATTACAAAATTGTTATATTACAAAACGATTAAATTTTAACGTAGAAATCCGTTCAAAACGCCTAAACAACATAACTTTTGACGAGGATTTCGATTTTCTAGTTTATATCAAGATTAGGATGCGGGATATTTATGTTTTACTTTTAACTAAAGAAAATCGGTTAACAGCGTTATCTTCACCACCTGGGGCACTGCTGCGAAGTTGCATAATTCTGTATCATTTATTGGTATACCGGAGGATTATACGACCAGTTTCATAAGAAACACATGTGAAATCGATACCCCGAGTAACCCGAGTTTATATAGCAGTAAATCGGGTCGGTCGGGGTCAATTCTCTAAGAGCATGTACACGGCATGAAAACCTGGTCATTGTGAAATTCTGGTGACATCATCCAATGGTACTGGTCAAGGTGCTTCCTTGACATGAGTTTGATGATTACTGGTCAGTTTATTTAGCAATGATGCCAAAAAATATTGAAAATAGAGGACAAAAGTATCAAAAAATGCTGAATGCCAAAGGAAGTCTTTTTTGACCACGTTTGTTCAATTAAACCAAATAAAATGATATGGAAATACAATTTAGCTGCTCTGTTGATCATTTTATCAAACACTGTCTGTCTGTTATACTCTTCTACCAAATGAGACCATTTTTACAAGACCAGCTAAAACCATGTTGAATTACCCCACCCACTTCTGTGGACCCATAGCTCAGTAACTAGGGCTTTCTGACCAAAGTCACATATGGTTCAATAAACTAGACACACTAGAGTATACCATCAGTCAAAAAAATAAAACTTTGGTAGGATGCAGAAAACCCACCTTATTGATACCCCCCTTTAATTGAGACTACTTTTCAGAGAGAGGGTGCTCTGTATTATGCTTGTAATGATAAACATGCTTTTTGTTTACTTCCGATGACCAAAAACGGTTTAAAATGTGGTCTTTCCAAAATGTTTGTGATGCTTTAGTATATCTTCTAGATAACATTTTCATCAGATTCGGTACTAAGTTACGAAGACAAATTGTAGGAATTCCGATGGGTACTAACTGTGCTCCTCTTGTAGCAGATTTATTGCTATTTTGCTATGAAAAAGACTTTATGATGTCTCTTTCTGATGATACTCAAGCTCATGCCATTGAAGCATTCAACTCAACGTCTAGATACTTGGACGACCTTTTAAATATTGACAATCCTTATTTTGAAGGAATGGTTAGTCAAATTTTTCTTGCTGAATTGCAGTTAAATAAAGCAAATACTTCTGATACCGAGGCCCCATGTTTGGATTTACATTTATCAATTTTAGATGGATTTGTTTCATCTCAAATCTATGACAAACGCGATGATTTTGATTTCGACATTGCTAATTTTCCGTTTTTGGATGGTGGTGTTCCCCGCACCACTTCTTAAGGTGTTTACTTTTCTCAGCTTATTCGCTTCGCTAGGGTGTCTAGTCATTTGGCTGATTTCAATGCTCGTAATAAAAAAATGACTGCCAAGCTTTTACAGCAGGGGTATCGGTATCATAAACTTCGGAAAGCTTTTTCTAGATTTTATCGTAGACACTTTGAATTGGTTTCTGAATATAATACAGGATTAAGGTCACTTTTGCAACAAGACCTATCGGAACCTGAATTTTATGGTGACTTAGTATATAGATTACGCAAAATCATAGGGAAAACAGAATTTCCTGATCCATATAAGAAAATTATCATGCAATTTAAACGCAATAGCTATAACATAGATGGTATGCGACGGTCTGCACGCTTAGTGGTTAACCCAATCACGGTTGACAACTTTGCTGTCCTCTTTAATTGCACGCCTGTGGGTCGGCGTTCAGACTCTATGATAGCCTCTACATAAAGCTATTTATTAATTGGTTGGGGCCGGATGTTTGTCTGTTTCTTGGCCCACCGGGGTTCAACTGGTGGTTTTCTTTTGGTCCAGTGTTCCAGTGATGTTGCTGACGCCCCAGGGATCTCCAGGTGTCTTTTTTGACCACATCCTTGCTTCATCACGGTCTTTTCTTGATCTTAATTGTTGACCGTGATGACTCTCTGATGAGCTAGGGGACCTCCATACGAACCGAACTACCAACAAATTGTTTGCATCGCGGCGGAGGGTGAGGGTGAAGGTTTAGACCCTGTAAAACCGGTTTAAACCCCAGTAGTTATTACTAACCACCCCAAGGCGGTACTTTCGTTGCGGTTGCATTTGTTTTATGTTCGGTGCTGCTTAATTTATTGTGTTCTCATTTTAACCCTTCTATAATAAAAATAGAAAATAGGTAAAAATAGTTGTTAAATGTTTTTCGTATAATTTGCTTAATCTGTTGTAACCCTTCTGTTGGTCTATTTTTTTTTAGTTCAATAAAGATAGCTGAGTTGCCACATATTTGGGAAAGAGCTGCTGACTCGACTTATCACTTGAAATTTATTGTTTGTTGGGATGTCTTTGTCAATCTTTCCCTTTGACGTTGGGGATAGGGTTTGGGATCTGATTTAGTCAGTTCCTGAAGTGTGGTTACTCTTTAACTTTTTGTTAGAATGAAATTGAAAAATGTTGTGAAGAATGGAGCGTATATGAGAATTTGCAAAATAATATCCAATATTAAATAGCAATAAAATGCATAGGAAAACAATGCTTCTAATATGTAAGAGACTAAGCTAGTAAAACATAAACAAGGAAAGAAAAAAAAAGATAAATTAAGAGAACATAAGGGAAGTGATATAATATTTTTAACCTAATTACAAGCAAACAAAGGAGCCATTCGAACCATTTCAATCTGCCCATTTACCATACTGTGTGCTAGGCCTTTTCGAAATAGCCCACAAAAAGTATGTTTATAGGGCATGTATGGTAAATGAGTTGATTGTGAACGATATATGGAATTACCAAAAAAGGACAAGACATAACCAAATACATGCAATTCAAACATTTTATAGGCTTGGGCAATCATTTTGCCTTCTCTCCCCCACCCCCACCCCAATTTTCCCACCACCCCTTGTGTATCCAGGTCCAAAAAAAATCGGATAGTGTCAACACTGTCAGCGATAGACATTTTGTTTTACAGTCATAGCATCTATCAGGTCATTTGATATGGCACTTTTTTTTATTTATCTGAAGTTTAAGAAATAGAATGCATTACGACATGTGTGAAGAGGGAAGACTCTGACTAGATGAGCATCCTCGCATTTTCTCAGATTTTCCTGTTCTCGCAATTGTTTTCCATTTTGCGGGATTTTGGTAGAGAGAAAAAGACTCGTCAGGCTGCATAGAAGGGCAGGTTGATTAAGGTATTAGGGTACCCTCCATATCGTTTGCCATTTTTACAAAAGGGAACAATTTGGTGACATCCTGTATGCTTTCCTTGCTGACAAACCCTTCTAAAAAGGGATCTGCTCATAAAGGACGGAATCTGCTCTTTGAGCAATTTCTTTCCTAGGGAAGAAATTCTTTTCTTTGGGAGCGCATCCCTATTGAGTTCGGAGGCAAAAATGAAACTGGAAGAGTTTGTTCCCCTGAAAGTATACCCAATTACCTAAAGTCTTATTTGTGTCATATGCTTTGTGGAATTCTATGTCAGATCTCAAAGTTATGTTCTTTGTCAAGATTATAAATATTTATGCTTAGAAATGTGAAAAATGAAGATGTTAATAAAATGTTCGAGTTGCACTGATATAGGTAGCAGAAGATGCAGTACAGTCGTATAATGAGTTCTTCTTAATGTGTCTACTGTAAAACACTGATATTTGGTGGTTTTTATAAATGGACCTTTAGGCGGATTTTTATTTTGGCGGTTTTGTGATTTCTGAAAAAGATGCGTTTTGCTGACATGGTCTGCTTGGTTCGAGCTCTACATTATCATAGTAAATACAGTTCAATTATTTCTATTATTTTGTAAACACTGTTAACAGTAAATAGAATCATGTGTTGCTACTGATGTAATTAGCTTGGATTGATTGTATGTTTATAGAATTTGAATAATTATTGTTTAAGTCAGCTTTTCTTGGGTGCTAATTAGAAAGGCCTATCAAACAAACATTTTCACAGTCCTTGTCCTCCCGCTTGTTGTTTGGCTGAGGTCTTCTTTTGTTCTAATGCATGTGGTATGTACTGGATTTGACTTTACTGTAGAGGGAATACGTTATATGTCAAAGGTAGTGTTTTTCTTTCAAGATCAACAATTTAAATTGGCGGCATTTTGATTGGGCCGTTTTCTTCTTTTCTGCCAATATCGCCAAAATAAAGTGGCCGCCAAATATAAGTGTTTTACAGTATTCCGTTTGCTAAAGAAAGACTGCCGGATCCAGATGATATAAGTGAAATATATAGAGAGAACCTTGCAAATCAGTTATTTTCGCAAAGTTTCATGTTAAAAAGCGTATTGTCTTAAGACGCTGTCCATTTGCGCATGCACATATGCGTTGCAGTTACATTGTTTTAGATATTCTATGAATTGCAGCAGTAAAATGAATATATCGAGACAGTTTATTGTCAAAACACCCTCGCTTTGCATACTCTCTGATTATTCTAGCCGGTCGATATAGAGAAAGTTCTCAACATTTACTCTTTACCATATCAGACTTCCATATTTTAACGCGATTAGACATTGGCGTAATATGTGTCAAGTCGTTGTTTGGCGTGTGCTATTTATAATTGCTTATAAAATCTATGATAATCCAGAATATAACTTTAGATTCTTGCTGAATTACTTGCTTTTTTTTTCTTTGTTTTTGTTTTTAGTAGCTGTCTATTATGGAGCAGGAAGCGGAGGTTGGGGCGGCGGCAGAAAATGAGAGAAGACTAGCATTCTTATTCTGACCGAAACAAATATCACATCAATTGCCGTTAAGACAAAAAATGCAGCAGAGCTGCTTTTACAGCCTTTTTCTTGTGATTATTATATTTACCTTAATATCTGTGTCTACACAGTATAAGTAATCATATTTTCAATTCTGTGTAGGCTCTGAAAATGTTTATAACTTAAATATGGTCCTTACGTTTACCTTAATATCTATGTTTACACATTGACAGTAATCATATTGTCAATACTGTGTAGGCCTTCAAAAAAGTTATTAACTTAAATATGGTAATTATGTTTTACCTTAATATACTCAGGGCTTTTAAAAACGCTTCATCTGAAAAAAATTGAAATGTTGCATTTATTTCACTTTCAGCTAAAATAAAGCTAATGATAAATAAAACTGCATATACATATCAAATGCACGAGATAATTATCAGTACAATCTAAGAATTCAAAATGTTTAAAATACACGCGACAAAAAATAAAATGGTGTTTTAAAACATGGGACTTTCACCAAACGGTTATAATGCACCGTCCGAATGCTTATTTGAGTAAAGCGTGGTTCCCGGCCTGCGCTAAGTCAACAATTACTGAATTGGAGCGAGGTATACAAACGCTCGCGGAATGCAAAAATGACACTTTAAACATGGCACCAAACTTCCAAACTGACAGCAACAAATTCACTCAAACAGTATTTTACGGCTCACAGTGGTCAACTGTAGAACCGCGTGTAGTTAAAATGTGAAGCTTAGAGTCCGTTAAGAGTGGATTCAATGACGCTGACGTCATTTACTGCACGGATAAACAGACGTTTGGTGCTGATATCAAAACCACCATTGATATTGGCGGATGCTTAGACAGTAAATCTGTAAGCTGTTTGTATCGAATACTGTTTATGTGACGTGTAAAACGTCAAATTAAGTTATTTTCCAGGAAACCACTTTTTTGAGGGCCCAGTTTGTGTGTTCCAGTTTTCAATTTAAGCTGTCCGACAGCAAATGAAGACATGACGACCTTAATTCTGTGATTTCACTTTAGGATATTTTTCTTGGAAAAGCTGAGACCAACTTCAAGGGCTGTAACATAAGGTAGTTTTAAATAAAATTAAGGGGCAGTGACGTTGACCAGTTAAGTGCAAATGTCGTCACGCATGACATAAATTTCTGCAATTTCTTTAATTTTTGTCAGTTTAACAATTTCTAATAAAACCTAATCATATTAAATAACTTGAAATGTGGCATTACTAAAACACATCATCTTTTTGGTGAGGCGTTTCTAAAGTCCTCGAGTATATTCATGTTTACGCATGGAGTGTAAACATATTGTTAATATTGTGTAGGCCCTGAAAATGTTTATAAATTAAATATGGTTAACCAACATAGCCCAGCAGATTGTTTTAATAGTTTGACGTTTCTTACATATAAACAGAACATCAAAAGACACGCCCACAATGTATACACCGAATTTATTTGAAGGTAAATGTGTATGCTTTAAGGTAGAAAGATCACAAATAGAAAGATTGGCGTAGCATTCCAACCATTAAACCAGCTAATAAACCCAATGGGCTATAAAAAAACAAATCTCCGTTTTTATTTGTCAGAAAAAAAAAAACAAAAAAAAAAACAACACAATGTTAAATTTCTACATATTTTTTTACATATTTTCTATCAAAATTCAAATCTATAGCTTCTGAATTCTTTTTCATTTTAACAAATCATTTAATCTGTAATAAAGGATATTTAAAACTGTAGTAGAAATGAGGTCCCCAAGCTATTACTGAGCATTTACTTCATGCTGGAATATTTTGATATGGCAATTTTAGACTTCCCTTGTAATGTAAATTAGTGCAATTTAGATCAGTTGTCTGGATTGTAAACTACAGAAGTGAAAAATACGCTTGAAGAGCTGTAGTAATCATATTTCAGCATTATTGATATTCAACTGTTAAGCAGGATGCACACGGTTTGGTTCAGTTTGCGAAATCCATATATACTGAGCTCTGACTTCTTAAACAGTATGGTCATTTAAAATATGTCTATATATATGAGAATTAAACTGAACTGGAAACTAAGATTGGTTTCTGCTATATTAAATGTTTAGGAGTAGAATAAATAAGACACATCACAGCTCACCTGGTTCCGATAGTGTTCCAAAGTCTTGTGCATTAACTTTCTCTCACAAGGTAGGCAAATATAGCTAAGTTCATTAAAACAAGAATTTCTTAAACATTCAGAAATTAAATAACAGTAGTACATCACTACCGGTACCATTTGTGTATCAAAGTCGTGTGTTTTGACTATTCAGATAGGTTTTAAATTAAATACAAACTACTCTTGTAAATAAGATTTCTGTACAAAGTGAAATCTAAAACGTTTCCTTATTTTTTTTCGTCCCGACCCCTTATCACCACATCCCGTGCACTGAGCCTGGGTTAGTCAACTCAGTTTCTCCATATCTGCTTAGCTTGACATATGTGCGTCCGTGTGACCGATCGCTGTCAGTTTATGTGTCAGACTGTCGGCTGTGAATCTGTCCGTCTGTCCGTCCGTGCGCCAGTCGGTCTGCATGACTTGAGATAAGCAGATTGGGCTGAGATTGGAAACAAATAGTACAGAATATCTCATTCGAAATAACAACAACGCGAATATAGACCCGGTTGGGTAAGTGACCGGACGCTCCCTAGTACCTGCCCCGCCTAGTCTACTACAAACCAATGTGGTTAAAAAGCAGTTATGTTGATAATAAGTAATTTTATCACATTTTCTTTAAAAAACATGCGAGAGAATACATTTTAATGAAAATATATTTACTTGATGGAGCGTGCTTATACATCATATTTCAGTAAATCTCAAAGTGTATGTTACAGAATAAGGCAAAAAAAATCCCCGTTTTGTTCCCTGGCAAATCAATCTTAAAGTTGACAAATATCTCAAAATCTGAGAAACTGTCAGATAACTAATGTTGGAATTAATTCCCGTAAATCGCTGGTTGCTTAACGGCCCTTTGAAAATGTCAGTCTATATCAAGCCATCACCCAGGCCGAGGGAAAAAGAAAAGAAGAAAAGGGAAGATCGTGGGTAGGGAACAAACAAAACGAAAAAAAAAAGAAAAAAAAGACAACCCCATACTGCACCTGCTGCAAGCACAGACGGTACGGTACGGTCCTTGTCCTTTTATTTATTCCCTTTTATTCCACAGTATAAAATTGAGCGGACAATGACGGAAACCGGAAATTGCGACCTTGTCCGACGACAGTCGCAGAGTAGACCTCAAAATATAAGCTGAGTGACCTTAGCGTTTTGCATTTTTTATCTTCTTTTGTATGTAAGTGGCTTGTTACAAATAAAGCAGGCAGTTGATAACATGACAGTCTCTATTTAGCAACAACTCAAAGCGGTTGAAATGTTCTTTTCATAAACTTAGAAAGGCAAGAAAACGATCGGTTCGATCACATCAATTTGGCAATTTCATCTCTGCCGAGCTTTATTTCACAACTTTTAAAGTCAATATTTCAAATAAACGAAAATCATGTTAAACAATAGATTGCATAATAATAATTTCTAAGTCCCTTCTAGCCATCTTTAAGCCTAGTCAGCAAAATATTTGAATTGGAGGCATGAACAACAACACACGCTCTTCGTCATAACTGTCCGCAAAATTGTTCGTTTTTGACATTTTACGCTGTCAGAAAAATGCGATCGATATTTGTCTGACTTAGACTTACTCTACAATGACAACAAAGCAGAAGTTTAAAAAATTGCAAAAAGTACAACGACAGATACTCAGTAATGGCATAATATTGATTTATGAGAACAAAAAATAGAAACCCTTAGGTCTACTTGCAGATGCTGCATCTAAAGAGCCTAGTGATCTGCAATTTTAAAATTACTAAAACTGCTGTAGATCTGGTATGAGCCAGTTTTTGGACTGGCGCGTAATTGCGTCACACCCTTTGTGACAGCACTATTGAAATAAAGTCATCCTTTTAGACGATACAAATCTATATAAAAGCCTCATTAGACTGGTGTCAGTCCATTAAATAAAACAAGATCATAAATGAATACATGAAAATGAATATACATATCATACTCTATCACTACATTTCGAAAGATGTTGGATTTAATGGACTGGGGAACTTGCTCGATGCATAAAATTGCCTAACGGTATGCACAGCTGAAAGTGTTTACTTATAACTCCTTGAAACCATGCTAACGGGATTTATATATCTACTGTTGACCTCATTCAATGTTTGTCTGCTGGTGGTCAGTTACAGAATTCTTGTCCAATTCTGAGATTTATCTCCGAAATAAAAGTTACACACAAAGGTCTGAACATCAGCGAGGTTCTGATTCTTTACAAAAACAGTGTCAACCCAGATCACACTGCAGACTGCTCCTGAAGCAGTTTTATCAGGGTCTACATTTTTGCATTTCTGTCTGTGCATTTCTGCATTGGAAAACAAAGTGGATTCTTTTAAGATGCAGACCCTGATAACACTGCTCCTTTAGAATGTAGCCCCTGATGAGACTGCTCCTTAAAGATGTAGGCTCGAATATGACAGCTACTTAAAGATGTACGCCTAAATAAACAACTTTTTAAAGCAGAAGACCCAGATAGGACTGCTCCTTTAGGATGTAGACTCCGACCAGAGAGCTTCTTTAGAACATAGAATTTGGCAGCTCCTTTAGTCGGTATACCTGATAAGACTGCTACTTAAGGATGTAGACCCTGATAAGACTGCTCCTTTAGGGTGTAGACCCTGATCTGATAAGACTGATCCTTAAGGATGTAGACCCTGACCTGATAAGACTGATCCTTAAAGATGTAGACCCTAACCAGATAAGACTGATCCTTAAAGATGTAGACTCTGACCAGATAAGACTTCTCCTTTAGGCTGGAGACACTGATATGACTCTTCTTTAGGATGTACATCCTGATTAGACTTTTCACTTAGGATGATAAGACCCTGATGAGACAGCTCCTTAAGGATGTAGACCCTGACCTTATTAGACTGCTCCTTAAGGATGTAGACTCAGACCTGATAAGACTGCTCCTTAAGGATGTAGACCCTGACCTGATAAGACTGATCCATTAGGATGTAGACACTGACCAGATAAGACTGATCCTTAAGGATGTAGACCCTGACCTGATAAGACTGATCCTTAAAGATGTAGACTCTGACCAGATAAGACTTCTCCTTTAGGCTGGAGACACTGATATGACTGCTTCTTTAGGATATACATCCTGATTAGACTTTTCACTTAGAATGAAGAACCTGATAAGGCTGCTCCTAAAGGATGTAGACCCTGATGCTCCTTTAGGATGCAGACCCTAATGAGACTGCTCCTTTTGATATTGACCCTGCTCTTTAAGGATGTAAACCCGGATAAGACTGCTCCTGAAGGATGATGACCTCTTTAAGACTACTCCCTCAGGTTGTAGACCCTGATGAGAATGCTGCTTTAGGATTTAGACCCTGGTAAGACTTTCTTTTTAGGATGAAGACCCTGATAAGATTTCTCTTTAAGGATGTAAACCCTTATGCTCCTCTAGATTGTAGATTCTAATGGGACTGCTAGAAAACTGCCTTGTTATAAGACTGCTTCTTTAGGATGAAGACCCTGACAAGACTGCTGATTTAAGATGAAGACCCTAATAAATCTGCTCCTTTAGGATGACAACTTTGATTAGACTGTTCCTAAAGGTTGTACACCCTGATAAGACTGCTGCTTTTGGGTGTAGACCCTAATAAGACTGATGCCTTAAGATGTATAAACCTTGATGAAAATAATTATGTTAAATGCTTAAAAGCCCAATTTTTAGATGTTTACGGGATTTATTTTTTACGAACTGATATTTCTTGGACATCTATACACATTATATTACCAGCTTCAAAACCTGCAGTATAAGCAATAGCCGGATAGCCAGAGTTTGTTAACTATTACATAAATATGACCTGTATTGAACTTCTACCAGAGGTCAGATAACAGGTTCCTTGTAAAGTGGGGGAATTTGAACTCTGCTTACCTTCCTGAGGCGACCTGTATATCAGTTTCCTTCAAGATACTTCTCCAGGCCCATGTATTTCAGGAATGGGCAAGTAATAAAACATCTTGGTGAAAGTAATGCACTGGTTATGTACCTTGCCATACTCAAAGCCATAACCTAAATACATGGGCCGAATGCCAGGCTAAAGCCTCATATGATAAACAGAATCTTACACTCGTGGTCATTTCATACGAAATTAATGAAACTCGCCAACAGTTCGCTTATAAATTTCATACAAAATGGCATAACCACTCATGTAAAATCCTCTTTTTCTCTGCATAATTATCCAGATAGTTTGGCTCGAAAGGATCAAGCCTTACTAGACAGTAAACCTAACGCTTTACGTATAATCAAGGTACGCATTAGAAGATAAGGATTGCAATTCTGTAGAAAAGTCGCAACATACGTCAGCATATAGTAATATAAAGAGCTGTAATGAAGGAATGAATTTCATTTGTTGGATGTTTATCGAAGTATAAACTACATTGGGTCTCGTGCAAAGTAAGTGAACCCCGAAGGGGTTCATGTAAACTTTGCTAGCGACCGAATGTAGTTTATACTACGAAAAATACAAAAAAAACATAATTTCATTGCTTATATTAACAATTTTTTCTATCTATCATTTGACCACAAATTTGAGTTAGGGGCTGCAGTAGAAGCAGAAAAATATTTACACGCAGTTTTGCTACTAACAGCGGAGCAGCGTCAACGACGTTATAATGTCGCCTACGTCCAATCAGATTTGAGAGAACTATGGTTTATTTTGTACGTCAGTTAACACCATGTGACGTCGCATGAACCGTTGTACATGTAGTTATAGAAGTATAAACTACATAACGGTTTAATGGTTTACCATACGCTTTCGAATAAATGCACTGAGAAGCATTCGATTCCCTCCGAAAATTTATTTGCGAAAAAAAAAAAGATTTCCAAATCATTCAAATATACCGAGAATAGACCCCCCGTCTTCCCCACCAATACCCACGCAATCCGCCATTGCATGAGAAGAAGTCGGTTTGGCCACCATTTATTTAAAGACACGAATATTATTATACACATTCTTAATTATTCGCTAGCATTTTCCGGTATTTTCGCTATTTTAATGCTGTAATCCATGTCGCCACACTGTATCGAAAGCTTGTTTTAGATCTACAAGGGCGCTAAACAAATTCTCTTTCCGACAATATTTCGTCACATTTCATAAAATAAATGTATTATATGCAGCTGGAAATTGTTTCCTAAATCTACAATCAATTTGGCAATCTATTAGTAGTAACTGTATATTATCTGTTACGCAGGATACCAGTAAATAATTTACTGAAACAATACAAATGCGTAAATGCATCATCGAAAGTGGACATGGCATCTAAAGTGGTCCTGGCATTTATTTTCGTCCTGACCAGCCTCTAAATTGATCCCGGCTGGCATCCATCAGGGTGCGAAAAGCATACTCTAAAATGGTCCTTAGCGCTTTACGTAAGTATATGCAAAACCAATTGTTTTTTCTGCTAAAAACTGCATCTCAGGATTTTATATTCATAGCCTCGGCACAAACCATTTTAAAATCATTTTTCGTGTGTGTGTGTGGGAAGGGGAGGGGGTAGTTTAGCTCCCGGCCCTCTTCCTGCGCCTACGTCGTTTTATTTTCTTTATTGAACGTCAATGTACTTGCATTAAAAATTTAAATTCCAGTGAGTTAGTGAGACAGCTCCATGTTTCCACGCCTCGTACTCTTGCCAACCCATCCCCGCATCAAATCGAAGAGAGTTTGATATAGCATGTAAATGTAAATGAGTGCTTAACATGTTCTCTCACTGGATCGTATGCGCAACATTTACAACGCTTACAAAAATGTCATTCTCCCACAGCCAATGCTTCATCTTTTCGCATTTACTTTGGATAAAATGCGAGATACAAGAAGACTTTTGCTATACAATTTAGCTTCAAGCAACCGCGACATGTTGTTTTCTTGTGGTGTGGTTTGATTTGATGATGAGAAAATATAACACAAAAAATATAACACGAAAAATGTATAAAATGGTCATGAGAAAAAAAAAAGTCTGCACAATATGCGTATTTACATGCGGAAGCAGACTGTGGATTGCGCGAACATGGATTGTTGCCTAAAAAGGGAGAGAGGTATGTTGGATATAGGAATCATCTATAATTTTCTATGCACTACCATCTGTGGGCTCCGAGTAGCCTGGCATTCAGGCCGTATATTTATATGTTTATCTTTAACAAAGTACTTACCTCACAAAGAACTTACTTCACGGTAAACAATTGACAGAAGATTCTATTACTTACTCAGTAGCTGAAATACAGGACTAACTTGGACTATGCTAACAGATACATATTCGGTCCCGGAGACCTGTACTCATACTTAAAATCATAGCAACTGTTTCTACATGATCTTAGGCTTCGCTGGATTCACATTTCTCATTATAGCAATAATAAATTATTCGTAGAAGGCACTACTATGCATAATTATCAGGTATGTAACTGGGATCATTTTAGAGGCTGCTTATCGCACCATAAAAGATGGTAGCCGGGACCAGTTTAGAGCCAGTCGGGACCAAAAATAGAGGCCACAATCAGTATAGATGCGAAGACTCAGATCAGCCAGCGAATCCGCGAAATCTCATTGGAGTCTTCGCTGTCCTCCTGAAGAGAGCTAGGAATTTAAGCTACCTATGAAGCACCAAGCAAAATTTCTTATCAGACTGTGAATGCCAAGCCTTATCTGAGGCTTCGCTGGGCGCAAAAACAATCTTGTTGGAAATTCCGTGCTACGGATCATTTCATTAAGGATGAAAAGATTTTCAACAATGCATAAAGATATGCTATGATTATGGTTACATTTTATATACTTTTTCAATAATACATAAAGCTGGTCTGCGACTGTAGGCCTTTCTGGCCAAGACTGGTTTCTCTAGCATCACAATAGCTAGCATCACATTAATAAGTATATAAGATAAATACCCCAGGCCTGTGAATCCGAATTTGTCTAAGGAAAAGTGGTATTTACAGGGATGAACATTTGCCTTCTTGTAACTGCTAAACATAACCTGTGGGCGACGGGTATCCACCGTCAGTGTTTAGATAAGGCTCTTTGAATGAGCATCTACCACATATGTTTGGATAAAAAATTATGGAAATAGCTTGAACAAAGACATCGGAATGTAATGCATGCGCTGGTCTTGGAAAAAAAAAACAACATTATATCAAGTTGGTCGTAAACAAGGTTAGGAGAGTTAAGATGGCTGGCGGTTATAGTCATTGGACGGTTTGCCTTTGGACTATTTTGATTGCCCCTGTCGTATAGTTTTTTTACCCACTAGTAGAGTTCTTTCGGATAAGACGCAGCTGTATAAGAAGCTGTATCGTGACGCATCGGGACGTAAAGGAGAGGGAGATATCATTATTTAAATTTTGAAACGCATCTATATAATACCGTCAAATGTAAGTTTGCAGAAGATATATGCATTTGATTTACATACGATTATGGCTTTTAGTTTTGTATAAGAGATTTGGTGTTTGTCTGCCCAATAGTTCATTGTCCTCAGCCGCTTAATAATTGGGTAATTTTGGAAATAGTGCATGTCCGTCCGTCTTTTCGTTCGACTGTCACACTTTCGTTTCCATACTCTTTGAAGTTATTGTTATTAGCCCAAATTTGGCGAAAAATGATATCCCCCCTTGACAACAATATGCTCCCTTGTTCTCAGTTATATTGAACAGCTTCAACAGACAATGCCCTAATGTTTTGTTTGGTATTTCTTCGGCTGGCCGGTTGCTTTATAGGGTGTAAAAGGCCTTTGGGGTAGTATTTCAGTCTTTAACGAGCTGCCTGCCAGAGATAGTTGACAGGACAGACGAGAGAGAGAGAAAAAAAGCCAAACAGTCCTCACCCGCACCTACTGCAAGCACAGTAGACCTTGTCCGGCTTTAAGCCAGTTTACCAATGATTTCTTTTTTACCGTTTGGAGTTTTGTTAAATGGACAGAGGAATGGGTTGCAATTAATAATTGTCTCTGTAAGTTAGGTTCCGGGCTAACATCTTTAGAGTCTCCATAGTCCTATCAGTGGTAAATATATCTAAACATGAATCTTTTGATAAAAAACTAGGCTAATGTACGTATATTGAGTCATATAACTGGCTGAAAGTAGAGGTAACATGTTTTTGGAACAATAACAAAAAGTTTGCCGGTTGCCCGTCAAGATTTTCAATATAAACGAGAGCGGGACAATGAAAGGGGACCCAAATTTGTACATTGTATTTTTACCATTTTCTTCAAGCTTGTGACAGCAAAAGTATTTCCGTGAACAGCGTAAAACGACTAAACTCAAATCCCTATGCAAAGCGAATTAACCTTCACGTTTGGTGGTAAAATTTGGGTTCATGTGTATCAACTGAGTCAAATAATTTGCAAACACAAGGAGAACATGTTTTTGAAAAATGAAAAACTGCTCCACAAAATACAGTTTTCAATTTCCGGATCCCCGTCGAGCAATGTAGTATAAACAAAAACAGGACAACGAATGGAGTCTCATGTCTATACATTGTATTTTCATTTATTTATTTATTTATTTTTGTCAGGTGTATGATATCGAAAGTCGATCATTTCAGTTGCCGACTAAAATGACATTTTATATTAATTCTCACAAGTGTTTTATGTGAAACTAAAAAAAACTAATTATTTACAACTTCGAAACTGTAGTAAAAAGGCTTGCAGCGGTATCTGACTATAAAATATCTCACGACAGAGCAAATGAGCCTTCAACCGATAGTTATATTCTAATACAGAAAGAAAAATCAATGACTATGGGGTAGCTCTCAGTGCATACTACTTATTTGGATAGCCCTACTGTGCTTGCAGTAGATGCGGGTCGGGGTTGTTTGCCTATTTTGTTCTCTCGTCTATCTCTATTTTCTATCGCCCTCTCTCTGGAAGCCATTAAACCCAAACCCAACCAACCAACCAACCAATCATTTTCTGATTCGCTTTCGGCAGTTGCAAAAAGCGGGACATTTAATGGGTCCCATGCCTGTACATTGTATTTTTACCATTTAAATCAAGCTTATGATATCGAAAGTGTGACCAAAATCAATTTTCAAGTCCGTTCTATGTGGAACTCAAGCTTGTTTTATTTGTTTAAACTTAGCAGTTAAAACCTTGCAGCGATACCTCATGATAACATATTTCATGAATGTTTACCATGATACAGCAATGGGGCCTTTAAGCTATAAGAGTTTCCTCAAGAATTACAATGCCTTGCTTATTAGAGCCCATGTGTAAAACAAGAGTTCCGCGAAACTTTATGTCGCACCTGCTTTGCACCTTCACATTAAAAACTCAATTAAAGCAACATAGTGTCACACGTGTAAATTTGGTCAAAATCCATTCAGTAGTTTATGAGATATTGTTTTCATGTTTTGCGCTATTTTAGTAGCGGTGGATGGCGGCTGTTTTGGATGTTCAATTTGAAACAGCTTGAAGTAGCTTCATGCAATGATCATTTTGGAATACGTTTGATGCAATTTCCTTCAGGGGTTCTAGAAAAATTGACATTTTCATGTTTTTCTATTTTTAGTAACGGTGGCTGGCGGCCATCTTAGATGGTTTCCAATCACTTAATTTGAAAGAACTCCTTAAATGGACAATTCTGACCAAAATCCGTTCATGTTTACTTGAGATATTAGAATTTTAGCAAAATAAGGCTTGTTAACGGAAATTAGGTCACTGTGACCTAATTCCGCTACATTTATTTTTTATTTCAAAGATTAACTCCCTTTATAATAATAACAAAAAATGTGATGACACATTTCATGCAATACCTCCGACATGATGTAACTATACATTTGAAATAGAGTTTAGATAATAATATTTGCTAAAACTGACTTTAAACAAAAAATAAAATAATTTTTTAAACTATCGCGGACCGCGCTCGAAATCGCATTATTGGACAAAAATAATTTATTCATACGTCACAATCACGTGCACAAATAAGAAAAATACCTGTACATGATCACATGACACGTGCGGTCAAAATCGATACTCTTACAGGCCGTGAGGAAGAACGTAATTTGCATTTTAATTTGAAGATTATTTTTCATTCCACATTTGTCGAAAAAAACATGCATTTCCCCAAAGCTTGTACGGTTAATTATGAGACAATTACATATTGTTTAACGAAATTTTGTTAAAATATTTGTTTCTGAAAACACAAAATAAACGAGGGAGACAATCTTAAATAAAACCAAGGCCCAACTGATGCTGCTTGCAAAATTTCAGCCAAATATACGAAGTGGTTCTGGATAAAAAGTTGGTTTATGTTTTTGCTATTTTTAGTAACAGCAGCCATCTTAGAAACTGGATTAACCTGACTTTTACCATGCTAAAACCCTGCAATCTGGTCATGCAGCATGTGAAAATTTGAGAACCATGGATGCGCTGGTTTTGGAGAAAAGGTCATTTGAATGGACTTTAATGCTAGGGTCGACGTAAATGTGAACGGACGGACGGACAGACGAACGGGTTGACGGACGGACGGAAAACCGGACGCCTATATCGCACCTTTCTAAAGAAGGTGCAACAATTATCCCGTGACCCCTCACCCACCCAAAATAGCCACCTATCACCCCCATGGCCCGGGGTCATTCACCAAAATACCAAAAAAGCTATTTTGTTCAAGCTACTTCTTGTAAGAGCAGGCCATGAACATTATTACTTCCCTTGAATAAATTATATGTAAGTGTTGTAATGAATAAAGAAACGCATCATTTCATCTGCTTATTCTTCCTGTTAGCTGAAATTATCAAAAATATATATATTGTAAAACATATGAGGTATTGTAAGAAAATGATTCATAATCCGAAGGTTTCTAAAATAATTTCTCTTTATCAATTTGTTTCATATGCAAACTTAGTTAGTCAACTGTCTATGAAATTGATATATTATTGGAACGGAAACTCAGAGAATTGAAACAAAACAAAACAAAAAACAAAACAACATCAACAACAACAACAAAAAAAAAAACAGTCGAGCAGCTTGGTTACAGAATTGCAACAACAACGAGTCTCCTCTTCAAATCGGAAAGGGGACAGACATACAGACTCGATACCACGAGTGTGAACTTATGGATTTGTTCCGCTGAGCCTCCTGGGGAACATTTGTATGAGAATTCTAAAAAAAATAATAAATAAAAACGGAGAAGAGAAGTTAGTGCAAAACGGAATAAATTCCCAAAGAATAAATCAGTCAACGGCTGAGACTGTAGAAGAATCCCTTTGCAACGATACAGATGGGCTCGAGTACCAACGGATCCACTAGATGTGCTAGCTAAGACGTAATAGGAATCGTTACACCACCAGCGGCTGATTATTCATCCTCGGGATGGCTACCCGAGGTCGGATGGGGAAGAGAGGCTGTGGACCACCATGTTCACTTACACGTCAACCATCAGTACCCCCTGGGAACCTTGGAAGATGGTCCGTCGGCATGGTGTGGGGCTGAGGCTCCTGTGGCTCTGAAGAGGACCGCCGAAACTTCGTCATCAGCAGTCCACCAAACCAACCAGCAGACAGACAGTGGTCTGGAGGCAAGCCCTTTGTCTTTGACTCCTGGCCATTTTCAAGGCCTTCCGGCCGAGCACTGGTGCCTGGGACATTGCGCAATACTCGGATTCGACCTAAACTATAGAAGACCGTTGACAGCTCACTTTATGCCGTTATTCTAACTTACAACAACTTACTTAACTCACATCTTTCGTCCGGGCTTAAAGATTGGCCTGGAATTCAGGTCAGTTCTTCATCCTGATAGCCCCCTGTGAATTAAACAACTTATCTGGATTGTCCTGGGTAGCCCCCATGTGCTCCTGGTGCCCAACTAGCTTAAAAATGAGCAACTTTCTTCTACGGTAACCACAGACATTAATTTTGTAAGTATTGAGACTATTTTTTGGTTGTTTGAAGATGAAATTCCGTAAAAAAGTTCTTGTTTAACTCGAACCATTGCACAATTTCTCAGTGTCCAGGATATTTTTTGTGCGAATCGGTTGGGATTATATCATCAGCTTGATATGACTGACACTGAATAAATCATTTCAAAGTTCTTTCTGTAATTATATTGCTTGTTTTGACAAAATTTGGATTTAAGGATATTGGTAATGAGCATCAAATTACCATAAAATTTCTGAGTATTGGGACAGGTACATGTAGGGCTGATAAAACAGTGCAGTCTCTGCTCATACTGCTGAGCCATTTGCCTTTCCAACTGTTTCTTTTGGTTTCATTCTTGCATTGTAAAACTGTACTGTTCCATTGGTAGTATAGACTAAAATATTTATTTTAGATGTCCCAATTTTTAGAATTTTATGGTATAAAAGGGCGTAGCTACCTATACGGCAAATACGCAAGTGCGTATTGAAATTTTGTCAAAATTGACAAAATTTCAAAACGCACCTGCATATTTGCATGCTGAAAATTTATAAATTAGACAAGATTTCAATACCAATTACCAAAGTGGCTGAAATACTAGCTAGTAGACAATAAAACATGGTTGTGCGTATTATGAAATTGCCCCTAGATACGCCCCTGGTATATATTTAAGTGCGTTAATGGCCAGTAGCTCCTTTACTATTTGGAATATCCGAGGGAAAGCTCACAGAAATGATCACATCGAGATAAGCTCTCTGTTACTATCAGCATATTGACTGACAATTTTATCTGCCCTTGCCACAATTTAATAAGGGCTACAAATTAGTTTTTGGCTTGTAGTTCCTTTAATATGTGGAACATCTTGGTTCTTGTTTAACTTGAACCAAGACACATTTTTTCTTCATGAGAAAGCATAAGGATAGTTATTGACTGACACTATAAAAAACATTCTTAACTTTGATTTAAGTATATTTGTATGTATGACATTGTTATGGTATTTCATAACCCATGAGCATCAAATTACCATAAAAGTTCTTAGCACTGGGACAGATAGGACTGTGCTAACTGTACAGACCCTGATCAGATGGGTACTTTAGGAGCCATTTGCCTTCTCATGAAATGCATCTTTTGATTGTAATGCTGCATTGGAAAATCAAACAGTTCATTTTAGGACAACTGCAGTATTTTATTGAGGTGTCCCAATTTTTAGAATTTTAATGGTATATTTTTAAGTGTCTTTCGGGTATAGTTTCTTTACTATTTGGACTATCTGGTTGAAAGTTTCCAGAAGTGATCACATTTAAGTAAGCTCTCTCATAATATCAGCATTTTGATTGCTGGGGTTATCCGCCCATTCAACAGCAGCTATATACATGTCCATAAATTAGGTTAAGGCTTCTGGCTCCTTTATTATTTGGAATATCTTCCTAAAATTTCACACAAATGATAAAAAATAAGTAGACTTTCTGGTACAATCAGAATTTTGTCTGACATGGCAGCAATCCCCTCCCACTGGTAAGAGCCCCAGTAACTGAGTGGGTTGAGAGCTGGTCTTCTGATCTAGTAGTCCCTGATTCAAATCTGGCTGGAGGTGGAATTCCTTCCAGACATAGATAGGAGTCCATTACTCACAGCCTTTCATTATCATCTTCCATTTATCTTGATATGACTGAAATACTGTTGGAAAGGATATATAACATATGTCCATATGGTCCTGTTTTCAGCTGCCCTGTTGCTTTGGCAAGTCCATCCCTGTCCACTCTTTAATACTGTGTACCTCTTAATCTTTCTGCCTTTCACTGTGCCCTGTAGAAGTGTCTTTGGTGAGCCAGAAAACCTAGGGATGTGGCCAGATCACCTTGGTTTCCCTTTTCTGACCATGGTTGGGTCAGAGCTCCAGATAAGAGGGGATATTCAGAGGATGATATTTCTCTTAATTTTCAACAAAAATGTATGTTGTAGAATTAGAACTGTCTTGGCAAGATGGTTCTAATGAAGTGTCACACCATATGATTTTATGAAGAAATATGGAAAAATATTCCTAAGTTATCCTCTTTACCCATTTTTTATGTGGAGCACATGCGGTGTGTCAATATTCTCAAATGGCTGCTTGGATCTTTCTGAGAATAAATCCCCATTAGTTATGATGTGGTCTTGACAGATCGCAGATGTTCAGGCAGTAATATTTGGTAGCATTTTATATCAGTTAAGACCTGTGTTCTTTTCTCTAACCCTGCAGTCAAAGTCCATGATTTACAGGATACAGATATATAACAAAACAGTCACCAGTGTATCAGATTCATCAAGCTCTGGGTATTGTCTTCAGCTTTGTTAGAGCTGCAGTTACTTGTGCAATCTTTGAGAGAACCTGCTTTTGAGCCATCAACTCCCCAAACTGGTGTTTGGCCTGTAATTCTTTCACTTTTTAGAATGTCTCGGTGAAACTTTGCAGATATGGTCAAAGAAAGGACTTTTTGTTACATTCAGTCTTTTGTCTGATGGGATTATTTGCCCTTTGCTGTGTAGCGGGCCGTAGAACATTTGGTGAAACTTTACAGAAATGATTGAAGTAAGATGAAGTAAGGTAAGCATTATAACTGTTACAATCAGAATTTTGTCTGATATGGTTATCTGTACCTGCTATGGGGCTGTCCGCCCGGCCTATATCTTTAATGCTTGGAATATCTAGTAGAGAAACATCTGTAAAATGAGCTTTATGTTCCACAGTTAGCATTTTGTCAAACTAGGTTCTCTGCCTGTCTTGGAGGATATTTCTTCAATATATTTTCTCATTTCTCAATATACATATTAATCCTATCAAATGCCCCAGGGGCATTGCATTTTACAAATGGACTGTTTAAAGAGACTGAAGAGTGGCAAAAAATGGTTTCAATAAACAGGGTTAAGTAAGAATATTAGCTTACAGTGTCATCACTGATAAATGCTTGAAATACCTGATGGACAATGATGGGCTGAACATAACAGGTAAAGTCTTCCCATTGCTTAGTGGCCATAGGGGCTGTGGGGGTTAAAGGCCCACTGTATCTTGGAGCCCATCTCTCTCCTTTCGGTGTGAACATATGAGCATGTTTAAAACTCTGGTAGTGAAGATTCTTATGAAATTTTGCAATTTTGGTAAGCCAGTATTATACTACTACTAGGGAAGGGGTGTTTAGTTAGAGAGGGATAAATGTAAGGATCAATAGAGTACCAGTAAAAACTCTAAATATTAGGACACCTAAAATGATTACCCTAATTGTCCTAAAACTTGAACAGTTTGGTTTTTCAATTAATTAATACACCTAAAAGATGCAAATGGAATGACAAACAGTGTAGAGCCTGATCAGACTGCTCCTCATCGAGCAGTCTGATCAGGGTCTACACTGGTTGTTCAGACCTATCTGTCCCAGTATTTAGAATTTTTATGGTAAATATAATTATAGTGTCATACCTCACTGCCCCTTTGTTGTTGCAATTCTAATGAGATGTTGACTGAATCAAGCCCTGCTTTTGAAAAAGTGGATGGGGTAAATCAGCATGAACTAGGGGAGTCTCAGTCATATTATAAGCTATATTTCTCCTAGAAATTTTAGGGTATTCATATGTACCTTCCTTTCTAATTTGAAATAATGTCTCTGGTGACATCTTTTTTCACCTTCTACCTTTCAAAGTAAAATCATGTGTTCAGAATTTTTTGCAGACACTGTCCATTACCATTAATTTTGGTACTTTGAAATCATTATATTCTACCTTATCTCTAGTACCAATGGATAGCTTCTTTCTATGATACTAATGTGGGTTTTATCTATGGGAGAGTGTAAAATGTTGATAAAATTTTGGTGACATTGACCTCTGTTTCAAAGTCACAGTAAGACTTTTAAAGTCCAATTTAAGTCAAGTTTTGAACATTGTAATTACACATTGGCTCCTGAATTGTTATGGAATTATGACCAAGTGGCCTAAAATAAAAATTATGAAGAGTTAGAGCACTGTTGTGATTAAATGTCCATGACATCAATGTCAAGGTCAAGGTTAGGCTAAACAGAGTTCAATCATTAACAAGATTTCACACAGCAAGTCAGCAGAAATGTACCAAATATGTGTTAACATCAGTTAACCCACACATACCTCCTGCAGATATCGTTGCCTTTGGTAAAGTGCATGACAGTCACCATTATTGCTCCATTTCTGCACAACCCCAGCAAAAGTTTTACTTTAAAATCTTAGAAAGTGTGGCTTCAGGTGTACTCACTATGTCAGCTAACTTCCTATCATGTTTGCCATGTAGAAATTGCTTCACAATTAATTTTATACCACAGCCTTCAAATTCCCTCCATTTCTGTTGGCCATGATTTTTCCCATCATCCATCTGGTTATGACATCATCAAGTGTCACATTATGTTCAAACACGTTACATCATGTTTGAACATGTTTGGCCATGAATCTTTTCATATATTGTGAGAGTAGGAGCATTTGCTCTTACATAACAAGCAAATGCTCATTTTCCCACAGTGTTTTCCACATTATCCAACAATGCTTGTTTGTCTTCTAGATATTCCTCTTCTTTGTTACAACCTTGTAATCTAAAATGCCATGGGGTAAAGGATTAACAACATTTATAAACATGTTTTGAACATGAATAAGAACCTACTAGTGCAGCAGTTAATGTTAAAACCTCAACCATAAATCCATCATGTTAAATCATGGTTGAATATGTTTGATTTTCTTTAAGCATAATTTTGAAAAAAAGTAATAACTTGCATCTTTGTATTGTATTTCCAAATTTAACAATAAATTGCAGAATGTATCATTGTCTTTCTAGTGCAGAAGGTTAATTTACTGTGAAACATGTTTGGTGATCAAACATGTTCTTTTAACATGATCAGCTAACATGATCCAAGTTGTAGAAAATATGTTTTAACATGTTTAATCATCAAACATGATCTAGTTTTCGCTATGGTATTATTCCAAAAGTACTGCTTACGAAGCTTAACCACTATCAATTCAGTATAGCCGACCCTGTAGGCTAAATATCAGCTCTTGGGCTGCTAAAAGGTCTTATAGCCCCCCCCCCCTCCACCACCACACACACACACCAGCCTACCCCCTTTTGAAAAATCATATAGACACTGTTTCCAGCATTCTGGGCATTTTACTGTCTTGATTTTATCTGAATCTGCTCTATTGCTTGGATAATACATATCATATATCAAGCAAAGCCAGATCTATTTTCTCCCCCCCCCCCCCCACCCCATCCCGTTCTCTTTTATTTATTTATTTATTTATTTATTTATTTATTTATTTATTTATTTATTTTTTGGGTGGGTGGGTGGGTCGGGGATTGGAGAGGGTGCTTACCTAGTTCTACCCCTGTGATATGATCTGACACGCATCCTGCAATCTAGAAGACCGGGACAAGCGTCCGGGATAAGTTCGGGGTTTCTTTGTGACATTACTTTTGAGCATATACTGTAGTATTGATTGATGACGCAGAAATCAGCCGTTGCGTGGGGCTATCTACAACGATTTTACGGTATTGAAGAAAATCTTGTATAAAAAAAGTCAGGGATGAAATGAAAATTCCAGCATGAAAAACATCGGTGTCGTTTGATCACGGCTGGACGTCCCCGAACATTTTGCATCGTTTTCTCTTATGTTGCTTTCTGTCGCGTCCGATGTATATTTATTTTTATTATGTTTTAAGCGGCTGTTTACGTTGCTGTGTTGTTTTTTTCTGTCTTCGTCGATTGAAGAGTAGCTAAGAATTCGTAACTTAGATGTTCTTACGAAAATCGCTTACGATGACGTTAGTGAAACGGTCTTAAGAATTTCTTAAGATTTTCGTACATGTAAGTTCAAATCTTAAGCTTACGAAAATCGTAAATCTACGAAGTGTAGTGAAACGGTGCCCAGATTTATAATCTCAAATATTGAGTTTGTGTTGCAGGCAATAATTTATGCCTTGCAGGAAAACTAAAAGTAAAATATATCACTTGTGCCACTATTCTTCTTGGTAAAGGTGGTAATCACTGCTTATGGCAATTAGGATGTACAGGGGTGTTGCATTAATTCTATACCTATGCAAATTTTTCATAAGTCTCAACATACCCCAAAGTGCATTCTAGCTTCCGAATCGGCTGAAAGCCTTGGTTGTCAAAATATCTTACAGTTACAATAGGAATAAATGAAGGGACGCTGCTTAACATGCCAGAAAAGTTCGCTGTATAGAATATTGTGGAGAAGCGATTTTGCAACCATTCAAAATTATCTTTACTATATTGGCAAGTGCTGAGACGCTTTCACCTAGTTTAAGTCTTTTAGGCGACGTACAGGAATATGGTAATGAAAAATCGAGATCGACATTGCAATTACAAACTTTCGGGCATGTTAAATTTAATGAAACTCTGGGAAAAATTTCTTTTCTGCAAGAAAATATTTCAACTTAAAAAGAGCAAGGCAGGACCGTCTTTGAGAAAATTAGCAAAGGCCCTGTGCTTGAAGCAGTCCAGCTGCCTTAGATATTTAATAAATAGAATACCTCTACTATTCCACCAGCGAGCGTTTTTGCAAAAATACTTTTTATGCCATTTTGCTTGCGGCTGTGCACTGATAATTGGAAATTTAACATGACAGAGGAGAGGGGTGGGGTAATTCACTTTTGCCTTTAAAAGAACGTTTTTAATTTAGATTTGTTTTCTTTTTCATCTCCTGTCTTAACTATTTTAAAACATCACTGAACAGATGTTTAATCATCTTGTTTCGTTACTGCAAAAAGGTGTAAACAATGATTGCTAGTAGCTATGCTGCTTGGATAAAAGATAGGAAAAAACTAGCTGCTTCAGATATTTCTATGCGTGGTTGCTATATTTCTAAAAACTGATGTCTGTGCTTTGCTAGAATATAAACAAGCAGGAAAAATGATAAATTCAAGAAAGGACAAGAGCCAGCACCTCAGTTTCAAAGCCTTTAATATAACAATCCGGGAAGTAATAAGACATATGGAACACTTGCATAGGTATATACTGCCCACCCCTCTCATCAGTCTCGCGTTCCAGTTATTAGTGTCAAAATAAAGTAAAAGGTATTCTTCCAATACCTCACAATTAAGATAAAACGGGCATTCTTTTTATTTCATATCTAAATCAAGCCTTACGGTTTTAAGAGCAGAGCCCTTACAAATTGGCTCCAAAGAAGGTCCCGACTGGCTCTTTTAAAGGGTCAATATTTTCTTGCAGAAAAGAAATTTATTCGGGGTTTCATTGAAAATAATATGTTTAAATATTTCTTAATCGCTTCTTCACCATATTCTATACAGCGAACTTTTCTGGAATCCCCTGCAGTGTCCCTTCATTTATTCCCATGGTAAGTGTAAGATATTTTGACAACCAAGGCTTTCAGCCGAAGCTAGAATGCTCTTTGGGGTATGCTGAGACTTTTGAAAAATTTGCATAGGTATAGAATTAATGCAACGCACGGCAATTTTTACAAAGGGGGAACGCTTACGTGGCTTCTTGTAAGTTTCCCTATAGTGTAACCCTTCCAGATAGGATGTACTCGTGAAGGGAAGTTTGCTCAAAAAATTCTTCCCTTCAGGAGTTTTGTCTGCCTCCAAAATGTGAGTTGAGGAAAAAATGGCAGGGATGTTTCCCATGAAGAAGGACCCATTCACCTTAAAAGTGTTTACCAGATTTAAATTACACTTACATCTATTATAGATAGACATCTATGTGGTTTTATTAGCAGATGATCAATGAACTTTACATGAACATGAGGTGATCTGTCGTTGCTCATGGCATGTAAGGTAGAAGGGTGCGCTTCCATATCTATTTTTCTGACTTTTTACAGAGGATGGCTTATTGTGACTTCTTGTCTGTTTCCGTGACTGTTGCAGCCCTTCCCGTGGGTGGGGATGGATCTGCTCTAGGTGGAGGAATTTGCTCCTAGGAGAACAAATTCCGTCCATACGAGGAGACTGGCTTTGGGAAGGAAAACATTTGTCTGAATATCAAAGTTGTCCCCCTAAAAGTGTGCCCTTTTACCTCAAACTGTAGTTGTATTTCATAAGTGTGCATATCCGTCTATTTGTTCCTGATATGATCTGTCATTTGAATTTCTTGCCTTGATTATACAATTAGTTACTCTATTATCTATTACCTTCTGTAGGTGTACCTATGTTGGCCAACAATTCGTAATATCTTGTATCTTTCTTTCATTAACACGTGTGTTGTTGTTTTTTGTAAAACCATTGTGCCGTTGAATATCAAACCATTCAATTCCTTTACCTTGTCATTCGAGCAACACAGATTGTACAACAGCTAAGCTTAGGAAACGCTTTTAAAAGTATTGTCTTGTTTAAATCTCAGACAGTATTGTTTATTTTCTTGTTTTAGGTATCGACGTTCAATTGATTTCTGACTTGTTTTGCTTTGCTAATATTCTTAAACAAAAGCTCTGTATGGGACTAAATGATATGCATGCTATCATTTAGTCAACAGTGTACGTGTACAAGACTTGTTTGTTTTATTGTATTTTGTGTACATGTTTTTAGAAACACAAAGCTTGTAAATACTGCAATATATGCTTTGTGATACTCATACCTTATTTAAAGAATAGTCACTTCTATCAGCTAATCCTATAAATGAACCGCGACACGAGACAAAAACAAAGTGGTTGTGCGCCCAGCGCAGAATCAGATCAGCCTGGGCATCCGCCCAGTCTGATCAGAGTCTTGGCTATCCGCACGGAGGTAGCTTAAACCCTTACCTACCCTTTAAGGGCTCAGCGAAGAGTTTGATCATACTTTGCAGATGCCCAGGCTTATCTGAGTCTGCGCTGGGTGCACAACCACTATTTTGGTTTTCTAATAAGTTCTGCCTCATATATCAGCACTGTTTTTGTGGATTAATTTGTCACTGCTGTATTGATTCCAGAGTAAAATTAAAACTAAGAATACTGAGCGTTATTTTGTTATGAATTTCTTACCTTTATAGTGTCTCTATAATACATGGATTTTTAGGAATTTATTATTAAACACCAGGCTATTTGACACATCCGTTACAACATATACACAACAAATATCAAGCAAGTATTTGGCTATAAACAATAATCAGTTGAAACACCACTAACTACAATAAACTGATTTAAATTCACGCCCAAATGACATGCTTACTTATGCCAGCAGGTTCACAACGCCTAAACAAAAATTTCCTCAATGTTAATTCAACATCATGACGATGAATCAACATCGACTCAGTGCTGTTCAACGCCGTGCCCGCTGGTTTCACCCTGGTATCACCCAGAGAAACCCGACATCGAGATTTCGGAGTATGCTGGCATTCGGAGGAAAAGGAAAAAGGGGGCGCGACCCTAGTTTAGGTATTGATCATTTTGTATTTTATCAGAGAGGAAATCAAAAATGTAAAACCAACCCAGGTCAAACAGACAGATTAAAACGAGAGCATCTGTTTTGTTCTGTACTCACCGTTTAGAATAGGAAATCGGTTGTGAATCCGTAGCTTCCGTATTTTCAGACAAAAATGCACTTTCACTCAATTCTGTTTGCAGACTAACATAGCTGTTCTAATGAATAACATCTTCATTGAAAAATAAAATTTGTTTTCTCTCAAAATTGGAGTTTGGAGGTCTGAAATACCGAAAATCGTGGTCAATATATAAAATCAAAATCCACGGTATCATCCGTTTGTTAGCAGGATTACCTGAGGTATGTGGTAGAGATTTCAGAGGGAATCGGTATTTTTGCTAACATGATTTCGGAGAAAGGAAATTTGTGGTTCGCTTTTAATTGTCTTATGACGTATACCCCGTTGGGAATTTTGTAGAAGACTGTACATACAGGGAAAAAAGTAAAACATGTGCGTGCGCGCGCATGAGAGTGTGTGTGGATATGTGCAATTTAAAGCATAAAGCCAACACATATTAGAAAACGCATCAGATGGAGGTTCACAATTTTTTTTTTGCGTTTTTAATTTATTTATGTTTAGGCAGAAATAAAAGAAAATATCCATTATCCCGAACTATGTCATTTCAGAATGCCTATTTAACGTTTCCTTAATGGGAATTAATGACATACATCCATGCATGCGCGTGTGTGTTGGGATGCATAGTGAGATACTCATTAAAATATTCGAGAGAAACTCATTAAAAAGTATTTGAGCAATATGTACATCGCGCAAATTGGAAGGACATAACGATAAAAAGAAGCAGGGTCGTATTGCGGCCTGCGACTCCCTTTCCCATCCCCCCGCCCTTAAATTTCGAGGCAAAACACATTAGAACGTCGATGCAGAAAGTCTGAAAGTATCTATAACTTTGATTATGCGGTATGATACGCCGGCTGGTGCACAGTACAGTTACAGAAAGGGAATATCATGTTTCTGTTTTTTATCAATTCTTATACCGATGTTCCCCGATGTTCCACAGCAGGCTCAGCGGAACGAATCCTTAAGATACATCCCAAATACCGAGACTGTCTATACATCACATTGGTCTGGCATTCAACACAGGCAACGAAGACAACGTACAGGAATCTTGCTTATTCAGCTAATCAGGATAAGTTTGTTTCAGAAGTATAGTCTCACGGACCATCCGCTCCCCGGCTCTTGAAATAGGAATCAAAAGTTTTACTGAGTTCATATTCATATTCAAGAAATGCTTGAAAAGAATTTTAGGGTTACAACGTCTATGCAACGAATTGGTGAAGAAACTAATTCAAGCACTGAATTTATACTAGACGGAATTTCTTCAGAAATATGGTCTGACTAAGAGATTTAACAAACTGCCGGGTCTGTAAGAATGATAGTTTGAAACTAATCTTAGAGATATGCCAAAACAATTAAGTTTTATAGTACGTTGCCTTCGTTGCCTTCGTTGAATGCCAGACCAGTGTGCTACATCCCCTCTCGAAATCGAAGAGGAGAGTTTTTTCTGTGCCTACAATAACGCCTGATTCATCTTATACGATGCTCATACATGTTGTTAGGTGCCTTTCTTGTGGGGCGCATAAAGAACTTCAGAAAAAAACACTACCCAAGATAATGTTATTACGGTGGCATGGATGATTGAGTGCTGTATAAGTGGGGGCACAGGGGCTTGTATCACTTTTTTTTCAGGTTGCAGTCATCAGAGTATGTGTAAGAAGGGCACTTTCGAACAAATTGACCGAGACACATATAAGATCTTATTTCCCAGAAAATTCTAAGCCTACAACTAAACATCAGAATGTCACAGTTCAAGTATAATGACCCAGAGCTTTGTCTATAGGATGCAGCAGCCCAAAATACGCTTTATAAGTAGCTTAAAATCCTAACCCTTGTCAGATGGACAGCGAAGAATCCAGTCAAACTTTGCAGATTTGCAGGCTGATCTGAGTCTTCGCTTGACGCACAAGCAGTCTTGTAGGAAATGCCAAGATCTGGAACTTTAATACAGGTATTCTGCTAAAAGTTTGATGACTCGGAACACACAAAAAGAGCTAAACGAATATGGAAAATTGCAGGCTTTTGATTTGTTTGAGTAAATCATTTACTGGTATCCTTCGTAACAGAAAATGAACAGAAATGAATGCTTTTTTTCTGACGTCGATTTTGGTTGGTTGGTTTGTTGATTTGGTTTTAACGGCTCTATGAGACAGAATTTCAGTCTATATCAAGCCGTCCTTCCAAGAGCGGGAGACAGAAGAGAGAAATGATAGGTGAGAGAAATATGTTCAAACAACCCCCACCTGGGCATGTTCAATTCTCTAGCCCGGCCTGGTCTGGTCTAGCCCGATTATACAAAATGACATAACAACTTGTATGATACTTTGGGCCAGATCAGGCCAGGCCAGCAAATATAAACATACACCTTTTCAATACCCAGAACTTAAAATCTAATTTGTTTCAACAGACTGCATTATCTTCCCCCAAAGGAGCTTAATCATACTGCCATGATGATTTTTATGGCCATTATGCTTGATTATTTTGTTGTGTATCAGCATTTCCAACAGTGGCTACTCTAATTAATTAATGTATAAAGTAAATTTCTTCAAATGATACTTTTGCCTGGCTTGGCCTGGTCCTATGTGTTTTGTTATCAGATAAGCTCTTATGTCATTTTGCGTAATCGGGCCAGGCCAGGACAGGCCTGGCTGGGCTAGAGGATAGAGCTTGCCCCCACCTGCACCTACTGCAAGCAGAGTAGGCCCTTGTCCTACAATAACCTAAATAAGTAGGACGTCCAAGCACTGGAAGTTACCCCCAGCACCATCATCCGACCCGACTATCCCCTACTGACTTCCATTAATCCGTATATAATCATTTAAAGCTCTTTATATGATTATATGCTGACTTTTCTAAAGAATTACAATTGGCTCTTAATGCGTACAGTGATTATATAGCGTTATTATTAAAAATCTAAGAAAAAGAAAAGAAAAAAACAATCGTAGTATTTTCAAAAGATAAATAAAACTGGGGTATGTGCTCATACCTTTAAGCAATTTTAAAACTGCTGGTCACTAGGCTGTTTAGATGCAGCAACTGCATGTAGATCCTAGGGTTTCTTTTTTTGTTTTCAAAATTCTTGATGATGCCTTTGCTAAGCATCTGTCGTTTTTCATTCTTCAGATTTTTAAAACTTCTGCATTGTTTTCATTGTAGAGAAAGTCCAAGTCAAAGAAATATCGATCGCAATTTTTCGGACAGTATAAAATGTCAAACAACCAATTTTGCGGACAGCCATGATGAAGAGGGTGTGTTGTTATTTATGCCTCAAAATTCAAATATTTTGCTGATTAGGCTGAAACATGGCTAGAAAGGACTTGGAAATGATTACTACGCAAACTATTGTTAAAATGCCTTTCGTTTATTTGAAATATTGACTTGAAACGCTATGACAAGAAGCTCGGCGGAGATGAAATTGCCAAACTGATGTGGTCGACTCAAACGTTTTCTTGTCTTTGTTCATAAAAAGAGCATTTCAACCGTATTGTGATGTTGCTAAATACAGACTGACATCTTATCAATTGCCCGCTTTGTTTGTCACAAGCCACTAACATGCAAAAGGAGATAAAAATGCAAAATGCGAACGTCACTCACCTTTTATTTTTTAGGTCAACTTTGCGACTGTCGTCGGACAGGGTCGCAATTTCCGATTTCGGTCACTGTCCGCTCGTCACGTGATTTTACACTGTGATATTATGTTAGCAATATAGATTAACGTTCAACCAGATCTGGTATAATTTCTCACTTTAAAGACAATGGTGTTAAAATACGTGAGTTAAATCTCTATCGAAGCCGCATTGACAGTTGTTACGCACAAGTAAACGTCGAGAGCAAATATAAGGATGCTGTCGAATCAGACGCTTTTGTTTGGCCGAGGGACTTTCGCTGCACATACTGGAGGTCAAGCAAAAGACAAAGAGATAATCGTTCTCGAAAAAAAGTAAGTGTCAAATGACTATGAAAGTGTTGTCATCCAAAGTGAGCAGATATGCTCCTGGTCTGTATATAGCCATATCATTTTGCTTATTTATAATGGGTTTTAGAATTCTGACATGTAATGTTAGGGGCGTATGTCTTCGTCTCTATGTTTAAATGATAAAGTAAAAACTGTGATATTGCATTGATTAGTGAGCATAAGCTCCTACCACATAAGTTAGAGTTCATGAATTGCCTTAATAATAATTAAACCAGTTAAAGCCGAAGTGTCATTACTTTAAACTCATACTCTATGTTAAAATGCGGAAAGGGCGGTGTGTCCGTCATGTACAAGAAGTCGCTGGCATCAAAGATAGAGCTATTAGAGGCTGGCAGTGACAGAATAATTGGTATAAAATTAATTATCCCCGCCTCTAAACATTATTATATCTTCTCTGTTTACTCACCATCAAACAATTGTATTAATGACTATAGGGAAGCAATAAACTATTTGCATGAAGGCTATACTTACTATACCGAAATTGGTCACGTCGTTCTGACCGGATATATGAATGTTAGTTTAAGTCAGCTTAATCATATAGATTCAAGCAAATCGAACGAACTAAGACGATTTGTCAGTGATAATTACATCAAAGCAATAAACATTTTTTCAGGGTGTAGTGGACCAAACTATAATTACATGACGTTGAAATCAATGATCGATTTTATACTTACTGACGATACGACATCATGGCTGGTGACTAAATGTCAAATTCTGTCTGAGGGAACATTCTTATCAACCTCGGACCATCTTCCTATTCTTTGTAAATTCAATGTTGATACGAATAGTGATATCCCACCCACATCTAATACTACATGGATTGCGTGGCATAAAGCCACAGATGACGAGTTGAAAGGCTATGAAACAGCCTTGTCAGAAAGATTGGACTATATGACGGATCAAAGCATACAAACAGCGAGTGATCTTAGCCTGTTCTATTGAAAATGGAAAGCTTGTTATTAGGCTTTATGACGAGAGGGATGACTTCAATTTCCCCATAGTTCATTTTCCATTTTTGAGCAGCAATATCCCTTCGGCACCTGCATACGGAGTTTATGTTTCTCAGCTAGTCCGCTATGCTATACTGTAGAACAGTGACCAAGGTAGCTGCGCCTGCGTGGCTTTTTGGCATTAAAAAAGAGCCTTCGGTACCGTCTGGCGCCAAAACTTACTTGTTAAACTGCAAGAGCAGGGCATCTGCGGAAAACTATGGCGAATAATATGCATGTTATATGAAAACATGCTAGGTGCAATTTCTATAAACAGAAAAATAAAGCTGGTTCTCAGTGAATCAACGAGTTCGTCAAGGAGGAGTAATGTCGACCTTCCTATTCCTGGTTCACAACAATGATCTCCTTAATGATATTGAGAAAAGTGGCAAAGGTTCAAAGGTAGGTTATACGGATTGCAGCTGCTCAACCTATGTTGACGATATTGCACTAGTAGCAAATTCGCCAGGAAATCTGCAAATATTAGCATCAAAAGCGTATCGCCATTCATGCACACGCCGTTATGAAGTTAATGTGGAAAAGTCACGTGTCATTATATTTGGTACAAACGGTAGGACGACACACCAACCTATCAGAATAAGGCTAGGAAATGCGGTCATCCCACAGAAACAGTCGGTTACCCATCTCGGAGTGCGTCAAGAATCAAACCGTTCGTCAATTATCAGAACTAGAGAAGCTTGCACGAAGGACAGATCAATATTTTACAGTATGGCAGCTATTGGCTTGCGACCATGCGGCCTTAGCCAAGACATATCAATTGACAAGAAAGTTGTAATACAGACAGAACTATATGGTTGTGAAATATGGAACAACCTGGAACAGAGAGACCTGACTGAACTAAATAGACTTCAACAAATGGTTATTAAAAATTCTCAAGACTTTCATCTATATGTTAGGTCCGATACATGTGAAGCAAAGGTCGGTCTGTTTAGATTGCAAGCCGAAGTTGACAGACGTAAATTATTGCTTCTAAGATCTTTATGTGACCTTTCGTACAATACAGTGCCAATCAATTGTTCCACTTTAAACTGTTCATGTTACTGGATCACGGGACTGACTCCGGATTTATTGCTGATTGATTTATTTATTTATTGCTTTACGTCCACGGTAAACAACTATGGTCATGTCGGGACGGTCAGTTAACCTAATCACACTATTCCTGGGCAGGCTTAGACCTCCTAAGCGGTTAACCAGTACTAAATGCACATACTTCCGCCAGTAACTGACAACTGCCCTTCTTGAATCAGCGAACGGAGAAACGAAAGTATGTGGCCAGACCGGGTTTCGAACCCAGGACCTCTGACTTATGAGTCAGGTGCCCTACCGATTGCGCTACGCGGCCTGGCGGATTTATTGCTGATATCATCCGGATAATGTCAACATATCACTTACAACATTTTCTCTATGAATACGTACAAAGGTTACAATTCCCAAACGAGCGAACATGAAAAAAACTGTTGTGACTAACACGATATATCAATATGAGCAATCACAGTGGTACCAGGGGATACACAATGGCAGTGACTTTACGTCAGCTACAACCGAAAATAAGGCCTGCGTCTGTATGCGTTCTGGGTAAAATGATTAAATAAAAAACCCTTATTGTGAATATAGCAAAATTGTGGGTAATGAAACCTACAGTCCGACATACATGTTATCTCTGTGGAAATGTTCAAACAAATATGTTAATTCATTTAGTAGGGGAGTGCATATACACAAGACAACAAGTAACTGTGTTCTATGTCGGAGTCCAGCAGTGATTTGGGCAAAATGTAGCCCATGTGCTGGCATCATGCACCGCCATCAACTTACTTGTAAAATTACGAGGTCTGACGTTTGCCACAGAAATAAGTCAGAGCGCAGTGACCAATCTCGGAATAGAATGCTTTAAGCTGCTGAAACGATTAACAAGAGGTCTACCTTTTTATTGACTTTATATTTTGGACTCTTTGAGTGAGTTTGTTACGTGTTTGGTATTTGGCACAACTACGTGGCTGTCCCAGTAGGCGCGCTGTATTGAGACTTCAGCTTAGCGTAGGCATGACGTCACACGTTTCATCAACGTTGATGCGGAGTTGTTCTAACATTGAGCGCTGACTGGGGCATTGCTTGTGATTGTATTGGAAATAGGTGTGAATATGTTCTGGTTGCTGATGTTGATTCCATTTTGTGATCATTTTCGTTATTACATGTATATGCATTCATATCTATGTACATCTCCTTAGGAGGAAATAAAGATAGACTACAATAGAATCTTCCTGACTCTCATCAAGATAATTACAATAAAGAACATTCAGTGATTGGATATTAGATTAATAAATTTGTTTCTTCGTCTTTTGTTTAAAATCCTATATACATACAAGCATATTTTATTTTTAAATGTTCATTAATTCCCACAATTTTCACCCGACTTTAGGTCGTATATTCCCCACAGGGTTGTCCTCGAGGGGTACCATATGGGCTAATCCCTAAACTGTGGCTCAAACTTTTCGGGTGCTTCTGAATAAACCCTAAATTTTAGCTCAATTTTGAGCGCTTCAGAACCCATATTTGTTATACTAGTTTCAAGATTGAACCATTGTGACGTTGTGCTTTGGTTGTTTTTCAGGTACTTAGGCGAGATCTCGTCAACGCAGTTAGAAAGTAGCACCCACAAATGTCTCTTGACAGAATATTTTTATATCAGGATAATGCCCCGGCCCACAAAGCAGAATCTACACAACTTGACATTAGTCTCCTTGGGGTTTGACGTATTGGAGCATCCGCCACACAGTCCAGATCTGGCACCAATTTCCGGGTTTTTCTAGAGTTGAAAGCGAGTTTGCGTGGGATTCAATTCAGCGGAAGAACTTACAATTCAGCCTTAGATGATTGTATCGTCACTGACCGAGGACTGATATATGGAAACTTACAACGAACGGATGAGCAGACAAGAAATGGGTAGATATTGCTGGTGACAATGTTGAGATATTGCGACGATCGCTAGACGGAAACGCTTGACGTTTTCGCGACGTCATATTGACCTCGGCATGC
Source organism: Ctena decussata (assembly GCA_963989385.1). Taxonomy (NCBI): domain Eukaryota; kingdom Metazoa; phylum Mollusca; class Bivalvia; order Lucinida; family Lucinidae; genus Ctena; species Ctena decussata. The sequence goes on along the minus strand of OZ022504.1, from coordinate 27,959,420 downwards.
TCCAGGTACATTTTTTTTTTTTCATGGAGCTTATAGAATAGATGTTGAAGCTAAAATAGGTATAAAGTTTTTTGTTCTACCACGAATATTGTGTGATTTATAACAAAATTCTATGAACTTTCCGAACAACCCTCGTACTTATGTCGCCGCACGTTGAACTAACGTTAATTTCATGAACTTTATTATCAAAGGCTATCGAGAATTAAAATCGAAGTAACGGGCTAAATCAGACGAGAATCTTACAAGATGCCGTGTAGTCCGTTTTCTCCCAAATGCAAACGGCATCCCCAATATTTTCTGAAAAGAGGTAAGAGGTAGAAGATTTTCGAATTGCCTGTTCTTAATTTTTATCCTATACATACCAAAATCATAATTATGTAGAAACGTAAGGCTTTGCATAAAAATGTTTCTATGCAAAAAGAAACTAAAATATTTCATCTTCACCTCTTAATTACAAGGGAGTAAAACTTGCCTGTTGGAATTCCCGTTTGGTCTTACGTATTAGAACATATGACCAATGTATGCTATTCCTAGAACAAAATTTGCATAATTACTTGAAATTTGAATAATACGAGGGGCGTTCGAAAAGATTTGCAAATGTTCTCATAAATTTGTTTAGGGACATGCTGGGTACAACTGCTATGCATTTACTGAAAGTACTGCATTTTGGCTTTAAGATGATACCAAACACTATACAAAGACACTTTTCCTTATTGAGTTACAACTCATTTTAAAAGGTCCCAGTCATACCACTGGGCTAATTTTATATATAAAATCTTTTCAGTGTTACGCATTCAAGTCGAATATCCTTGTAAATACAAAATTAAATTTTGTCATTTCCTTGTCCATCGTTTTCTACAATATCCATACAGAAGTTAGAAACGTTGCAACTGTTATCGATTTATTCCTTGCAAAGCAATGCGCAGTTCTAATGACGTTACTGAGATTTACGTTAACGTCATTTTAGAAAGCTTGCAGACGCTTCGTTTTTGGTATTAATTTAAATTTATTGACAGGTTTTCGTTGACCCATGCAAATGCTCTTGCTGACAAGATTTTGAATGCTAATACACTATTTTTCATTACAAAATCATCAAATTTTGGTAGAAATGGTGAAATTGCCACAACATAAAGTACGGATAATCCGTATTTCCGGGCCAGTAGGGAACCTATATTAAAAATAATTTCCGCGATATTTACAGGACAGCATTGTCTGGGTATTGTCTTTAATGAACAAAGATAAAGAAAAATCAAAGACTTCTGATATATAAATTACGGCCTACTAAAGCATAATTCTTCAGTGTCTTTAGGGTATACCTCTTTCAAAGAAGTTAAAAATGCGTCCTTTTTAAAACAATGCACCGTGTTTTCAGACTTCTCAACGCATATCATAATTTTATGTGTTTCTGCAATCAGAAGTTCTGTCTGTATGGTGGTTACCGAGAAATTACGTCATTTGCAAAACTTTTCGAACACCCCTCGTAGTTCAATATTCATTTACAACATAGTATCAACTGAACAGTGACAATATGCATTACGCGTGCGGACACGAGAATACGTTTTACTATTTCGTTCATATACGCCCACAACTGTAGTAAACAACGAGTTAACGCTAGTGCCTGTCTGAAATATTTTGGCTGTTCTAATAAGCATACGACGCCATTCAGTGAAACCGCTTAGTTTCTGCATCGCTGTAAATGGAACATATTTTATAAAAGCATCCAAGGTTTTGGATTCTTTTTTTGTATTCTGTTATGTATAGTTAAAGGAATCATTAGAACATTAGAACATTTAATGGGACTTTCATCATTTCCGAGAAAATAGGCAAAACCCCATTTGCGCTTGGGATCAAACGGACTATAACTGAAAGTGATCAAATCATAAGTCTGAACTGGTAAGTCCTTTCAACATCAATTCCGGAATATCTAGGATCCAGAGGATCTTACATGAGTGCTCATGTATTATTGAATTTATTAAACGAGTTGGGGAAAAAGATAAGATGCGAGGCTCTGCCGAGCATCTTATCGTTTTCGCCAACGAGTTTAATAAATTCATTAATACATGAGCACGATTGCAAGATTCTATTCATCATATGACACTAAAATCGCATTTTATAAGGAAATTTAGCACTAAAACGTCACGATTTCGCCATTAGAAAAAGCGACAATTTATGGACGTCAACGCATAACGTTACGGCGTAATGTGCATAGTTAATCCACTAGTGGATAATTGTTTTTAATTCATGGCTTTATTACACTCTCAGATGCGACGTCATATGTCAAACACAGATATGGGCCGGAAATTGAGGTGAACATACTTTACGGCCTAACGTTGAAACTTTGGTAAGTCATTGCAGTTTGAAATTCGCTAGTTAAAACTAATGCTTCTTACTGCTGAGTGGAAAAAGTTCATTTTTGACAACAGCGTTAGCGCGCAAGCATGCAGTATCAAACCGTTAGGAACTCTATAGCTGTATAACTGAGCATGCGGTGATATAGCAGTGGTTAAGAGGCTTCTTTAAATGTGAAATTAGCGCTTTATTGTGGGAGTTTTGTCTCTGGAGAATGGTCTGAAAACCAGATGACATGTACCAGAACGTCATTTTTCAGACTCCATAAATGAGATTGATGTTCTGCAATTTGAACATTGTGTAAGAACTTGAACATGAGCTGCAGGGATATTTTGTTCATATTGAAAGATTAGACAAACATGGATGAACAGACAGTATTGCTTTGCTGTAATAGCTAGCTAGCAGTGAAGCTACTTTAGAAAGCATTTGAGCCGCAACACGACAAAACCAACAAAGTGGCATTTGCTCCCAGCGACCCTCAGAGCAGCTTGGGCAGTCGCCCTTTCTGATTAGAGTTTTTGCTGTGTGCTTTAAGGATAGCTAAGAGTCTATGCTAACTGTGTGGGCACTGAAGACTCTGATCAAATTGGGCGGATGCCGAGGTTGATCTGAGTCTGCGCTGGGCGCACTACCACTTTGTTGGATTTCTCATTGACGGTCGGCGTTTGTCGTTACCATGCCTTCCGTCTATTTCGATATCTTGATAGCCGCGCACTATATTTTTATGACATTGTCAGACCATTATGGAAAGAGATTAGGGTAGCAGGATATGAAAATGTATTGCTTTCGATTTTATTCTACGCGATTTTATAGCTGCATTGACATTACTTCTGGATCAAACCTTGTAGAAATAAGAAAGTAAATCATCATGTCCTGTTTTAACATCGAACTTTAAAATGAAGTTTTTTTCTGGTGTTGTGCTGATTTACTATAATTGTGTTTAACCGTATAACTAGCAAAATTGAGCCAAAATGCAATTCTTAATGATTTTGAGGAAAACAATATTGGCTCATGATTTAATCAAAGAAAGACGTATTTATTTAATATAAATGAACGTTCTCTTTACCTTGCGTATCATAATAAAAAATACTTTCTTCACATCCGAAAACACGAATTATATACTTTATGGTCTTGCCGAAATATTTAAGAGCGTTTTCCTTGTTAACTACTGAAGGACACGCACCCGCGCGCGGACGGACATGTGTAACACTAAATGCCTTACCGCAATTGTGGCATTGGCATTAAAACATATTCTCGTCATGCGATGTTTACAACTGCATCAAATTTCCAGAGTCGAACATTTTGATGCATCCTTGGGTGCCTGGGGATTGGGAGATTATTTGGGAGGGGATGGTATTGAGTTAGCGATCAAACATGGTCAGTGCGTCGTCTGGGAGGAGAAAATATGCCTGCTGACTAGTGAGCATACTCGAAAGTATAAGGGACTTACTTCTCTGAATCAAAGTAGGTTCCTTGCAACTAGGGTATAATTTGTATAGAGAGGTTATCAAATAGCAGAAATAGCAGAATAATTACTACTCTTATTTACACTAAATTAATCCATTTGCAATATGAATAGGTGCATTTTCCTCTTTGCATTGAATATTACAGAAGACTTCGTTTCTATCTTTCAAAATAAGCTGTGAGATATATATCAATTTCTAATTGGTGTAGACAAATGGCAGGGCCCAGGTAACATGCAAATAATTTTGTGCATCAGTTTGCATCTGCATTCTTATGAAAGAAGAGCTATTTTCAGTGTTTCTGACGAGGCTTTGTTAGCCGAAACTACGTAGTCTGGCCCATGTTCCTATTTCTGTATGTATTCTCTGCTCTTGAAGGAACTTTTTAAGATTTTAATTTTACCACACTGCAGCTGGTGTTGTGCCGTGTGGCGGCCGTACACCGTCTCCCCGTACATCATCCATAGTGCAGATTATATTTTATTTACATCCTTTGAGATCAGAGGATAGATTCTGAGAAATCTAAAATTTGATATCGATTTAGACTATTATTCTAGATCATCGTCTTTTATTTTATTTGGATCCTTTTGAAACTAATCAGTCTTTGAATCGACTGCCCAATTAAAATGCAGAAATTACAGTATGTTTTTTTCTGGTTTCGTCACTAGATATTGTCAGGGTCACTGACGAGGCTTTGTTAGCCGAAACTACGTAGTCTGGCCCATGTTCCTATTTCTGTATGTATTCTCTGCTCTTGAAGGAACTTTTTAAGATTTTTATTTATACGAAAACTAGTTCATAGTTAAGATATGTGAATATGTTATGAGTAAGGTATATGGCTACACCGCCAAGGGTGCCTCTAAAGTTGAATTATTCGAGACCACAGTAAAAAAAACGAAATCTACGAGAAATCTAAGAGACTTCTATTAAATGAGAGAGCAAATTATTCCTGACAGTAAACTTGACTTAAAAAGCACCCTGCATGGGAGAAGTTATTCGGCTGTCAGGGTTGCAATTTTATTATCCACCTCTTAGAATGGCGTACAACGCAAGGCGGTGTGGCTGTAGACCTTTAAGTTATCTGAATATGGGCTAAGTACTCAGGCCTAGTTTAAGGTTACCTTAAATTTAGTCAAAACAAACTGTATTGCGAAACTTGGTTTACCTCAAAACGAGCTCTTCGGAATAGATCCATTGTTGCCTAGGGCATATATGTATGTATACACAGGGTAGGCTGCATGTATGCACAAACAGATCCAATTTCGTTTTCACTGAGTTAACTTAATTTGGGAACACAATTCTTAAATTATGACTTTACAAGTTGTTCAGAGTCTCTTTGCTGGAAAGATTTTCATGCAACACGACCCAGTTACTCTACATACTTTATGAAAGGTATAATCTAGAATCGCCAATCGTTACTGTGCAGACATCCGGCTCATGTTTTCTCGTCTTATTAAAATCTTATAGTTTTTACGAGTGCGTAAGTTGCACCAGTCATCTGTATGAAATAAGTGTTACAAATGTTACCAGCACATTTACAGAATCTGAAGAAACATCCGGGTCATGTTATTCTCGTCTTATCAAAATCTAATAGTTTTTACGAGTGAGTAAGTTGCACCAGTCATCTGTATGAAATAAGTTTTACAAATGTTACCTGCACATTTACAGAATCTGAAGAAACATCCGGGTCATGTTTTCTCGTCTTATTTAAATCTAATAGTTTTTACGAGTACGAAAGTTGCACCAGTCATCTGTATGAAATAAGTGTTACAAATGTTACCTGCACATTTACAGAATCTGAAGAAATATCCGGGTCATGTTTTTCTCGTCTTATTTAAATCCAACCCCAGCAGGTACATGACGTCCGAATGACGTCGCTACGAACTCATTGCGACGTCATGTGCCCGCTGGAAATAGTTTTTACGATTATGTAAGTTGCAGCAGTTATCTGTATGAAATGTGTTACAAATATTTCCTGCACATTTACAGAATCTGAAGATTTCTAGAAACACGGTGAAGATAGCAAAGGGTCAAAATCGGCCCTGTCTCAGAAATCGATGAAATTTTACTATATCATATATACGTTTCCTGCGACTGAAAATGGATTTTTTAATGTCTGACGTCTTATTTGCGCATTTGTGACGTCATTGACGTACCCTAACCAATGCGACGTATTTAATAATTTTATGACGTTAACGACGTTAGAAGTTTGCTGTGTGGCGCCTTTCCGTTTGCTCAGTGCTGCCACTGCTGGTAGATTAGGTGTTACTATTTCTGTTCTGCGGAAGCTCTTACGTATATGCAAATCTTTATATTTAACTCCCGCGATGGTATTACATGTAATAACGACAATTGTAGAGTTTGAAAAGTCTGTGAGGTTCAAGTTTTGCTATACTATGACATTTAATAAGGCACAATTATTCTGAGCCCGGTGTAAGTTTCTGTTTAGCATTTTGTCTGCAAAATAAAATTTTGTTACGTATGTTTCATTTTGCGGACGAAATGCGAAGCGAAAAACTGCTGTTTCTCATTCATGACAATTTATGTTAATATCAAAATAGTTTGTTTGCTGTCCTGGCCCAAGTCGCAGTTAAGGGATCGTTTTATGAGGTGCCGTTTTACTATAAATTCCCTGTTTTGTGATATCACTAATTGAAGTTAGTAATAGTACAAAATTGATATCGTGATATCACAAAATATGTGGCGCCACATTGATAAATACCGATAAGTTTAAATCCATATAATTATAAGCCACATTTAGAAAGGATGAACTATTGTTAAGACAAACATTTACCAACAGTTTGTAGCATCTTCAACCGTATCCAAATAAATGTTTGTTCAACTGTTAATAATAAAATCCTGAGTGAGAACCTCTTCTCCACTATGTGTCCTTTTGACTGTCCTTTCAGATTATTAATTATCTGTTTTTGCTCCTTCACTGCTGTCTCTGGTAACTAATGTCAAAATTACACTGACGCCAACGTCATACTGACGTTACGTCACTAGACATCAAAGTCACTTAAAATAAATGAATCTCTAAACTTCATTAGTAGTTATAATGAATTAAAATATTTAAAACTTCAAATAAAATATATATCTGCAGTCATTTTAGAATAAATGAACTGATGCAAAAAACTGAAATATTACTATGATAATATTACGTTCGCGGAGATTCCGCGACACAAGTCGCAGTTAAGGGATTGTTTTATGAGGTGCCGTTTTACTATTAATTCCCTGTTTTGTGATATCACTAATTGAAGTTAGTAATAGTACAAAATTGATATCGTGATATCACAAAATATGAGCGATTTAGTGATATCAAAAATGGAAAAAGTGATATCAGGAAAAAGAATGAGACATTACAAAATCGATTTTGTGATATCACTAAATCACAACTATTTTGTGATATTACTAACACTAATGTTGTGCGCAACTGAAAAAATAAGCACATACTTCTCAGCGAGGACTCCAGCAAGGTGGCTTAAGATGCTTCATATCATTGTCAGTTTTACCTGGTGTCTGCGATCGTGTCGGAGCCACTGTAGGACACGGCTCGCTGAGCCTATATTTCTGTAGAAATGAGTACCTCATGGGTATTCATACTTTCTTGAGCACTCGGGTCAAAATATCAACATGCCATTACAGAGAATATTTGATTGTCGAAAGCCGGACTGTAGCTGTCCGTTGCAAGCGGTACTGGCCAGCGACCAGTGAATGTTAGTGACATTGGTGTTTAGACATCGTGAAGAAATGTGGAGCTCGGTTGTTTCAAGAATATCTCATGCGAGGCAGGAACCCAGGTAACTCGGTTGGTAAAGCGCTGGTCTGCTGATCTGACAGTTCCGATTTCGATTCCCGCAGAAAGCGGAAATCCTTCCAATGGTAAATGGGGTTCCACTACACGCGATATATCATTATCATCCTCCATTCGTTCTGATATGATTGAAATACTGTTGAAACGGGCGTAAAATCAAAAGGCATCCATCCATCTCATGCGAGGCTATATTCTTGCCTGTTTTGGTAACCTCCCCACAAATATTTATCACTAGCAAGTCAACGAGGGATTATACATTTTTGAGCATCGTATTTATTTCCACTCATGATTGCTTAAATCTTCCTTTAAATTAAAAAGTAAAACGCACTTTTTTTTCATTTGGATTTCTTGTCATATACATGTAAATAAATAAATAAATTATATCGAACACAAACTCTCTTCTTTGACTAGGAGGGGACGGACAGACTATGTGCTAGATGATGCATCATATAGATTCGTTCCCTTGAACCTCATTGGGAACATCGTTTTGAGAACTGGAAAAAAGCAATAATAAGTAAATAAATAAATAAATATTGAAAAGGAGCAATAATATACCACGTACAAAAGCGCACATACGTTCCCCGGAGCCGGAGCCAAAGCTTTGTTATTTCGTCCCCGAATGCTTCGTTACGTCATAATTGAACCAACCGACAACAACAGATGATTTGAACAACCAAGTGAAATGAGATCGGGAACTCCGTAAAATAAATATTTGAAAACAGTCATCGCAAAATGGCAATAATGGATTTTGAATAAAAGCAGAAGCACGCTTTGCATGATTTGTAACTCTGATGCACGTTTTCCATTCATTCGTTCATGCATTCTGTGGCCAAATTCGCGAGAGCTGCATTCGGGAAGCTGTGGTGATCAAAATATTGGTATGTTTTCGCATTCTACAAGTTTTGTTTTGCAAAAACCAGATCAGGCTGCTCCTGATCTACTCTGTTTGCTATTCCATTTTGCCTCTTTGAGATACATTACTGCATTGAAAAACAAGTAAATTCAATGAATTTATATCCCCCGCCGAAATGGCTGGTTTGTTTATGGCTTATTTTCAGTTTGATAAAATTTAAATTTTGTTCACTGGTTACTTAGTTATGACTGAAGCTGCTGTCTTTAAATCAAGGGGCAATGTATAAAAGAGGCCATTCTAAATATCTTGCTTCAGCATCATCTCGCTGTGATGATATATACCTATATTAAGCTTCCAGAAATTTTGTTCACTAGCAACTTAGCTATTACTTATTTGTGTATTTTAAATCAAATTAAAGACAGTAACTCATGCATTACCGATGCCATCATGACAAAACTTGACATTAATTGTCATGTATGATGATACATATTTGTTTTAAGTTTCGTGAAATTCCGTTCACTGGTTATTTAGTTATGACTAAATTTGTCTATTTCAAAGCAATTCAAGGGCATTAACTCATGCATTACTGAAGCAAGTCCAACAAAACTTAAAATGCATCACCCTGTAATAATAATACATATTTAGTAAAAGTTTCATAGAAGTCCATTCATTGATGACTTAGTTATGGCTAACTTTGTCGATTTTAAATTGATTCAAGGGCAATAACTCATGCACTACTGATGTCATTCTGACAAAACTTTGTGTACACAACTGCTTAATAGTGATACACATCTGTTTTAAGTTTAATGAAATTATGATAATTTGTTACTTAGTTATGGCTCATTTTATCATTTTAAAAGCAATTCAAGGGCAATAACTCAGGCACTGCTAAAGTCAGTGTAGCGAAACTTCATGTGCATCAACGCCTTGTAGGGATATACATTTAGTATAAGTTTCATGAAATCCTGATCATTGGTTACTTAGTTACGGCTCATCTTATTATTTTGAAAACAATTCAAGGACAATAACTCATGCACTACTGGAGCCACTGCAACGAAACTTCACTTGCATCAGCGCCTTATAGTGATATACATTTATTATAAGTTTCATGAAATTACGTTCAATGGTTACTTAGTAATGGCTCCGGACGAACGGACGGAAAGACGGAAGGACGGAAGGACGCAATTCAATGGCAATAACTCATGCATAACTGAAGCCAGTGTGACGAAACTTCACGTGCATCAGCGCCTTATAGTGATATATATTTATGATAAGTTTCATGAAATTCTGTTCAATGATTACTTAGTAATGACTCCGGACGGACGGACGGACGGACATGAAAAAACTATATCCCTCCGCCTTCGGCGGGCTGTGAAAAAATGGTACTTAAATACGCAACTCCTCCTGCAGTTGGTCTGCAAATTGTATGTAATTCGGGCCTAATGGTTGTCAACTTTTTGCTGCCATGTTTTTACAGAATTATGCCCCTTTTTAAAAAAATTACATGAAAGTTTGTTCCCAACATCCTGGGAATACCGTTTAAGCTAGGATGCTAATATTTGGCATACTGCTAGGGACTTAGTTGTAGACCACCTGGTTATTTTTTGGGCAAAGTCCGTCAAAAATGACCGAGATATGTCCCTTTGTTGAAATTTGCATTTTCACAATTTTTTAACCATTTGACATAGAACCTTAAGTTTTGGTATACTGCTAGTATTTGATGTGCTGATCAGTCTGATGTTAGTTGCGTTATGATGCATTCATTATTGACAGAATAAGTCCCCTTTTCTCATCTGAATTAAACATAATAATGGGTGGTCTATTTCTTATGGTGACTGGTTTATGCCATTTCGACTTTTCGCCGCGAAAAGACGACACGCGAAAAAAAGAAAAGATGCTGTGCGAAAAGAAGAAAAGACGAAAAAACGCCATGCGAAAAGACGAAATAAAGCCGTGCAAAAAGATGTAAAGACGAAACCCGCCACGCGAAAAGTCGAAATGTCAGCGCGAAAAGACGAAAAATCGCCATGCGACAAGACGCCATTTGAAACTCTTATTTTGTCGTCTTTTCGCATGGCGTTATTTCGTCTTTTCGCCCTTTCGCGTGGCGTTATTTCGTCTTGTCGCATGGCGTTATTTCGTCTTTCTGCCGCGAAAAGACGACACGCGAAAAGCCGAAAAGACGCCACGCGAAAAGACGAAATAACGCCACGCGTAAAGATGAAATAACGCCACGCGAAAAGACAAAAAGACGAAATGACGACCCTGCATTTTTGCCTTCCTTCTCTGCAAGGGACAACACTAAAAGAAAAGACTTTGCTCCTCTAGGAGCAAAGCCTTTGGTTTAAGAGCAAACCCCTTTAAGAAACGATTTCTAACTAGGGCAAACTTGAAGAGGAAGTCACAGAAGTTGTTCCCCTTTGTAAAGATGGCGGAAGGGGCATTAGCCAAAACAGCAGTCTGATCAGGCTCTGCTCTGTATGCGATCGGCACGTCTTTAGAAAACTATAAACTTGTTCAAAGGGGAAGTTCCACCCTATAGGAACTTAACATAGGGTTCTGCCCACGCACAGAATTCCATTATATTATGCATAGTGATTGCCTAGGACATTACTATTGCCTTTATGAAATATTTGCTGATCCATCTATTTCAATTGTTAAATTACAACATTTTAATTGGATGGGGTGCAAAAAATAGGGACACCCCAATTTCAAACAGCCCAAAGCTGTAGGATTTTTAAATTTCTGACCCGTTTAATTCTAAAAATGATTCCTAGTAACTCTTGATTATGTATGTACCACGTTTGTATTCAAATGTGTACCATAAAACTTTCCATATTAACTTTTGTTTGCAGATGCCCCCAAATTTTAGCTCCATAAAATTTTTTGAACAAATTAATTTTCGATTTGACTATGTTGCTGTTCTTGTCAATCTTTCAAATTAATATGAAATTAGGCCATACGTGTGTAAATTATAATGATTAATTTTCTTGAAAATTGAAATCCGGTAACATGATTTTTTGGAATGCTGAATATTAACAGCTAAAAAACCACAAAATTTAGGAATGTATATACGTGTAGTTTTGTGATTATTTTTATGCTCATTGTTTTTAGTTTTAGTGAATTTTATCATCTATTGCATCACCAAATCTTTATTGTCAAGCCCGCTTTAACTGTTAAATGTGAATGTGCGATAGTGCGTGCGTGTGTCCGTTCGTGCGACCCGATTTTGTCCGGGCCATAACCTTTATGTTTATGGATGGATTTCAAAATAATTTGACACAATTGTTCTCTTTGATAAGTAAAAGTGCCGTTTAAAAAATTTGGTCAGGTAGGTCCAAGGTCAAGGTCACACTTGAAGGTCAAATGTTAAATTGGTCATAAATTGAGCTTGTCCGGGCCATAACTTCTACATTTATGGATGGATTGCATAATAATTTGGCACAATTGTTCTCTTTGAAAGGTTAGGAAGGTCCAAGGTCCAGGTCACACTGGAAGATGAATTGATAAAACTGTCAAAGATTGAGCTTGTCCGGGCCATAACTTCTACATTTATGCACGGATTTCAAAATAATTTGGCACAATTGTTCTCCTTGATGAGTAAAGATGTCATTGGAAACATTTGGTCAGGTAGGTCCAAGGTCAAGGTCACACTTGAAGGTCAAATAATAAAATTGTCATAAATTGAGCTTGTTCGGGCCATAACTTCTGCACTTATGGAAGAATTTAAAAAAAAATCAGCACAATTGTTCTCCTTGATAAGTAGAATTGCCATTTGAAACATTTGGTCAGGTAGGTTCAAGGTCAAGTTCACACTTGAAGGTCTAATGATAAAATTGTCATAAATAGAGCTTGTCCGGGCCATAACTTCTACGCTTATATATGAATTTTAAATCAATTGGGCACAATTGTTCTCCTTGATGAGTATATGTGCCATTGAAAATATTTAGTCAGGTAGGTCCAAGGTCAAGGTCACACTTGAAGGTCAAATGAAATAATGGTCATAAATTGAACTTATTCTGCTACTTTTTTGCATGGATTTCAAAATAATTGGGCACAGTTGTTCCCCTTCTTAAAGAGTAGAAGTACTGTTGGAAACATTTGTTCAGGAGGTTGAAGGTCAATGTCATTTTTGAAGGTCAAATGATACAATGGTCATAAATAGAGCTTGTCCAGAGGATTTCTTCTCTATTTACGGATAGATTTCAAAATAATTTTAGTAGAAGTGTCATGTGAAGATTTATTCTGGTAGGTCTAAGCTGAAGTTTACACTAGAAGGTTAAATGATAAAACTGTTGAGCTTGTCCCAGCTATTACTTCTATATTTATGCATGGATTTCAAAATAATTTGGCACAATTGGTCTCCTTGGTGAGTTAAAATGTCATGTGAAATATTTATTCTGGTAGGTCCAATGTTGTATTTATTCTTCTTTATACACTGTCGAGTGGTCGGAGTTAATTTAGTTTTCCATTTATTCCTCAGACAAAGTAGGTCAATATATCAGCATATGGAGCTTTTTATTATGATTGTAGTTTAGGTTACTATTAATATTATTAGAAAATGAAGTGTTTCTATGAACATATATTTACACTTAAATGTGGCATGCATTTTTGTCTAACAAGTCACCTTCATCTATAGCATGCATTATGTGACAATGTTACCGGTTTCCAAATTTCATGAAATTCCTCTGGTATAACGAAGAAATACATGGCCTATTTTTCAGGAAATTTCATAGTTTGACACTGACTTGAACATACATAAATTTTGGGATGCTTTTCGATTTTTAATAGTTTAAGTGTCGCTTTTAGCCATATTTCTTGACTTAATGTTACAAAAAATGTTTTGTTTTCATGTTTGCATGAGCATGAATGGAATCAAAGATATCCATATGGAGTCCTTTTACTATTGTATTTCACATTTTATGAAATTGAATAAAGCTGAGGATTTATGATTGATGAATTATAAGGCTGGTATCACAAAAAACGGGAGTACTTCAGGGTGCTCTCATGAGACCTTAAAGTCTTTACTGAGATAGATAAATGCATATTAATAGTTGTAAGGTTGAAGATAGTAAACATGCTAAGTAAAAACAAAATCCATGCGTGGGCAGATTTGGACCCCCGCCCCCTTTTGGGGGTTATTCATATCATGTTACATTGTTTGTATAAACACCTTAAGCTGTTGACTTGTAACTTTCCCTCCATAATTTGTGGGAGATTAGATTGTCAACATGGTACTTAATCTTTTGGGTAGTTAAAGATCAAAACGAAGGTATAATTATGATGAAATTGCTCGGAGTATTTTCCCCAAATCATCAGGACAGCTCATTTTCTTGTCTCTCCGTTCAATAGAAATACCATAATGACCTTCCTCATAATTTTGGTAATGTTTCCAAAAACTAATTCAGTGGCAAAAACTGCAAACCGTGATAAGTCCACTTCTCTACAGATTGTATTCTGACCATTGGCTACACAGTTTAATCAAAAACACTTGTCTGAGTATAAGTGTTTTTACTGTAATAAGAATAGGATACTGTAAAATGGGAAATTTTCGCGTCGTATGATTTTCGCGGAATTTCGTGGTCGGTAGCGATCCGCGAAAATTAAACTCCGCGAAATATTCTCCAAGATACAAAATAGTACAAAAGAAATTTGAATCGTCCAAACATATGGTTTGTGGTATTCAAAGAGCCCCACAAAACCTCAAGAGTAGGTAGCTATAGAGCTATTATTTTCGGCGCATGTTATGTTAGCTGTTAATTAGCAGATAATTAAAATTTGAACAGGCTATCACTTTTTTCACTTGATTAATGTTCCCGTGTACCTGATTATGCAAGTACAACTTAATTAGTTTTATTTGGCTGTGAGTTCTGTTTACTTTTATCATGAACAATAGCCATTCTATCAGTTGCTCGCATATTTTAATTGACTCTTTCTGTGTACTAAACATTGATTCGTACAAATGTCTGTCTTACGTTTTTTTTTTGTTTTTTGTTTTTTTGGCGTGTGAAAAAAGATGGGTATACTCCAAAACCCAAATGGAGGCAATATTATCTAAAAAAAATGTGTTCATAACGAAGTGATTAGTTTCATTACGTTTCTCTCTCCTTGTACGTCTCGATTTTTCAGTCAAGCCAATATTTTACAGAAAAAACACAATTTTATTTTTGTGGAGATTCACATCGGCGAAAATTCAAAACCGCGAAAATTAATCTTCATGTTTTAGGGGCACATCCGCGAAAATTTGGCGACGCGAAGATTTTCGTATATACGGTATTGCAAAACGGTACCACAGTGACCGAAAATATTGCCGACTCCATATTAATTTTTACAGACTATCCTTATAATTCTTAGTCGTCGAAAAAGACAATCAAATAACATTTCAGTGCAAACATGATCAGACTGCATGAGGATCTGTGCTTGCAGTAGTCTACTATGAGTCTTCACAGTATACTCAGACAAACTGTCTAAGTATATGATATCAATGCAGTTATCAATAACAGGGTATTTATGTGTCGTCATTTCGTCTTTTCGCATGGCGTCTTTTCGTCTTTTCGCGGCGAAAAGACGAAATAACACCACGTGAAAAGACGAAACAACGCCACGCGAAAAAACGACATGACGAATAACGCCATGCGAAAAGACGAGAAGACGCCAGGCGAAAAGACGAAAAGACGCCACGCAAAAAGACGACAAAATAAGAGTTTCAAATCGCGTCTTTTCGTATAGCGTTTTTTTTTTGTTTTTTTTTTTCCTTGTCTTTTCGAGCTGAAATTTCGTATTTCGCGTGGTTTTATTTCGTCTTTTCGTCTTTTTACATGGCGTTATTTCGCCTTTTCGTCTTTCCGCATGGCGTTTTTTCATATTTTCGTCTTTTCGCATGGCGGTGTTTTTCGTCTTTTCGTCTTTTCGCGTGGTGTCTTGCACTTGCAGAGTTATGCCCCTTTTTCAAAACAATAAATGAAAGTTTGTTCCCCAAATCCTGGAAATACCGTTTGAGTTAGGATGCTCATATCTGGCATACTACTTGGGTCTAAGGTGAAAATTTCATGTTTAACTTACGGGCAAATGCCGTCAAAAATGACGGAGTTGTGCCCCTTTGTTGAATTTGGCATTTTTCTAACTTTTGAACCGTTTGATGTAGAATCCTAATTTTTGATATACTATTTGTATTTGATATGCTTATCATTCTGATGTTAGTGGCGTTATGATGCATCTACTATTAATAGAGTTATTTTCCTTTTCTCATCTGTATAAAACATAAAAATGGTGGTCTATTTCTCAAGAACAATAACGGCTGGCGCCATAATATTTCATAAGTGGGTAGACCATAAAGAATCATAAAGAATAGACAGACTTGTATTTTCTTTCTTTCCCGTCAGCCATGGACTTACAGAATTGAGCCCCTTTTTTCGAAAAAAAAAACCCATAACAGATTGTTCCTAAAATCCTGGAAATACCGTTTAAACTAGAATGCTCATATTTAGCATACTGCTTTGGGCTTAAGTGTAGATTACATGATTAACGTTTGGGTCAATTTCGTCAAGAAATGACTGAATTATGCCCCTCGTTGAATTTGGCATTTTTCCAACTGTTGAACCGTTTGACGAAGAATCCTAATTTTTAGTAACTTTTAGTATTTGATGTGCTGATTATTCTGATGTTAGTTGCGTTATGATGAATTCACTATTAACAGAGTTATTACCCATTTCTCATCTGTATAAAACATAATTATGGGTGGTCTGTTTCTCAAGAATAATAAATGTTGGGGCCTTTATATTTCCTACGTGGGTAGACCATAAAGTATAAGCAGACTTATATTTTTTTCTTTTCTGCCTGCCATGTACCTACAGAATTATGCTCTTTTTTCGAAACTATAGCTTCGCAAGCGGCGCATAATACGCCTGTTTCAGTGTCACGAATGAGTTACAGAATGAACAAGATTGTTTATAGATAAGAAGGATGGACAGGCAGACAAACAGGGGAAACAACTGTGTAATTAATGCCTGCAATGGTATTGAAACATCTAGCACATCAAACACTATTAGTATGCAAAAAATCAGCTTCCAGGGTGAAGCAGCTCAGAAGCTGAGAAATGCCAAAGTCAAACAATTGAGATAATTCATAAACTAAGTAAACTAGAGTACCATTCTTGGATTATAATACATTCCCTTGGCAATATATACATCACCATAGAGTTTTGTTAAAATATTTCCAATGGTTAAGAAGAAACAGAGTAAAACGGAAATTGATACAAGGGCAGATAATTCAGGAAGTTAGTCAGCCAGAGTTGTGGTTCATGCTCCTGATACATTGCCCTATTATTATACACATTCCTTTAAAGTTTCGTTTAAATACTTCAAAGGGTTAATGAGTTGTGGAGTAAATGGGAGAATGGAGCTAGCCTAAAAAAGCTTAGCAAAGGGAAACTACTCCAAAATAAAGTAAAAGGGAACAACCAATCTTATATGCGACACACCGCCTGGTAATTATGCACATTTCTACAAAGTTTCATGAAGATATTCTAAATGGTTACTAAGTTATTGATTGCAAAAGATTACTATACACAAAAATAGCCTAAAAATCTAATCAAATGGATGCAACTCAAATAGGGGAAAAAGGGAGAGCAACCATTGTTATATGCGACACAATGTCGGACTCTCGTTTACATTGCTATAGATTTCGTTAAGATATTCTAAACGGTTATCTAGTTATAACGCACACAAGGCTAGTAGGGTAAAAAATAATCAAATGGGCATAACTTGTAAACTAAGAAAAGGGGAGCAACCATTACTGTATGCGACCATTAGCCCCATCCTAATATATATGCATACAAAATTTCATGCAGACATCTCAAACGATTACTCAGATACAAGAATGTTGACGGATTGACGGACGGACGGACAGCGCCATGCCATAATGTCCGTTTCTTTAAACGGGCGTATAAAAATACATAAAATTTGTTCCCAAAATCCTGGGTATAGCGTTTAAGCTAGGGCACTCATATCTGGCATACTGCCTGGGGCTAAAGAGTAGAGCTTTTGATTGACTTTTGGGCAAATTCCTTCAAATAAATGACTGAATTATGCCCTTTTGCTGAATTTGGCACTTTTCCAACTTTTGAACCGTTTGAAGTAGAACCCTAATTTTTGGTATACTATT
Source organism: Ctena decussata (assembly GCA_963989385.1). Classification (NCBI taxonomy): domain Eukaryota; kingdom Metazoa; phylum Mollusca; class Bivalvia; order Lucinida; family Lucinidae; genus Ctena; species Ctena decussata. Next base: position 27,941,779 of record OZ022504.1, on the reverse strand, counting down.
ATTATTTGATGTGCTGATCATTCTGATGTTGGTTGCATAATGGTATATCCACTATTAACAGAGTTATTTCCCTTTTCTCATCTGTATAAAATATAATTATGGGTGGTCTACTGCTGGGGCCTTGATATTTCATAGGTGGGTAGACCATAAAGAATAAGCAGACCTGTATATTTTACATCTGTCATGTACTTACAGAACTATGCCCCTTTTTCGAAAAATTACATAAAAGTTTGTTGGCTCAAGAGCCACTGGGTATAGGGCTTTGAAATTTAAAATGTGATTATATTATGAAAAGTAAGCAGACCCATATCTTTATAGCTCCGTGAAACTTTTACTTGTGGAATTACCTCTCCTGACGGACAAGGAAAAATAGGATCTGCTAATTTTTATGGTCAAAAATCTTGTTAGTATCAGGGGATCTCAAAAAGTTTTTGAGAAAGGATGGTGGTATTTTATATACAGGTTGATGGTGAGATATGCAAGAACTGATTAACGTTTGGCGAATTCCGTCAAAAATGCCCAAGTGATGCCCCTTGTTTGAATTGGGCATTTTCCCAACTGCTGAGCCGCTTGACATTGGAAGCTGATTTTTTGTATATTGGTTGTTCTTGATATGTATACTATGCAAAATATATTTAGCAAATTTTTTATATTTTGCAATTTTTCTCATTGCTGAAGTTCAACATTGAGTGAAATTAAATTGCATTGAAGGGAACCGTATTTGGGGCTTAAGATACCATGGGATTACAGAAGCCATCTTTAAAAACGATATTGGGGGAAAGCGATTAGCACAGAAGGGGTCATTAGCCGAAATTCGCACCCATTGAAAAGCAACATAAACATGGCAAGCATGTGGTTTTTTGTACGGTCTTTCACATCATTTTCATGCCCAGTTTTCTTGTCAAAGCTATTGAATGTGTAAAAGATATGGTTAAGCTTAACAATGGACGAATCTTAGCATGCGCAATTGACGTTAAAACGTTATAATTCCGTCCAATGTGCAATGATTCACGGGTCCTTCAGTTCAATGCAGAAGAAAAACCCGATAAAAAAATAGGCTGAAATTAAAGGTCATACCTGATTAATTTAATTGTGAAATTTCTTCACTGAAGTATAACGTAACTGTGAGAAAATGATGACGTTAGTCTGAGACTTTTGACTTATGCTCAGTAACCGGGAAGAATTTTCTTTCCAAATTGTTTACGTTATCATGTTGGTAGATACCAAAGAAGCATACACGCGAAAGGGATTTAAGAAATACCGATTAGAAACAACTTTTTAAGACGATAACGTATTAACCAGGGAAAACGTCAAATTTTCGAATTTTGTAAACCTCATACTCGTAGCATATTCAAATGTTTTAGAGCGTTTTCCTTTATTTTAACAGGAAAACAGCCGCCTCATTATGGTTTTGGCTTTTGTGCATGATCAAAAATGTCCTTCAGACACAATGGTTATAAAATCTGACGTCACGGTAGTTGGAACGCTACAATTGAACAATCTTGAATCTTTTACCTGCCAGACCATCTCGAATGATCGGCCTTTGTATCTTTATGCAGTAAATTGACAATAAAATCCGAATATGGTGGATCTGACACATACAAAAAAATTGCTATATTTATTGTGCATAGTATAAAATATTTTGGTAAAGGCTATATAACTATGCATTCAATAATTAGAAAGTATACCTATGATAGTCAGTACTTTGCAGCTGCTGTGCACCACTGCCCAACTCGACCACCCCTCGGATTTTAGACACAGACTTCGGCATTTACCTAAACAAGAATTTTAACTATATATCTAGAGAACTGTTCGAGCTAGGATATTTAGCATGCAGCTGGGAATCAGTATGTAGATTATCTGATTAACTTAGGAGGAATTAACATAAAAAGTGACAGCAATGTGGCCCTTTCAGGCTTAAAGATCTAAAGTGTTACACCTTGTGTGGCAAGCATGTGGTTGGGGGCATAGTGTTTCACAAATATACTTTCTAGTTGTTTTCTTTTTGGAATCTGGGGAAAAAATTTTCATTTAATTTTTCACTCGAGAAAGGGCCGACGGACAAAGAAAAAAAAGTTCTGCTAATTTTTATGGTCCACCCATCCATAAAATCTCAAGAGCCCAGAAGGCATGGTTCTTGAATAAAATACCACCCCTAAAATGTTAGTACGGTCAGACAGATAGACGGGCAGACGAGAGTGAAGCCCAAACTAATATGCCCCTCAACTTTTTCGAGGTTGGGGGCACAATCAAAGATGTGGGTGAGATTTGCCATATCCGGGATCGCTGAGGTGTTAAACAGCACTACTGAAATACAGAAGCAAAAGAATACCACCCGCTGAATGGGAAGCAACAGACAAACTTAACTAACAGTAGTAAGTTCTATTCAAGTAAGTCAAATCTTACTGAGTGTCTTTAAAGAACAATTTGATCAACACTGGTAATTTGTGTTCTCTTTGCTACAAATATGCAAATACGAATGTTGGCTGTTTTGCAATGCATTCATGAAATATAACCCTTAAATAAATCTTGGTCTAGGCCTTGACAGAGTAAGCGACATCCTATATACTGTGACCTGAACACAGCTGTAGATCTCATATATATATATTTCCTTCTACCCAGATCAGGACACTATTTTACAGTCAAAATGTTGACGCTTGCGGTGTTTGCTGCTCTACTTGGAGGAGCTACAGCTACGTACTGATTTATAACATGATAATAAGGGAAAGTGTTGTTCTTTCTGAAATAAATCATATTTATTCTTCAAATATAAACTGCGTGTACACTTTAACAAGCTATCTTAGTAACTGCTATAATTTGCGATACTGAAGAAAGTAAATACAGAAACGCGGTCTGCTGCACTTAATTTGGTAAATTACGTTTATATTTGTCTAAAGCATATTATAATCAGATATTGAGAATGATCGGTTTTATAAAGGTTGAAAGTATTTTTTGTTCAAACTTTAAACTGTTTTGAACAAGATTAAAATGTGCAGTTGGTAGAGCACTCGCAAGCTCGCACGCAATACGTTTTTTTTTTCTGTTTCGAAATAATCGAAGAAATAACGTGGTCAGAAGTTTTGTTTGTGTCTAGTATATGTACCTTGAAGTCTAGAGCGCATAGGTGATAAACTGATTATTCTGCACATAATGTAAACTTTGTTATTCTAATTCGGAGATAGAATTATTTAGATCTCTTAAGGCTCAACAAAATGGAGTAACTGAGCATAAACGCTTTTATATAATGTGGTCTCTCAAAAACTACAAATGGTAAAAACCTCTTCACACAAAAATGCATGAATAGCGTTTCAACACGTACGTTGGTGATAAAATGTGGTTTGATGTGCATATATTGAGTCATATAACCGACCAAACGTCGGGGGAGATTGCTTTTGTAAATTGCTCTACAAAATACAGTTTCCTTTTCTGGTTCCCCGTCGAGCGATTTAATATAAACAGAAACGAGATTACGAATGGGGTCACGCCTGTATATTATATTTTAATATTAACGTTCCATACCAATTTTAGTGAGACAGACGCGCGTTCTTGTATTGAACTTCTTCAGTGTCGCTAAACCCCAAAAGTTTGAAACAAAAGACATTCTGAGTAGGTCTCGGCAGGCAGCCAGCATCCCTTCTCGAGCTAACTTTCTGTCATATTCCGCGGGACACATTAGATGCAGACATCGGGTAAGAGTCGCCTGCGTATTAACCCGCGAGCGGAGGGGTCCCCCATAGAGCCACCTCAGCCTATGTGTCTCAAAAAAAGCCATAGACAAGGGCATCAGGAAAGCGAAGCAGCTTATCAAAGATTATGTTATCGAATTTATGTCAGTTTAGTTGCCGATTAAAGTGGCTTAAATAGTTGTTTTTTTTCAAAAACTTTATATGCGAGACTCAATGATCGTTCGTTTGCTTTAAAGTAGCTAATCAGTCACGGGCATTTGCACTGACGCAAAGGTAGCGACTGCGATAACGTTGCAGCGAAGCCTCACCATATTTTTTTTTCATAAATTCATACCACTGAAGCTGCAACGGAGCCTTTAATAATGATTTTGCTGGCCTATTAACTTTCGATGTTTTATTTCATAAATTGTATTTCATAGAATAAGTCTATCATGAGAAATGGAATGAGAAGTTATAAAGTCACACAAATCACAAACAGCTAGAACTATTCGGAAAAACTGTGCATCTGCATAATGCTTTCGACTATTTTGTAATCCCCGTAGTTTTGGCCTTAGTACATTGGTTAACATAACAAATAAAAGAAAATCACTCTACCGCAGCTCGTCTCGTGTGTTTTATAAGCACTGAAATGTTCGCGTTCAATTGTACGGAAATTTCATTTAATTTTCCACTGCGAGACAAATTTATTAAGATATGTTTCAAGTTTCTAGAGTTATTGTCGGGTTAAAAGGCCATTTGGATATCAAACATACTATGCTTATACCGATTTGCTGGTTCACATTGCTCTGCTGTCCTCAGTGGAGTTAATTTAAAAAAACTTTTGCTTGATTCCTAATTTCAACGGACCAGCAACATCGTACATTGTACCAGTTATCTTACATGTTAGGTGCACCAAGGAAATAGTTTTGTAGACGGAGATACGATGTATAAAGTACATTATTAATGTGTACGCAGGTATTTCAATTCCTGAAAAAGATCCTTTGGAACAATAGAAACGCAGCAACGAAAAGAAATTAGCTGGACCCGTTATCAACTATTTGCATGAGTAATTAAATGGGCACATCTCCCACTTCCTCTAGCACCGGCTCAGAATACAACATTTTTAAATAAAAGCTGAATGATTCCAATGTCCCACAGGTCCTATTTGGATAAATTTCTGATTTTCAAGGTTAAATGTCCAAGAAATTATTTGGCGGAACTGGCATTTTGTGAAGCGCGAACCGCTTCTAGAAGGATGAAACGACCATTATTGTCAGTACACGATGAACGTAGACATTTTTTTTTCATTCATTTTAAGTTTTATAGTAGTTCTCCGTTTGCAGTTCTGTTCTGTGCAATTAAGTGAGTATTAATAATTTTACCTCATACGCGTCGAAGAAACGTTTTTAATCAACAATTTCATCGTCAGGACGTGACGTCAAACCACCGCTGTGTCGAACAATTATTGAATTAATCTAGTTTTTTTAATGAAATGATTTAATATACGTTGGTGGCAAGTGTAAATGTTTGGGAACGTTTACACTAGCTGTGATAAAAATGAATGAGCTCTGAAAGGATCGAGTTTCTGGAAGATATTTATTCACTTGAGCAAAATAAATTAGTTTTCACGAGATTTTCTATAACCGTTCAGATCATATACAGTTGTAGTTATTTGATACACAGTGTTACTTCCAATCAATAGATGTTTATTCGAACATTTTATTTATTTATTTATATATTACGATTCTAACACAGATCGCTGTTGAGGATATCAAGATATGTTTGGGACTCATTTAAACATGATATTTAATTTTATTATTCACTAGGTGCAGTAAAATACCATGGCTGTTTTGAAGACCCGTCCAATCCTGATGTCCCTGGCATTAGAATCAGTGATAACTCACTGAAAAAATGTATACAATTTTGCATGTCAGAAGGTAGGTCTACTTTAATACATAATCCTTCGTAATACAATTTTCAATTTTTCCCGTAACTATCACAATGTGATGGAACTGATGAAAAGTGTTAGTTAAATTTGAGTAGGTAAGATACAGTTGCTGGAAAAAATAGGTGATAGAATCCCAAAACGGTTTAGCCTCATATAGAAATTGCCCAGTGTCTGTAGATACTACCGTATCAGCCGCGATGGCTTTTAATTAAGGATCATTGCAACCATTTGTCCCTCAAGTTTTCCGTAACTGTCAGGCAACGCCAAACAATCTTCTTACGATATTTTGGTGACCTTGGCTTCATCAAATATCCTAGAAAGCACGATTTTTAGCCAACACAAGTTCTTGTACTTCTGCTGATCTTTCTAAATTATATACCTCTTGCCTCACTGCTGTCGAAAATCAAACCATAATATACTTTGAGAAAGTTTATGAAAGGTCAAATAATTTTTTTTGGGTTTCATAATATTCTGGTGAGGTAATTAATCAAGTAAAGTAAAGAGGATTCCGTGCGATTCACACGTCAACTTATGATGTTTCTACACCCTATTCCACTTTCCCAGACAATCTAATCAGAGAAAACCTTATTGATGAAACTGAGTACACCTTCCAAGGAAAGGTTTGCCTTTTCTTTCTTTATTATTACGAAACCAAGCCGTTCGACATAGAAAAAAAAACAATAAACTGTTGTTTGTGACCATTATTGCATTGTGTATAGGGCAACAATCTAAAAAGCCAATCTGACACGGAGATACTTCTTTGGTCAGAAATGAATAACTTTCTCAGTTTAAAGAGAGTATTTACAAGTTTATGACTGCAGCCATTTTACTGTCGTCAAATACGTTATAAAACAGACTCAAAATTGTGTTTGTGAGAAACTATGCCCCCATCTAAAGATGTAAAGCTTCAGAATGTCTAAGTCACTTAAGGCATTACCCAACCTTTACTAAAATATTTAAGTCATCAAGGACTACTAATATAGTAAAATCAGCTCCCTTGGTCAAGCGGTTCAGAATTTGCTAAAATGCCAAATTCAAATAAGGGTCATAGCTCAATTCAAGATTTTACAGAATTCTCCCAACAGTTTATCTGTTTATCTACTCGTCAAATCCAACCAGTGTACCAAATATTACGATCATAGCTCAAATATTTTTTGAGATACGTTGCTAACAAGATAGTCATTTCATTTTCTTAGAAGGGGCATAACTCCAAAATGCGACATAAATCGGAAAACAAATATGTATTAGCTGTTTTTCCATGACGAATCCGTTTATCGAATTTCAATACCCTATCCCCAGTGGTACTTGAGCCCTGAAGCTGCATAAGATTGAACTTTAGGGGAAATAATTCCGCATTTAATGAATGCAGAGTCATATAATCTTGACTAAAATATTTAACTCACCAAGAACTACTACTATAGGAAAAATCAGCTTTCTAGGGGAGGCGGTTCTTGAATGCCTTATTCATATAAGAGCCATAATTCTATCAAAATTTTATGGATTCTCCCAAACACTAATCGGGTATTCTACTCCTAATACCCGATCAGTAAACATAATATCAAGGCCATAGCTTAAATACATTTGAGATATATTGTTTACAAGATTTGCATCGCACCTTTTATGGGGCATAATTCCAAAAAGAGACATAATTCGAAAACGAAAAAAAAAATACGGGTGAGCTATTTTCCACGAGTAACCCAAATATGAAATTTCAAAACCCCTACGCCAAGATATTCTTGAGCCCAGCAGCTGTTAAAGTGTTAATCATCATAGAGAATAACTCCATAATTAAAGAATGCAGAGTAACCAAACCTTTACTAAATTGCTTACCTCATCAAGGATTACTACTTTACCAAAAATTAGCTTGCTAGGTCAAGCGGTTGAAAAGTTGGAAAAATGCCAAATCCAATCAAGGGCCATAACTCCATCAAAGTTTTACGAAATGCTCTCAAAGCTAATCAGGTAATCTACCCCTCATACCCGATCTATATATCCAATATCAAGGCCATAGCTTAAATACTTTTTGAGATATCTTGCTTACAAGATATTCATTTCATTTTTTAAAAAGGGGCATAACTCAAAAAGGACTCTGACTCAGAAAAGAAAAAATACGGGTCAGTTATTTGTTATGAGAAACCCACATACAAAAGTTCAAAACCCTAGCATGCACGGTTGTTAAGTGATTGGAGACGTAAAAAGCCTGACGGAAGAATGGACGAACGGACGGACAAGCCGAAAGCAATATGCCCCAGCAACCGTTTTCAAAGTTGTTGGCATAAAAATGCCAAGATAATAATTTGTTCGCTGAAAGTAACGATTTAGTGTGCTTAAATGTAAAACATAGTTTTAATACGTGTGACATTTAACAATGCGTTGCTCTTTCAGACCTTTTTAATGCCTTTACAGCTTTTAGTGACTTTTTAAAGAGCATACCTTTCTCTTTATTTATCTTTGGTATCTGTTTTCGTTGGACTGTAGAATTAATATGCAGTGTTGCATCTGCATTGATTCTTTCTTTGTGGGTTCTTCAAACGGTAAAAAATGGTAATAAATAATAAACCTGTAATATAAACAAAGCAGTTTCTTATTGAGCTCCAGTGACTGCTTCGGTGACAGGGTATTGCATTTTATCGCAAAAAGTTGGGTAAAACATCGAAATAACGAGTCAGGACAAGGATGCAGAGTTTAGAAATATCTTACAAAGACTAAACCAATATTAAAACGCAACGGTCTGGCTACTCGGGAAGCTACTTGCTCATAATCATATGTTTGGATAACACTGATATTCTGTTGACACACAATATAAATAAGAATTATATCATATGCTTTGAGCTGATAACTGGATATCTGACAGCTTTACAGATCCTTAGTAACGGATACATTGTTCAGCTTTTTACGATATTGTAAAACTAAGCAAATAGAATATGCTTTGTAAAAGAAACAAGCGGGCCAAGAGGCCATGAATCGTTCACCTGAGCAAAAAGTCAAACTAGGGTCATCATTTGAACAAACCGAATAGTTTGCAACCATTTCCAAATGGTTCTGAAGAAAAAGATTATTTTTCTACGTTTTGCTATGGTTCAAACCCAGAACCCCCTAGGGCGGGGTAATTTTGGACCCTGGGGCCATCATTTCAAATGAAATTTCAAGCATCTGAGCAAAGCGGTTCTGAAAAAAAAATTCTATGTATTTTTATGGCTCGAACACAGGCCAATATTGACCCTGGGGCCATACTTTGAAAAAACTTGGTAAAGAACCACTAGTCAATGCATCATACCAAATTTCAAGCATCTGCACTTATGGTTCTGGAGGAAAAGAGTTTTAAGTACATTTAAATTTCAAACCCGAGACCCCCGCCGCGGAGCATTTCGGACCCTGGGGCTACCATTTGCACAAACTTGGTAAAGGACTACTAAGCAATGCTACATGCCAAATTTCAAGCATCTGAGCCTAGAGGTTCTGAAGAAGGAGATATTTAAATATTTTTCTACGCATTTCTATTGCTCAAACCCAGGACACCCTCGGGCGGGGATCATTTGAACAAACTTGGTAAAGGACCAGTAGGCAATGCTACATGCTAAATTATAAGGATCTGTGTCACGTGGTTCTGAAGAAAAAGATTTTTTAATATTTGTTCTATGTATTTCTGTGGTTATAACACAAGACCCCCTGGAGCGGAGCCATTTTGGACCCTCGGGCTATCATTTGAACAAACTTAGTAAAATACCACCAGGCATTGCAACGTACAAAATTTCAAGCATCTGAGCCAAGTGGTTCTGAAGAAGAATATCTTTAAATATATTTCTATGCATTTCTATGGTTTAAGCCAAGGAACCCTGGGGCGGGGCAATTTTGGACCCTTGGGCCATCATTTGAACAAACTTGGTGAAGGACCAATATGCAATGCTACATACTATATTTCAAGCATATGCACCAAGTGGTTCTGGATAAGAAGATTTTTAAGTATATTTGAATTTCGACCACAAGACTCACACCGCAAGCCATTTTGGACCCTAGGACCACTATTTGAACAAACTTGGTAGATGTCCACTAGACATTACTTCATTACAAATATCAAAGCCCTAGGGCTAGTGGTTCCAGAGCAGATGCCATTTAATACAAATTGTTGACGACGGACGACGGAGGACGGACACTGACTGATCACGATAGCTCACCTTGAGCTTAGGCTCAGGTGAGCTAAAAGAATTCAAATACTCATTTATTAGATTGTATGTATCAACTTCTGTACCCAAAAAAATTCACAAGTTCCATAAACTCTTATATTTACCATTTTCCCATAAAAAAGCAACAGAACGCAAATATGACCTTGCCAAAAATTGTCAAAGTCAACCCAAGGTCATCATTTGAACTATCTTGGGCAAAAATCTTTAATATTTTTCATGAAATCTTGTGTTCTAGCTTTTTCTCATATTTGACCGTGCCGTAAAAAGGTCAAGGTCAACCCAAGGTCATTCATTTGAATTACCTAGGTATTACTGGAGTACCGAAGGTTACATGTACATACCATGTTTCAAGGCCATCGGTCAATTGGTTCTAGAGAAGAAGATTTTAAAGGTTTTTACCATAATTGAGTATTACGGCCACGTCTGTCATGTGGCCTGAACCGTCTAGAAAAAAAACACATTCGTTCCCTTGGCCCCTGGAGATTCTATATGAAAACTGGTTACAATAGGCCTAAAGGCTTTTTAAAAGAAATTTCAAATTGTCAAAATGTGAGAGTTCTGAGTCAAAGGTCAAAACATGCCCATGACCTCTTGTACTTATAACTTTTCATGTACTCATTAAGATGAATAAATTTACCAATTTTTAGGCCTTAATCTTTAAAACTTTCCATGAAATCTTATGTTCTGGCAATTTTTCAAATTTGAACTTGTCGTAAAATGGTCAGGATCAACCCAAGGTCATAATTTGAACAATCTTGATAGTACTTGAGTACCAGATGCTACATACAATACCAAGTTTCAAGGCCATCGTTCGATCGGTTCTGGAGAAGAAGATTTTTAAAGCTGTTTACCATATATGGGTGCGGGGCCCTATCGGTCATGTGACCTGAACCGTTTGACAAATTTTCATTTTCTCAGCCCCTGGAGGCTCTGTATGAAATTTGGTTTCCACTGGCCTAGAAGCTTTTGAGGTGATTGTTTGAAATTGTCAAAATATGAGAGTTTTTGGGCAAAGTACAAAACATGACCTTGATTTCTAGTACTCATAAATCTTCATATACTCATTAAGATGAATTAATATACCAATTTTATGCCTTAATCTTCAAAACTTTCCATGAAATCTTATGTTCTAGCGTTTTCACATATTTGACCTTGCCGTAAAATGGTCAAGGTTAACCCAGGTCATCACTTTGAACAGTCTTGATAGTACTTAAGAACCCCATGCCACATACCAAGTTTCAAGGCCATCGTTTAGTTGGTTCTGGAGAAGAAGATTTTAAAGCTTTTTACCATATATGGGCGTGGGGGCCCAATTGGTCATGTGACCTTAACGGTTTGAAAATATTTTCATTCCCTCAAGCATTGGAGACTCTATATTAAATTCGGTTACAATTGGCCCAGTCGTTTTTGAGGAGATTGTTTGAAATTGTCAAAATTTGAGAATTTTGGGTCAAAGGTCAATTGATGACCTTGACCTTTTGCACTCACAAACCTTCATGTACTCATTAAGATTACTGTATATACCAATTTGTAGGTCTTAATCTTCAAATATTTCCATGAAATCTCTTATGTTCTAGATTTTTTCAATATTTGACCTTGCCGTAAAAAAGGTCAAGGTCAACCCAAGGTCATAATTTGAACAATCTTGATAGTAGTCGAGTACTCAACGCTACATACCAAGTTTCAAGACTATCGGTCAATTGGTTCTGGAGAAGAAGATTTTTGAAGCTTTTTACTATACCGTACATGCGATAATTTACGCAGGTTCAATTTTTCGCGATTTAGGGGCAAAAACATAAACATTAGTTTTCGCGTTTTTTAATTTTGGTGGTAAGCAACATGCGCAAAAAGCAAAATTGCTTCATTTTCATTTGAGCTAGTTCTTTCATTAACCTGCGGTGGCAGGTCAATGAAAGAACTGGCTCAAATGAAAAGTACCTGACTTTACCGAAGCAAACACGCTGTGTTTACTGATGATACATTGTAAGAACAGGACAAAACAATCACGAAACTTATCGCGTATACGGAATATGGGCGTGGCGGCCATGTTGGGCATGTGACATGTAACGTTTGAATAAATTTTCGTTCTCTCAACCCCTGACGGTTCTATATGAAATTTGGTTTCAACTGGTCCAGTGGCTTTTGGTGAGATTGTTTGATATTGTCAATCTATGAGAGTTCTGTGTCAATGATCAAACAATGACCTTGACCTCTTGTACTCATAAATCTTCATGTACTCATTACGCTGAATGTAAATACTAATTTTTAGGCCTTAATCTTCAAAATTTTCCATGAACTCACATGTTCTAATATTTTCCCATTTATACGCAACAGGAAAAGCAAATTTGACCTTGCCGTAAAAAAATCAAGGTCAACACAAGGTCATAATTTGAACAATCTTGGTAGTATACGCGTACCCGATGCTACACCAAGTTTCAAGGCTTTCGGCCTATTGGTATTGGAGAAGAAGATTTTTTAAGGTTTTTACCATATATGGGAAAGGCGACCATATTGGTGTGGTGGCCAGGACCTTATGAACAAATTTTCGTTCCTTAGACCCCAGGAGGCTATATATGAAATTTAATTACAATCGGCCTAGTGGTTTCAGAGGAGATGTCATTAGAAATTGCTGACGGACGGATGGACGACGACAGACGACGGAGCCTGCATATCCTTAATGCTCCCCCGGAGCCTCTGGCTCAGGTGAGCTAAAAGTCAAGCAGAACCAACTGAGACGTAAGGCAGAAAGAGAGAGAGAAAGAGAGATAGAGTATAAGCATTTGGAATTTATAGGATAGGCGAAAATTCTAAACCAACCGTTTCACTCAAGAACAGATTTATATAAAAGAGTCACAATTACTACATTAATGAAAAAAACAACATTAAAATGAAGAAATAAATATGCCACGTCGCAAGAACACGTCACTTTGTTTACAAGCGAGCAGCAATAATTCTGATCAACATTCACATCAGCGCAGTCTAATCAGAGCCTATGTAGATCGCTTATAGTACTTTTTAGGAATCGGCCTTACATAAAGCCTTCAGCTAAGACTCCAGACATACCTGGGTCTTCTGTTATCGCAAACGTCTGAAAGGAGGTTTCTTGCGATGCGGTCAGATTGTCTATTCTCGGGCATTTCTTTGTTCTAAAACTCATGTATCAGCCCTCACCCCCCCCCCCCCCCCCCACCCACACACACACAAACACGCACACCACTCTTCATGGTCTAGAGGGTACATTTTATCTATCTGTTCCCTCCTTCCTTATTTTATATCTACAAGAGCATGCTCAGCAAATCTGTGACGTCTAGAACATGACTTTTCCTTACGCATTCATATTACGTTTTAATGTTGTTGTTTTTTTAATCTTTGTATGTAAAGAGTTTCTCTCCCGTTTGAGCGCACACGCCTAACTTTATCTGTCTTGTCATACGAGATGCCATTCAAATTAGCCTTCAGATTGACTGTTGAAGAGCTATAAAGTTAGAAACATACACTCTATATTACCTTTTTAAACAAACGTCATAAAAAGGGAAAATGCAAACTTATTATCCTATGCCATTTTATGGCCATCGGGCGAGGTTTGGAAAGGACAAAACGTTAAAATTCATATTTTAAAACTTCAATGTATGACCATATCAACAATAGTAATACTAATTCATTGTTTTCCAATGATCAGGTTTATGATTTTACTGGGCTGTTTTTCATCCTTCCTGAACCTACTTCTTTGGAATGCAAAATCAAATAGAAGTAGATGAGACGGCAGTGATCAGGACTGTTCCTCCAGAGCATATTTCGTAGTTGCAGGAAATCTCCTTCATAGAAATTTGGCCTTAGCAACAGCATAGCAACGACTTAAGAGGTTTTATGAATACGGCCCCTGGAACCAACGCAATTAACTTCCACATTCTGCTATATACACCTTTTGGGAAAAAGAAAACAATAAAGTCAGCACATAAAGCAAACAAAACAACTGGTATAGACCGTTTGCTGTCTATAAAACAGGGCATTTTGCAAAATTTCTTTAAAACGACCACAGCTATCACTGTGCAGTGAAGTAAAGCGCATCTTTAATGTCTATCTTATACATAGCTAATCTATAATTTTCCTCAAAATTATATTTTGAAACTAAAAAGTTTCTTTTGAAAACTGCCCTTTTTTTAGAAGATATTTTAACTGTGTTTTACAAGGGAGTAAGTTTATTTATGTATCGGCCTTTGAATGGTCAATATTTACCTATGTCAATTGTTAGTTTATTGTACAGAGTTACTCAATGGCACCTGTATACCTGTTGATCTTTTCATTTGAGTAAAAATGAAGTTAACTTATTTATTGTTTGGTAAGAGAATTGATTGGTGATGAATAGGATTAATTTATCTATAGAAACATTTCTTGTTTGTGATGCATATATGGGCATTGCTTATAGCTATTACATTAAATTATTGTACTCCTCTTTACTTAAGCTGAAACTTTTGTAAATTTTTGTAAAGGATTTAATAGACAAATGCAAAAAATTGTCAAGAATTCTGAAAGTCAGTTTCCAGTTATGTATTAATTTGACAATACCAATGGAGAAAAAAATCAATTTTATCACCAGTAATAAAAGAGAAATAAAAGAGAAAATCTGCAAAATGACCTGTTTTATAGACAGCAAATTGCCTATAGCTGCGAGGCAATATTATGACATACATAATCAAAGATTAAGAGAAACCCGACATACGATGGCAATTGTAGCAAACCGTAGCAGAATTACCGCACTGGAACTTATTGGGTAGAGGCTTAAAACTATTGGCTAGAGCCTCAAATACTTCTAAGCAAGACCATAATGCATTTGATGTTAAGCCTTTTATACATTTTTATATGTTTGATATATTTTGTATGACTTTTGGTGTTGTATTGATTTACTGTTCGTCTGTGTTGAACTGATTGTGTCATTTATCGAAGAGACACTGGCCCACTTTACCTTCTTCTTTTCATGGGGTCTTGTGTGGACTGTCTATTTTGTGCTTTCGTCCTTTACTGGATACTTCCATTTATATTTCAACATACTGATCTCCTTATATTGTCAAGAGTGTTCCTAGTATTGCATAAAACAGTTCTATCTTAACTATCATCAGCCCATATAAAGTATATAAGAATAGTATATATCCTAATACTTATTTTGAAAATATCAGCCTAAAGATCAGTAGCAGAGTACTGCGATATATGTTAAGTAAATTTTGTACACAGGAGATTACAGATCTTTCTTCTTTTTTTGAAAAATGCTATTATATTAACATAAATGCTTCTTGTATGTGGCAGACTACATGTTTACTTGTCAGCTGCGTAACCCAGACGACTGCTACTGTGGCAAAAGTTTTGGGGAAGGAGAGGGATTACTTTCGAGTGGCAGGTGTTATGCCTTCTGTCCTGGAAAAACAGCTGAGGAGTGTGTGGGGAGATATACAAACTCTGTATGGTACACAAGCCAACAAAGGGAAGGTATGTCGTCCGTTAAACGGTGAATAATCTGTCTCATACTCGTTTCCTCTCTAATTCTCTATTTCTTTTCTGTCTCTATGTATCTCTCTTCCTCCGCCCCCTTTCTCTCTCTCTCTCTCTCTCTCTCTCTCTCTCTCTCTCTCCTTGTCTTTTTGACAATCTAGACACGCATCATTTAGGCATACATTGTGCATGCCTGTTCATCTATGTTATAAAGAAGTCCTCCCTGATTGCCTTTGGAAGGGGATACACAAACTATCAAAAACGCATGTCGGTTTATCTGTCTGCATTCATATGCCCTACAGAAAGTTTTGTTCACTTCATAACCGTTGAATTTAATTCACGAACTTTAAGTAAGTATCTGAAATTATTGTGAAGTATTATTTCGCTTCTAAGCAGTAAAAGATATATTTACTTTGATTTAAGTCATAAGAAAGAATTAAAACGTTCTAAGTATTTCAAAGTATAGAGCACTGCCAGATCACGAGAACGGTAATACCGAATTGTGCCCTTACGAAATTATTTTCCTTTGTTTCCTTTTTTTATCTTTTATATATGTGGTAGGAATCGTCACCCTTTTCTTTTGAAGAGATACTTATAAATCATTAACAGTACATAGTTAGTATTTACCTAAGCGCGTTCAAAATAGAATCAGAAACTACAACAATTATTAACCAACATATTTACATGTAGAAAAAAAATTTGACCAGAGCAAGACAGGCAAAAGCATGAACAGCGAACCATGACGTCAAGTAACACGTTCCCTAAATGACTGAAAATGCCACATTGTAATTCAAAAGTACATCTGAGACTTCGCTGGGCGCACATGCCAATTTGTTGGTTTTGTCGTGTCGTGGCCCATTTCAAATTTAGATAAGAACATTCTATTTTCTATTAGTCCGCGTGGAAAAATATATAGGGAGTATTATGGTATGTATTTTATTGCAACAAAATTAAAACATTGCTTTTAAGCGGTGTTGCATTTTTTTATTATTATTATTATTTGTGTGTTTTTTGTATTTTTGGCAATCCCGCATATAGAGGATCTTACACTAGTGGTCATTTCATATGAAATTTATGAAGCGAGCCTTCGGAAATAACCACGAGTGTAAGATTCTGTTTATGACCCTTTAAAGTAGGATGTTAGCGCATTCAAACTGAACATTATTTTAATAAGAGAACGCATTCAGTTTGTTGACATGGACATTGTCAATGACGTTACGTGTACGCGCTAAAGTGTTATTACACGTGTAGTCATACGATTTTTATGACATGACGTTATCCACTGAATTACAGCGACGTCATGTGATGAAAGAAATTATCGGGCCATAATGGAAATAATAAGTAATGGAGCCAGAAGCAGTGAAGAGCAACCGGATCTTCTTTGAGGTGGAATCTTAATTGCCTTAAATCTGAAGTTTTATCTGCATGATTATATTTGTTTAAGTAAGAATTTAATATATAATCTTGTTGCATGAAGACATTCTGATAATGTGGTATCTCCATTGGTAAGGATTGCATGTCAAAGAGGTGTTGATGTTAACAAAGAATGTCACTTATGTCAATTCAAGAGTGTTGCCGGGCTCAATCTATGGGCAGAAAAATATGCGATTTTTCTCTATACTAAAGAATGCCTACTCTAGTGGCTTTATAACCATGGCATTGAGCACGACACCGCCTTCAAAAAGCAATAACAAAAATACATGACAAAGGAGAAGTTTTCCTCTTGCGAGTGTTAGCCAGAAAGCTGAACTAGCGGCACTGGAAGACATTTACTTTGAGAATGATCTCGAGAAAGGAAGCATGTAGATCTGTAAAACAAAACTGTTGTGAAATAAAGCCTGTGTGTATACTTTAAGAGTTCTAATACCATTGAACTGGCTGATACAAAAATTGAAGCGCATACAAGTTCAAGGAAATACCGCCTTATTTGGCCAAGCAAAAGTCTCAAATAAAAAAGAACCAGAGGACAAGTGGTCCTTTAGCTCAACTGAGTCCGTTCATCCTCAGCACTCAAAGATAAGTGACTCTATTGCAACTTGTACGATGTAGCCGAATTTAGAATTCTTCCGCGATTGTACGAGGGGCATTTCAGAAATAGTGTAAATGAGTCTGCAATTCCTTTGAATGTTGACCGATTTTTGAAATGTATGTCTTAACTTCACCCAATGACCTTCACTTTAAAAAAATCAGTCACTAATATTTTCTTCAAAATATACCTTGGCGATTGTTGTTAGGGTAGGGACACTGAGTAGAAATGGACGAAATATTTATGTGAAGACAAATTCACATTTTACTAACTCTGGATACAAACAGCTCTTGATTAATACCTATAATATCTGTTTCACTGAAATTATTCCAGTATGCAAGTAATTATATCAGTTTTGCTTAAACATGAGATTTACTTTGCAAGATATGCTCACCATGAAACAGTGCGCAATTCTTATGACGTCACTTCCTGTGCTAAATCGAAACCTAAAGTAAGCTTTTTAAACTTCGGTTTTGAGATCAATTAAGGTGAAAGTGAATATTTGATGGCAGATATGAATTAAAAAATGATTGAAATTGAATTCGTCATGCTAGTTTTCTATAATAGATAATCTTTTACGGCACCATATGGTCTTTTGTCAGTGGCCTACCTGAAATTTTACGATAAGTGATCCCACCCACCAACATGTTTCAATGTATGTATGCCATATAAAATAAAACTTCTATTAAGTCTTTATGTATACATTTTGTTGTCAATATGTCCCTCTAACTTTTGATATTAGACAAGGTGAAATATATTTAGCCGATATCTTTTTATAAGAAGGTAATTTCATTTTATTGCTTTCTATTTTACATGAATGGCTGCTACGTTGCAACTTCTGGTGTGGAGTTTGCACTTGTATCATCCAGTTACATGAGTTATATCATGTTTATCGCAACGAAACATGCCGACCTAACCATTTCAGTAATAAATGCCGGTCGTTTGTTGAAATTTGATGTGAATAAGTCAAACAAACCAATTTATTATTATAATGCGTTTATAATAATTTTGCAGTTATAACCAAATAGCAGAGGAAAAAGCTCGCGTATAATGTTATTTGTGTAGAATCTGGAAACAATTTCTGTAGAACTTTCTTATTTTACATTTAAAGGACAGTATTATGTCTTTCTTTGTTAAAATATATCATTGTCTCATTGAGCAAACAGCAAAAGAACACAAGAGATTTCGGTGAAGATGTACAGTTTCCAGTATCCACACCCTTATGACGTATCAGCACGTGCTGCCATTCATGAGTGACTTAGAATTTATTTTATTACATACCATTCTAAAGCACTTGAATTGATCTTTCCAACGACATATAGAACTACTGCTAGATATCAACCAGTAGGGTACCCTGAGCTCATTTACATTATTTCTGAAATGCCCCTCGTATTGTTGTCCTAGTTAGCAGCGAATTTGATAAAGTTTCGATAAAAATAATGTCGCTCGCTATGCCCGGATCAAGGTCAAGTATTGGCTATTTAAGCACTCAAGGGCCGGTAACTCGAAATGTACAATATAACCACATTTCGAACTCGTCAAAGAGTTGATGCTTGTCCTAGTTATAACCAAGTTTGACCAAGTCCACAGTGCCCGGGACAATGTTTTCCCCATTGTTAGTCTCTGCAAATGGTGTTTCGTTTTTTAAGGGCAAGTAACCCCGAAAAGAATATTCCGATCTGGCCCAAATTCAAACTAGTCCGAGATTGTGTGCCTGTATTGGTTATCTGCAAGTTTAAAAAAGTTGCAATTTAAAACAGCAGATTTTCGGTTGACATGGCAACCAGTCAAAATCAACGATGTGTCAAAATTCAAATGGCTGGAACAGAACAACTCCAGGAGCGTTTCTGTAATTTTTTTTTTCAAAACATCTGCAGTAACATACATATAAATGGCAATTCTACGGAACCTCTGATGGGACATTTGTTAAAATAGAAATTGAAACAAGAAAATAAGAACGGAAATCGAAAAAAAAAAAACAAATATCTCGATTAAACGACTTATCATATCGTTTAAACGATTTATTATGTCGTTTGATCGAGAACAAATAGAATAGAAATTAAAACAAGATAGTGGAAAGTGGAAATTATATCAAGAAAAACAGAAAAGAAATTGAAACAAAAATATGTCGTTTAAACACCTTATTACCTTCTTTCCATTCTGGTATTTATAAGAATAGAAATTGAAACAAGAAAATTTAGAACGAAAATAAAAACAACAGATATCTCGTTTAAACGACTTATTATATCGTTTAAACAACATAAAATTAGAACGGAAATATAAATAACAAATATCTCGTTTGAACGACTTATTATAACGTTTAAACGACGTATTAAGTCGTTTAAACGATATATTAAGTCGTTTAAGCTAGATACTTGTTGTCTTGATTTCCGTTCTAATTTTCTTGTTTCGATTTCTTTATCGATATTTATCGGATAGAAATCTAATAATAAGTCGTTAAACGACACCTTTTTGTTTCAATTTCTTTTTTGTTTTTCTTGTTTTATTTTCTATTCTATTTTATATCGTTTAAACGCCATATATTATCTCGTTTATACAATATAAGTCGTTTAAACGAGATATTTGTTATTTTGATTTCCGTTCTGATTTTCTTGTTTTAATTTATTTTCTGTTAAATATTGGAAAGGAAATGTCTCTTTAGGGGGTCCATACAATCCACACCTTTCCCATATTTAGTCTATGGAAATTTTAAGTTGTCATAACAAGGAAACCACATGGGCAACGATGAAAATAATCACAACAAATCTAGAAGCTAATGTCATAAACATGTATGCAAAGCAATAGCTTTTTCTCCTTATGGCGTCCTAGGAGAAGATTTTTAAATAATTTAAAACAAAAACTCTTTATGAAGCCATGACAATCAATGAAACTGCTGGAGCGATTGCCATGAAACAAAAAGAATTTCTATAGAGGCTAGTACTGAAGTCCTTTCTATATATTTAGAGTTTATTGGCCACATAGGTTTTGAGTATGTGATTTTTGGACACTTTTTTTCTATTCTAAACCCTTCGGTTCTCATCACACCCTCCAAGGATTGACGGAAATGAAAGTCGTTCAAACTGTCTAGGTCGCCTGATCAACATGGCCGCCTTCACAATATATGGTAAACCTTTAAAAACGTCTACTCCAGCACTAATTAACCGATGGCCTTGAAGCTTGATCTTTAGTATTGGGTACTCGATACTACTACGATTGTTCAAATGATGAGCCACTGGGCTAGTTAAAACCAAAGTTCATATAGAGCTACAGAGATTGAGGGAACGAAAATTTGTTCTAGCGGTTCAGAACAAGTGACCAACATGGCTGTCGCGGCCATATATGGTAAATGCATTTTTAAATTTGCTTCTTAAGCACCAACTGACCGATGGGCTTATAACTCATTATGAAGAATTGGGTACAGAAGTACTACCGAAATTGTTCAAATGATGAATTTGGGTTGACCTTGACTTTGTACGGCAAGATCAAATTGTTTTGCTGGTGCTTTTATATGGGAAAATGC
Source organism: Ctena decussata (assembly GCA_963989385.1). Taxonomy (NCBI): domain Eukaryota; kingdom Metazoa; phylum Mollusca; class Bivalvia; order Lucinida; family Lucinidae; genus Ctena; species Ctena decussata. The sequence goes on along the minus strand of OZ022504.1, from coordinate 27,920,952 downwards.
TTATACGTAGGAGCGCATGGAACTTGTAGAAGACTTTGGTGTAAAAGCTGATAAAACAGTCAACTAAATGGGTAAATGAACATTGTCAAGCTATTTAGAGTCAGGTCATTCTTTGACCTTCAACCGCTATATCTCATATTTTCACATTTTTAAACTACATGTATCATGTTTGTTCAAATGATGCTCCTAGTTCGACATTTGACCTTTGACTTTTTATACTCAGGTGAGCGATCTAGGGCCTCATGGCCTTTTGATTTATTCTGTCCGATTCCATTTGAAGCTTTCCTGAAAAATAACTAGAATGTGTTTGTGAAAACTATGCCTCCAACTACATGCCGGTGTAACGAAGTAAAGTGACCCCCGTAGAATAACGACCTCCCGGTCATTATTCTTCAGAAAAAGTGACTCCTTTTCTATAAAATACTGACTCCCTTTAAAAAATAATTACCCCCTGATGACATCTATAGAATAGTGACCCCCGGTCATTTTCTTTAAAGAATAGTGACCCCCACCCCTGCCTCGGTCATAATATTATGACTCCCCATGAAGCAATGGTGCCTTCCGATATGCTTAAGGCATATAGGATATTGTGTCCGGTCTGTTACAACTCTCTTGTTTGATGATGGATTTTAATTAACTTAGCATAAATGTAAAGATGATGTGTCGCGCGCAAGTCCCAGGTTCCTACCTCGAAAGTCAAGATCAAAGAGATCATTTAAAGATAATGGTGTCCTGCTATATGACTTTGGCAAACAGAATGTCTTGTCTGACCTGTAACTTTGTCTTTTGTTAGTACACTTTTAGATAACTCGAAACAAATGTTAGCCACATAAAGCCAATGTATCGCATGCAAGATATAGGTCCCCACCTCAAAATTAAAGTCAATGTCACAAATTAATACAAATGACAATATGTTCAGTTTGATTTATGTCGTTAATGTAATATAGGATTTTAACATTCACAGGTAGATTTATGCACTATAAAGAGGTTTTGCTGCTGATTCTGCAAAATTATCACGTCTGCACACTTACTCTCACTGCCTTTCTCAAGAGGGATACATGGCATTTTGAATCTTCCAAATGATCTTTTCGATTTTTCTTATTTACTGAATTTATTTTGTTAAATATGCTTACAATGAAGAGAGTACTACAGCTGCTCATATGCAATAAGTTGTAAATGAATAGTATGCTAGCTTTATTCTAAGATGCAGAGGGTCTTATTACCCCACACACTTTTCAGTTTTTAGCTGTATTCTATCTCCCCCTCCCCTTTGCCTAAGCATGTCACTCACATATAATGTATATATTAAAAACCTATGCATACATGCAAAGATGCTTGCTGAGGCACGGGGGTTGAGGGAAAGTATCTCTATAAAAGTTTGCTTATTTGCAATGTCATTCAATTAAAAAAAAAGACAAATATCTAAGTCTGTCTGCTTGAAAATGAAATAAAATGCTACTTATAGGCAATTCAGAGCAACACATTTTGAAAGGAAATTTTCAAGTACACCGAAAGTTCATTTTTGACCCCTTTATAAGCAATTTCTTCACATATCGTCATTTAACTTCGCGTAGAGGTGTCATAATATTATGACCAAGGCACTTTCCTTTAAAAACAATAATGGCCGGGGATCAATTTTCCTAAACAAGTGACGGTGGCCGTTATTCTAGGTGGTCACACTTCTTCGTAAGGAGTCATTTAACTTAGCGTGGGAAGGGTGTGTGTGTGTGAAGGGTGTGGGATCATAATATTATAATGTTATTACCGGGAAGTCATAATATGCCCGGGAGTCACTATTCTTTACAGAATAATGACTGGGGTCCGGGGTCGTTATTCTATGGCGAACTCAAAGAATAACGACCCCCGGTCAGTATTCTATGGAAAAAGTGACTCCGTTTCTTAAACTTACTGACTCACGTTAACCCCCTCGATGATAGATCCCCATCTAATAGACCACTAACCGACTTTGAATTACTGCACGTTTTATTTTTAGTAAAACTTGGTGATGTTGTTGGGAAGGATGTGTGTGTGTGTGTGTGTGTGTGTGTGTTTAGGGGGTGCATTATAATATTATAATGTTATGACCACGGAGTCTTTATATTATGACAGGGTAGGGGTCACTATTCTTTAAAGAATAATGACCGGGGAGTCGTTATTCTATGGGGAACCCATAGAATAACGACCCCCTTGTCATTTGTCTATAGAAAAATGACTCCGTTTCTAAAAGATACGGATACCCGTTAACCCCTCAATGATAGCTATAAAATAATAATCCCCACCTTATCGAGAACTAACTGACTACTTTTTTTCTTGCAAGTTTTATTATTAGTAATACTTGTTGATGTTGGTGCTGCTACTGCAGCTGCTTCGGCTATCGCAGCAGTAGTGGTGCTTAGAAATTTCATGAAGAAATTTGTTTCCGCGCCACTCAAGGAAATTTGACAAATTTTCGACTTGGAAAAGGACCAGACACATGTCATTTCGATTAGTTTGTAAAATAGTATCATTCTACACAAGGTACTTTTATTTACAAACTAACAAACACACTAACGCACCCCCTGCAACCCACCCACCCACCCATCCACACACACACACACACACACACACACACACACACACACACATCCTTCCTACGCAAAGTTAAATCGTTTCTCACGAAGAATTGTGACCGCGTTCCGAGCCACACCCGGAATATCACTAAAATCACGTGATAGCGTACACCTGGCCAATGCAACGACAACTTAGCACGTGACATAGTCTCACAAACAAATCGCACGTGGTCAATATTGTACATAAGTCCGTGGTTTTACCTTACAGTTCATGGAGGGATGTACTATACCTGTTTAAAGAAAACAAACTGACACCAGTTTCAATAAACATACCCTGCTTGCAAGAACAGAACGCATCGGAAATGCATGAAGCGCTAACTTCCATGTGTAGATCATGAGGAGACTTATTCTTAGCCATACATCGCAAACGCTTGCATTTGTCATTTGTTTTTCCGCCGTCTTTATGTAAAGCTTGTGAGACGTAGTAACAGTAACTAAGTAGGCGGAGCTTAGCGGCTATTCTCGGAACTGTGTATAACGGCCCCGTCCCTATATTTTTTTTAATTTGACTCCGGTCATTAGTTTCTGAAGAAAAGAACCTTAACTAGAATGATACTTATTTACACACTAATCGAAATGGTCCTTTTCTGGTTTGAAGATTTCGTCAAATTTTCTTTGTTGGTGGCACGAAATCAAATTTTCTTCTAGAAATTTATAAGCACTACTACTGCTACGATAGCAGCAGCAGCTGCAGCAGCAACAACAACATCAACAAGTATTACTAATAATAAAACTTTCAGTAGTGGTGGATTAGGTGGGGCTTAATAGTTCATAGCTATCATTGAGGGGGTTAACGGGAGTCAAAATCTTTTAGAACGGCATCATTTTATTTTTTCTATAGAATAATGACCGGGGGATCGTTATTCTATGTGTTCCTATAGAATAACGACTCCGGTCATTTTTCTTTAAAGAAAAGTGGCCTCTGCATAATATTATGACCCCGCGGCCATAACATAATAGTATTATAACCCCCCCCCCCCCCCCTCAAACCAACAAACACACAACATGAACAAGTATTACCAATAATAAAACTTGTAGTAATTAATAATCAATTAGTGGTCGATTAGGTAGGGATTAATACTTTATAGCTATCATCGAGGGGGTTAACGGGAGTCAGTATCTTTTAGAAACGGAGTCTCTTTTTCTATAGAATAAATACCGGGGTCGTTATTCTATGGGGGTCACAATTTTTCGCGAGGGGTCGATTTATTTCGTGTGTGGGGGTCATAATATTATGACCGGGGAGTCATAATATTATGACCGGGGAGTCACTATTCTTTAAAGAATAATGACCGGGGGGTCGATATTCTATGGGGGTCACTTTACTTCGTTACACCGGCCCTAACAAAGACAGGTTACCGACTAAATGTGAAATTAAAAATCCGGAGCAAAATTTCTTTCTTTATGCTTTATTTTTCATAAAGGAGCATAATTATAAAAGTACAAGGTCAGCGGAAAAGAAAAGAAAATAGGGGGCTGCTAGTTTTTTATTATCAATTCACCTATGAAATATCAAGGCTTCATTGGTCATGGTTCTTGTGTAACAGGTCACCACTAATCTGATTAAATAGACAAGAAACATCTTTAAAAAAGATAATTGTCGAAGATGAAATTCGCTTTTAAAGAACAACTTTTTAATCATGTCAGGACGGATCCACCGCTTCCTGGGTATTATCAGTACTTTTGTAAAGTAAATGTGTCTAATTCTTCAAGGACAAAACATGAATTCCCGATTGAGGATTATCGTGATCAGCCTTGGTCGAGTTCGATTACAACTATTGTCTGGCGATAGTATGTCATGGAAGAAGCGGGTCAGCTCGGCCTGCTTTCTGTAAGCCTAGGGTCTTCACGGCTCCTGGGTCAACTCGGCCGCCATTCAACTCGTCCGGGTCAATTCGGCCTGCTGTCATTTGCATCCTCGCCCCATCCTACGAAGATGGGCTGCGCCAGGAATGAACGGAAACACAATAAACGAATAGAGCTTGTTGAGTTGTTGATTTAATAAGAAGTCCTTCAAAATGGTGGACAAAACATGAATTAATATAAAGGGCAACCCAATAATCCCTCAACGGATAACTGCAACTGCAGCTAGACTATGGTAACGGGACGTTCCGGGCCTACAATGATACAATGGCGCTGGGATAGCCGGACCAAGGTGCAGGGCAATTATATTTTAATTGTTTCCATAGTGCCGGAGTTTTGAGATTGGGGTCCTTTACCCTGTGAGATTTTCTGTAGTATAGGGTCGAAATAAGAACGAGGTTGTTACCATCAGCTAATCATCACAGGTCTCTGAAATGTAAAAATTCCGTTTCTGTAGGTGGGGGTTGTGGATACAAATGACTGGCGCATAGATATATAACCATGCGGCACCATGGCCAAAACTGATGGTTTTCTTTTCATTTTCATACAACTTCGATATCCTAGTTTATTTGCCACAAGTAAGATTTAATGGCATGACTGAACTGCAAAAATACCGATACCTCACCAGGAGCTAGCTGTAACCGGGGGAACACTTATTAAAAGTCTATTTCTTAGCTTTTTCTAGCTCATATTTTCATGATGTTCCCTGACTTCGTTTGGCCCAATTGCTAAGGGATTGAATTCACGAGTTTGTGAGTGAGTGAGCTTGTGTGCAATTATGCGAATGAGTATCAAGATAAGCCTGCATCGAAATAATTCCTTATCTAAAAATTTTTATCGCCGATGCAATGAATTGGTTTCAAAACTCAATGTCAGGTTAAAATCACTTTCACATGAAGGCCTATCGGAACCAGAATTTTATGATGACTTAGTATACAAATTCAAAAAGATAAGGGGTATGTCTGATTTTTTGTTCAGCTTCGAAAAAGTAGTTTTTTTGTTCTCATTGTATTTTGTTCAGTGCTAGCACTAACCATCAAAATCAGGAAGTCATATGACTTTCAAGGTTTGTCATTTGGAAGTCATGCTGAAGGATAGACTTGGTTTCTTCCAGAATGTCCATATTTATATTGCTTTCTCCTTCATTAATGGGTGAAATACCATTATTACAACAAATTTAACTCATTATTTAAGCCAATATTCACTATATAAATGGTAGGTTATGCAAAAAATTGGAAGTCACTGACTTCCTGGCATTCAGTTTTAGAAGTCACAGACCCCCAGACTTCCACTAGTGGAAGCACTGTTTGTTTCTTTGTAATTTTAGTTAGAAATACATCAGTTGTTAAAGAAGACTGATTTCTGGCGCGGCAGATCGGAAGCGCGGTGCGGTTATGGCTTTCATACTAAACCTTTAAATACACGATTGGAAAACTCGAATGCGCCTGATCTACGGCTGCTCAAACGGGTCATGAAATTTGCAAATACACTTTTCGTCATTCGTTATTATTGAATAAAACACGTCTATCCGCAAATAACGGTAATTAAATTAAAAAGGAAACGAAGCCAAAATAAAGTTTATATTCATTAAACGTCATTTTAAAACTGTTTCTTTTCACAACTGGTAGATTGTGTTTATTATCCCCCATACAATAAAAACCCGGATGTAGGTCATGCATGCTCTGATATGTCTACGACAAACAAGAAGAAGGACATAACTCTGTTTATACCGAGTCCATCATAGCACAACCATCATCCAAATGATCAGCACATTAACTACTAATAAAAAAAAAGATAAGGGCTCTAGCTCAAAGAGTTCGAAATTTGGAAAAATACCCCCTACCCCCACAAAAAAAATAACGGGGCATAATCCTGTCTAAATAAGTTAATCAGGTGATCTACACTTTAACCTCTTCCAGTATGCTAAATATGTGCGTCCTAGCTTAAATTTTTTATACAGGACTTCAGGAACAGACTTTCACGTAATTTGTCGAAAAAAACATGACTCTTTAAGTACATGGCAGACGGAAAGAAAACCAATAATACGGGTCTGCTGATTTTAAGCCCACCAGCCGAAGGCTCACAGGTGAACTTATAGTATCGACAGGCATCCGTCGTCCATCCGTCTGTTTGTCCGTCAGTATTTTCAAACGAAATCTCTTCTGAAACTTCAAGGTCCACTGTCTCCAAACATATGAAGTATCAATAGGCAGCAGAAACCAGTAATACATTTTTTTTTAAATCTCTTCAGAACTGGGGTTGCTATGGCAACTCAAATTTCCATTGACTTGTACGGGCAAAATTGAAAATTTACTTTAATTGCTATGTCACGGCAGGTATTTTGACAAAAAATTTATAGAAATGTTTATAGAGTAGTCTTCTTCCAACTACATGAATTTTATGCTAAATGTCCCATTTGGCTGGTTGCCATGGCAACCAAACTGTACAAATAATAATAATAATTCAAAACTCTTCTCCTCAAACATTATGAAGCCGTTAATGCTGAAAATATACAGAAAGACTCTTAGTCTAGCGTCTATCAAATAATGATTTCATGGCAATTGCTCCAGCAGTTTGATTGCTATGGCAACTTAAAGTTGCCATTGCCTTTCTATGGGAAAATTTAAAAATTACATAAATGCTGTGTCACTGCAGATATTTTGACAAAATTTTTATAGAGTACGTATCTATCAACCACATGAGATTGCTACAAATTGACCAACTGACTGGTTGCCATGGCAACCGAATGGTTAGAAAAAGAAACAATTTTCAAAATAGTCAACTCAGAAACTATGTGATCGATATATCTCAAACTTTACAGAAAGGATTTTTGTGCTTACCTCTACAATATTGCGATTTTCCTTGGAAATTGCACTTGGGTTTCGTTTTATGGCAACTTAAAGTTACCATTGGCTTCTTTGGAAAACTTGAAAATTACCATTTAATGCTTGGTACTGCAAATATTTTGACAACATTTTTTCAGATATGTGCCGAGAGTAGTCGTCTACAAATCATGTGAAATTTATGCTAATTGCCTAATTTGGCTGGTTACCATGGCAAACGAATTAATGAAACTAGAAAACTGTGTCTGTGAGACACAGGGGATGCCCCCGTATTCCCCATTAACCCTGCATACTTTCTCCCTCCCTCTGTCCCACCCCTACCACCATCGCAAATTCAAAGAAGTGCGCATGGTATGAAACTGTGAAAACTGATTATTCATAAGCTGTAGTATGTCTTGAGAATACCAGCTTGTTACCTATATTGTTAAAACAAAACCGATATAGATTTCTAAGTTTCAAAACCTGCGAGTTTGCTAAAAACAATTTTTATCTTAAAATATCTTCATGCACACCTTGATTATGTCTGTAACACATGTACAGAGCTTCAAAGCCATTTATTATAAACTGTGAGAGAAGTTGATTACACATTAATCTCAAACACAGAAAATGTCTAAAGTTCGAAAGCCCTTAATTTTGTCAATGTTAATTTGTAACCTTCGAAACTCTTTATGCATTTCTTCAATATGTCTGCAACATGTGTGCGACGTTTCTGCTTGATTCATTATAAGCTGTGGGAGGAGTTGATTACACAAACTTGCTACACTCCATCACAAACCATCACTGAAAATGTCTAAGTCTAAAACCCGTAATTTTGTCAAGAATTACTTTTTGGCCTTAGGATATCTACACTTACAATTTCAATGCATCTGCAACATGTGTACAAAGTCCATGGACTCAGTCGCTGATTATTACGCTCCCTAAGAAAGGCAACCTACAGCTCTGCCAGAACTACAGAACCATCAGCCTCATCAGTCATTCAAGCAAAGTCATGCTGAAAGGCATCTTGAACAGGCTTAAACCACAAGCCGAGGAGATAATCGCTGAGGAACAGGCTGGGTTCCGAGCAGGAAGGAACACCACAGAACAAATATTCAACATTAGAATCCTGTGTGAAAAGTATCTCCAACATCAGCAGAATCTGTACCATGTCTTCATTGATTTTAAAAAAGCCTTTGACAGGGTATGGCATGCAGGCTTATGGGCCACCATGCGGAAGTACAATATCAGTGCAAATCTAATTCGCACCATTGAGCAGCTATACGACAAGGCTACAAGTGCAGTCCTGATAAATGGCAGCACAGGAGAATGGTTCAGAACAGCAGTTGGAGTAAGACAAGGATGTCTTCTGTCACCCACCCTCTTCAACATTTTTCTCGAACGGATCATGTCTGATGCTCTGGAAGAACACGAAGGAAATGTTAGCATAGGCGGCAGAAACATTTCCAGTCGGCGGTTTGCCGATGACATAGATGCTCTAGCTGAGGAAGAGTAGGAACTGGAGGCTCTAGTAGAAAGTCTCGATAAAACCTGCACAAGGTATAAGATGGAGATCAGTGCTGAGAAGACCAAACTGATGACGAACAGCGCAGACGGCATTCAGCGGGAGATCAAGGTAAAAGGGCAGAAGCTAGGTACCGTAAGCAGCTTCAAATACCTTGGAGCAGTTGTCTCAGATGATGGCTCAAAACAGGAGGTTCTCTCAAGCCACTTCAGCTCTTACTAAGCTGAAACCAATTTGGAGAGATAACAATATATCTCTTGGATCAAAGGTGAAACTTATGCGCTCCCTTGTCATTTCCATATTTCTGTATGCCTGTGAATCATGGACCTTGACAGCAGAGTTAGCGAAAAGAACGCAGGCCTTTGAGATGAGATGCTACCAAAGGTTACTGAACATTTCGTACAAGGACCATATAACCAATGAGGAGGTTTGCAGGAAGATCCTAGCAGCTATTGGAGAATATGATGACTCCTTACGCTGGTCAAGAAACGGAAACTAAGGTGGTTTGGACACGTCTCAAGGTCTTCTGGTTTAGCAAAGACAATTTTTCAGGGCACAGTGAAAGAAAAAAGAAGAAGAGGTAGACAGAAGAAGAGGTGGAAAGACAATATCAAGGAGTGGACAGGAATGGATTTTGCTAGCTCAACTAGGGCAGCTGAAGACAGGATAAGGTGGAAAGGGATTGTTTTGAAGTCATCTCTGGTGCCCCAACGACCTAGTAAGGTTATGGGATAGAATAGAATAGAATAGCCATTTAATTTTACGTTCCCATTTAATTTTTCTATCAAAAGCTTTAGATTCGGCGACACAGTAGAAGTCAATTACAGCAATGCGCGTTTGGAACCCCATGTATGGTAAAGGCACGTTTATATGAGTACTGCAGCGGAAAAAGCGCCATTCCAGATAACCTCCGCTTTTTGTACAACAGCTTAAGTAGGACTTGTTCAGAACACTTTACTCTGGTAGCACAGCTGAATTAGCGCTGCTTCAGAAGACATTACCCTTTTGAAGCGCAGCAAAACTAGTGCTACTTGTACCTCAGATGTCACCAATCTTTATCTGTGGCACTTTTTCCGCTGCACTACTGAAGGGTGGTGTCTTCTGAAGTAGCGCTAGTTCTGCTGCTAAATGGGATGCTATCTGATATACTGCAGAACTAGTTCCGCTGCGCAACTTAAAAGGGATGCAATCTGAAGTATCGCTACTTCAGATTTATGTCCCCAGAAGTAGCGCTACTTCCGCTACCCTTGTGAGGGGAGGTGTCTTCTGAACTAGTGCTTGTTCCGCTCCGTTACTGAAGGGTAATTTTTTTGTTTAGGAAGAAGAAGCGCTATTTCTGCTGCGCTTCTAAAAAGAGACGGACTGAGTTCTGCTGTAATGCAAACTTCACCTGAAGTAGCACTGATTTTGCTACCGCTCTACAAGCTTTGTTCTCAAGTGTGTCCCATAATTGTATGTACACTTTGCCTAACACTATCTCCATTCATGAAAAATGGAGCCCCAAGCTAGCTAGTTCTTTACATGAAAAATACATAGCATGACGTATTGGAATGAGCAGTATACTCTGTTTAACATAGTTCCTTAGACCGAGGATGACAAAACGTGTTATTTCTATTGGCAAGAGTGAACGAATAGGCTGAGTGAGGACAAGCGGACAAGGATAAAAACGGACTCCGAAAGTGAGAAAAAATATTAAAAAACATGTGAGGCATTAATGAAACAATGTAATGCAAAGCCGGTTTACTCATGCGCAGTAGGTAACAACTGGGAAGTTGTAGGAACTAGAAAACTGTTAGATACGAATGGTGACCCGGTACTGCGCCAGTCACAGGACCGTGTTCATCCCTAAAGTACCTTTAAAACACAAACACTATCTACAAGGAATCCATTGGAAATTGTAGGAACAGTTGATTACATGTATATATACTCCATAACCTATAATGCAAATAACTACCCAAAATCACTATGTTCGAAAGGCCGTAATTCAGTCAAAATTAAATTTATTTATATCAAAAAGCCACAGTCACATTTTCATTATGCTCCAATATGTGTATAAAATTTTTAAATAGAATCCATTGAAACCAGTAGAAGACCTTGATTACACAAACTTCATATCGTATAGTGCAAAACACTTCCCAAAATGAATAAATTATTCAGGCCATAATTCCGTGAAAATAAATTTAGATTTTTACTCCACCAAAAACCGCATGCACATTTTCATTATGTCCATGTTTAATAAAGATGCATTTAAAACTGTATGAGGAGTTGATTATACAAACTCAAAGCGTGCCTATAATATGAAAAACTCCCGAAAAAGTTGAAAAAGCCGTAACTTTTGTCAAAATTAATTTTGTCTCCATCAAAATTCCACATGCAAATCTTCATTGCGTTCACAAAAAGTAAACAAGGTTTGCAAAAGATCCATCGAAAACTGTGAAACTGTGGAATAATTTAATTCTATAGCATGAAGTGTGACAAACGGACAGACAGAAAGACAGACAGGGGCAAATCTTAATGCCCCCATCCCTTGACTATGGTCATGGGTAAGTGGAAGTGTGTGTGTGTAGGGGGGTATGCCGTATAAAGATAAAGAGTAAGCACAAAAAACAGCCCGCGTGCCTCACAGTAACAAGAAACCGCTCCAGCGGCATGATGTTATTTCCCCTGTTACTAGATCCAGGAGTATTGGGTAGGGGGTTCAAATTAGCTGAGGCGTGTGTGTGTGTGTGTGTGTGTGTGTGTGTGTGTGTGTGTGTGTGTGTGTGTGCGGTGGGGGTTGATTTGTGCAGTTTGACCAATTTTCCCTGAAATTTTCCATGAAAATGGAGTAATTTTGGCTGAAGTGGGGGTTCATGTAAGGAGGGGTTCACATGAACCCCCCGAACCTACTCTGGATCCGCAACTGTGTTAAGTTGTAGGTCCTCCACCCGATGCCTTATGAACCATTCTATCCGTCGCAGTTCTGTCTTTGTGAAACAAATTAATCTGTTTATAAATTCTGCACCATCGTAATATTCAAAAGGGTCAAGCCTTTGAAATGATTTCCTGGGCTCTTTCAAACACTAATGAGCCGTAACATGACAAAACCAACAAAGTCTGATCAGAGGCTTGGCTGTGCGCATAAAGGGTGGCCTAGCTCCCTGCGGACAGCAAAGACTGATAAGACTGGGCGGATGTCCAGGCTGATCTGAGTCTTTGCTGGGTGCACATACCACTTTGTTTTATCATGTTGTGGGTCATTGTGCACCACGAATATCATTTATGTTGACAAAATTATCATAGTTATCCTTCTTTTACACAGAATCAAGGCTTATCAGTCCTTAATCTTCCATTTTTCGACGCTCAAAATTATCCGTAGTTTTATTCACAATTAAAAATAATCTTTGAACGTGAAATTCATTCCAAAGATTATCTTTGTAAATAAGCATCCAACAGCCTTAATTCTTCGCTTGATGCACATGCCACTTTATTGGTTTTGTCATGTCACGGTCCATTAATGTTTAAAAAAGCCCGATAACTTATATGGTGTACCAAGAGGGTCAAAAGCACCGATACGGGTCGACCCGTATTTTTGAAATACGGGTCGCTCCGTATTTTTAGGGGTCGACCCGTATTTATAGGGGTCGACCCGTGTTTTATGGGTCGATCCGTAAATGTAAGTAGACCCATTTTACGTTATACTGGTCAACCCGTATATTTGCGGGTCGACCGGTAAATTTACGGATCGACCCTTAAAATACTGGTCGACCCGTATTTCGAAAATACAGGTCGACCTGTATCGGTGCTTTTGACCCTCTTGATACACCATAAACTTAACCCTTTTAAATATTACGATGGTACAGAATTTGTAGTGCAGTTTTGTTTCACAAAGACAGAAGTACGAAGGTTGGAGTGGCTCATAAGGTACCGGTGGAGGATAACATAACAGGGGAAATAATATTATACTGATGGAGCAATTTTTTGTTACTATGAGGCAATCGGCAGCGGGTTGTTTTCTAAAGCGTCACTTTATATTTAGGTGCCTAGCCTCTTTACTTTTTATCCCCCCCACGTAACCATGCCCTCGTCTGCCTGTCTTTCAGTCCGTCCGATTGTCACATTTTACGGTATAGAAACAGCTCCTCCCATCTTTTTCATACCTTGCGTACTTGTAATGGGCATGTGGAGTTTTGATGGAGTAAAATTCATTTTTTACGGAATTGTGGCCTTTTAAACTTACAACAACACTCGCGCGACTTTCTATAACTTCCTGTAGAAAAATGAGATGGTAAGTAGGCAACGACCGAACACTTGATGTCTTTCGCGAGACACAGTAGCTGCAGACAACAAGTAAGAGATGCCTACTTTTTAAATGGCGAGCGTAGGCGGGCCACACTAAACCTCCTCAAACAACGCGTCCTGGAGGAGGCAAGACAGAAAAGGCACTAACGGGCGATGTCTTCATACTGTTGCTAGTTAACCTGCGCTAACAAAGAACAACATCTTTTGAGGCAGCCCTAGTTCTACTGTGATATCTTGCTGCGCTATCAAAGAATCGTGTCTTCTGAAATTGCTGCAATTCCGTTGCGAAAACCAGATCCTTGGTGAGTCATTTTTACATGATTTCGTACATGAAAGAATAACCAGCTTGGCAAAACTATGGTTTTGCTGAATCATGTAGATTTTGCACACGTGAAATCGATTTAAACCGTGGTTTTGTAGGCAGTTTAGCGAAGCCGCCGCAGTTTAAATCACCAAGAAATAATTCGTCGACGTGAAATTGGGCCTAAGGCGCACGAGCAAAGTCCAGCAGCCAAGATAGATGGATGGATAATTTGCGATTTTATGTCCTTTTCAACAGTATTTCAGTCATAAAAGCCTTTGATAGGGTAATGCATGCAACCTTATGGTCCACCATACGGAAGTACAATATCAGTGCAAATCTAGTTCGCACCATTGAGCCGCTATACGACAAGTGCAGTCCTGATGAATGGCAGCACAGGAGAATGGTTCAGAACAACAGCTGGCAGCTGGTAAGGCAGGGATGTCTTCTTTCACCCGCCTTCTTCAACATTTTTCTCGAATGGATCATGCCTGATGCTCTGGAAGAACATAACGGAAAGGTCAGCGTAAGCGGCAGAAACATAACCAATGTGCGGTTTGCCGATGACATAGACGCTCTAGCTGAGGAAGAGCAGGAACTAGCTAGAAGCCCTAGTTGAAAGTCTCGATAAAACCTGCACAAGGTATCAGATGAAGATCAGTGTTGAGAAGAACAAACTGATGACAAACAGCGCATATGGCATCCAGAGGGAGATCACGATAAAAGGGTAGAAGCTGCGTACCGTAATAAGCTTCAAATACCTTGGGGCAGTTGTCTCAGACGATGGCTCAAAACAGGAGGTTCTCTTAAGGATTGCACAAGCCACTTCAGCTCTTACCAAGCTGAAACCAATTTGGAGAGTATGCCTGTGAATCGTAGACCTTGACAGCAGAGTTAGAAAAAAGGAACGCATGCCTTTGAGATTAGATGCTACCGAAGGTTACTGAACATTTCGTACAAGGACCCTATAACCAACTAGGAGGTTCGCAGAAAGAGCCATGCAGCCATTGGAGAACATGATGAACTACTGACTCTGGACAACAAACGGGAACTAAGGTGGTTTGGCCACGTCTCAAGGTCTTCTAGTTTAGCAAAGATGATTCTACAGGGCACAGTGAAAGGAAAAAGAAGAAGAGGTAGACAGAAGAAGAGGTGGAAAGACAATATTAAAGAGTGGACAGGGATGGATTTTGCCAGCTCAATTAGGGCAGCTGAAAACAGAAGAATGTGGAAAAGGATTGTTTCGAAGTCATCTGTGGTGCCCCAACGACCTAGTAAGGTTAAGGGATAGAATAGAATACAGTTGTTGTTTAGTAGACAGCATCTTAAGAACGGAGCTCGAGAAATATGTCTAGGCCGTCTTGTAACTGATAGACGAAGAGCGGATCACATGTATAACACGACAACTCATTGTGAAAGCTGAACGTTTTCGATTCTATCACCTGAAAATGCTGTAATATTATTATGGTTCTCCAATTTACTCCAAGCTATCCATCTATTCAGATTTCGTAAATGTAACTAAGCCGTATTGCTTATGCCAAGTGTCACTCAGTAGTTTCTACCGACAGAGGCGAGTTCAGCAGCCCCAGCGCTATCGGGCTCTCAGCTGAATAACTCTGACCACCAACAACCACTCACACTGCTGAACTCGCATTATGTTCATACCATATAAAGGGTGTCTGTTACGTGTGTGCTTGCTATCACGAATATCCGCGTCGCAAAAAAATGGAGTTTCAAGGAAATCGTGAGTGGTAACATCGATTTTTTCCAAGGACTTGGCATTTTACAAACTGTGTTCGTTGTTCCCGAAGTATGCTGACGAACCGCGTTCAGTTGTATCATGACCCGTTGTATGTTGTGTCCAGGAACAAACTCAAGTATTCACTGGTCCATGGATTTAAACACTCGACAATAATTTATCAGACGAAAGCTTGCAATGAATTAGAACCATAGACAATATACTATATCTACATAAGAAAATAATAAGAAATAAGATGCCTTACATAGCCAAAAACTACAACCGAAATAGAAAGGGGTAGGTGAAATTGAACGAAATGAAAAGTTATGAGGCTTGTCTCTCATTGAAATGAACAAATCTCCGTGAAACTTCATCGGTTGGTACCAACATTAGTCTGCTTTTACTCTGCCAAATAACTTTTACAAGTATTTATGTTCAAGGTTAAAAATCGCTGTTTTCTTACCTTAGGTAGTCCTATGACGTCACCAAATCGAACTGCGTTGGTTGTCTTCTGTCGCGTCCGTTGTCTAGGGATAACCCTTGTGTGCTAACACGCAAAAAATTAACCACACAAACACATTCGCGTATGCACTGTAATAAAAAAGAGTATCACATAATCCCACATTGATTTGCAAATGTGCACTAAACATAAATGCGAGCATACCAATAAAAGATAAATGCTCGATGCTCTATATTTTTTCCAAGTCCTGTGAAAATATCTTAAACGTTTTTATAATCATAGGGTAGACAAGATTTTCATGCTCACAATTACGAAGCGGCATAATTCTATCAAAACTGTCAATGGAGTTGATAATGATTTGTATGTGTACCAAGTTTTTCAAATTATCTGCATCAGATTTAGAGATATAGAACGGACATAATTCCGTATCTGAGAAACTTTCGAATTACAATGGGCATAATTCTGTTATAAACGAGTTGAATTTATGGCTTTGTGCTCTGCATATGGTCTTAAGATGCTTTACATTTGTACTAAGTTTCAAGAAAGTCTTGAAAGATTGTATACACAGGATTTCCAATCTCAAAATTACGAAGGGACATAATCTTGACAAAAATATCATAAATGCATGTGGCTTTAGGGCTCTTATTCATCACACATCATCCTTTTATGCTTTATGGAAGGATGGATGACAGACAACAATGAGAAAACCAATATGTCTCCACCAGGGCGTGGGGTGGGGGTGGTGGGCATGGGGGTGGGGGTGGCAGCAGAGACAAATTAATAATAACAATAGATCTTTTACTTCGAGTGGAATACACTGTTAGTACAAAATCAAAAGTAACTAGATGTTTGTTTTTGAAACAAAAACAGATGTGCCCCCACCTCACCAGGAAGTTAGATGGAGTTATGGTTCTTATTCTCCGAACATCAACTACCATGCGCTTATATTTGTACCAACTTTCTTGGTTTTAATGTTATAGAGGGGACAAGACCTCCATGCTGAAAAGTTACAAGGGTGGATACAGTCGCCAACATAAAATTAAAAGGCGCATGATTCTGTGACAAATGTCGATGGATGTATGGTTCTTTTCTCTGCAAATCTTCTGATGATGGTTTATATCTGAACCAATTTTTGTAAAAAATATCATCAACGGTTTTAAAGTTACAGAGGGAACACTATTTCTATACCGAAAAAAATACAAAGGGGCATAATTTCATTAAAATATAGGCGGACCTACCGATCTTGTTTTCTGCACATCATTTGATGATGCTTTATAATTTTACATAATTTCATGAAAATATCTTTAATTTAAGCAAAATGTACTATTTTCAATTTTCAAAAGGGGTAATTTCAAAAAATCCAGAATAACTGTCTTATTTCCTTCACATCTGTGTAAAGTTTCATGAGTTTTTATGGAATGTTTAGTATGGAAATCAAATCATGTTTGTTCTATAACTTTAAAACAGTAAAAGATATTTTCATCAAATTCTATACAAATATAAAGCAGCATCAGATGATGTGCAGAGAAGAGGATCCATATGCTCTGTATCTAAAAAAAACTTTAGAGAGGCATAATTCCGTAAAAACTGTAGGTGGAGTTACGATTTTGGTTTAATGCACATTCTCTGATAAAGCTCTATATTTATACTAAGTTTCATGAAAATATCTCATTTAGTTTCAGAGTTATGGAGTGGACACGATTTCCGTTCTAAAATTTATAAAGGGGCATTATTCCATAAAAAATGTAGGTGAAGTTACGGGTTTTGCTCTCTGCACATCGTCTGATGATGCTTTATATTTGTACCAAGATTCCTGAAATTATCTCAATCTGTTACAGAGTTATTGAGCAGATACAATTTGTGACAGACGGACAGACAGACGACCAGGGCAAAAACAATATGTCTCCAACCTCTTCGGGGGGAGACATAATTTCCCTTACAGCCCTTAAATATTTACTTCTAATGTTGTTTCCTATGAGACATCCTACTATATGGCTAAACATTGAAACATTTTAAACCTATTTATATTTCTCTTAGAATGCATTCTGTAAATGGATATTGCTGTCTAGCGTTTTATGTGCCAGTACTAGCATGCAGTTCTCTAGGACTTGAACGTAGTATCTTAAAAACAGACAGCACCAACTGCAGGACTGTTACATAAGACTGACAGAAATTCCAGACACTGACTGATTGTCTGTAATGTAAATGTAAATATCAAATCTAATCAGTGCCTACTTCTCCAAAAGTTAGTGTTAATATCTGCTATTATAATGGAATTTTATAAAAAAAAATAATGCTGTCTAACCTGTCTCAAGGGGCAACTCTGTTAAGGTAGCTAGTTAAGCGTCACCTATCTAATGTAACTACTTTTTTGGGGCCCCAGAGGACGATTAACCTCTATAAGTGTGCATCTGTCTGCCATGACTCTGCAGCCAGTTTTTGTGCGGCCCCTTAATGACCCCTTAAGTCAGATTTGATCATTTGTTGCATGAACACTGGTCAACTTCATCAGACTTCTACTGCAGTGTTAGAAAATAGCAATTGCCCACTTGCACAATACGAGTCAATTTTGCTGGGGGCAAGCTGATAGTCTTGGAAGGTTGCCCCCTTGACAACCTGAAATTCTGGGAGATAAAATTCTGGAAAATAATTTTCTTTCATGTCTCTTTAGAAGTTTTGCATGAGAAGGATTGTTTTTCACATGGATTGTACAACCAAGAAGATTATTTCAGTCATTTTCAACTAAATCAGGTGTACAAATTTGTAAAATCACATGATCACCTGCAAAAAGAGCTTTGCCTGATTGCTTGTCCTGAACAATGGATTGGCTCAAACCTACAGCAGTGAGATAACAGCTGCTTAGGCCAAAAATAAAATATTTAAAGTTTCCCCTTACGCGACCGACCCTAAAAAATGGCCCTATCCAAAAAAAATTTCCATGATTTGGGAGTTGAAATTATTTTTTTCTTCATTAAAATTTATACCTTCCTATTAGAGGACTTTTCTTAATTATTTTGTTATTTTCAAATGCAAAATTCTACTGCTAAATTCTTCAGTAGAAGAAACTCCCCCGATCGGGAATCAATGACCTTTGGTGCCCTTTGAGAATTTGACAGGTATATGTTACTAAAATTAGTAAATCGTCACTCGATCGGAAACATTTCAGTAATTTTTATAGTGCCCTCACAAAACTCAAAAATATGTCACAGTTTCCATTTAATCTGCATGAAACTTTACCAACTTAAAGATGAATGATATATCTAGATTTCTACCGCGCAAAATTTTTTTAAAGTTCTTAATTTGAAAGTTATTGAATTATGAAAATATGATTTTTTTTAAATAATTCTGATTCCCGATAGGGACTGAAAATGTTTATGATGCCTGATTGGGAATCAACTTGGTCATTATCAAAGGCAAGCTGGCAGTCAGATAAAGAAAATGATATGGGTTGTATACTTTGTGAAGTCAACCAGCTTGACATTGTTTGGTAACTTCAACAAGGTCCTACCATTCCATTCATGTTAATGCAAACTCGACGACGGGAAGCCTGATATTGCAGCACAATTTTAGCAAAATATACTGGTGCTACCGAAGAACGAGAACTCAAACTGTATACTTGTTCCATTGCGACACACTTTGCCAGTAGCTGGTCTGGTCCTGTATTGTCTTTTATTCCATTCAAGAAAGACAGAAGAACTTTGTTTCGTTTCTTCAGAAAGATATCTATATTTAGATATTTAAGCAAGTCAATACTTTTATAGATAGAGCCTACTTCTGGACAGTCGTTCACAATATTTTTCCTTCCTCCACTACCGAGGGCATAGGCAAGTCTTTGTTTTTCTTCATATGTATAAGCTACAAAGGATAAATTATGGTGTAGAGAGGTTTCATAAAATGTAAAGAGCACAGACAGATATTCTGCAAGATATAAACGCAAGTTTAGCCTATGTAATTCACAATTATTTTTATGCTGTTTACTTAACTCCGACCTAACAGCATTGAAAATGTTTGTGACCACATAAACGCTTCAGCTGCAATCAAAGTCGTGAATAGCATCCTAACTGTCATCAAAGTGATACACGCAGTACCAGTCCAGCTGTCATATACCTATTGTTACTAAATAATCTATTGATTTAAATGAAAAAAGAAGAGTAAGCCACTGAGCATGGATTATTTTAGCCATGTGTACAGATTGATTAACTCCAATGTCATTTTTTTGTCTATTGATGGGCATGTACAACTAGCTAGTCCGTAATGATGCTATTGGGGGAACACTGACAGCTGTTATCACAGCAAAACTCATTAATGTGGTGAAAAGAGATTGACTAATTGTTACATCTGTGAACTTCTTATGGCACTTGAAAATTGAAATCTGCTAGGGCTACTGACCGTCCCTAGCCGGTCCCTTCGTTGCGGTTACACATGTTTTGTGTTCGACACTGTTTGGTTTATAATGATTTCATCTTAACTATTCTGTAGGTCTAAATTATTTAGTTCAATATTAAAGGTAACTGAGTTGCCACCTGTTTTGGAAAGAGTTGTTATCTCTGCTTATCACCTGCGATTTTGTTGTCTGAGACTGTGTGCATGTATATGTCAATCTTTCCCTTTGATGTTCGGGATTGGGTTTGCGATCTGATTCAGTTAGTCCCTTAAGTTTATCACTCAATTGACCTGTACACTGTAGCAAAACTCAGTTGTAACTTGTTATCAAGAAACATTTCACTCTGTTTAATTACATGCGTAGAATTACAAAATGAAAAAACACTAATGAGGTTAAAAAAAGAATAAAGACTCTTGCAGTTTACCTTCTAAAGTCCCTCTATGGAAGCATTAGTCTGTGACTCTGCAGTTTGCAAAGGCACGAAGACTTCTGTTTGTATTACTTTGTCTTTACCTTTACCACACCCTGTACAATTGGCAGTTACATAGTAAACACAGCCTTTACAGTAAGACACTTTTGTAGAATGCTTATCATTTTTAACAATCTTGTCTAGTGTTCCTTAAATAGATTTCCCAATTAAACTTCGATTAATGATTTTCTGATCATAAATATCCCATGCCTGATGAAAACAAGCAGTTCCACGTTTTTTTTCCAAAACGACCAGCCACGTTGTTCATTATACCCCTGGCATACGAAGTATGTCGAGGGGGAATATAGTTTTTGTCTTTCCCTCCGTTCATCTGTTCGTCCATCTTTCCATCTGTCAGTTAGTCCATCCGTACGTAAGTTAACATTTGCGTTAAAGTTTTGCGTTAAGTTTTTTTTTATTTTGCTTCTATTAATTGGATCTTGTTCATAGATGCTTATTATTTCAGTAGAGGATGGAAACTGATTAATTTGCAATATCTGGATGCTGCTGCTGGTCTGAGGTCAAGGTCACAGACTTTGAAATTTGTACAATAGCTGCGTAAAATTTCTTGCGTTAAGTTTCTGCTTTTGCTCTGTTTTTCTGAAAGACTTAACTGTTACTTGTTCACATGTGCTTAGTGTTAGTACAGGATAGATATGTACATATAAGTTTACATCATCTGGGTGCTGCTGCTGAAACAAGGTCAAAGCCACAGACTTTAGGAATTTGTATACCATTTGCGTTACAGATTTGTATTAAGTTGTATTTTATGCTTATATTTTAAATATACTTGAATAGAACCTTTTGCAATGCTACTAGGTTTACTTCTATGTTGAAACAGATTAGTTGACATCATCTGGATGCTGCGGCTGACTTAATGTCAAAGTCACAGACTTCAAAATTTGTATACTCTTTGTGTTAAAGCTATATGTTAATTCGTTTTTGCTTATAGTTTGAATGTACTTCAATGGAATCTTTGGTTATGCTACTAGGTTTACTTCTAGGATGCAACTGAGTAGTTGACATCAGCTGGATGCTGCTGCTGACTTTAGGTCAAAGTCACAAACATAGAAATAATATGTAAATTTGTGTTGAAACTTTGTGTTAAATTTGTATGTTTTTTGCTGATTAAAGTTTTAAATGGCACCTTTTGTCTATAGGCCTTTCATTGGGTTTGTTATACAATGTTGATTGTCCGCCTGTCTGTCTGTAAACATTTGCTTTAAAGCTTTGTATTAAATGTGTTTTTATTAGACAGTGGCGCTGGGCGGGGAGGGGGGTTGGGTTCGTTAGCCCCTGCTCACTTACTTTAGTTAGCAATGCTCTACACCCTGAGTAGCTGACCACTTAAGAAGAATCTGTTCTCAAACAGGAATCACTGGTTCCTAAACAGGAATTGGTGGTTTCATAACGGAAAGCACCGGTGTTATCCCCAGCAATTTCAGAAGGCATGTAGCTTTTAACACAAAAATCAGATTTTGATTTGTTGATCAATTTTTGAAATCCTTAATATAGCAATGCTTAGTAGTTACATTATAAATAATTGTTTGATGATCCTTAATGCATTTAAAACAACTTTACTGGCTAAGAAATGAAAATAATGGCACTTTCATAAATTTTCATTGGAAATTATGGCATGTTGCAAAGGTAATTTGAAGAAGAAAGCATGTTTTAAGCGACATTCCTTAATGGTCTGGGGATATCACAGGGGAAGCACTAAAAGTCAAAACTCATTATATTAGCAGCCTCCGTAACCTTCGTTTCACATTTTTCGACAAATCAGAAGTGTTACGCGGAAGGTTTTACACACGGTTGACACGGGTGTAGATCCTTATGCGTCGCCAGGACGGCGGAGGGTGACTTCCGGTTAAAGGGTTATCGACCAGTGTATTACATTAACAAGGAAACTCTAACAACGTCAGAATTTTTTTGAAGTTTATAATTATAGTAATGTAAATTCTATATACAGACAATACAATTCACAACTATCACAATTACAATAATATACAACACATATCAGTTCATGTCGCTGGCCCAAGTAAGGTGTTTGTTTCAAATCTGTAATCGATTTGCGTACAATACGCAAATAGATTACCGTCTGACGTCAACACCGTACCCGGCTCAGCGCCATGAACTGAAGGAAAACACAAGGAACGAAAACGTTAATTGAGCTCATAAAAACTAGGCCTTATGTTGGTTGACATCAACTGGTCGCTCCCTGGATCCCACCATGGGCCAGTCCATATTATGAGGAACACCAACTTATATCATTCGCACACGCTTATATACTGGTCGCTCCCTGGATCGTACCAGGGACTAGTCTATATATAATAACAACCACTTTAGTGGACGAACACTGTCCAAATTTTACCTCCGCAGTAATAACACAGACTCCGCCCATATTCTGTGCTTCCCGCCTCGGGTAGGAAAACATGCACAAGCGGCGTTGTAACTGCCTCTACCCGGGTTGGTACTAACCTGGAAATGTATATTGAATCTCCACGTGAGACGTGGCTCTAGCTCAGGCAGTTGACTGCCGGACTTGAAGTGCCCCTCAGGTCTTAACACTGAAACTAGGCACACGACAATATAACGTCCTCAGTATAAGAATTAAACAGCCACGTCTAATTTTTCATGAAAGAATAGGAGTATAAATACTATGCGTCTCACTTTTAAATCATGCGACTCGAATCTAAGCGTGCAGGTATTCACCTTAAAATCATGCAACACGCCGTCCAGTGAAAACAGCCACGTGGGGTATTCACCAATAACCCGTGCATGACGTAGCCACACTTTCCGTAAATGTTTTATTACCACAGTTACCCTAAAAACTGTAGCCCTACTGATTGAAAGGATTAAAATAATTTCGACGACGTAGTCGACGCTTCGATTCATTTCGAAACATAGGTTTCCCCTTAGGGAGAAAAAAACATAACAATGTTTCTTTTCTGAAATAGTACAAAATGCGATCGAATCGTAGGCTATGACAAAACTGGAAAAGTAGCTATATACACAACAACGGTGCGATGCATAATGTAGCGAAACTATCTACTAAGGTAGTCCGCCCCCCAAATTATCTTGGCCTTGGATTAACCTAATCCTAAAGTCAGTTAATTCTCTGTGTCGTACCTGTCGTGCCTCAAATGGAATGGGGAAGTATGGGTAAGTCTGATCGAACACTAGGTGGAAATCGCCACCTTTAAGTGTATCAGGAGTAAAATTAACGCTGTCCTTGACATTACACCTACTTCGCACGACAGATCCCACAGGATCCGTTGCCTCTTCCTCTAACCTACTATCGCCACCATGTTCTTCCATATTCGTTTTCTGAGTCGACTTTACGTCGTCGGGCTTTACGTTTTCACGTATGAAGTCATATTGGGATACGTCCTCTGACGTACAAATGTTAACTCTTTGGACATACGAATCACTGTGATCCTCCGATCCAACATTGTCAGGTGCGTTAACCACCGCAGACGTCACGTTCTTTTGACGTTGAACGTACTGCTTTATCATGTTAGCAGGATAAGTATTCACGACGCCCTTGACGTTAATCTTGTAGTTCATCACATTGACTACTTCGACAACTTCATATGGCCCGTTCCATTGAAGTAACAATTTATTGCACTCATTTGGGAGTAGCAAAAGTATTTTGTCTCCGACGTCAAACTTACGCGACCTCGCGCGTTTATCATAATAAGCATTCTGCTTTACGTCCATTTTCCGGACAATATCCTGTGCTAACTTACAAGTTCTCTCTAAACGTTCTTTTAAATCAATAACGTACTGATACGTCAATAACGCACGTTGGTGAGTTTCCTCTACAGACCACAATTCCTTTAATATTTGCATAGGACCCCTAACATTACGTGCATACAACAGCTCAAACGGGGAAAAACCTAACGACTCTTGCGGATTTTCCCTTACTGCGAATAATAATGCAGGGAGATACCTGTCCCAGTCATTCGGACGTTCTACGCACTTTACGTAATATCTGTTTCAATGTATCATGGAATTTCTCCACGGGTCCTTTACCAGTAGGTTGATAAGGAATAGTTGTCAGATCTTGAAGCGACAACAACCTACTAGCCTCTCTCATGATGTCAATCGTGATCTTACTATAATGCTCGATTAGCATTTCACTCGGTATTCCTAATCTACTGAACATTTCAACTAACGCTTCGGCTACGCGTCCCGTTTCAATGCCGGGTAACGCTACCGCCTCGGGACATCTCGTCGCATAGTCTATCATTGTTAAAATATAGCGGGATTTCCTGTCAGAACGAGGTTCTATCGGTCCAACTATATCAACAGCGACTCGCCTAAATGGTGTGTCAATCTGTGGCAACTTTCCTAAAGGTGCCTTAGTGACACGACCTTTTTGAATAGTCCTTTGACATATCTCACAAGATTTACAAAACCTTGCCACATCACCACAAACTCCAGGCCAACAGAACTCAGTTAACACTCTATCCATCGGTTTCTTTATGCCCAAAAATCCTGACATCAAGGTTTCGTGCGCCAACCTTAACACCTTTTCACGAAAACCTTCAGGGATAACAAGTTGCAAAGTGACCTTATTTCCCTTAGTAAACTGCCTATACAATAAATCTTTCTTTCGGATAATCTTAGTTTCACCTCGATTCAATCCACGACTTATAGTCACATTCCCAGATTCCACTCTTTGCCTTATGCCATTAAATTTAGGGTCAACAACTTGGGCCTGCCTCAACGCCTCCTTATCACTAGCAATAATTTGATCAGGAACCTTAAGTTTCCGATAGACCTCTTCACCTTGCTTAGCTTGTGACCTAGTCACTGCCGCCATTGCAAAATTGGATATATCGGGAAGTTTTGACCCGTCAATATTTCCAATAACCAGGTCATACAATGTATCTTCCATGCACAATGCCTCAGTGTTTCCTGTGAAAAATGGACAATCTATGTCAACCATTGCTAAGGGTTAACTTTGGGTAGATTCATCAATCAAAGTTACATCAGATTCTCTACCAAGTAACTGATCATTTGAAAACAAGTTTCTACGAACGACACACCCAGTATAACCTGTGTCCCTTAAAACTACAACCGTCTTACCATTAACCGTACCCTGCGCTGTTGGTAATCGCGACCTTAAAAAGTAACAGACACCTTCCCTATCCACGTTATCATTGATTAATGGACTTTCTTCCTTGCTCTTATAGAGACCTTCAATTTCATGAGACCTATTTATTCTAGTTTTACAAAATCTCATTTGATGTCCGCCACCCCGACCACGTCCGCGGGAATAACCTCGACCACGGCCACGATCTGAATTACTACCCTTCGTCTGCACAGTATCGCTCTTACTTTGTGATCTTTGTGTCTCATCTTTCGGTGCATAACTACTCCCCTTATTTCCGCTATATCCGCTTGCACTTGCACCTACCTCCGCACTATATGCTTGCTTCCTATCGGGATTCTTATAACATTTATATGTTAAATGTCCCTTACCACAAATACTACATTTTATCTCTGGCTTCGCACTCGGCTTATTATCAGATCTACTCTGAGTTACGCCAATACTATCACGCTGCCCCTTATTAACACAAGCGTAAACACCGCCACGTGCTTCTGCAAATAAATCTGCTTCCCTAGCCATCTCACCTAGATTCGTGAATGTTTTCGATTTCAAATTAGCATATAGTTCTTTACTACAGGATTCTAACAACTGATCTCTAGCGAAAAAAATCGCAAACAGCTTCGTAGGACTGGTCTACCTTCGCGATTTTCAACCATTAATTAAGATTCGATCTAAGTCTACTACTAAACTGAATAAACGTTTCGGACTTTTCAGGCCTATCATAGCGAAATTTCTTCCTAAATCCGCGTTCAGTCATATCGAAATTCTTTAACAACGCATCTTTCAACTTGTCATAATCCGCTGCATCATCTACAGACAATCTATCATAAACATCAAGCGCGCGACCTTTAAGTAATGCGCTTAAATATGCAGCCCAAACGTTTTTATCCCATTTATTCGCCGTCGCGTATTTCTCAAACCTTGATAAGCAACTATCCATTTTGTCCTAGCTTTCATCAAAATACGGTAACTTCGGATCTCGCACATGCGCTAACTTTTCAGCCTTCTGTTTTTCTAATTCAACTCTAACGTTACCTTCTGCAACTCTATCTCATTCTTTAACTCTCGTTGCTGCAATTCAAAACTGTATTTCAACTTTTCTAACTCAACTTCGCTCGACAACTTTGCTTCCTTATCGCTTTCGACTTGAGACAACCTAGCTTCCCGATCTTTCTCGGCTTGCCGCTCTATACTTTCAATCCGCGCCATCTCGATTTCCCTATCCGCCGCAATCTTATCTTCTGCCGTCGCCATCCTAGCCAATTCAATTTCCCTATCTTTTTCGGCCTGCGCGATCCTCTCTTTCTCCGCCGCGATCTTCTCTTTATCAAGTTCCCTTACCGCGTGCCTTTCTGCCCTCTCAGTCTCTTGCTATTGCTTCACAAATTCCTGCAAAGCCTGCCCCTCATAACCTAACTCCTTTCCCGTCTTAACTAACTGATCCATGACGCTTAACGTAATGCTCACATTAACTTAACTGAAACCGACGTTCACTTATAGTCACACACGTTAACTAAAACGTTAACAATAATAATAACGAACTAATCCAACTAAAACGTTGATTAATTAGTATACTCGCGATCTGGACGTAGCCATTTAAGTTACGTTCATAACAGACCGGGAATAACGTCATAAACTGACGTTGACTTTGCCAAGAACTACTTTTCACTATCAAATGACGTAATTAGATGACGTAAATAACCCACATTACAATTACGCCCAACTTGATCTTGCGTATCGGAAATACAAACGTAATGTATGTAACGCAACGTATCAACACTGACATGACAACGGTACGTCTTACATTACAAAACCTTATAAGGTACCAACGGTAAATCAAACTTAAGATTCTGCCATTAGGTTTAATTCATTGTAACGATATTATATAACGTTACGGATAACCTACGTTACTAAATCTGGACATAAAATGGACCTCAGTAACGGTTACGACACAACGTACAAACGTTTGAATTAATAGACTAACTGACTGTCATGCAACAGCAGTGCCAAGGTACTCAAACGGACCTTAAAACTAAATATGTATCAACCGTGCCAAGACAATTCGTGTCTATATTCATCAGTTTCCCCACTCAGATATGCAACCTGTTACATTCTATCACAAATTAATGCATGGGCTATCGCACTTCATCACGCAGGGAATAAGGATAGTCGACCTTAATTGAGTGTAGAGTACATTTACAAAGAATTTAGTGGAAAAATTGCTCCCCTAAAATTCACATCTATGCAAACAGCCTTACGTCACCTTAGAAAAGAACAATCAGAAAGTCAAAAATAATAAAAAAAATGTCTGACAAAATTGTGCCTAGATTCTATATATATTGTCAATGTCTTACACTGGCAGATATTAACCGGAAACCAAATCCCACTTCTGACACCATGTTACGCAGAAGGTTGTACACACGGTTGACCCGGGTGTAGAGCCTTATGCGTCGCCAGGACGACGGAGGGTGACTTCCGGTTAAAGGGTTTTTATCGACCAGTGTATTACATTAACAAGGAACCTCTAACAACGTTAGAATTGTTTTGAAGTTTATATATATAGTAATGTATGTTCTATATACAGACAATATAAATTCACAACTATCACAATTACAATAATATACAACACATATTAGTTCATGTCGCTGGCCCAAATAAAGTGTTTGTTTCAAATCTGTAATCGATTTGCGTACAATACGCAAATAGATTACCGTCTGACGTCAACACCGTACTCGGCTCAGCGCCATGAACTGAAGGAAAACACAAAGAACGAAAACGTTAATTGAGCTCATAAAAAAAACAAAGCCTTTGGTTGGTTGACATCTACTGGTCGCTCCCTGGATCCCACCATGGGCCAGTCCATATTATGAGGAACACCAACTTATATCATTCGCACACGCTTATATACTGGTCGCTCCCTGGATCGTACCAGGGACCAGATTATATATAATAACAACCACTTTAGTGGACGAGCACTGTCCCACTTTCACCTCCGCAGTAATTACATAGACTTCGCCTATATTCTGTGCTTCCCGCCTCGGCTAGGAAAACATGCACAAGCGGTGTTGTAACTGCCTCTACCCGGGTTGGTATTAACCTGGAGATGTATATTGAATCTCCAGGTGAGACGTGGCTCTAGCCCAAACAGCTGACTGCCGGACTTGTAGTGCCCCTCAGGTCTTAACACTGAAACTAGGCACACGACAATATAACGTCCTCAGTATAAGAATTAAACAGCCACGTCTAATTTTTCATTAAAGAATAGGAGTATAAATACTATGCGTCTCACTTTTAAATCATGCGAGTCGAATCTAAGCGTGCAGGTATTCACCTTAAAATCATGCAACACGCCGTCCAGTGAAAACAGCCACGTGAGGTATTCACCAATAACCCATGCATGACGTAGCCACACTTTCCGTAAATGTTTTATTACCACAGTTACCCTAAAAACTGTAGCCCTACTGATTGAAAGGATTAAAATAATCTCGACGACGTAGTCGACGATTCGATTCATTTCGTAACAAGAAGCACCAACAAGATAAAGAAATATTTTTGCCTTGATAGGTCTTAAGATGGGTTGACAGAATCAAAATGCGCATTGCATTTTTATCACATTTTGTTGGTACTGAATGCCTATAATTTAAGGTGAAATGAAAATATTCTGCGAAATGCTCCCGATTAGAAACACTGAGTTTAGATGTAAAATGTTTCCCGATCAGGCACCTTAAACATTTTCAGTCCCCGATCGGTAATCAGAATTGTTTTTCAAAATTTCATATTTTCATAATTCAACAACAGCGGTAGAAATCTAGATATATCATTCATCTTGAAGTTGGTAAAGTTTCGTACAGATTTAATAAAAACTGTGACACATTCTTTGAGTTTAGTGAGGGCACTGTAAAAATGACAGAAATTCCCGATCGAGTGACAATTTACTAATTTTAGTAACATTTACCTGTCAAATTCTCAAAGTTCACCAAAGGTCACTGATTCTCGATCGGGGGAGTTTCTTCTACTGTTCTTTATGGAACTGTTTTGAACATTTAAGTGGTTATGATAATTTTCCTATATATATATATATTGAAATTCATTATCCTAGTTTGGGAGAAAGAAAAAAAAATTACCGACTGACCCTTCTCTTTTTGACAGGGTCGCGTAAGGGAAAATAAATTTATTTCTAAGGTTGGCCTTAGAGCAACCATAATACACAGTAACAGTGGCCGATTTCATATCATAAATCATTGATTTAGGTTGAACTTGTGAAAAATCATGTTTAGTAGTCACGAAGTATTGATTTTCTATTCATCTCCAAAGCCCAGAGTTCAAGATTTGCATACTTTTTGTAAGTGGTCAAGATGAGGCTGTGCAAAACCAACAAGAGCAAGTGAGCAGGGGCTCACGTACACCCCCGGCCAGCGTCAGCGCCTAATGATACTAAACTTCAAACACAAAAATTTAACACTGTATATAAAAGATACAAATTTTTTAGGTGTGTGACCTTGTCCGTTGGTCAGCAGCAGCATACAAAGAATGTCAACTAATCTGATGCAACCTAAAAGTAAATCTAGTTATATATCAAAAGGTTCCACTGAAGTATAGCTGAATTATCAGAAACATTACAAAGCAGTATTCATTGATGCAACTGTTTAAGCATGTGACCTTGGCCGCATGTCAACAGAATCACCCAGATGATGTGAATTTGTGCAACTTAAAGATAAACGACTTCACATATCAAAACATCCTATTAAAGACGCTGGGAAAAATAAGCAAAGAATACAAACTTAACACAAAGCTCTGAACATGGAAAAGCAAAGGTTTGAGACCTTGACCTTAAGTCAAGGCATGTGTGAGGATGTTAAAGACTAAAATTTAGACTAACACCTATCAGCATACCAAATATAAACCAAACCCAACAAAGAATTTGGATGATATGAGATCTCAAAACCTTCAACACAAAACATATATGATATGTCTAATTCTGTGACCTTGACCATCAGGCCACAGGCATGTGTAAAAATGGTACAAAAGTAAAACATTAAGCATAAATAAACCAAACCCAACAAAGTTTTTTGATGACATAACATCTCAAAAAATTTAACATATAAATTTTAAGATAAACAGCCTACGTCTGCTGTGACCTTGACCTTTAGATCACAGGCATGAAAGGTGATGGTACAAAATAAAACTTTGAACCAACGTCTATCATAATGCCAAACATGAACCCAATCCACCCAACGGTTTGAGTTATACAGAGATCTTAAAACTTTTACGCAAAACTTTAACATAAAAAGTCAAAGTCTGTGACCTTCACCTGTAGGTCATAGCATGGGTGGGGATGGTCTAAAATATAACTTCAGACCAACATCTATCATCATGCCAAACACAAACACAACTCTAAAAAGGGTTTGAATTACATAGAGATCTTAAAAACTTTAACACAGAACAACTTTACGAGGGTCATTTCAGAAATAGTGTAAATGAGTCGGTCATTCGCAGGAATGTTGACCAATTTTTGAAATTTATGTTTTATAAGTTTACATATCACTCAATGACATTCACTCAAAAAAATTTAGGCACTGGTATTGTCTTCAAAATAGGCATTGACAATTGTTGTTAGGGTAAGGACACTGAGTAGAAACGTACGGAATATTAATGTGGAGACAAAGTCATATTTTCTTAATTCTGCATACAAAGAGCTCTGGATTGATACCTATAATATCTGTTATATTGAAAATATTCCAGTATAAAAAGCAGTGTATTAGCCTTGCTAACACACAATATTTACCTTGCAAGATAGGATAATCATGGAACAATGCGCATTTCTGATGACGTCACTTCCTGTGCTAAATTGAAGTATATAGTAAGTTGTTTAAACTTTGGTTTTGAGGTCAAATTAAGTGACAGTGAATATTTGGTGACAGATATGAAACAAAAAAATAAATAAGATTTAATTCGTCATGCTTGTTTTCTGTTATAAATTATCTTTTATGGCACCTTATGCTCTTTTGTCAGTGGCCTAGCTGATTTTTTACGATAAGTTTCCCTACCCATTCACGTATTTCAACATCATTATGTCATATTAAATAACAGGTCTTTCAAGTCTTTATATCCGAATTTTTCTAACAATATGTCCCTCTAATTTTTGACATCAAACAAAGTTAAATATATTTAGCCTGTGTCTTTTTATTAGAAGATAATTTCATTTTATTGTTTTGTATTTTACATAAATTCCTGCTACTTTGCAACTTCCGGCGTGGGGTTTCCACACGTATCATCCGGTTTCATCAGTGTTTTGATGCCAGTTGTAACAAAATATCATGACCTAATCATTTCAGTAATAAAATATCTGTCATTTGTTGAAATTGAATGTGACTGAGTCAAAATTCACAATCTTATTGATATAATGCATATATAATAACTTTGCATTTATAACCACCTGGCAGACAAAAGATCTCATTTATTATGTTACTTGTGTAGAATCTGGTAACGATTTCTGTATAACGTTCTTATTCTATATTTGAAGGACAGTATTACGTGTTTCTTCATTAAAATGTAACATTTTCTCATTGTGCAAACAGCAATAGAACACAAGGGACTTCCAGTGAAAATGCATAGTTTCCAGTATCCACACCCTTATGACGTATAAGCACGTGTTTTTATGCATGGGTGACTTAGGAATTCTTTTAACACATACCATTCTAAAGCAATTGAATTTATCTTTCCAATGATATATAACACTACCGCTAAATATCAGCCAATAGGCTACTCTGAGATCATTTACATTATTTCTGAAATGCCCCTCGTACCATGAAAAGTCAAAGTCCGTGACCTTGACCTCTAGGCCATAGGCACGGATAGGAGTGGTACAGAATAAAACTTTGGACTATTGTCTATCACCATGCCAAATATAAACCCAGTCCATCAAAAGGTTTGGATTATAAAAGATTTCAAAAACGTTTAACGCAAAACTTTAACGCAAATGTTAACTTACGAACCGACGGAATGACGGACGGACAAACAGATATCGGACAAAAGCTATATACCGCTGGTCGTACTTTGTATGCCGGGGGTATAATTACGGCCTTGCTGATATAATCATATAATGTGAAGTCTGATTTGATAGTTGTCATCTCACCCCTGTAGATTTGAGCCTTGCAAGTGCTAAAGACAAGCAATAGGTATTGTCAATGACAAAACAAATTGCAAATAAAAGCTCACTTCCATGATGCTCATATAGCCATATCCAGAATCTCCACAACCACAATCCCCCATCAGCCAAAGTAGTCAGCCAAAGCATCTCATACGTCAAGCAACAGCCCCTTGACCTAACTTATCTGCTATACTCCAGGGAACAACAAACACTGGAGGGGCACCGGTGTTTAATTTTGAAACTAAAGAAAATCGACATGAGCTATGTTGTCTTGTCTGCAAAAGAAGTATTGCAGAATTATGAATATCACCGACTTATTTGCAATAATGAAAACTAGTTTCATGGGCATAGTTGAACACATTTTAATGCATGAACATGCAGGGATAATCTCCACTCCATTCCATGGCTTTGTGATGACCTCTTTCAGGAAAGAATTTGCTTCCTCTGAGGAAGCAAATTCTTTCTTGTAAGACTACCATTCCAGGCACTGGGAGAAATTTGTAGCCAATTGAATGTAGATTATCTAAACCATTCCATTCCAAGTTTATATATGGCACTACCAACCAAGGGGTTGCAAGATCGATCCCTCGCTTCTCCGGTCTTTTGGATGAGACTTTAAACCGAGGTCCCGTCTCCATATGACCTCGTTGTTGGTGGGATGTTAAACGCGAGTTCACTCACTCACTCACTGTTATGCTTACCACTGTGATTCAGCAATTACTACCAGCAATCTATCTATCTATAAACATTGTTCCGTTCACATCTGTATAGTCAGTGAAAACATAGAACACACCGAGAAGTATCAATACTGCCATCTTGTTGATCTCGAAAGCATGTGAGCACATGAGCTTTTGATCGTAGGGTAAGGTATACGCAGTCCCCATTGTAATGGTTGATTAGTCAAACATATTTAGTTATTATTGTCTTTCTTCTTTTTTCTAGCTTTTTTGACAGCTAGATGATATTTTCAATGAAAATTTTCCTAATATATATTTGGACTTTCACTGTGTCTGAAGGATATATTTCTTTTGTTCATGAAATGAAAAAGAGATTTTCTCGAGAAAATTATTTATATTCATTTTTCAAAACTGCGGCGTCATAAAAAAATGTCCTGTCAGACATATGCACTTACTGAAGACTCAGATCAGCCTGTACATCCGTCAAGTCTAATCGGCATGTTTTTCGTGAATATGGATCTATGGAGCCTAGACAAAGAGACTGCATGGAGATGCAGGCGAGACTGAAGCTTTATTGGTTGCATTGGTCAATAGGCACGGTTTCTTGTGACGCAGCCCAATGATTGTATGGTATGACCAAAATTTTTGGATTATTCAGAGACAGAACAGTTGTTTATTACCCTCTTTTAAGAGCCCTTGTATAAACTACGCCTCATATTCATAAAGAAAAAAGTCGACAAGTAAGGGGTGCAGTTAGTGCCCATTAGAATGCAAACTGTCTGCTGAAAAATCTGTCCGCCAAACTCCATTTAAATTTTGTCGATAAGAAAATCCAGCATTTTAATGACATTGTCCTCAGAACATTTTGTGTTAACATCAGTGTGGTCCTTAACAAAATATGTGTCCACATACCCAAGGACATCGTATTTGTACCGACGATTTCAGTTTTTGTGAAAGAAACAATTGTTTACAATTTCTTTTGATTAAGACTTTAATTTGTCATGTGGAATTGTCGTATAAAGCGTAGAGAAATCAAAGGTTTTTATGCTATCTACTTCAAAAAGTGCTTGGGCTTTTAACTTTTCAAAAGATCTTTAGAAAGTTTTAGGATCCACATCTGATTTACGCCACTTCTCGCGTAAGATGTCACAATATTTCTGAAGACCATCCTTAACTGCCGTAAGGATTCTTGTAAGAATCTGAGAGAGAGACTTTGTTGAGCACTTAGCCGAACCTGCAATATATCGTTGCTTATACGGATCTTTATGTCATTTTGGGATCCAATACAGTTTTGGAAGATCAAGTTCTTCCTCTGCTGCGGAAATTCCAAAGGAAAGTAGAACCAACTTGTGGTGTCCTAGAATTTGCTCCTTAGACAACGAAGGTGTACGTGGGGTTTCCTTCAGAAGAGTTCAAGCCAAGCTCCTCTCTCAAGCAGTTGATGTAGTGTGTCTTGCAAACAAACACAATATTGTTAGATGCTTTTTCAGCTGGAACTACGACATATTTATCATGGAGATCAGCTAGCTCAGCGGCGACGTCAAGCATGTCTAAGACCGATTTACATCGGGTAGACATGGTTGCGCTTAAAATAAAAATACGTCTGTTAACCAAAGACCCTATTGATTTGACCCACTCAGATAGTGTCAACTTGAACTTCCTCCTGCTTAGCCCAGCGTCTGGCATAGCCTTCAACAGAATCCATAATTAATCTTGAATTCTTTTTTCCAATTAAAAGGCTTAGGCTCCCTATATATATGGCCTTTGGAGAGTAACTCCCTTAAGTTGTTATTTTTAACGATGCCAAGATCACCAGTTATAATGTGACCTGCTGGTTGGTTACAGTATTTAGAGGAGGTACAGGTGCAAACAGGAGCATCACCGACAGCGCCCTTGGTGTTTAGGCACCGCAGCGCATCCCTGTAGTTAAAGAGTTTGGTTGGAATAGGTGACGAATAGCTGTTTATTAAGTGATTCACACCTTAGCCTCTAGTTGTATGCCAAACATAAGCATCCTAGCACTATCAATTTCAACGGCTTTTTGGAGCATAATTTTGTCAGTACAAGACCGAGGGACAAGAAAAAAGAAACGGGTCTGCTTATTTTCATTGGCTACCTATCCATAAAATATCAATATCCCAGGAGTTACGGTTCTTGGTTAATTGACACGTTAAAACGTTAAGTACGGACTTACGAACGGACGCCCAAACTAACTTTTACCAGCGAGTTTAATCTCTTAAAAAAGTCCCTTAATCTTTTCGAATTTGGGGGCCGAAAAAATAGTTTGCTCTAGAAATGAAATGCAGATGAACGTGAGAGTCAATGTGCTGCATCTGTCAAATTCCTTGAAATGAGGATATTAGGTTTTGTCCTTTTTAAGCCTTTTACGAAAAGGTAAACTTTAATTTATTTTGACCAAGAGGCCTGTCATTATCATTTGACCCGGAACTCTTGAACACTATATCTGTGTGTAAGGCCTTTTTTTATAAGTTTGGTCACATCTGATGATTCTCAGGACAACAGTTTATAACCATTGGTCTTCTAAGTTAAATAAGTTAAACTTTCCAGCAGCAGGAGCAGAACTAAATAAGCATATGGGCTTCCGTTCTGATCCTATTGTTTGTTTCATACACATTATTTTACTGGTTACTTGATCTGGCGTAATGTATCACGTTGAGTGGCTGAGCTCATACCAGCGGATTACCCGAACCGCTTGCGTCGAGTGTGATCCGATGGTATGAACTCAGCCACGAGACGTGATACAGTATTCCAGAACTAGTTACTATTGTAATGATTTGTTTATTATATATCATAAGGAACAGCCAATCATTCATAGTTGCCAGCACTAATGCATCGACCCGGATTCGAACCTGCGCGGCAGAGGTGTGTAGCTAGTCGTGAGACAAACACTTGCGACTGAGCTATCGAGGCGCGCCATTTTTGACGTGTTTGTCGACGTTACGTCAGTAGTCCCGTATCTTAGGTTCTTGTTTCTACGATGCAAGTTAAACATTGACTCGCCCGAAGCTGGAACTGAGACATGGCCTCTTTTTAAAGGATAGTGATACGGGTTCAGAAAACGTCCGTTTGATAAGGCATTCTGTATCAGATGGCCAGAATACAGGCAGTTCAATGGGCATATCATTGATATGTATATAATAGAAGTTTATATTGTAATCACGTACAGTTTATGATAGAATTAATATGTTTAAACTAATTCCATCAAACGCTGTCTGAACATAAATGGGCTTTGGGATTAGGAAACCTTCATGCAAACCAAACAGCTAACTAAACGTTTTCGAATCGCCGCAGAAGCACAGGGTGAGGTTTGGATCCATTTAAACTAGTTTAAGCCCACCCCAGCCACCCCAGTAGTCTTTTTTTGACCGTTCCAAGGTGGTATTTCTGTCGTGATTCTATGGTAACATGTATCTATGTCCGCTTGTCTATGGTCTCTAGCAGTCTGATAACCTGAATAGCTGCCAAGTCTGCTTTCTGTTTTGTTTTGTAATTTGAAATGAAATAAGAAATAGTAAAAGATGTTGCTGCTGAATAATCATCTATTCGGGAAGGAGCCGCTCATTTGGTTTACAGTGCCTTCGCAAACTTTTGTCAATTTTTGTGTGTTTGCTTTTTCCCTTTTGGTTCTGAGAGCGGGATGTTACTCTGACATTTCCAATTCATAAGTTATCTGCCCATGATAGATCTGAAATATGCTTTTTTGACCTGTTGTTCCTTTACCAATTGGAATATCTGAGTGAAACTTCACTGGTATTTAGACCACTAAAATACCTTGTAACGATGTCCAGCAGCGGCGTGTATTATGCAGTGCCTGCGGTGTTTTCATTGTCCCCGGAATACAGTTATTAATACTATTATACTATTAATACTATTAATACTATTAATAATACTATTATTCTAGATCATCGTCTTTTATATTATTTGGATCCTTTTGAAACTAATCAGTCTTTGAATCGACTGTCCAATTAAAATTAAGAAATTACAGTATGCTTTTTTCTGGTTTCGTCACCAGATATTGTCAGGGTCACTGACGAGGCTTTATTAGCCGAAACTACGTAGTCTGGCCCATGTTCCTACTTCTGTATGTATTCTCTGCTCTTGAAGGAACTTTTTAAGATTTTAATTGGTTCGTTCGTCTTCAGTCCATCCGTCAGTCTGTAAGTCCGTCCAAATTGTCTCCGCAACTTCTCTTACAATTTTCAAGGGATTGTTATGAAACTTTCCAGTTACTGTTTCCAAGATATGCAGTTGATCATATTATACGGAGGTCACGCTCCTCTAATGTTTACCAGAGTTATGGCCCTTTGTCATTTTTAACTGAGTACGTCTTGTCTCTTCATCTTCTCTTGCAATTTACATTGGACTTTGATGAAACCTTTCAGTTATAGTTCCCATGACCTGAAGAGTATCTTATTATACCGAGGTCAGGCTCGGCTGATTTTCATGCCTCCAACTTCAAAGAAGCTGAGGGGGGTATTGCTGCTGGGTTGTCCGTGCGTACGTCTGTTCGTCACGCATACCGTATCTTAGGAGTCGTGCATGCTAGAGTTTTGAAATTTCAAATATGGATTCATTATAAAAAAATAGCTGAACGTATTTTTTTGTCCGAGTTGTCTCCCTTTTTGGAGTTATATCCCTTGAGAATAAAACAGACTGAAACCTTGTGAGCAAGATATCTCAAAAAGTATTTTAGCTAGAGCCTTGAAACTTCGCCAGCTTATTAGGACTAATAAGTAGATGAATTGGTTAACTTTTGAAAAAAATGTAAATTTTGACCGAGTTATGCCCTTTTTTGGACTTAGTGCATTGTAAGCCTATAGAAGCTTGTGAAACAATATCTCAAGAACCCCTGATGCTAGGACCATGATGTTTTGCAGGAAGTTATTGCCCAAGATATAGATGACCTGGTTGACTTTTGAAAAAAATCGTAAATTTTTTGCCAAGCTTAGCCCCTTTATCGACTTAGTGCACTGAAGCCTGAAGCCTTTGGTACAAAGTTATCCTACCATATCTTAGGAACCGTGCATGTAGAGTTTTGAAATTTTACATATGGATTCGTCATGAAAAAGTAGCTGAACGTATTTTTAGTGTCCGATTTGTCTCCCTTTTTGGAGTTATGACCCTTGAAATAAAAAGACTGAATCCTTGTGAGCAAGGTATCTGAAAAAATATTTTAGCTACAGCCTTGAAACTTTGCCAGCTTATTAGGACTGATAAGTAGATAGACTGATATACTTTTGAAAAAATTCTTGAATTTTTGAACGAGTCATGCTACTTTTTCGATTTAGTACATCGAATATAATGATAAAAGTTTAGATCCTTTAAGAGCAAAGAAAACATTCATAAGTAAGAAGTTGGGCCATACCGCGGTTTCGGCTATTCAAGCCTCATCAGTGACCCTTTAAATCTGGCACAAGGAGCCAGAGGAAAAAAACAGTAAATTTGCAGGTTTAACATGGCAGTCGTCTCAAAGACTGATATAAGTCGAAAAATACCAAAATATTTCAAATTTGTTTAGAAAATGAATCTAAACGTATGATCATTTCTGACTTCTCAGAATATATTCCATGATCTCAAAGGACCAAAAGGAAAATATAATCTGCACTATAGATGAGTGCGGGGAGACTTTTTACGGCCGCCACACGGCACAACATCCAGCTGCAGTGATAGTAAATAATGATAAAAGTTTAGATCCTTTAAGAGCAAAGAAAACATTCATAAGTAAGAAGTTGGGCCATACCGCGGTTTCGGCTATTCAAGCCTCATCAGTGACCCTTTAAATCTGGCACAAGGAGCCAGAGGAAAAAAACAGTAAATTTGCAGGTTTAACATGGCAGTCGTCTCAAAGACTGATATAAGTCGAAAAATACCAAAATATTTCAAATTTGTTTAGAAAATGAATCTAAACGTATGATCATTTCTGACTTCTCAGAAGCCTATAGTACAAAGGTACCCGACCATATCTTAAGAACCATGCATGCTACACTTTTGAAATTTCACATATGGATTTATCGTAAAATAATAGCTTACTCGTGCCGGGCCGGGTAGCGCAATCGGTAGGGCACCTGACTCGTAAGTCAGAGGTCCTGGGTTCGAATCCCGGTCTGGCCACATACTTTCGTTTCTCCTTCCGCTGATCCAAGAAGGGCAGTTGTCAGTTACTGGCGAAAGTATGTGCACTTAGTACTGGTTAACCGCTTAGGAGGTCTAAGCCTGCCCAGGAATAGTGTGGTCAGGTTAACTGACCGTCCCGACATGACCTTAGTTGTTTACCGTGGACGTTAAGCATCAAATCAACCAACCATAGCTTACTCGTACTTTTTGCCCGAGTTGTCTCCCTTTTTGGAGTTATGCCCCTTGAGAAAAAATCAGATTGAAAACTTGTGAGCAAGCTATCTCAAACAGAATTTCAGCCAGAGCCTTGAAACTTTGCCAGCTTATTTGGACTGATGAGTAGATGAACTGATTAATTTTTGAAAAAAACATGATAAATTTTTGATTGAGTTATGCCTCTTTCTGGACTAAGTGCATTGTAAGTCTATGGAACTTTGTGAAATAATATCTCAAGAAGCCCTGATGCTAGGATCATGATTTTTTGCAGGAAGATATTGCCCAATGTGTAGATGACCTGATTAACGTTTGAACAAAGATCGTAAAATTTGGCCAAGTCACACCCTTTTTCAACTTAAGGCATTGAAGCCTATAGTACAAAGGTTCCCTAACATGCGGTCAAGAACGGTAAGAGCTAAGAACTTGAAACTTTATACACATGGTCAGTATGGAAAATAAGCGATCACTTTTTCGACTTAGCCTGTGGAACCTTGAGAACAATATATATCTAGAACCCCTGATGCCAGCATTGCTAGGATCATGGATTTTTGCAGGGTGACATTGCCCAAGGTGTAGATGACCTGATTAATTTTTGACAAAACCTTGAATTTTTACCGAGTTACGCCCTATTTCAACTTAATGCTTTGTCAGCCTATGGAACCTTGTGAACAAAATATTTGGAGAACCGCTGACAGTAGGATCATGATTTTTTTGCAGGAATATTTTGCCCAAGGTGTAGATGACCTGATTAACTTAAAAAAAATCGGGAATTTTTCCCGAGTTAAGCCCCTTTTTCGACTTAGTGCATTGAAGCACATGGTAAAAAGATACAAACATTATGGGTTGAGCCTTCTTTAGAGGCAAGCATATGGTTGGGGGCATAGTGTTTCATAAACACATTTTTAGTTACTAGAGTTATGGCCTTTTCAGTTTTATCGATTTTGTCAACAGAGATTATTGTCTCCGCAACTCCTCATTCAGGGGAATTTGATGAAACTTTCCTGTTATTTTAACCATGACCTGAAAAAGATCACAATTAACCGACGTCATGCTTGACTAATATTTACTAGGATGACCTTTCGCATTTTTGTACATAGGAACAACCTTGTGAACAAAATATCTGAAGAACCGTCTAAGCTAGGATCCTGATATTTGGCATACAGTTAGAAACTAAGATGTAAATAAAATGATTAACTTTTGAGCATATTTTGTAAATTTTCGATTGAATCATTCCCCTTTTTCAGACCAATGTATTTTGTATAGGAAAAGGCTTGTGAACTAAATATGTGAATAACCATATAAGTTAGGGTCCTTATATTTAGCATACAGTTACAGGCCAAAGTGTAGACGATCTGATTAACTTTTGAGTCTATTTCATAAATGTTTGGTTGAGTTATTTCTGTTTTTGGACTTTGGACATACCATTTTGTGTAGGAATTAGTTTGTGAACAAAATATCTGTAAAAAAGGCATAAGCTAGGATTCTTATATTCGGCATGCAGGTTTGGACGAAAGTGTAGATGACCTGATTAGCTTTCATAAATTCTTGATTGAGTTTTTCCCATTTTAAGACCTACGCATTTTGTATAGGAAAAGCTTGTGGAAAAAGTATCTGAAGAACCGCTTGAGCTAGGTTCCTTATATTTGGCATGCAGTTATAGACTTAGATGTAAATGAACTGATTAAAACCCTTTTCTGACTGATACAGTATGGGACGAACCTTTTTAGGAGCAAGCATACGGTTGGGGGCATAGTGTTACATGAACACATTTTCCAGTTTCCATCGGATTGTCACGGGACTTTTAGATTATTGTGGTCACTACATGACGTGCATCATGTTATATCAGGGGTCATTTATCAGAACCTTTCTGTGGGAGTTGTGTCCTTTTCAAGTAAATTTGGCAAAATCTTGTGGCCGCAACTCTTCCCTCATTCATATACGAAACACACTTATGATTATTTAGCTACCTTCGGTAGGTGAGCATATATAGGTCAAGTAAGGTTATCGGAACCACTTGTCATAATTTGGCTATTGTGAATCTCATTGAAACGATCGTTTTGTATTTTATCTCAACCACTACCTTAGATGATTTTTTGTGTGTTTGTTTGTGTGTGTTCTAATTGCAAGTTTATATTAACCTTTATAGACTCAAATTCGGAGAGTACAGAGTCTTCTGATTTTCAAGACGACAACCCAGTGAATAGAAAACGGCGCGGCATTGTGGATGATCAACAAATGCGTGGAGATGCTGCTGAACGACAAAAACGTGATGATGATGAATGTAAGTTTACATCGCATACATTTAGTTTAATCCCAAAGCTTTTTTCTATCCCAAAACTTTTTTCTATCGGCATGTTTTATTTTTCTCACAGACAGGGTGGCAAACGTACTTTACGACAATATACTTGTAAATGACTGGTGTTTGGACAGAATGTTATCCCGGACAGGCTATACGTTTACGTGCATCATATGTCTTATAAAAACAGTAAACGATTAACATCGTAAAGTGCAAACCGCCTATTAAATGCCCTGGTAACTGTTCTCATGTCTTAAATGATGACGTTCGCTTATGACAAGAATATTAATGCAGGATATCTCAACATTTGCCATAGAAGGTCTTATACACTGAGTACAATTAAGAAACGAAACACTTTGTTTTTCAGGAATAACTTTTTGAGACTTAAGGCAAACATTTGAAACTCAAGACTGACAGCTTTTCGGTCACATTGCTAAATTTCACGGTATTTTATTGTCTATTCCATTAAGTTTACCTTCATTGTGGTGCATTGTCTCTAAACTAAAAATTCACAATATCAAATCGTAGCATATGGACCTACCCTCCTAGCTTTCACTGACGTTTTATTTAAAAAATGCTGTGGAACGTTGTTCCGTTTCTAGATAAATCCTTTACCAGAACCTTTAAACATTTGAATATGATTCAGTGTACCTATAAAAGCTGTTTCTGTTCACCTGAGACATGTTGTTTTGATAACCAGTCAAATGGCAAAGATTGTCATACTAGCAAAATAAAGCCATAAGGTGTCAGAAAGAGAAAGTAGCATAAGTAATGCGTGGGATTGTTTACAATCTTTCTCTGCGAAACGTTTAACGCCGATATTGCAGTTGTATACCGCCCATAAAAAACATTATTAAGTTTTCGTTCAGACAAGAAGTATTAAAAGAAATGTTAGTTAGTGACAGGCATTGTGTTTTACTTTTATTTTACTGTACTAATCGTCACCGCTACCAACTGCGCCACCAAGACACCCCCAATAAAGATTGTTCGAATTGCACTGATAAAGGCAGCAGAAAATGCAGTACACATCGTATTATGAGTTATTCTTAATGTTTCTCATCTATTCCATTCGCTAATGAAAGCCTGCCGGATCAAAGTGATATACATATATATATATATATATATATATAATATATATATATATATATATATATATATATATATATATATATATATATATATATATATATATATATATAATATAAGTTTGTTTCATTTCTATATATATATATATATATATATATATATATATATATATAGTTTTAAAGTCACACACGTATTGGGCCTTGGGTAAATCCTGTACTCGAATTTTTGGGTCTAAGATAATATATTGGGTCTTTTCCTAAGTATTGGGCCTTGACCCAACTATTTTCCGACCCAATAAATTTGTCATTCTGAAACGAGGCAAACGGCTAGAATATAACCAATGAGAGTGTATCGTCAAACCAACATATTGGGTCACGATTTGCCGCCGATATAGATTTCCCATATTTCTTGTATATTTGTATATCGCGGTATACAAATGCGCATGCGTAAGTTTACAGAATGCGCATGCG
Source organism: Ctena decussata (assembly GCA_963989385.1). Taxonomy (NCBI): domain Eukaryota; kingdom Metazoa; phylum Mollusca; class Bivalvia; order Lucinida; family Lucinidae; genus Ctena; species Ctena decussata. Next base: position 27,877,354 of record OZ022504.1, on the reverse strand, counting down.
TTGTTCGAAAAATTCAGCTGAAAATGGCGGAATGGAAGCTTCAGTCCTGAGACTAACTTCTCAGACTTCAGGTACGTTACTGAGAAAAAAAGGCAGTGATAGTAGTCAGACAGTAATCGTATATACTCGTCCGACATTAAAGCATCATGCTGAGTATTGGAATACACATGATAATTGGTAGCCTAATTGTTTCAAACGGACATATCGACAATATCATAAGTTTTCGTGGGTCTTAAAAACTGGCCTTCCTAATAAATTTTCCATTTGATCCGAACCTTGCCGTGCACCTCAACTACATTACTATACCTGTGTGAATATACTTGAGGGATTACCTAGAAGATTTACCAGTGCGGATCTACAGCCTTATGGCTTGGATACAGAATACAGAGAGTGCAAATCGCCTTGAAACCAACCAAACTGCAATGATTTCGTCAAAACGACATTAAATGACGTTCGGCGAGATGGTAAAGCAGTAGAATGAAGAAGAGAAGTAATTTGACACTTTTGGCATTAATTATTTATACTTAAATGAGCTAAAATCGGACATATAAATGCCTCCGCTCCTGGGTTTCGACGATCAAATTATTTTCGCTGTTATTGCATATATGGGGGGGGGGGGGGGGAGGGGACATATGCCTCCGCTCCTGGGTTTCGACAGTCAAATTATTTTTGCTGTTATTGCATATATATATGGGGGGGAGGAGCTGGTATTCTTTTTTTTTAATTTTATAGGCTGAAACTCAGAATCAGAATAGTTTACTGGTGATACGTCCAAGGACAATCATTCACCAGGACTATCCTTATCCTTATTAATTTGACCTTAACATCCTTGTGAAAGGTGAAACTTATGCACTCCCTTGTCATTTCCATATTTTTGTATGCCTGTGAATCATGGACCTTGACAGCAGAGTTAGAGAAAAGAACGCAGGCCTTTGAGATGAGATGCAACCGAAGGTTACTGAACATTTCATACAAGGACCATATAACCAATGAGGATGTTCACAGGAAAATCCAAGCAGCCATTGGAGAATATGATAAACTCCTGACGCTGGTCAAGAAACGGAAACTAAGGTGGTTTGGTCACGTCTCATGGTCTTCTGGTTTAGCAACTTTAGACAATTCTTCAGGGCACAGTGAAAGAAAAAAGAAGAAGAGGTAGACATAAGAAGAGGTGGGAAGACAATATCAAGGAGTGGACAGGAATGGATTTTGCCAGCTCCCAAGAGGCCAAAGCAATTTCCCAATTTAAACAGTTACTAGATTTACTGGAATACACTTAATGACCGGAATATACCAACATACACCAGAATCTACCGGATTGTACCAAACTGCACATTATTCTTTACCGAAATACACTTTATTTTGACCAGAATATAAATAATTTTATTAAAAATATGTCATTTAGTATTTGCTGCATGTAAATGCTGGCAAGTGACAGACCCCTACAAAGATCCAGACCAGCTTGCAATCTGCACATTGATACATCCAAGACCGTTGGATACGTTGGTCCATTACTCACTACCAGTATAAAAACAGCTAATACTTAGATGGAAATTTATTTATTCTGGCAATATTATTTTTATGTTTATTTTGATAATATAAAAGTATATCTTCAAGTTGGTGTTTTCCGGTATATTCCAGTAAAAATGTATTTTCCAATAGTTCAACAAGTAACCCAATTTTAATGGCATTTTTAAGACTGGAAACAAAAGATATCCTGTACGGAATTGTAGTGTTTCCCCCAGACTGCTAAAAGGGGCAGGGTAAGCTGAAAAAGGGGCAGGGTAGCCTGGAAGCAGAGGGGCAATCGACGCGCGCGGGGCTTTGAAAAGACATCTGTATTTATCATATAAACATAAATTTCCACATTGCTACAGCTACATGTATCATGCAGATTGTTTATTTTTTATTTAGACTGCACTGTGCTTCTGCTAATAAAGTAAAGTTCTGCATTAATAAAATATTATTATTATTTTTTTATTTATGGTCTAGGAGGTTATTACTGCAACTGATTTCTGTATATATGTTTTTAATCACTGTGCCTTTCACTACCTTCCATTCACCATCCTGTGGTCACATAATTGCTGTGTGGTGACACAGTGTTTTCTACCTTCAGTCTTGCGCTTCCTATATCTTATCCTCATCTACCATCCAGTTGAGCTGGCCAACTGCTAAACTGTTTACAATCTAGAAGTTTGTGGGTCTGAGTTCTGCAAGATCTGATAAGAGCCTAAGGATTATTTCAGCTTCATTACTGCATTGGCTCCAAATGGCTGAAATACTGCTAAAAGGGATGTAAAAGATATTAATCATTCAAACATCATCATCTCCTGTTAACACCAAAAGATGGTGCATACATTTATTAAAAATGTCTCCTTAGCCTGTTTACAACACACATGGTGCTATATAGTTTTTATTTATTTATTTATTTTATTTCTTCATTTTTTTTCTATTTTGGCATTGTTCATTTACTTTATTTTATTTCTTTGCACCCCCATACAATGCATAATGTACACTTAAATTGAAAACATATCAAATGAATTTAATAAACAAAGAAGTAATAATTATCTAGTTACCCATAAATTAACTTATTTTCTAATTTTAATCCTTTTGCTAGTAAATATGGTAATGTCCATTAAGCAAGTACACAAGGTGTGATGGCAATTATCAGACAATGACTCTTATAAGTGGGTAAACATTATTACCTAGACAGTCTATTTATAGACATGAGTACATGAATACTACCCTGTGTAGTGTCAAACAGTTGTGTATCCGGATAGGATAGCAGGATATCGATAGCGCTTTTCAACAGAAAAGGTATCTTTCTATGGAGGAAAAAGGGGCTTATTTTTCAGGGCAGAGGGAACATTTTAAAAGGCAAAATGGCAATTCAGTTGTCCAGCAGGACAGTAGCAGTATTCCTGCAGTAATTGTAACAGGATTCTTGGCAGGAATCTGGACTTGAAAAAGTTTCCCAATGGGTTTTCCACGTGAACTTTTCACTGTAATATAAAATTCTCTATAGGATTCCAGCAGGACTCAGTGTGGAATATTAAGGGACCGACCATTTGATATTCTGGGGGGGGGGGGGGGGGGGGGGGGGGGGGGGGGGCTGGTATTCTTGATGGAGACACAACATTTTATTTCACTGGCCTTTGGAAACAATTTCTTTTTTTTCACCTTGTGGAAGCTAATTTATTTTTTTTACAAACTAACTCAAACAGGTTATTTTTTTTTTTATTTTATAGCTGAACTATCAGATCCTTGTTTACTTGATCTTAATATCCTTTTATTTTACCCACATCAGTATTTTTTTACACCTTTTTTTCTCACAAAAAGAACATGGTGCTGTCTTTAACCAGGTGAAGGGCATGGCTTAGCTTGCTTTTGTAAACCAGTGCCCGGAGCATGTTACTCTTTTCATCTAAGGTACAGATACAAACATCCCTGTATGAGTTTGGCAAAAAATTAGGCCTTAAATTAGGGATATTTTGGCCAAAATTTAGGGCTATTTTGGCAAAGTTTTAGGGCTAACATTAGGAATTTAAGTTTTTTTTCTATCCCAATATATGCCAAAACATGCTTTATTCCTACTTTAGAAAGTTTGATAAGTAGTTACTGATAGAGTAACATTATACATGAATGGCAAATAAAATGGCTGAAAGTTATGTGCTAAGAAGTTAAGAACGCCCCCCAGAAACTAAAGCAATTTTCCAATTTCAATGGCAATTTTAAGACTGGAAACAAGAGAAAAACTAGGAATGATGGTAAAAATAAGGGTTTTTATATTGGGACTTTTGCCTTTTAGAGTGTTTATTTTGCCATAATGGTTTTGTCTCCCATAAGCTAGTGACTCTTTTGCAATTCAGTTTTAGTGGAAACATTTACTTAGTAATGTGGCAGTTCAATGATACATGTATGTGGATGTTGTATAGGAGTTTTTTGTAAATGTATGCACATGCGGGCCTGCTGTTGTAAACCAATTGTAGATAATATTAAAATATAACTATAAATATGGGGGTCTGGGGGCGCAGCCCCCAGAAGCCAGAGAGATTATAAAAACTCAATTCCAATGGAATTATCTGCAGACTATATTTTTTTTTTGAAATTTTGGGTGGAGACAGGTTATTTTTTTCTCTTACTTTTGAAGACAGATTATTTTTTTGAACCCCCTTATGAGCCAGGTTATTTTTTTCTTGCATATCCAAAGACAGGAAATTTTTTTGATAAATATACCAGGCCCCCCCAGAATATCAAATGGTCGGTCCCTAAGTGAAATATTTAAATTAGCAGGAATTCAGGCAGGATTCCCACCAGGAATATTCAAATGAGCAGTATTCTCACAGTAAAATTTGATGGTATCAAAATACTTCAACAAAACCCCCAATTTTTAAGTCCATGACCTTCACCTCAAGCATAGTCTACCTGCTAAGTTTCACGATTTGTGCGTGACCCTCACGAATTAGGACGCCTCCCACGACCTCACGATCGTATTTTGAAAAATAGCCACCCAGATAGCATGCCAACGTTGGGCCAACGTTGGCATAAGGTGTCACCGTTGGCTGAGCGTTGGCGTTGGGCGTACAACGTTGGCCGAACGTTGGCCGAACGTTACTACAGCTGGGTATATGTTTGCTCTAGGCACACAGGAATTAATTATACTTCGACCTATGCTGGTTCAAACTTTATTTCATAGCATGCTGTGTACATTTTTCATAAAAAAGTATGTCGGTCATTAAACGGTCAGCCAACGTTGGGCCAACGTTTTCACATGCGTATAAATTTTGCTAAGTTTTACGTGGGTTGAGTAACCTTGGCCCAACGTTGGCTTGACGTGGGGAATTGAACTCCAGGTTTCAATGATAATTAGAAATGAATATGAATTTGTCAATTTATCTATGTATGATTCAACTATTCAGTATCATTATGAATTATCATTAAATGGGCTTCTTACTATTTGTTTATGTTTATTTATTTATATTTATTACTATTTGTCTTGGTATTGCCTGCTCTGACTTTGACTAGCATGTACAAATAATTCTATGAAAAAAATATGAATTTGTGCTTTTATAAATTTCATTGCATAATATAACAATATAGATTTAGGCATTATGATAATGCTGATCATAAGCTTTGTTTATTTACAATATCTGAACGAGGTACATAGAAAAACGGAAATCTGTAAGTAATTAGCGATCACACAGCAAGGAGTCTTGTGTACTCCGATTTTATCACAAGCAAGGTCTGGTTACCAAGGAAACGATCCCCATTCAGCAATTAAGTTGTTAGTACTTCTGTTATTAATGACTTTCAGACGTACCAAGTACCAAGTGCTACACATAACTAGGGATTTGAGGAGCAAAGATTGTGTTCTTTGAATAAAAAATTATAAACGTACGCGCAAAGTCATAAACTCAGCAGTATATTCAATACTTCAATTCAAGGAAATTGTATTTGATTTTTTTTGTGAATTTAGCTTAATACATTTCAGCCATAATGTCTTCGCGCGAGAATCGACCTTAGGCATATGTACTCAAATCAGCATGCGCAACTGCGCAAGGTGAAATCTAGCTACAAACATTAGATTAACCAGGATTCACCAGGCAGATTAAATGTGTAAGCGAAGAGGGAATAATGTGATAAAAAAGTGCATATGCGCAAGCTGATTTTAGTCGTAAAGTATATGAAAACCGCATTAAGTGATCAGAGATTCGCAGTATTTGGGATTGCATTTAAAAGGCAGTATACGTTTAAATTGCTGACTCTTGTTTGTGGGCATGGAATTAGTTACTCTTACCGGATGCTTCGCAGAGAGGGAGGAATTTGTTTAATTTCACAGTATATGTTGGTTTAAGGTGGCACAACTTGACCCAAAGTGAAATTTTTGCGTTGGCTGATTGTAGGCCATAAATGTTGGCGCAACGTTCGCTCAACGTTGTAGGAAAAAACTTACAACGTTCGGCCAACGTTGAGCCAACCGTTGGCTCAACGTTCGCCCGATGAGCAAAGTTACGTTGGCCCAACGTTGGCATCCAACGTTGGTCCAACTAAACTGACCACCTTAAGCCAACGTTGGCCCAACGTAGGCATGCTATCTGGGCATAACTCACGCTTCCTTCGCTTGCTCACGATTTCACTTTAAACAGGAAAATTCCAAAAAAATGTCTATTTTTGGGGCTCTCTCCGAGACTCTGGATCGTCAAAAATGTGTTTTCTCTCAACTTCCGCTACATTCGGACAATCTCGGTCACCGAATCTATATTTATCTCCGGGAAAAATCGTCACCTGGTCTAGAAATAGGTAAAGCTACATGTAAAGGTTTCCAATAGTCTTAAAATAGCGTGGGTATAAATAACCCGAGTATTCGAAAGCGATTAATAGAGCCGAAAACGACCAAATGTGTACTTCTGTTTTTATGTAGATGAAATACCACTATTCCTAGAAAACGCTGGAGAATAAATCAAAGTACCAAAATGGATGGGAGATCGATTTTACCTGGGTTAGGAAGGTTGAAAAGAGCAACAGCTTTGTGTTTTGTAATCTTTGCCAAGGCATTTCAGTTTTTTCCACGCCTTTAAAAACGATGTAGAGCAACGGAAGGTATTATCGACACCTTTCATTAGCTATCGAACATTGCTTAATTTTACATAAACGCTTAAGGGACCGACCATTTGATATTCTGGGGGGGGCCTGGTATATTTATCAAAAAAATTTCCTGTTTTTGGATATGCAAGAAAAAAATAACCTGGCTCATAAGGGGGTTCAAAAAAATAATCTGGCCTCAAAAGTAAGAGAAAAAAATAACCTGTCTCCACCCAAAATTAAAAAAAAAAAATATTGTCTGCAGATAATTCCATTGGAATTGAGTTTTTATAATGTCTCTGGCTTCTGGGGGGCTGCGCCCCCCAGACCCCCATATTTATAGTAATATTTTAAAATTATCTACAGTTGGTTTACACCAGCGGGCACGCATGTGCATACATTTACAAAAACATCCTATACAACATTCACATACATGTATTATTGATCTGCCACATTACTAAGTAAATGTTTCCACTAAAACTGAATTGCAAAAGAGTCACTAGCTTATGGGAGACAAAACCATTATGGCAAAATAAACACTCTAAAAGGCAAAAGTCCTAATATGAAAACCCTTATTTTTATCATCATTCCTAGTTTTTCTCTATTGTTTCCAGTCTTAAAATTGCCATTGAAATTGGGAAATTGCTTTAGCTTCTGGGGGGCAACGCCCCCCAGACCCCCCTTTGATAACTTCTTAGCGCATATCTTCCAGCCATTTTATTAATTGCCATTCATGCATATTGTAAATTTATCAGTAAGTATTTATCAAACTTTCTAAAGTACGAATAAAGCATGTTGGGGCATATATTGGGATAGAAAAAAAAATTAAATTCCTAATGTTAGCCCTACAACTTTGCCAAAATAGCCCTAAATTTTGGCCAAAATATCCCTAATTTAAGGCCCAATTTTTTGCCAAACTCATACAGGGATGTTTGTATCTGTACCTTAGATGAAAAGAGTAACATGCTCCAGGCACTGGTTTGCAAAAGCAAGCTAAGCCATGCCCTTGGCCTGGTTAAAGACAGCACCATGTTCTTTTTGTGAAAAAAAAGGTGAAAAAAATACTGATGTGGGAAAATAAAAGGATATTAAGGTCAAGTAAACAAGGATCTGATAGTTCAGCTATAAAATTAAAACAAAAAAAATAACCTGTTTGAGTTAGTTTGTAAAAAAAATAAATTAGCTCCCACAAGGTGAAAAAAAAAGAAATTGTTTCCAGAGGCCAGAGAAATAAAATGTTGTGTCTCCATCAAGAATACCAGGCCCCCCCCAGAATATCAAATGGTCGGTCCCTAAATATAGAAAAAACCTCTCCGAAAAACAGTGCTCCAGATAGCGTCCGTATCTCCGTATATTATTTCTGGCCGATACGGAGCAACAGTTACTTTAAATTTTATCGGTATCCGGTACTGATGCTTTCAAGCCATTCTGTTTCTGTTTCTGTAAATCCCGCCAGTAGAATGGCGCACCCAGGTCGTCGACCGGTAGATGTTTTACGTTGATTTGTTATCTCACATAAGTAGGTAAATCCAGGAATAGTAGCTATATACACACTATGTACAGACAGGTTAGACTTGTGGTGGCGGCCACATTGATAAATCGGGAATATGTCTATGAATATGCCATTACGGTTCATTTTTTTCGGTAAACCATACCACCTGGATGAGTTCTCATAGACGCTTGCATCGAAATATCATCAAAGTGACTGAGCTTCTGTATGCGTCGCAGTCACCAAGAAGCTGACTGGTTTTAAATATTTTACTCCTGAATTAGTCTGTTCAAAGTAGATGGATTGTAAACCAATCGTTTTAAAACTGAAAGTAGACAGCATGGCCTTGAGTAATGACAAGCAGGCCTTAACTCTACGGTTTTTGAGCCTCAAGACAAATCTGCGGAAAACTGTTGCTGCGATTACGAGATTTTAAATGCTATATAGTATTATCTGAGCTGCTGTTAGCATCACACTTAGAAAGGGAACGTACTAATGGGTAGAAATTTACAGTTCAAATCCAATGTGATTCGCATGAGCCGATTTCGTACCACCCATTTAGCATTGTAAAATTGCCGTTTTTACACAAAGACATGAGGCAAAATTATTAAAACATGCATTGGTAACTTCTTTCACTTAATCACTTGGCCTCTATATAATTGAGCCGTGACATGACAAAACCAACAATGTTGATGTGCATCCAGCACAGACTCAGATCAGCCTGGGCATCTGCCCAGTCTGATCAGTCTTCACTGTCCGCATGGCAGTAGCTTAGGCCCTTAGCTACCCTTTGAGCATTTAACGAAGAGCTGGTCAAACTGGGTGAATGCCCAGGCTGATCTGAGTCTGCACTGGGCACACAACCAAATTGTTGGTTTTGCCTTGTTGCGGCTCATATAAAATGTTGCATGTTCAAAGCCTTATTAATGCATTTTTTTTATGTTGAATTCACACAGGAAGTTATTGGGTCTTATACGAAAACTATATAATTATTGGGTCTCAAAAGAACATACAAATGTATACTGAAAGCTTTAATTTGATCTAAAATATAGGAGTTATTGGGTCTTGTTTCCCCAACTATTGGGTCTCTTATAAGCTTATTAGAGACATGATTGGAAATTCTGAGCCTGAGATACTTTTAGTAAATCTTTGCATGCACGTTTAAACATGCACGTTTAACAGGACTGATTAGTATCCATTGTCTATGGGAGAAATAGTACTTAAAACTGTATGTTTTGCAAAATTATTGAAACATGCATTGTTAACTTATTTAATCACTGGGCCTCTATAAAATTGTTGGGTCTCAAAGCTTGCATGTTCAAAGCCTTAGTGATGCAGTTTTTAGCGCGCCTTTGCGAAGCAAAGGAGGGCTTATGCGATACCCCAGGCGTCGTAGTCCGAGTATCCGTTAGCGTCAGCGTCCTCGTCGGTGTCCGTGATCAGGTTAACCAATGTTAACTTTAGCGTTTAACTCAACGTTTGACTCTGTATTTTACAAACTACAGCAGCTACAGTCATCATACTTGTTCCATATATACATCCACATGACGGCAGCAGCTGCATGACACAATTGTGTGACCTTGACCTATATGTTACTGTTGACTGACTTTGGTGTTTGGCACCTTGTTTAAAGCAAAATTTTTAGTTTTGATGATGTCTTTGAGACAAGGGAGTTGATAATTGGTCAAATAGCATATCCCTATAATTGCAGCAGCTGCAAAGCATCCCCATGCAGACTCCTGTGCCCTTGACCTTTATTCATGGTCCAGTGATTTCGCCTTATATTTCCAACACTGTTTGATGGATTAATTAACTTCATATCTGGCATAGTGGATCGGTCTAACTTTGCGAATGACCTCATACTATTTATAGGTCACTGTGACCTACTTTTCATGGTTCGGTGATTTTTTATTTTATCTTGAGCACTATTTAGGATATTTCCATCATACATGGGATATTGGTTCAGTCTGACTCTGCAAATGAGTCCATACTATTTGTAGGTCACTGTGAACTATTTTTCATGGTTTACTGATTTTGCCTAGTATAGATCTCCAAACTTGTTTTAGAGATTTACATGTACATCATACTTGGCAACATGGATTAATAGTCTGACACTTTGACGGACTTGAGGTCAGTTTGACATACATATTATCATGCTTCATTGATTTTGCCTCATGTTTTCAGCAGTATTTAGTAGGTATTCATACATGTATAAGCATGGGATAATGGTTCAGTCTGAAACTGCAAATAACCTCATATATTTGAGGACTTTGTAACTGTGAGAATCGGGCACCCATGAGGCGCGCTTTGTTGTCTTCTGACAACTCTTGTTTGATGTTGAATTCACTATGGAAGTTACTGAGTCTTGTATGAAAACTATATAATACAATTTATGTATACTGAAAGCTTTAATTTGATCTAATTATAGAACCCTTAGCAAAATGGAATGGATTTTTTACATTGATTTGCTATTAGTTCACCATGGTTTCACCATTTTCCATTGTTACACTCTTTATTAACAAGTTAAATTTCATACCTGTTCCTTAAAACCATTGCAAATAGGCAATTATATTTCCATTTTTGCAGAAAATAGTATAAAAATGGGGATTTTATACAGCTATGCCATTTTTTTATCTATAATAGTTTTCTATTTTCTAGCTCTAAACAGAAATGTCTACCATGACAAAACGATATTATTTGAACCATTTATTTTCTATTGAATTTGATTGACAAGGAAATGGGCCTTAAATGGTAATTATCAAGGTTTGGGGCTAGAGAAAGAATGTGGTTTCTATAGCAATAACTATATATCAGTAATTTCCTGTCAGCCTCTCAGTACACCAGAGTTAGTTTTAAATTCTGGCGCAATTATTCAGCTAAGTTTTAATTAAAACAGTTGTATGTTTTTAACCAAACTTTCTTGCATAAAGTTTTATTAATGTTTTGAGGTTTTGGAATATATTCTGGACAATAAATAAATGGATCTTGCACAGTGTGTGAATTAATACCAAAAATTACAGCTAAGTACATTTCTATAGTTAAAATTTGCATGCTTTACTTTTTGGCTAATGTCAGATTCACTGTAACATATTAATTTCTGATGTGTAATTATTCACCCATGCAGGTTAATTGCCACGTCTAATGATGTCTCTTTTATTCATTCATTGAACCAATGATTTAAAACAGCAATAACATTGGAAAACTTATTAGTGCCAGAGTTTTAGATTTTAATTTTTAAAAACATATTGAAAAAAGTCTGAAAATTAGGACACCGAGAATAATTACCAAAATTGTCCTAAAATTCGGACATTTTGGGCTTACAAAGCAGTGATATGTGCTCAGATGATGCAAATGGAATGGAAAGCAGTATAAATTGACCTGGTGAGACTGATCAGGGCCTGCACCTTCTGCTCAGCCCTGTCTGTCCCAATAGTTAGAATTCTTACCATAGGGTTCTTCCAAAAAAATATAATAGCCTAAAATCCCAAAGTGAAAATGGACCAGTTACTATAAGGTCTGTTTTTTTTCTTTTTAGCTTGTATGCATATATTATCATCTAAAAGAACAATACGATGCTGGAAGAATACATATAGCAAAAGGCAGTAGCTCTGATCAGTCTGCACATCTGCATTTAAGTGCAGGATGGTCTTACATGTAGTATCTGTTGTTTGCATGTGACATCAGGCTTCTTTTCTTGTGCTGTGACTCAGTTAATTAGAGCTTATCATTATTCAGGTAGATATGCCATAGCAACCAGACAGCAAAGAGCAATCTGTGCAGACCCTGACCAGACTGCCAGAACAAATAGTGTAGCATTGTCCCAGCAAACAGTATAAACTCTGATCTGACTGCTGGGCAACAGAAACTTTGTAGAGCCAGATCTGACTGTCAGTATAGATCCTGATCAGACTGTCACTAGCAAACATTGTAAACCGTGCTCAGGCTGTCCCCAAGCTAACAGTGTACACCACTGCAGACCTGGATCAGACTGCCCAAGCAAAACTTTGACATGCTGGTTAGACTACTGATCTGGGCCTTCTGACTGATCAAATGGAAAGCAACAGATATAATTTTGGTCTGCTAGTGCTAACATAAATCAAGGTTGTTATCTATTACTAGTAACCCTGCAAATTACATCTGACATTCTTCATGCATTATTTTTATTTGTTTATACTGGAAACAAATAAGATATTAAGGCTGCCGAGAGCAAACATTATAGACTCTGAACAGACTGCTTCCCAAACAAATAGTGTAGAATCTGATCAGACTGCCAGTGCAGTGCAAAACCAGATCAGACTGCCCCAGCAAACCATGATACATTTGTACAAATACTTTGTAAAGATAAGAAAATTAGAGGCCACCTTGTTTTAATACTGCTTGGTCCACTAATTAAAAGAAGTGTAACCATAAATGATTATTACTCTGTAAAAATGATAACAATCGGACACTTAAAATAATTACCATAGCTGTCTTAAATATGGAACAGTTTGAATTTGAAGGTGAAGATGGAATGGTAGACAGTGTAAACCCTGATCAGACTGTTCATTTACGAGCACCCTGATCTGGGTCTGCACTATTTTCTGATAGTTGAAATCTTTATGATATTTTTTTTTTTCTAATGAAGAGACAAGAAATGATGCTTGAAGCAACAGAATTCTTCTGGTACATATTTACCAAATTTTAAGGTTTTTGTCAGTGCTTCTGGAAAATGTACTTTATGCTGCATCCAGCAAGGGTTCAGAGTCTTTGTTAATATCTTCATGAAAGACTTTTGGAGTCTAATTTTCACACAGAGTGCACAAAAAGGACACTTTACAGATTGTGAGAATTTGCAGGCTTGTCTGAGTTACTTACAAAAGATATATTTTATTAGAACATAGCACACGATCATGCCATGAGAAAAGTATTATTTCATCCCTATAACTGCATCATTTAAATGGTAGCAAACCATTTTAACTAATGGTCTAGCCATTTTTATGATGTCATTTCAATGTTTCCATGCGAAATGCAAATTATTGTTTCACCATTTCCATGATGCCATTTCAATAGCCGCCTAATTTGCATATTTCGTCCATTTTCAATGGTGGTCCAATGCTGCAATAAGGGTGATCCAATGGAAGTTCAATGATTAAGACTAATTGCCTTCTGTGGAAACTTTCAATTGCTAAGCCTTGCAATGAAATGATGAATGAATGAAAAATTAATGGTTAGAAAGAAATGGAAACTGAATAGATATTAAATGCATTTCGTTTTGCTAAGGGAAGTTATTGGGTCTTGTTACCCCAACTATTGGGTCTCATATAAGCTTATAAGAGGGATGATTGGAAGTTCTGAGCCGAAGATACTTCTAGTAAATCTGTGCATGCATGTTTAACATGACTGTGATGTGATTAGTATCCACTGTCTGTGGGAGAAATAGTAAGGTCAACTGTATATTTTGCAAAATTATTAAAACATGCATTGGTAACTATTTTCATTAAATCACTGAGCCTCTATATAATTGAGCCGTGACATGACAAAACCAACAATTTGGATGTGCACCCAGCGCAGACTCAGATCAGCCTGGGCATCTGCCCAGTCTGATCAGTCTTCACTGTCCGCATGGCGGTAGCTCTAATAGACCCGTAGCTACCCTTTGAGCACTGTCAAACTGGGTGAATGCCCAGGCTGATCTGAGTCTGCACTGGGCACACAACCACATTGTTGGTTTTGTCGTGTCGCGGCTCATATAAATTGTTGCATGTTCAAAGCCTTAGTAATGCAGTCTTTTGTTGTTGAATTCACTTAGGAAGTTATTGGGTCTTACACAAAAACTATATAATTATTGGGTCTCAAAAGAACAGACAAATGTATACTGAAAGCTTTAATTTGATCTAAAATATAGAAGTTATTGGGTCTTGTTACCCCAACTATTGGGTCTCATATAAGCTTATATGAGGGATGATTGGAAGTTCTGAGCCTGAGATACTTTTAGTAAATCTGTGCATGCATGTTTAACATGACTGATTAGTATCCATTGTCTGTGGGAGAAATAGTATGGTAAACTGTATATTTTGCAAAATTATTGAAACATGCATTGGTAACTTCTTTTACTTAATCACTGGGCCTCTATATACAGTCAAACCTGTCTTAAGGGGTCACCCAAGGGAAGGACAAAAATTGGCTGCTTAAAACAGGTGACCCCTTAATACAGGCTCATTTGCACTGTATTTTGGTTCAAGGGATCCAGAAAATGTGGCTGCTTAAGACAGGTGACCCCTTAATAGAGGTGACCCCATGAGCAGGTTTGACTGTATAAATTGTTGGGTCTCAAAGCTTACATGTTCAAAGCCTTAGTAATGCAGTTTTTTTTATGTTGAATTCACTAAGGAAGGTATTGGGTCTTGTATGAAAACTATATAATGCAATTTATTATGCTCCCCGCCATTTAAAATGGGGGGGCATATAGTATTATCCCTGTCCGTCCGTACGTGGCGTAGCGTAGCGCAAGTACGTACGAAATGGTTTCCGTTCAATATCTTTTGAAAGCATTGGTGTATTGAATTCATATTTCATACACAGGTATATAATCATAAAATACAGGTCAAGGTCGATGTTGGGTAAAATCCGTCGATTATTGTGGGAGTTATGGCCCTTTTTCGACTTCTGTTTCTATGAAAAAATGGTTTCCTTTCAATATCTTTTGCAAGCATTGTTGTATTGAATTTATATTTCAAACTAAGGTATATAATCATAAAATACAGGTCAAGTTTGATGTTGGGCAAAATTCGTCGATTATTGTGGGAGTTATGGCCCTTTTTCGACATTATTTTGTATGAAAAGCTGGGTTCCGTTCAATATCTTTTGAAAGCATTGGTGTATTGAATTCATATTTTATACACAGGTATATAATCATAAAATACTGGTCAAGTTCGATGTTGGGCAAAATCCGTCAATTATTGTGGGAGTTATGGCCCTTTTTCGACTTCATTTTTTATGAAAAGCTGGTTTCCGTTCGATATCTTTTGAAAGCATTGGTGTATTGAATTCATATTTTATACACAAGTATATGATCATAAAATACAAGTCAAGTTCAATGTTTGGCAAAATCCGTAGATTATTGTGGGAGTTATGGCCCTTTTTATGCCCCCGTGACGATAGTCAGGGGGCATTAAGATTTGCCCCTGTCTGTCCGTCTGTCTGTTCGTCACGCTTTATGGTATAGAGTTTGTGTAATCAACTCCTCCTACAGTTTTCAATGGATCTTTTTCAAACTTTGCATACATGTTTATGTTGTGGACATATTGAAGATATGCATGTGGATTTTTGTTGGACCTTGAATTAATTTTGACAGAATCATGGCCTTTTGAACTTAGTCATTTTAGGCATTTTTTTGCATGGTAGGGTATAGAGTTTGTGTAATCAACTCCTCCTACAGTTTTCAATGGATCTTTTTCAAACTTTGCATACATATTGAGGACATATTAAAGATGTGCATGTGGATTTTTGTTGGACCTAAAATTAATTTTGACAGAATTACGGCCTTTCGAACTTAGTCATTCTAGACAAATTTTTGCATTTTAGGGTATAGAGTTTGTGTCTCACAGCTTTCAATGGATCTTTTTCAAACTTTGCATACAGGCTGTGAATGTATTGAAGATGTGCATGTGGGTTTTGTTGGACCTAGAATTGATTTTGACAGAATTATGGCCTTTGAACTTAGTCATTCTAGGGAAACTTTGCATTGCAGGGTATGGATTTTGTGTTATCAAGTTGCTCCACAGTTTTCAATGGATCTTTTTCAAACCTTGTCTACATATTGTGGGCATATTTGAAGATATGCATGAGGCATATTGATAGGTCTAGAATTAATTTTGACAGAATCACAGCCTTTTTAACTTAGTCATTTTGGGCAATTTTTTACATGGTAGGTTATCTTTGTAGGTGCTTTATGGATATACTTATCATGTGACAGCAAGGTTGGCAAAATGCCGGCAAATATGAGTATTTTCCATGCCGGTGGTATTTACCGGTAAATACCGGCAAATACTGGAAAATACCGGCAAATACTGGTTGATTGAATTGACCAGCCTGGAATTTATACAATGACCTACTCTTAAAATCCATAGGGGTATTTCAATTATAAGTTGGTCAACTGACTTAATTTGTATCAACTTATTTATTAAATAGTTTATCAAGTCAGTGAAATTTCGAACTTTGTTTTAGGAAAAGAAATAGCCTGTTTCATAGCTGAACATTTCTCTCTGTGGGGATGGAGTCGTGGAGCTTTGGCACTAACTACTGTTTTGCAGTCAATACATCTGGCACTGGTCTTGTTGTCTTGGTCATCATAGGATCTTTTGGCTTTATGGTGAATAGTTGTTTGGTAATGATATGTGTTGGTTCAGCTGTAGGACTGATTATGACAATTCTGTTCTGTTTCAATTCTAGTAACAATATTCCCCAAGTGGCTCAGTGGTTATGACAAATTATTATCTGACTGCTATAAATGTATTCAAGAGTTGAAGCCATCCTATACATGTAGCTCAAATAACACCTCTATGTACTTCACCTTGACTAATTGTCTAACTTTTGTATAAAACAGAACTTATTGTTTCCATCCTTGCCCCAAGCAATACTCTGCCCACTTAAATAAACATTGTCTTGAAACTTGTTGTTTTAACAATTTAGACATTGTCTTGCAAATTGGGTGTCACAGTTGACTGGCCAGGTGCACAGGTGAATTAACCTGTAATTTCTTACCTATAATTTATGCTTTTGAGTTTAAGGACAAATAATAAATTGGAATCAATAGACTGTTCATACTTGTGAATTTGTCAAAAATTTTGTCTTAAATCCATTTTTGGCTGGTTCAATCTGCTTAATTTGTGAAACATTTTATTCCTTATAATGATAAACTTATATATTTAATATAAAAATTGACCAAAGCATCATAAAGCCATTTTAGTTTTGAATATGTATTATTCTAAGTTAACTTGGTTTTGGTTTCAGTAAGATTTAAAGGTGAAAAAGTTCAATCGACCTGTATTTGCCAGTATTTGCCACTTTGGGAGTATTTTCCAGACCGGTAAATACCGGTAAATTCCAGTGGTAAATACCGGGGGTGGAATTTACCGCCCAACCTTGGACAGGCGCTGCACGGGGGCATCATCAGTGTCTTACAGACACAATTTTCTAGTTTGACTTCATTTCATACAATAATGGTTTCCGTTTGTTAGTTTTTGAAAAGTTACTTGTTTCTGGGCTATTTCTTTTGGAAAGTTGCATGGCATCCATTTCTGCGATAAGATACAGAATGTCATCACAGAACAGTCAGGACACCCCCCCCCCCTCCAAGCCTCTCTCTCTAAGCCCCCCCCCCCCCCCCCCCCACACACACACACACCACCACCACACACACACTTCTCTTGATCCAAGAAGCACAATACATCTGCCCAAGGAAAACAATAAAACATATACCACAGAAGTCTGCCTTTGTGAACCTAGTTATGCTACAAGTGCCAGTACCTTAAACAAGGTGCCATCTTACCTAGGGCACTAGGCGGGGGCATCCGTGTCATATAGACACATTTCTAGTGTAATTTGATCTAATTAAAGAAGTTACTGGGTCTTGTTACCCCAACTATTGGGTCTCTTATAAGCTTATAAGAGGGATGATTGGAAGTTCTGAGCCTAAGATACTTCTATTAAATCTGTGCATGCATGTTTAACATGACTCACAGTGAGTAGTATGTATTGTCTATGGGAGAAATAGTACGGTTAACTTTATGTTTTGCAAAATTATTAAAACATGCATTGGTAACTTCTTTCACTTAATCACTGGGCCTCTATAAAATTGAGCCGCGACATGACAAACCCAACAATGTGGATGTGCATCCAGCACAGACTCAGATCAGCCTGGACATCTGCCCAGTCTGATCAGTGTCTTTGCTGTCCCCATGGCAGTAGCCTAGACCCTTAGCTACCCTTTGAGCACTTAACAAAGAGTCTGGTCAAACTGGGTGAATGCCCAGGCTGATCTGAGTATGCACTGGGCACACAACCACACTGTAGGTTTTGTCGTTTCGCGGCTCGTATAAATTGTTGCATGTTCAAAGCCTTAGTAATGCAGTTTTTAGCTCACCTGGCCCGAAGGGCCATAGTGAGCTATTGTCATACCAAAGCGTCCGGCGTGCGTCGTGCGTCCGTGCGTCGTCCGTCAACACTTGAAAACAAATATTCAAACACCTTCTTCTGTAAAACTACTGTACCCATGGTTCTCAAATTTCACATGGAGCATGACCTGACTACAGAGTCTCAGAATTGTAAAATTGGGTCAGGTTGAATATCCAAGATGGCCACCGTTACTAAAAATAGCAAAAATAACAAAATCTTCTTCTCCAGTACCACTGAGTATATTTGTCTGAATTTTTGCATGAAACATCAGTGGAACATTGGTATTCAGTATTGTAAAAATGAAAAAAATCTGTAGCGTAGTTTTGTCGCAGTGACCTACTTTCTGTTTAAGAGGGTAATTGTGTTCAAATGCCAATGTCGAAAAACAACCTATTTAAACAACTTCAAACAACCTTTTCTCTAAAACCACTGAACCCATGGGTCTCAAATTTCACATGGAGCATGACCAGACTGCAGGGTTTCAAATTTGTAAAAGTGGGTCAGGTTGAGAATCCAAGATGGCCACCATTTCTAAAAATAGCAAAAACAACAAAATCAACATCTCCACTAGAACCATTGGGTATATTTGGTTGCAAGTTTGCATGGAACATAAGTGGGACCTTGCAATTAAATTTTATGAAAATAAAAAAAATCTGTAGCAGAATTAGGTCACAGTGACCTACTTAGCGTTTACAAGACCGAATTCGCTCAAATGTCAATATCTCAAGAAAACACAAATGGATTCTGATAAGGTTTGGTCAGAAATGGTCCTTGAATTGAATTATTTCAAATTTGTGCCAACTGACTATTCAAGATGGCCACCAAGGGGGCCGTTACTAAAAATAGCACAAACATAAAAAATGACAATTTCTCAAGAACCCTTCAATGGAATTTGACTTATTTTGTTTCAGAATGTTCCTTGCATGAAGACGTTTTGATTAATTGCGATTTGGCAATCCAAGATGGCCGCCATCTGCCGTTACTAAAAATAGCACAAAACATGAAAATGACAATATCTCAGTAACCACTGAATGGATTTTGACGAAATTTGTGGCAAAATGATTCTTGCATTGAGATGTTTCAAACGTAACTAAATATAGACCAGTCATGTCGGCCTATGTTTCTAAAAATAGCAAAATGTGAAAATTCGAAAATGTCAATAGAATTGGACTAATTTTGTGTCAGAATGGTCCTTTCATGAAGCCTTTGCGATTTCTTGCATTTTGGCATTCCAAGATGGCTGCCATCTGCCGTTACTAAAAATAGCACAAAACATGAAACTGACAATATCTCCGTAACCCCTGAATGGATTTTGAAGAAATTTGTAATAAAATGATTCTTGCCATGAGATGTTTCAAGCATAACTTAATATAGACCAGTCATGTTGGCCTCTGTTACTAAGAATAGCAAAATGTGAAAATCAGAAAATCTAAATGGAATTGGACTACTTTTGTGTCAGAATGGTCCGTTCATGAAGCCTTTGCGATTTCTTGCATTTTGGCAATCTAAGATGGCTGCCATCTGCCGTTACTAAAAATAGCACAAAACATGAAAATGACAATATTTCAGTAACCCCTGAATGGATTTTGACAAAATTTGTGGCAAAATGATTATGGCATTGAGATGTTTAAAAAATTAATACATATAGAACCGCCAAATTGGTCTCTTTTACTTAAAATAGAAAAATGTGAAAATTGAAAATTACATTGGAACTGGACCAGTTTATGTCAGAATGGTCCTTGTATGAAGGCTTTTGATTTTTTGCATTTTGGCATTCCAAGATGGCCTCCATCTGCCATTTCTAAAAATAGCGCAAAACATGAAATGGCAATATCTCAGTGACCACTGAATAATTTTGATGAAATTTATGGCAAAATGATTCTTGCAAATCTCAAAGTAATTGGACCAATTTTGTGTCAAAGTGGTCCGTGGCAATATAGCCAGGTGAGCGATATCAGGCCCATTTGGGCCTCTTGTTTGATGTTGAATTCACTTAGGAAGTTATTGGGTCTTATACGAAAACTAGATAATTATTGGGTCTCAAAAGAACATTACAAATGTATACTTAAAGCTTTAAGTTGATCTAAAATATGGAAGTTATTGGGTCTTGTTACCCCAACTATTGGGTCTCATAACTATAAGCTTATAAGAGGGATGATTGGAAGTTCTGAGCCTGAGATACTTTTAGTAAATCTGTGCATGCATGTTTAACATGACTGATAAGTATCCATTGTCTATGGGAGAACTAGTATGGTAAACTGTATATTTTGCAAAATTATTGAAACATGCATTGGTTTCACTTTTTTATGGTATGTCCGATGTATCGTGACCTTAGAGATAAATATTTTGAAGAATAGACTATATCTTTACATTATTTCTATTTTATTTTAAAACAGTCTGACTCACAAAGTTTATTTGCGATGTCGAAATTTCTTGTTTGTGCGTTCGAACTCAGAAGTCTTTATTACAGTAATTAGGGTTTTACAAATGTTGAACTGTCAAGAAATATGACTTTTATTAGTACGACACAATGTTATAGTGGTGATCAAGTTTGTGCCACCATAGTAATGTGGCTTGTTTTGCTGTAAAATCCTAAAGATTGAGGCTTATAAACTGTCGTGACCATTATAAATTTAATTTACGTCATCGAATTTGTATAAAAGTTTACAAATGTAGATCCTGATCGGAGGGATAGGCAGATGCAGTCTGAACTGGGTTGGCGCCGTCTTGCTTAGGCGTGTTTGTCACAATGTTGATATTGGTGATCTGAGTCACCGTAGTTTTTTGTCTCGCCTGCGAAGCAGAAGCGAGACATAGGTATTGCTTTTCCGGTGTCGTCGGCGGCGGCGTCGGCGGCGTAAACTTTCATCGGGTTTTTGCGTTTAGGTCAGTTTCTCAGAAACTATAAGGGCTAGAGCCATGAAACTTGATTCATGCATACATCTGGAAGAGTAGATCTCAAAGCCATCATCAATACTGAGTCTTGACCTACATTTTACGGTTGACTGACTTTGCAATTTTTCATCGGGTTTTTGCGTTTAGGTCATTTTCTCAGAAACTATAAGGGCTAGAGCCATGAAACTTGGTTCATGCATACATCTGGAAGAGTAGAGCTCAAAGTCATCATCAATACTGAGTCTTGACCTACATTTTACGGTTGACTGACTTTGCAATTTTTCATCGGGTTTTTGCGTTTAGGTCATTTTCTCAGGCACTATAAGGGCTAGAGCCATGAAACTTGGTTCATGCATACATCTGGAAGAGTAGAGCTCAAAGTCATCATAAATACTGAGTCTTGACCTACATTTTACGGTTGACTGACTTTGCAATTTTTCATCGGGTTTTTGCGTTTAGGTCATTTTCTCAGGAACTATAAGGGCTAGAGCCATGAAAATTGGTTCATGCATACATCTAGAAGAGTAGATCTCAAAGCCATCATCAATATTGAGTATTGACCTATATTTTACGGTTGACTGATTTTGCTATTTTTTGTCAAGTTTCCATGTTTAGGTCATTTTCTCAGAAACTATAAGGGCTAGAGCCATGAAACGTGGTTCATGCTTACATCTGGAAGAGTAAATCTCAAAGCCATCATCAATATTGAGTCTTGACCTACATTTTACGGTTGACAGACTTTGCAATTTTTCGTCTGGTTTTCGCATTTAGGTCTGTTTCTCAGAAACTATAAGGGCTAGAACCATGAAACTTGGGCCATGCATTCATCTGGAAGAGAAGAGTTCAAAGTCATCATCAGTATTGAGTCTTTACCAACATTTTACGGTTGACTGACTTTGCAATTTTTTGTCAAGTTTTCACGTTTAGGTCTTTCTCAGAAACTATTAGGGCTAGAGCCAAGAAACTTGGTTCATGCATACATCTTTGCTGATTTAGCCCTGTTTTGTGACAAAGCGCTAGCAGGCGAGACACCGCATTCCGCGGAATTCTTGTCTTAATATACCATAGGATCCCTGAGAGCTGGGACACATAAAAATTAAAAATTGGTTCTAACTTTATCACTCAAATTTGTCGAGAGGATGTAGGTGAACTAGCAATCATTGCAGGTTCTGACCAGACCTTTTAGGATCGGTCTGATCTGGGTCTGCACTGCTTGCTTGGGCCTGCTAGATTGACTGCAGAAATATTTTCCTGTCCAAATCTTCACCAAAGATGTACGTGACAAAAGAATTGATTGTGGTGTTTCTTGCATCCCAGCCAACATCCCTACCGACAAAGCTATCATGGCCAGTTTTTGATGTGTTATATTGACACAGAATTTTAAGCTTGGTTGATATGCAGGGGATATTATTTTCTTCTTTTTGAAAAACAACAAAAAACATTATTTTTATATGAGGACCACGGAGCAAGAGGTCAGGGGTTTGATTCTAGCCGGGCCGCCGTAATGTGTCCTTGAGAAAGACACATTTACTCCCCAAAAGTACTGATAAAACTGCGATTACATAACCTTTTTCTTGTCGACTGACCGACCCAACCATCGGCCGGTGGGGTTAATTGGTCGCTAGGCACGGACAATGGGCTGGATTTTGGATGTTTTTTTTTTGCTGGTAGATAGAAAAAAATTATAACTAAATGTACTCTGTTATTTTTTTTAACGGCCAACAGTTTTGAAGTTTTGTCATCGGTTTGGCATCGGCCAATAGTTGGTCAGCTTCTAATAAACATCTAATAAAAAATAAACCACTGAAACACGCGGACTGTCAGGCGATGACCTTTTTTGACTGTTAGGCGATGACCTTTTTGACTGTCGGCTGACTAAACTGATTAGCCATGGTGTTCCTTAGGCCATCGCAGACGAAAACAATGGTCAGATGACCATCTAATACCATGGACTACAATGGTATTCCATGTTCATACAACCATGGCCATCCAGCCAACCATGTAAATGGTCCAAAAACATGGTTGGCTATTTCATCATTTTGCCTGGGAATTAGTCAACCATGGGCAGCAACATTCGAAAACATGGTCAACCGTGGTTGTATGACTATGGAATACCATGGTAGTCCATGGTATTCCATAGTCAACTGGCCATCATTGGCTGAGTGGTGTTTGATTTCTTTTTCAAATCAGTTATACATCAGGTGACATGTATTTTACATTTGTTTTTCAGCAATGTTTTCCTTTGATGACTGGGCCAGTTCTTGTGGACTGAAACCTGCTACAGGGGATGTTTTAAACAGAGAAGATTTGAATACACGGTAAAACCTTAGTAGTTTTTGTCTCGGTCTAGACAATTCTAAACATCATGTCTAAAAAGGACTACAGACCATCCCAACATTTAAAAGGTCGCAGCTGAGTGCTTAGAACTATGTGATAGTATTTTATATAGCGTTATCCTGATGTTCCTAAGTTTTTTTTGGAAAAGTAGGGCTGAAGACCTGTCAAGATCCAGATGAGATTGGCTTCAATCAGGGTCTACACTGCTTGTCATTCTGTCTGCATATTTTGTGCATATTTTTACGGTAAAACCACAGTGTTCAGATTTTAGTGCCATAAAAAAATTTTTGGAGGTGTCTGAAAATTTAGTAATTTTAGGGTAAGCGCTGTTACTGATGTTGATACTGGAGTAACTGTGCTACGAAAGTGTGTAAGTTTCTGTTTTGTTTGAAACTTTACATCCTGGTCAACAATTTTTCAGTCATTTTGGGATGGCTTTCTGGGTTTAACAAGTGCTAACTTACTAAGCAACTGGGATGGAGTGCCTTGCTCAGGGACACACCACAGCCCAAGTGAGGATCGAGTCCACAACCTTGAAATCAATTGACACCCTTCCAAATGAGCTATCTGTGCTCTCAAAATGTTATAATAATATTGGTAGGGCAGCTATCTAAGACTTAGACTAACAAAGCATCTCATTTATACCTTGTTTTATTTACAGAGAAAGTCTTTGCCGACTTTCCAAAGAAATAATTGATCAATTATACATCACCATAGGCCAGAAGCTGCTGCTAAAAGATGCGGTGATGAAGTTGAAAAATGATGTGGACTATGGTAAGCAAAACAAATCACATTCTTGTTTGGTAGAAACTTGTCTGGGACGATCTTCTAGCAGTGTAGCTGAACATTTAATAGGGGACATTTTTTATTTTTAAGACAACAAGGCTCTGAACTCTGATGTCTTGGTTCCAAGAAGTAGGCCTTGTAAACCAGAATAAATTTGACAGCAAAGAATAAGATATTGCATTATTATAATATAGCATTCTGAATACAAGATACTACGTAATGATCCACGTTTTCAAACAGGTAGGTCTGGACAAATGTTGCAAACCCAGATCAGACCGCTACTAGAGGAGCAGTCTGATAGGGTCTTTTCTGTTTGCTATTCTCTTTGCAATTTTATGATAAAATAGTCCAAGTCTGAGCTTTTTGTAAGACTTTTAGGTAGATTACAGCAAAGTTTTTTGGCGTCTGAATAATTACGAATTTCACATGTATGTCAATGATTTTGATGTAGTTTGCCTTAATCATACTCCGGCCCCGAGATTATAAAACTCTTTTCAGCTGAACATGAAATTTAAAACATCCATAGCCATCAAAATGGCCAAATTCATGAGAAGACTTGGGTTTAAATCACAATTATTTATCCTGCTAATAAATGTTAAAATGCCAACAATTGTTGGCAATTTAACATTTAGGTGCAGGATAAATTTCATGCTAGTGTTACATGGAGTTTTGTAAAAGTTAATTGTGTGTTGCAAGAGTGAACTGTTCAGATATGTCAAGAGTTACTGTTGAAGAACAGGAGATACCATTTTTAACATAAATGTGCCAACAGAAATTGACCCTTCCATAGCGTGTGGGCTGGCGCCGGTTAAGGGAGGTATTCAAAAGTCCATTCCGCCCCTTGCTGTCAGTTATTGATTTGTTGGGACTTTCACTTGTTCTCGCGAGATTTAGCGATAATAGAGCCCACTGAACAAATGGAAGTCTTTATATTGTCTTCTTATTTCTTTATTTCCCCTATTTGGTTATTGTTAATCACTGGTAGAAAATGTAGGCTGATAATCGAAGAGACCTGTCAATATTTAATATGTTACTGAAGGTTTAATCATGTATTATTTGAGTGAGAACCATGCTATGCAAGAGGTACTGATGCGGTGCCATAAATAGCAGAGAATTAGAGAGAATTTACTTGTCAAGATGCAAGTAATGTTGGGTTTATTTTGCTTAGTGTTTTATGAGATACTGTAGTCCGCCCAGGAATCTGGTCATTTTCAGGAATGTTTTTGTTATGCAAATGGACTGTGTAGAGACCAGAATTGTGAAAGCTAAAATAGCAGTCCTGTAGCGATATTTTAAACGATATTTTATGTCGTCCAAAATGCATACTGTTATACACAGAAAAGGAAAATAGACAATATTCCTCTCAAAAGTGATAACATTGTGTGCTCCCATGGATGGTTAACTTTACATACTGGAGAAAAGCCATTATTTCAGTCATTACAATTTTCCATACTGAAGAGAAGCTTATTTTATACATGCTGGAGATATACCTCATTAATTTCAGGCTGTACCATTTATTCATCGGAATGACAAATCTGTCTCTTTATTCATTCTGTTGAGAAACCATGCCGATGTAGGAGTTTGTTCGTCCTATGGTTAAATGTTGTTCATACTTGAGAGCAACCAAGTAGATGATTGTATTGAAATTTAACATACCACATTTATTCAGCTGTAATACAGTAATTCGGTTATAAGATGAATTTGCTCCCCAGGTGTGCCTCCGTCTTATAAACGAACAGTCTTATAGCTGGAAATTTATGGTATTTTGTATTATTGAATAAATTAGTTACTCTAGTGAACTCAAGATCCACTGGAAGATGTTAGATATCAGTATTGCCTCAGGTTCACATTCATGCTGGTGAGATGATTCGTGATAGCTGAGATTTTCCAGTGTGGGTGTCATTACACATGAAACCATGCATAAGAGTAAAACCACGGGTAGTTGTGTACATGCCTAAACATGTTGCTACTGTAAGATTTCATTGGAAATTGTGGTTTTTAGCGATAATAGTGCCCACTGAACAAATGGAAGTCAACAACTTTATATTGTCTTCTTATTTCCCCTATTCTTCAGGTGGCCCAAAGATATTAGAGGGCGAGGGTAACACTAGAAAGAAAAATGTTTTATAACCTCCGGGCCTTCTGTATTTCAGGAACCCCAACAAATAACGATACTTCAAAGGACACAGAACAAACCTGTAGAAAGACACCTGGAAATGGATCTGGTCAGCTAACACTGACTTGGGATGGGAAACTAGGTCCAGAAATGTCTGTAAGTTGTTTGAAACAATATCAAAAAACCTCTTAAATTGAATAATATTTTCCCAATTAATTATATGGAAGGTCCAGGGAGTGCCACAATAAAATAAGGCAGCCCATCCCAAGCACCAAGAGGAAGAAAGAACTCCGACGAACAGAAACCACATAATAAGCACGCAAACAGTATTAAAATTAGCTCTCTCTTCCCCAATGGCGGTAATTGATTTGGTTGAGTTGAGTTGGTGCTTATACACAGTCAACAGCTGAGGTCATGTCGGGACGGTCAGTTATCCGTGCCACACCGTTCCTGGGCAAGCCTCCCAGAGGCAGGTTACCAGTACTTAGCGCACATTCTTTCGCCATTAACTGACAAATGCTCTTCTTGAATCAGAGAAAGAAGAAGAATGGCCGTAGAAATATTTTCATGACCAAATCTTCACGAAAGAATGTGCCGGACGCGAGGATCGATCGCGGTGCCTCTTGATTATCAAGCGATGGAGGTAATTGAGCCGCTACAGCAGGCTCATAAATAACAACAAAAGAATATAAAATAAGACGTGAAACACCTACTCCAAACAACATAAAGTAAGAACCACACCAAAATTGGCTCAGAGGTAGTTGGTTTGGTTATGGTTCAACGTCCCAGTGAACAATTTTTAGCTCACCTGAGCCAAAGGCTCATAGGTGAGCTTATAGTATACCCTTTGAGCCGTCGTCCGTCCGTCGTCTGTCAACATTTTCAAACGACTTCTCATCTGAAGCAGTGAGGCCGATTCTTTTCATTTTACACCTGTAGCATCTCTTGGAAAGGGGAACGAATAATGTGTTTTTTGCTTCGATAGGATAATAACTCTGCTTGCTATGGCAACTTATAGTTCCCATAGATTTGTAATGGGAAAAGGGGAAATCGACATTTTTTTTTCTGTCTCAACTGGTGTATTTGGAATTAAGTTTACCGAAATATTTATTGAGTAGTCCTTCACGCTCCATATGACTTTTGTCCAAATCGTTGAATTTGATTGAAACAAGGGCGACAAAAAGGGTTAATTCTACTAGAACAAACGTTAATAAATCTTCTCAGAAACCTTAAGGTGGATGAAGCATTGGGGACTCCTGACCATCATAGTTAGTTCAAACGATGTCCCTGGGTTGACCATGACCTATTTTACAGCAAGGTCAAATTTTGTAAGTTAGGATTTTCTATAGGAAAAAAGTGAAGACAGTGGATTTTTCAGAAACTACTGCAACCTGTGACTATTCCAGTTCAAGGTCATTTCATGACCTTGGCCCAAGGTCAGTTACATGTTTGGAAATTTAAACCTGGTTTTCTCAGAAACCACAGGGCCATTTTCAACCAAATTTTTATGTAAGCTTCTAGGTACATGGAAATGAAAATTAAAGAACATGATGCTGTATACATGACCAAGATGGCCGCCACACCCTCATATGGTAGAAACCCTTCAAAACATTCTTCTCTGGAACCAGTGGACTGATTTCCACTCATTTGTTATGTAGCATTTTGGACATGGGCCCATCATAATTTGTTCAAATGATGACCCAGTGCTGACCTTGGCCTTTTTTACAGCAAGGTCAAATTTTGCAACCTACCATAAAGTTCCTAAATTTTCGGATGCCAGAAAACTTAGCTGTAATCAAGCTAAAATTCAAACAAAGAGGCCAAACATTAAGGTATTCTGTCAAAAACGTGCAAATGGAAAAGTAAACAGTGAAGACCCTGATCAGACTGCTCCTCTAGGAGCAGTCTGATCTGGGTCTGCACTGTTTGCCCAGACCTATCTGTCCGAAAAGTTAGGATCATTACGGAATACAAGGTTTTGTATGTTTTTGCTTATACCAGGCTCAAATATCAGGTGAGTGTTTACAGGACCATTGACCCTCTGGTTTCTTCTGTCCATCATCCACACTAACATCTCAGAGAATGGATACGGAGGCGGTATCTTTTATCAAATAAAGACTGACCATTTTCTTTTGCAGATTTCTGTAAACCGAGAGCAAGAACCCCATGAAATGGATCTCAGCCTTGAAGAAATAGAAGAAAAGAGCAAGATTTATTTCAATAACAAGCCTGGTAAAATGTTTGACTACCACTCAGCCATAAATGCTGCATCAAAGGAGCTGTGCATTTCGAAACCAGCATTGTTGGCCAGCAGAAAGGAACTGTTTGAGAAAGCTCGCAAAATGGTGCATGAGAAGGGTTATGGCTACAAGAAAAAGAAATCATGTTCATCATCATATGAAAAAGATGACAAGACCCAGGAAAAGAAAAAACACGTCAGCATGGAAATCCGCACAAAAAGAATCAATGAACTGAGTGAAGACATTGCTGAATTAGACGTTGAACAAAGACTACAGATTCAACAAAGAGACAAATTTAAAAACATCAATGAACTTACCAAAGCAATTAGCTGCACGGAAAAATTATCAGAACTACGTATTAAAAAAAGGAAAATGCTGGAAGAACTAACAACTTTGCAGCTCAAAGAAGCCAAAGTTAAAAAAGCGAAGAAATCTGCGGAGAATCGTAAAGCATTTGAACAGAAACAATCTTCTACATGTACATCTTCTTACACTTATACAATTGACCATTTCCTTAAACCTGTTGGTGACTGTCCCAGTTTGAAACAAAGCAAAGATGACAACAATACAGAAGATAAAGAGGAGGGTAATACAGAAATGGTTGAGGAAAGTGTGGGTGAACATTTAATTACTGACAGTGCAGATAGTACAAATGACGCGGAAACAAAAAGTAATTTTCAGTAGAGCCTGCTGTTACTGAAGCTAATCTCCCTTCAGTAGGCTCTCAAGTGGATGATTTAAAGTTCTCTAAGTTTATTGATTGTGTGAGACAAGGTTTGCCTAATGTATCATTGTGCAAAGATTTATACATTTCATAGTTACAATGTGTACGGTTGGATGAATATTCACCTATGAGACTACGTTATTGCAAGATTTTTCACAAATCATCATGTGTTGGATGTAAAAGAATGACAGAATATGGGCTTGATATTTTAGAACATGTGGTAGTTGATCTCCCAACTATATATAGAAAACATTTTGGTAGTTATGAATGGGATAAAGCTATGCGTAGAACTGTTCTATTGCCTGTTGTTATATTCTGTGTTCAGTTAGGAGGAATGGGAAATAAGACAAGTTATGTGACTAATTTTCAAGTAAACATAGATTATAAGAAATATGTTGACTGGTATGGTAAGATGTTCAGTATTTCAAACGAAGAAAAGTCTCAGCTAACCAGCTCACAGCTAAAGGCAATTTGTAAGTTAGCAAGTACTGAATCTGACCAGTTACTTATTAAATACGCTGTCTGTAAATCAAGTGGACTGTCTGTCAAAAAAGCTAAACAGATATATGGCATTGATGAATATCAGTCAAAAAAACAAAAAATTCTAGATGCTTTACAGAAGTCACATGAAATACATATTGCAGTTTCAGAATTATCATCACTTCAAGATAAAGCTTTGCTACGAAGCGTAGGAATATGCATGGCTGATTCTGATTCAGATTCTAATAGTTCAGATGATGACTCTGATGATTGTACTGACCTTGAACTGAGTGTAGTAGACACTAATGAAATTTCAAATGGAAATGATGTACATGTAATTGTTAGTGAAATTGTTGAAGATCTGATAGATAATTTTCAAGTTTTAGATGAAAGCATCTCTATGAAGAAGCAAAATATATGTGAAAAATCAGATGCAGCCGAGACATTACTGGTTAAAGATTTGTGTTGTGATTCCCTAGAGTCCTGTTCTGGGACTAAGGAAACACCCCCAGAAAAAAGTGATAGCAACAAAGTGACACTTTCATTTCATCCTGATAGTGGGCTCAAAGGACAGCCACTAGCTAATGCTTGTCTATCAAATGATCTATTAATGTCTTGGTTAAGAGAACACAAGCTGAACTGGTTTTCTTTGGTTAGAGAAATCTGCCAGTATCTGAAAAATTACTCTGATGAGGTGATAAATCAATGTTTGACAGACTTTAGTTTGTTCCTCCCCGATAGTGATATGTCAGAAGAGGAGGAAAATGCCGTTGAAATTTCCAGACAGGCTTATCTAGCTTTTTGCAGACAGACAGAGAATTCATCAGATTTATCAGATACAGACAGTGAAAGTGATGGAGAAGTTTGGGTTAATATTGACAATCTGGGCTCAGAAAAAATACCTGAATTAGTTAGGAAAGAAATGAAAAGCAGGAAACGGAAACAGAAGCGAGTTGTAGCTAAGCAAATAGCAGAAAGTAGACTGTTAAAGAGGAAATTTTCAAAGTGTGTAAGCAGAACACTACAAAAATATCCCAATATAGGTACGGACATTGAAAAGTATGTTTCAGACAGGCGTGTTGGTGCAGATCAATGGAGGAGAACTGGAGTTCTGACATTCACTGAAAATGTACGCAGATGTCTGAAGGTCACATTTACTAGTATCAAAAAATACCTTGAAAGGTTGTACAATACACATTTTGGGTATGGGACTATCGTCCAGCTATGCATTGTTAGGAATAAACGACGTTTATCAGCCAAAAGATACCAGGGTGTAGCCCAAGTGACCTGCAGATGAGCAAGGAAAGGGTTTCAACCAAGTGGAAAATGGCTGTCCCCAGACTGTCAGAGTAAGTCTGTTAATACTGAACTAAAGGATCAAACTAGAAAATGATTCAAGCTAAAGTGATCATATGAGCAGCAACGTGAGAAAAACCAGTCTTGGGGTTTCTGACAAGGTCCGACACAAACCGGGCTGCGCAGCCACAGATGATGCATATGCAAAAAGCCGGTTTTCTCATGACGCGGCTCATATGAAAACAAAAAAGAGTATGAGTTATGACAATACGAGTTTTAGATTGATTCTAGCAGAGTCAGAAAAGAGAGTAACACTGGCATTCTTCATACAAACAGAATTTAATTGTAAATGGTTTAATATGGCACTGTTGCTCCCTGTTTTAGGTGTATGAGCCCTGGCACGAGAAAATCTGTCTTAGGGGCTTTCAACCAGGTTCTACACAATCCGGGCTGTATAGCCACAGAAGATGGCTAGAGGCTTGAAATTTAGGAATAAGGAAGGGTAGGGGTTGTAATATCTGTGTAGCAAAAATAAAGGCTCTTATCAGCTGTGCGGTAACCTCACATCTGATCTTTGTCTTTGTTTTTGCATATGCAAAAAGTTGTTGTTTTTTTTCATGGCATGGCTCATATGTACCGTACATGTATGCATTGAAGGTTTTGTTAGTTTGTTTTGTTCCTGATTAAGATGGAGCTTTTAATGTACTATGCTTAATAAGCCGACATAAAAGTGGATCCTAATACTAAAATTACTATATCACATATTTTTTCTCTCTGTGAATTTGGTTAAATGAAATATATATAGGGATTTCACTGTAGTACACCAAAGGTGAGACATAGGAGACCCCTTTTTCCATCTGTTCGTTTGTTAGGTCTCATATACTCATCTAGGTTTGGCATCTTAAGCATTATAGTGCATTTCCTTTGCAAGATTTTATACAAATAATACATGCTTCATTTATGGGATGGTCCAGAAAAAAAAGAATGGTGTTCTTAGATGGCATATTTACTTTATTCCCTCTTCTTATGAGATTTAGTTACTGCTTAAGCATATTACCCAAAAGATCAAATTACAATGGGATCCTACCACCAACATTATTAGGTCGCAATTTGGCTCATAGGTGAGCTTTTAGTATACCTTTGCTCTGACGTCCGTCTGTCATTGTCGTCAACACTTTTCAAACATCTCAAAATCACTTGGCCAATGAAAGTCAAGTTTGTACTTTTTGTGCTTATACTAGGTCCAGATTTCAGGTGAGCATTTACAGGACCATTGGCTCTCTGGTTTTGTTTTGGCTGAGGAACCATATTCTACCGAACTGTCGTGTTTTTTTGGGTTTTCTTTTTGGCGACGGCTAGTGACAACCGGTTGTCATTAGCCTCACAGGCTAGAGACAACCGGTTGTCAGTAGCCTCACAGGCTAGAGACAACCGGTTGTCATTAGCCTGTGAGGCTGCTGACAACCAGCTAATAAATTAATATGCCTTTCAAAGGACAGGAAGCATTGGTTCATTGTAAAAACATCACAAGTAATTCTCAATAGGTTTATGCTTTAAATCAAGCTAAATATGAATCACAGCAACAAAATATCTGCAAATATGGAGAAGAGATATCTTCTAAAAATAGATTTTCCAAGGGAAGTAACTCAAATCATACTTTGTAAGGGAACTAACTCAAAATACCACTTACAGATTTTCTCTGAATGCTGTTTGCACAATTGTCTCCATGATTATAGTAGTTACACTTGTATTCTTATTATAAATTTGTAGTTTAATTTTCCTGGTGGATAGAATCAGTAAATAAACAAATTTGCTTGACTGAACAGCAAGAATATAACTATAGCCATAATAGGGAAGATCATGTAATGGTAACTGGAAAATTTATGTAAAACCTTTTTTCCATCAAGGTAAATGTATAATTTGTGTGCATGTGATGCATATATTCTTTTAGCTATTTGTATGAATAACCCAATGACGTCCAGACAATAATAATGTAGATAACAGGGGCGGATCCAGGGATTTCGGATAGGGGGTTCAAATTAGCTGAGAGGGTTCGTTTTATGCAGTTTGACCAATTTTTTTCTGAAATTCCCCATGAAAATATGATAATTTGGGCTGAGAAGGGGGTTGGTTTGAACCCCCCGAACCCCCCCTGGATCCGCCACTGGATAATAAAAAGAACACAGAAATGTACATCTGATTCTTTTAATAGTTTCTTGCTTTCTATAGATCTTCTATGAATTTTCTATGAACTGTTTACACTTTCTAGTTCAGTGGCGGTAAGGTTTATTCGCTGAATAAGGGAAGTTACACCTGTAAGATTTAGCATACTATGCATGTGCAATCAGTGCACTGTTCAAAGTCTTTCACCTGGCTAGTTTTGCGTAAATACATGCTTAGAAGTCATCCCTATGTCTCCTTAAAATAAAAGCATCGAAAAGGTCAAATTTTAGACTTCTGCTGATTCGAATGCTTAGACTCTGCTGTTGAAATATTTGAACTTGTCTCTTAACAAAAACTAAAAACTTGCGGAAACTGGACCTAAAAACTAAAGATTTGGGGAAACTGCTATTAAGAAGGCCTTGAATAAACGGCATAAGGCAATACAAGGTCTTGAGTAACAGGCAGGCCCGGATCCAGGGGGTGGGCTTTGGGGCTTGAGCCCCGCCACCTTGGCCAAGTTAGATTGAAATATATATTGTGACATCTCATTAGAATCGCCTCGGCGAGGCGATTCTAATGAGATATCACACCATATATTTGCAAAATTCTCATCAAATTGAACCTTAACTAGGTCATATATATCTTCAAACCCTCCTCCCTCCCCACCCCCATACATCTCGGCACCTCCCAGCCCCACCAGTTATCCAGAGCCCCACCAGTTCGTGGTTGTCTGGATGTGGGCCTGAACAGGTTTGAAACTATAAGAACTTGTTGACAGGCTTTCACCAAGACAGTTTTAGGCTATCCAGATATACCTCTTGGCATAGACCTAATATGACATCTTTCCCTCTTCATTTTATTCATTTTACTGTATATCCTGTACAAGCATATACTTGGATTTTCACTCCAGAGATATACAAACAAAGGTGTGAATTTGGTCTAACAAGCACATAACTAAAATGGTCTTCAAAAGTTGTACCACCTCACTAAATATTGGGGCAGTAATGTCTGAGCAAACACTGTAGACCAAGAACAGACTGTTCAGAGACTGCAGTAGTATTTGCCATTCTGTCAGCACTTTTGTGTCAAATTAATAATTGTCAGTTAAATCAGTGAAAGTCAAATCAGCTAAGTTTCGGTTTACAATCGCATCTGCTGCAAGAGATAGCTTTAATGTGTTAAATTAAAGTTGTCATGGTAAGGTGTTATATCAGTAAGCAGTCAGCTGTAGCAGAAAAGGCTTAAATTGTGCTAAAATGAGCAGAAAAGGCTTAAATTGTGCTAAAATGAGCAGTCAACCTTAGCGAAAAGTGGACTTGGCCTTTACGGTTCAGACCTGTTCTTCAAATTTGTATAAGACCTATACAATCAACTTAAAACTTGATCAGAGTGGAAACAAATATCAACAAATATCATGATATAATAATAATACCATGAAACTAATATTCTAAAAATATCTTGAGTTTTATTATTTGAAAACAATAGGATTTACAGTAACTGGTTGTCACTAGCCTGTGAGGCTAGTGACAACCGGTTGTCAGCAGCCTGTGAGGCTACTGACAACCGGTTGTCAATAGCCACTTCCTTTCTTTTTTCATTGCATTAAATTAAAGCAAACTTTTGGACCCCATTTCAAAGAAGTGCACTCATAGAACTGCATTTTGATCATTTTGAGAAAGAAATCACCTACAAGATTACTTTATAAGTACCAACTTTCACCAAAAAATTGCTTTGCCTTCAAAGATCCCCATCCTTTTTATCTGGATTAACCTCAAGCTTAAGTTTTCTGATTTTCTTTCCTTTTTCTCCATAAATGTTTTTATTTTGTTTACAGCGGATACAAGTACATTCTGTTTTTGTAACCAGGGAGAGTATTGAACGATGATAAAATGTGCAAAGAACGATTGTTCTGTCAAATATTTTCATTTGGAATGTGTTGGACTAAAAAGAGCAAAAAGAAGATTTGTATGCCAGGCTTGCTTTAAAGAAGGAAAAAAAATAAGAGACATATATTAGAAAATATTTTACCTATACTGGATTAAACACACTGCTGGACTGGAGCTTTGATACAGTTTATCTTGAATCTGAATGGACCAATTGAGATGTTTAAACCTTTTATCAGCATCCCTGAAAGCATTTTTGTGCTATATGAACAGTTTTATTATGAGTCATGAATACGAGTACTGATATCTTTTTAGCATTAAATTCGTAATGCTTCCTTGGTTGTTTTTGAAAATGTGCACAAATAGGATATTTAGAGGATAAGAGTGCGTCATAATTTGTTGCCTCACCAAAAGTATCCTAAATCTAAGATTCAAAATGTATCACATATTTCAACTGCTTAGTATAAGAAATATTGAATAGTTGAGTTTTGCAACGAGTCCTGGCAACACTGGCAACATTAGTTCCTCCTGAGGGCTGTCCCATATCTGCATATATCCCACCCAGGGAAGACACTTTTTGTCGCACCTGCTTTAGCAAGGTGCGATATAGGCGTTCGGTTTTCCGTCCGTCAGTCCGTCCGTCCGTCCATCCGTTCACAATTGATGTCGACCCTAGCATTTTAGTCCATTCAAAAGACTAATTCTCTAAAACCACTACACCCATGGTTCTCAAATTTCACATGCAGCATGATCAGACAGCAGGCCTTCAGAATGGAAAAATTCAGGCGGGTCAAGAATCCAAGATGGCCGCCGTTACTAAAAATAGCAACCCAATAAAATGGAGTCTTTCTCCAGAACCGCTTGGTATATTAGGCTGAAATTTTGTATGAAGCATAAGTGGGGCCTTGGTATATAGAATTATTAAAATAAAAAAATTCTGTATCGGAATTAGGTCACAGTGACCTTACGTCGACCCTAGAATAATTTACGTCGACCCTAGCTTTTAAGTCCATTCAAATGACTTATTCTCTGTAACCACTGCACCTATGGTTCTCAAATTTCACATACAGCATGATCAGACTGCAGGGCTTCATAATGGTAAAATTCATGCGGGTGAAGAATCCAAGATGGCGGCCATTACTAAAAATAGCAAAACCAATAAAATCAAGTTTTTCTCTAGAACCACTTTGTATATTAGGCTGAAATTTTGTTTGAAGCATAAGTGGGACCTTGGTATTCAGAATTATCAAAATAAAAAAAATCTGTAGTGGAATTAGGTCACAGTGACCTTACGTCCACCCTAGAATAATTTACGTCGACCCTAGCATTTTAGTTTATTTAAATGACTAATTCTCTGAAACCACTGCATCCATGGTTATCAAATTTCACATGCAGCATGATCAGACTGCAGGGCTTCAGAATGGTAACAGTCGAGAATGGTCGAGAATCCACGGTCGCCGTTACTACAAATAGCAAAATCAGTAAAATCAACTTTTTTATCCAGAACCACTTGGTATATTGATTGAGTTCTTAATGTGAAGGCACACAGCAGGTGCGACATAGCCTTCCGCGGAATTCTTGCTTGAACTATCGGTGGACCTAGTGCTTGAAAAAAAAACACTTCTAAAGTGGGAGGGGTGTGTGCTTAATTCATTTCTAAAGTAGGACCGTAGTGACTAAATTCACTTCTGTATGTGGAAGGTTCTAATTTTAAAGTGTCTTCTCCGGTTGGGATATATGTTTAACTGGAACAGCCCTTAGAGCCATGCTGGTAAAATGCCACTAATTACATATAACATGCACCGGTATTTTTCTGTCGCACCGGTATTTGTCTAACTCAGGACATCTTTCTAAGAGGGCTAGGATTTAAAATTATATATACTTTTGTAGTACTTGTTTAGTGCCTTTCAAAAAAGTTGCTTTTTGTTTTTAGCTCACCTGAGCCGAAGGCTCACAAGGTGAGCTTATAGTATAGGCTTGGTCCGTCGTCCGTCGTCCGTCGTCCGTCCTCTGTCGTCCGTTGTCCGTCCTCCGTCGTCCGTCCTCCGTCGTTAGTCCACACTTTTAAGTATTAATATCTGCTAAAGTAGCTGGCCAATCTTGATCAAATTTTATGTGTAGCATGGTTGGGGGTGGGGGATTGATTGCATATAGTTTTGGTACAGATTTGTTTAAAAATGTGGTTACCATGGCAACAGAAAGATCCCATAGACTTATAATGGGGAAAATGTTGTCCGGGCCCTAACTTCTTCATTTTTGATTTCAACTTCTTAAAACTTGCAGATAAGCAGGACAGTCAAAACATCTCGGACCAGTTCGAATTTGGGTCAGGTTGGATCGTTCTTTTTAGAGTTAATTGCCCTTGAGTGATAAAATATTTTCCCATAGACTTATAATGGGGAAAATGTTGTCCGGGCCCTAGTTTCTTCATTTTTGATCGCAACTTCTTCAAACTTGCAGGTATCCAGGACAGCCAAAACATCTTGGACCAGTTCAAATTTGGGCCAGGTTGGATTATTCTTTTCAGAGTTACTTGCCCTTGAGCGATAAATATTTTCCCATAGACTTATAATGGGGAAAATGTTGTCCGGGCCCTAGCTTCTTCAGTTTTGATCGCAACTTCTTCAAACTTGCAGGTATCCAGGACAGTCAAAACATCTTGAACCAGTTCGAATTTGGGCCAGGTTGGATCATTATTGTCAGAGTTACTTGCCCTTGAGGGATAGAATATTTTCCCATAGACTTATGATGGGGAAAATGTTTTCCGTCATCATTCTAGTTATATAATTTTGATATAAGTTCACTCAAATATTGGGTATGACATTACCTCGAACGAGTTTGCATTTCAGCATGATCGGGTCAAGGTCAAGGTCACAGTGGCTATTTTTAGAAAAACTTTGTTATCACTCTAGCGCCTTCATTTATAGACCGATTTCGATTTAACTTCACACAAGTGATAAGTATGGCAATATCTTAGACAATTTGCGTTTCAGCGTTCTGGAGTCAAGGTCAAGGTCACAGTGGCTATTTTCAGAAAAACATTGTCATTGCATTAGCGCCTTCATTTATGGACCAAATTCGATTTAATTTCACACAAGTGATTGGCATTACAATATCTTGGACAAGTTTACATTTCAGCGTTCTGAGGTCAAGGTCAAGGTCACAGTGGCTATTTTAAGAAAAACTTTGTCATCGCTCTAGCGCCTTCATTTATGGGCCGATTTTGATTAAAACTTCACACAAATGTTTAGTATGACAATATCTTGAATAAGTTTGCAAATCAGCATCCTAAGGTCAATCTCAAGGTCACAGTGGCTATTTTTAGAAAAACTTTGTCATCATTCTAGTGCCTTCATTTATGGAATGATTTCGGTTGTACTTCACAAAAGCGATAAGTATGATAATATCTTGGACAAGAACGTGTTTTAGCATTCTGGGGTCAAGGTGAAGGACACATTGGCTATTTTTAGAAAAACTTTGTCATCGCTGTAGCGACTTCATTTAAGGACCAATTCGATTTAATTTCATACAAGTGATTGGTATTACAGTATCTTGGACAAGT
The DNA here is from genome assembly GCA_963989385.1 of Ctena decussata. NCBI lineage: Eukaryota > Metazoa > Mollusca > Bivalvia > Lucinida > Lucinidae > Ctena > Ctena decussata. The sequence continues at coordinate 27,838,646 of OZ022504.1, read as the reverse complement.
TCACGTTTCAGCATTCTGAGGTCAAGATCAAGGTCACAGTGGCATTTTTTAGAAAAACTCTGTCATCCCTCTAGCTCTTTCATTTATGGACCGATTTTGATTAAAACTTCACACAAATATTTAGTATGACAATATCTTGAACAAGCTCGCATTTCAGCGTCCTAGGATCAATGTCAAGGTCACAGTGGCTATTTATAGAAAAACTAGTTCATCCCTTTAGCGCTTTCAATTATTGACCATTTTTGATTTAACTTCACACAAGTGATAAGTATGGCAATATCTTGGACAAGTTTGCGTTTCAGCATTCTGGGGTCAAGTTCAAGGTCACAGTGGCTATTTTTAGAAAAACTTTGTCATCACTCAAGCGCCTTCATTTATGGACAGATTTTTTATGCCCCCGTGACGATAGTCAGGGGGCTTTAAGATTTGCCCCTGTCTGCTGTCTGTCCATCTGTCCGTCCGTTCGTCACACTTTGTGGTATAGAGTTTTTGTAATCAATTTCTACAGTTTTCAGTGGATCTTTTTCTAACTTTGCATGCATGTTGTGGACATATTTGACAGTTTCAAACTATCAGGTTTGTTCATTTGATGATCTTCATTTTACCTTTGACCTTTTTACTCAGGTGAGCGGCTCAGGGCCTCATGGCCCTCTTGTCTTATCATAAGATAAACCCCCAAAATCAAATCTGAAAAGTGCTTGCCCATGGGAAAAATTGAATTTCCCGCCGGAAAATCAAGTTTCTCATGGGAAAGTTACATAAAACTTTGTTCTTGGGGAACTAAATAGACCAATCCTTTTTCTGTATATTTCAAAAATATTCTAAATGGCTATATTCTGGGACCTCACTCAGCTTCACTCAATAAGTATAAAATACTCATAATTCCCTAAAAAAGAATGACAATACAATAATGATTCAGTCATCAAAGCCACACTAAGTTGTGAGAAATGTTCTAGAATACAGCAGATTAGCATTAACCGGTGACCAAGCAAAATTGGTTCCTACATGTATCTCACACTTGAACCTAACCACAAATGTGCTAGGGAACAGGACAGCTTCTTAGACAAAGTGCTGCATGGATCTGAATCAACAAAAGGTAAGGCTATTATGATTTTTTTCAGTTTATTAAATTCTCTCTATAGCTGACATACAGACAGAAAATTATAAGGAAGCCATTCTTCAGAATATCTTGAAGAACAGACATATTACAAACATTGCTTTTATACCATGATGACAGTATTACAATATAACATCAAATTGGCATATAAGAAATTTCTCAGATTTTGCCTGACGTTGCTATTTTTGAGGTGGGTGAGGCTGTTGTTTTGATAAAAATAATGACATGGACATGACTCTATCCCGCACTGCGTTTTTTTTTTAGCCGAGACTTGACCATCCGCTTGAGCCCCGCAGTGCGGGGTCATTTAGCCGAGATTTTACCGTCTGCTTGTCCCCGCAGTGCGGGGCTTCTAGCAGGGATTTGCTGGGGAAAAAGTCAAAGTCCCCGCTATTCCCCGGGGGTGGGGGGCCGTGGTTACAAATGACTAGTGCATTACAGGTCCTTGGTCAGCTGTATTGGCATCTCAGGCCAATACAGCTGCTTACATAGGTCCAGTAACTGGGCCTATACCAACTCACTTGATAATAAGTTGATTAATAACAATTATATGGTCGATGCACCAGTTTTTGGGAGGCTCCAGTTTTGGGGTATTATATAAGTTGCTCTGCTCCTCTTGTTTAAGATGGTTTCGGACCATCCATTTTGTCAACACAATCTTAAGTGTAGTTGATTTCAAATTTGAAATGTTGGTGCATGTTTTTTTTTGCACATCTGATAGGGTATCTTTTCATGCAACCAGGGCTGGCTGATCGAAGCCAATGTGCTAATCGATTATCGGCCAGTTCTGACCGATAATAAATCGATTAGTTATCACACAGGACCTTAAAAATTTCAGGTGTCTGAACGAAATAAAATTTTACCATTTCCTTGTCATTCAAATTTGATCTTTTGTTGCCTTACGCGAGCCCATTGTGGGGGTGATAGTGGAAACATGGCAATTAAATTTCACCTGCGATACTCATGTAGAGATGATATTGCCATTTTAAACATGTTAATTAATGTTAATTGATAATAAGGAAATTAGTGCAAAGGCGTCCATAATTGTTGACGGTGGCATAGCTAATATTAAGGCATGAATGACTATAAAGCCTCTGGTTCAATGATGCAGCTATTTTCGGGCCAGTACTGGAATATTTCATATGCATATGGCCATACTATACATAAAACAAAATAGAAATAGTGTTTCAGGACCTTGTATGCATGATAAAGTGAGAGCACATCGTGTGAAGGCAAGTGGTAATTAACTGGACATTTCTATAGATTCGTTACACAAAATACCAATACTGCATATAACCAAAAATACTCCTGGTGGGCTTCCGGTGTCTACAGTAAACAAAAGCGGAAAATTTTTAAAGAATGCATGCAGTTTTAGTCTTGAAAGACATGATAAAATGCTCTATAACAATCGATAAGCTGGAAATGCTTATCAATAATCATTTTTAAGGCCTCCATCTATAGACTAAACAATAATATGATCAATTGTGGCAGCAATGCCAATCACTTACTATTTAACTTTACCACACCAACTGCAAGGATGCACAGACTGACCTGAGTTTTGTTTGTTCACACTTTCCACAAGTTTCCCTTTTTCAGTAATGAAATATTAAAAGGGCATACTGTTGTGGTTTGCTGTATACATGGATAGGGATGAACTGAATGCACAGGCTTATCTTTGTTGTTACCATTCGCACATGCTATATCTTGGTACATGTAAAGCCCAATTAACTCCTGATCAACATGTATGATCATACGGCCTGTCATCTTCGCAAGCCGTGAATACTAAGTTCACTTTGTTCCTTACGAAAGGAATAAAATGGTCTTAGTAGCCTTAACAAGCGAAGCCAGTGACAGTCTGTAAGATCAAATTGGCTTGGTAGACTTAAACTCTTGTGATCCAAATATTGTCTATGACTATGTAGAAGATGACATGGCCTCATGATATGAAGATTTTCCTTTTGAATGTACAGGCTTGTCTTTGTCTTCACATTATGCGCATCTTTTCTAGTGACAAAAAAGTCTGATGATGTATTACGGTAGTAAGTGTGAATTCATCACATGCACAATAGGAAAGACGCTGATAACTACACAGAAAGGATGCACAGGCTGGCTGATCATAAAGCTTCGCTTTTACACCCATAGTTTGCACATTGTATGATTAGTTTTATTTTGGCATGTCTCAAGTATTGCAGTTGCGGCAAAACATCAGATGTTCACAAACAAGTTGAAACAACGTTGAACATATTAACGTCAATGTTGACATGATGTTGTTTTTCAGATTAAGAGTGTATCACAGATGATAGGATGTTTTTTTAGCAATGGTACTTGGCAGTTTATACAGTTTATTATTATTTCAGCTAATTAAGTTTCAATATTCCCGAAATGTTTCTTTTTTAAGCCAGGAGAGATTTGCGAATATGAGCGTAACGAATATGAGCGTAACTAAATTGTCGTATTACGTTTAGGGTGTGCTCGACTTATTTAGCACTGTGCTGACTCCTATTTTAATTGCCTGCAGCAGAATTTGTCACATCGTAACAGAGTTCATGAAAGCCTACCAATATCTGGTAAAATGATTAAAATGCACTTGAAAATTCTGTATATGTTTACCACACCGAATGAATTTTTACCAGACATGTCAGACGGTAAGACAAGGTTTCATGAGGACTGTCCTAATGGCACTCTAGCCATCGAGTGCAGAATGTCATTATCATCTTAATACGACTGCACCTTCTTTCTTACATTTTTTATATCAACCTTGATAGTCTTTCATACACTACAGTAAATGTGGTGATAGGAGGTATAATAACAACCCCTGTGAGGAATTCAAGAAATCATTCTAGAACAGTTCTTGAACTAGTTCTAGAATTGTTCTTGAACATTAAATGGCCGTTCTAGAACTTGAAGTTCAAGAACTACTTCAAGAACTTGTTCTAGAACAATTTCTCTGAAGTTCTGCTTCACAGACACATCCCATAAAATAAAACTATTATATTGTTTCGATATTCTGTTCTGTTCAATTCTCTTATCGACGTTACCCAAGTGGCTCAACGGTATGTAACTGTTTCGATATTTTCCTGTTGTATTCTGTTTATAACATCTGAAAAATCATAACTAATTGGACTGGTCAATGTGTTGTTGTCAAATTATAATTAAAATTGCCAAATTGTAAGTTCTGTATAGGTGGAAACCTAGATGATGTTTATTGTTTTCTTGTCTTCTTAGATATTTTGAATAATTATTATTGTTTGGAAGTAATTAATTCAAATAACTAGAATTTTTATACCTAAATTTAAAGGGAAGCTACTTTAACTTCAGTTCTAGTACAGTTCTAGAACCCACAAGTCAGTTCAAGAACTGTGGTAGTTCTAGAATTTTTGTTCTTTCACTTTTGTGACTTTGTGACAACTGTTCAAGAACCATTTGAATGTTGGCTCACAGTTCTAGAACTTGCAAATCAGTTTAAGAACTGGTTTAGTTCTAGAATTAATGCTCTAACAGATCTCATAGTTTTAGAACCAGAATTCAAGAACAGTTTTGGTTCCAGAACCACAGTTCAAGAACAGTTGTTTAATCAGTTAAAGAACAGTCATAAAGGTTCAACAAAAGTTCTTGAACGTTTAAGAACTTGATATTAGTTCTAGAACAAATTTCACAGAGGACCAGTGTTCAAGAATGATTCAGGTTCCAGAACCATAGTTGAAGAACTGTTTTATCAGTCCTAAAACAGTTCTAAAGGTTCAACCAAAGTTCTTGAATGTTCAAGAACTTTATGTTAGTTCTAGAACAAATTTCGCAGGGGAAAGCGTTATGTGTATAAAGTGAACTTGAACAAGCGTGCAAAATTTATTCTACTGAATCTTTCAGTGGACTGATCAGATTTGAAGAAATTGGCCATGCGTATTTGTAAGTGCCCTGACATTTCTTTTGGATCAAGGTATACAATCGATCTAAAAGTAAGCAGAGAACATGCCCAAAGAACTGTTCAACCATGAACAACCATTGGTCCTCTTGTTTGTTTATTCGATTTTTATACGCCCGTCGAAGACGGGTCGTATTATTTTACTTCATGTGTACAGCATCAAAATATTAATTGTTGGGGCTGTAAAATTTATAATAATTGTTGGGTCATTTAAAACAGGAAGTAACAGAACAGCATATTGATGCTCTGATTGCCATTTGCTCATCCCTAAGGGATTTGGGGACCCAACAGGCTGTTAGCTTGCGCATACCTAAACGATCATGTAAGATTGTTGAAACGCTACCATGTGAAATGCCTAATGCCTTCGCTATTTCTTCCACCTGAATTAGCCTATCAGAGTATACCAGATCCCGAACTTTGTTACACATTTCTTCTTCGGTGGAATCCAGTGGGTGTCCAGACCTGGCTTCGTCAATTAAAGACGTTTTCCCGTACCCAGAATTTAACCTGAGCATACGATGGTGCAGAATTACCGAATTACAGCTCGGTACTCAACTTTAGATGAAAAGCATGCCTTTTCATCACTAGCCATGTTTGACATTCAATATCGTATTAAAGAATGACTCGGTACGTGTGCAATTTTGCCTCCATGTATAAAATATGTATTGAAACAAGGCATGAAATTCGTGACCGTCACGGTCAATCGGAAATGGGCTGGTTACTTATTAACTCGCCCTCGTATATATAAATATATATTGGGTTAAGCCCAAGTTACATACTGAATCAGACCCACTAACTTCATGTAGTCAAATTTAGCTGTCCCACCGTGATTTGCTTATATATATAGGTAGAGATACTGTGTATAAAAATGGGGCAATGTCTCATGTGCATGAACCACAACTCTGGCTTACTTACTTCATGAATTACCTGCCCTTGCATGAATTCCCATTTTACTTTGTAACTCCTTAACTGTTGGAAATGTTTTAACTAAACTGTATGGTGATGTGTATATTGCCAAGGGAATGTATTAAAACTATTATGACCAAGAATGGTACTCTATGTTACTTAGTTTGTGAGTTATCTCCCGTGTTCGACTTTGACATTACTTATTGCCTATTTTGTGCTACGGATGCGAGATTTGGGGGTTTCATGCCGCGCTTGATGTTGAACGAGTACACTTAAAATTTTTAAAGCAACTTCTTGGTGTTAGAACACAGACTTGTAATAATGCAGTATACGGGGAGGTCGGAAGGGTACCGCTGTCTGTTATACGCAAAATAAGAATATTAAAGTTTTGGTTCAAGATTATGAAAAACCCGAATTCGCTTTTACATAAAATTTTTCAAGACCAAATTGCTAATAGTTATTCGGATAGTTGGGCATCAAAGGTAAAGCAACTTTTAAATGACCTAGGATTCAGTTTTCTGTGGAATAATGATAATATTACATATTTACAGCTGACACGCATTATTGAAAGGGTTTATGACCAATATTACTAAAGTTGGTATGAAGCTTTAAGAAAATCAAGTAAATTATGCACATACAGTATAATCAAAACGAAATTCGCTGCAGAAAAGTACCTTAACTGTGTTACAGACGGTAGGCACAGATCTGAATTAGCTAAGTTAAGGTGTTCTGCACATAAGCTAGCTGTGGAAGAGGGTAGATACCGAAATATTGAAAAGCAACAAAGGTTGTGTGTTTTTTGTCAGATGTCAGTGGTAGAAGATGAATATCATTTTTTACTCACATGTCCTTTTTACCGTGAAATACGTATAAAATATATACCCAGGTACTATCATTCATGGCCAAATATAAACAAATTTAAATTGTTGCTTACCACTGAAAAAACAATCGTTCTGAAAAAATTAGCTAATTTTTTATATCTTGCAAAACAGAAACGCGAAGAAGCCTTGGGCGATCTTGTAACTGATTAAAGCACGTAGAAATTGTATGACTTATAACTTATCTGAATGGTACGATTGTGTTAGGGCGGATGGGATTGGCGTTGTCTCGGCGTTTAATAAACGTTGAGACAGCACCGATCCAGTGCTGAATAATATAATTGTGTTATTTTAATAAAACTCATTAGGATAGTTACCAGTGCGGGCGCCTAGTGGTAACTGTATCGTTTCAAGGTCACGGGAGCGTTTGACGCTGCGTGGGCTCGAGGCGGTGCAGCTGCGGCGCTCTGGTATCTCGTAAAATACCGACAATTATACAATTTGCTTAAATAAGAAATAGTAGTTCAGAGGATTCCCGGCGTTGAAGCAGCGCTGAGTCAGCGTTTATTCAGCGTCATGGCGTTGAATCAACGTTGATTCTGTGTTGTTTCACTGCTGTGGGCCCAGTGGGTTAATTACTATAAAATATTACTATAAGATTGTAAAATGAGTGAACCAACTTGCTATTATTAACGAGAGGGTTGTACTGAGACGGTGTTGACTCGGCGTTTTACTTAGACGTTACTCAACGTATAATTAAAACGTTGACAGCAAAATTCTGTTTGCAACACACGAGAGCAGCTCACCGTTGTCTTCATCGTTTCGACGTCGACGCAGCGTTTCGACGTCAACGAAACGTTTCGACGTTGCGTTGACGCCGAAACGGTGACATATTTTGCGTCGTTTGTAATTAGGGGCTGCGCTCGCGTTAAAGTGAAAAAATTGTTTCTTACCTGCGAGTCAATTTAATAATCTACTGACAATGTATATTACACAAAAACCACGAGGTTCATGTAGTGTATTGTGACATAGTTCATTGACTAGTGCGTAGGAATTTCTTTGGATTATAATAATTGGTCAACTGCCTTCAGGCTACAATTTTACGTTTACTATTACTACTACGAATAATGAATGAATTATTTTACGTTTGTGTTTACCTTGCTGCAATGCGTGGGAGTATTTGGTTGTAATGTGTTTGTATATATGTCATGGTAAAATATCGTGTATCATACATTTCTCTTATATGTATCGCCTCATAATGATGAGGGCAATGGACATTTATATGTTTGTGCCTAAATAAATTTCTTTTGACTTGACTTGACTTGACTTAACTTCTGAGGTGCTTCACCCTGGAAGCTGATTTTTGGTACACTTAAAGTATTTGATGTATCAGATGTTTTAATAACATTTAAACCATTAATTACAGAGTTGTATACAGAGTTGTTGCACCTGTTTGTCTGCCTGTCCATCCTTCTATAAAGGATCCTGTTCATTCTGTACCTTCTTCATGACAATAAAACGGTGTATTATGCGCCGCTTGCGAAGCTCTTGTTTTTATATTGGCCCAAGTACAAGTATTGGGTCATTATATATAAATATTGTACCATTTTATATAGATTTTTGGCACTATCTATTCACACATATTGGGCCAGCGTATATGAAGTACATTTAGATGATGACATTGGGTTGACTTTGACTTATTTTATGGCTACTTTGACTTATTTTATGGCTATGGTTACTACAGTTTCTGGTGTGTTTTTGTTACTAGTAGACCTACATGCATAAATATTGTAGATTCTAAATTTCCTCGGGTGGAGAGGCTAAAGGTTTCTCAAATTACCATCATACCCATTCGTTTTAATCTTTAGAAATGCTCCTAGAAACTTTCTTGGAACAAATCAGATTGGTCATGGAACAGCTATTATTGTGCTGCCTTGCAAGTCTAAGGTCAATTGCTCAATCCTCTGCTCCTCATGGGTGCTGACTCACTTGTGATTTTCAACAATAAAATGGCTATAGGCTTTATGTATCGGTTAAGTTTATTTTGATAATTTTTCAGAATTAAGAAGCCGCAGTGAAGAATGTTGGGATTGTTTATCTTATATATATGCATATAGAAATGTTGGGTCATTATATTTATACAGATAATTGGGTCAAAGCCCCAATTACTTATTGGGTCAGACCCACTAACTAGGTTTTGTCAGGTTTAGCTGTCCCATCGTGATTTGTTGATGTATATAGGAATACATGCTCTATCAAAACAAAAAGGACACATTTCCATTCATGCAAATGTTTATATCACCGTCTTTTCTGGTAGGTCCCAATAAGTGGTTTTTGAGACACAGACCCAATAAGTGGGCAAGTTTAAGTATATATATATATATATATATATATATATATATATATATATATATATATATATAAAGCATGCAATACGAGAAGTATTTTGACATGCAAAACGAGTAGTATTTTGACAATAAAATGTGCCGATATATTCACTTTACTGCAGCAATTCATAGAATATCAATATAAAAGTAACTGCCACGCAAATGTGGGTGCGCAAATGGTCAGCGTCTTAAGACAATACACTTTTTAATAACATGAAGCTTTGCGAAAATAAATGATATGCAAGGCTCTCCTTCTCTCTCTCTCTCTCTTTCTCTCTCTCTCTCTCTCTCTCTGACCATTTGCGCATCCACATGTGCATGACAGTTACATTTTTATATACTATGAATTGCTGCAGTAAACACGCCTGGTAAACTATCACAAGTACGTCCGGTGGAGGTACCGATAAAAAGGGTGTTACAGGCATCTGGAGCTGCCTGTGACTGTCAAAAAATGACAACAAACGGTAGGTATTCCGCTTTTTTGATAAAATATAAAATAACCAGGGAGTTTATTAAAAATCAAAAAGTGCTATTCGACCCTTATAGATATAAAGTTTTGTCAGACATCATATCCCCCAGAACTTTCCGTATTAACCAAAGATATGACTTTTGAAGTGGCTTTGGTGTCAGCCCACAGTACTCAAAACATAAAGAATTCGGTCGTTTTTGGTCTCAAATGCAGCGATCTTCCATACGAATCTTCCATACGATCTTCCATACGCACCCTGATGTTAAGGTAACCCCTTGCCCAAATATAAATGTCGATTGACTACAAATAAGGCTTGATTTTTCAAAACAACAACTGGAAGTGCCTGCAATGGCGTGGAGGTGCCTGTGATGTAAGAAAACATAGTGAAAATCTGAATAGTTATTGCAGCTGGAAATATTGACATACTTCTTCTCTAAACCAGTGCCTGGAAAGAATCATTCATTAAACGTCCCAATTAGCTAACAAAATGTGTATACCATAAAATTCCATGTTAAAATTCCTAAAACCATTTCAAAGGGTTATTGCCCATTTTGTTTCCGCTTCTGTTAGTCAAACATTGACAAATATCACATAGTTACTGAATATTAACTGCCCAATTTAGTGCTAGAATCGTTATAAAATGCGCGCTTAAATAAGAGTCAACATTTTTGTGAATGGTGATGACTGTGATCGGGAGGTGCTGCCTTGAAGTCATTCCAACTCGTTAGAAATTGTCAAGGTCACACGCCATGCCAGCTACACGTATGGTGTGTCAAATGGGTCAAAATTACCGATACCCGTCAACAGGCATACACATACAGGTATTAATAGTGTTGATCTTTTTGGTACCTCATATGCGTGTCACTCGCATGTGTCGTATGACGCTCGCTGTACGTGTTAACTTTGTGGTACTGGATTGATAGGTGCCACAAGTGACTCAGTCAAGCTATTTTTGAATTGCTGGCGCTAGAATCCAAATACATCCGTAAGGCCTACAAAGTCAAAGTCAGAGTCAAAGTCAAAATTTATTTAACGTCGGTGACAGTAACAATTAATACTAGCCTACAGATTACATCATCGGCAGGTGACATATTCTCAACATTACCCTTTTTAAAACATGTATGTTGAAGTGACCGGAATCTTACTGTAAATTATGTGTAATTCAAAGTCTCCGAATAGCCATTGCATCAAATGTGGTGACAGAAGAGAACTTTTACTACATGAAAGTCATCTTCCGAAACATTGTCATTTTTGCAAACGTTTCGAGTAGTTGGCATGGCGTGTGACCTCGACAATTTCTAACGAGTTGGAATGACAAACAGACAGTCACCATTATTCAAAAATCGTTGTCTCTTATTTAAGTGCATTTCATAACTATTCTAACACTGAATTAGACATTTAATTTTCAACAGCTACGTACAACTCGTCAATGTGTTACTAACAGATATGGAAACAAAACGGGCACTTTGCTTTCTGTTTTTTTTTTTTGTAATTTAAAATATAAAATAGGTAAAAACAGAAGTTAGCGTTGTTTTCAGTTGGGGTAGGGGAATGACCACCTGTCTGGGAAAGAGCTGTTCATTCGGTTTACCATGCGTGTCTTTTATGAACTATTGTCAATGTATACTTACTTCTATCTTGGTTTTGTGAGCAGGGTGTAGAATCTGATTGTATAAGTTCATGATCATTGTCTGTCGTTTAAACAAAACTATGCTTGATATACGCATTATGATAGATTATTGCGACGTTGAATGAACGATTCTTCCAAGGCTGTGGTCTGGAGATGAAGAATATCAATATTTGCGATCGCAATAAATCTTCAGATTTTACCTATATTTTCCTATATCACAGGCTACCATGTCGTCACAGGCACCTCCAGTTGTTGTTTTTTTTTTACAGAATCCAGCCTTATTTGGAGTTTATCGGCATTTATATTTGGGCAAGGAGGTTTACTTTACGTAAGCGTGTCCAAATAAACAGATTCTTATGCAAGAAATGTGCATTTAGGACCTAAAACAACCGATTTTTTTCTTGTTTTGAGTACTTTCGACTGACCTTAAAGCCACTTCAAAAGCCATATATTCCGTATATATGTAAAGTTCCCGGGGATATATTGTGCGACAAAACCTTAATGTATATAAATGTCGAATAGCAGTCTTTGATTTTCAATAGACTCCCTGGTTATTATGTATTTTATCAACAAAGACGAATACCCACCCTTTTTTGTCTGTTTTTTGGACCGTCAAAGGTAGCTCCGGATGCCTGTCACAACTTTTTATCGGTACCTCTGCAAAGGTTCCTGTGATAGTTTACCAGGCGTAAGTAAAGTGAATATATCGGCACAGTTTATTGTCAAAATACTACTCGTTTTGCATGCTTTCTGATTATTCTAGCTGGGCGATATAGAGGACGACCTCATCATTTCAGACTTCCATACTTTGACGCGAATAGATATTGGCGTAATACGTGTCAATTTTAAAGAGTAACTACACTACAGGAACTGACTGAATCAGATCCCAAACCCTATCCACAACATTAAAGGGAAAGATTGACAAAAACATCCCAACAAACAATAAATTACAAGTGATAAGCCGAGTCAGTAGCTCTTTCCCGATAAAGTGGCAACTCAGCTATCTTTATTGAACTAAATAATTTAGACCAACAAAAGGGTTACAACAGACTAAGCAAATTATACGAAAAACATTTAACAACTATTTTTACCTATTTTATATTTTTATTATAGAAGGGTTAAAATGAGAACACAATAAATTAAACAGTACCGAACATAAACCAAATGCAACCGCAACGAAAGTACCGCCTTGGGACGGTCAGTAATAACTACTGGGGGGGGGGGGGGGGGGTTAAACCGGTTTTACTGGGCCCAAACCTTCACCATCACCCTCCGCCGCGGTGCACACATGTACCACACAACAGACTAAACAAATTATACGAAAAACATTTAACAACTATTTTTACCTATTTTCTATTTATCTATTATAGAAGGGTTAAAATGAAAACACAATAAGTTAAACAGCACCGAAAATAAAATAAATGCAACCACAACGAAAAACGTTCTTTGGCGTGTGCTATTTATGACTGTTAATTAAATCTATGTAAAACCAGAATAAGATTTTAGATTTTTGTTGAATTACTTTCATATTTTGTTTTTCTTTGTTTTACAGCAGATGTCTATTATGGAGCAAAGGGTCGCGGTTTTTACGGAAAATGAAAGAAGACCAGCATTCTTATTCTGACCGAAACAAATATCACATTAACTGCTATTAAGACAAGAAAATGCAGGAAATTTGCTTTTACAGCCTGTTTATAATGTTTATTATGTCTACGTAAATATCTGTGTTTACACATTGACAGTAATCATATTTTCAATTCTGTGTAGTCTCTGAAAATGTTTATAACTTAAATATGGTCATTATGTTTTACCTTAATATCTATGTTTACGCATTCACAGAAATCTTATTTTAAATACTCTGCAGGCTCTGAAAATATTCATAACTTAAATATGATAAACCAACATAGCCCAGCAGATTGTTTCAACAGTTTGACGTGTCATATATATAAACGGGACATCAAAAGACACGCCCACAATGTATACACCGAATTTATTTGAAGGTAAAGGTATATGCTTTAAGTTAGAAAGATCATAAATAGAAATAATGGCGGGGAATTTCAACCATTATACCAGCTACCCAGCTAACAAGAAACGTTTCCGCAACGTTTGTGTTTGGTTGTATGAAGGTTTGTTTGAGACCAACGTTTAGGTAACGTTATTTCAACGTTTGAACATGTTCCACGCTCCAGGGTATAGTTGGAGTCAACGTTTTATGAACGTTGCTCCAACGTTATATTTTTCCGCCCTAATAATCGTATCCCATCGGCAATATCATCAATATGTGATATAATGTGTGGGCCACATTTCATGCCATTTTGAAGAATATTGCATAAATAATGCCCCTTTTTATTCTGAAATGTGTTATTTCCTTGATTTCGATGGGTACCAACTTATTCCAGATAAGCTGCACGAGCCTTCTTAATAATGTAAATATAGGTAATCTAAAGGTGTCTGGTTAAGATAACAAAAGTCTTGAAAGAGACAGAAAGGGGAAAGGACAGCTCTTATCCGTGATTTTATTTGAATACGATCTCTCTGGACACAACGTATTCGGAACGTTTTTTAAACGTTGGCTAAATCCTTTAGAGCACGTGGCTAAATCCTTTAGAGCACGTGGTAGATAATTTCACCACAGTTTCGTATTTTAAAACTTTCTCAATTCCAAATTGAATTTTGATTAATCGAATTTAATTAATAAGATAAATCAAGTGCGTTTAATAATGCTTATTTTAACGCAAGCGTACCAAGAAAATCTACGTTTGAAGCCGAAATTAATAATACAAAACTAACGACTTCCTTCTTTCCAAATTTCAAATTTTGAAATTGGAATTCAAATCAGGTACACAATTAGCTTTTTTATGCGAGTATAATTCCAGTAGCATGTACTCTAATACATTGTAGGTTATGAATAAGCATATTTCCCGATCGACCTGTTTGCTTGTAAGGTAATTTTAGCTGCAATGCCGATTCTAACGTTTTCATCTTATATCATTTAATATTGTCACACATTTCCGCGACCCTTAATAGCGTGCATGCCAGCATTCCAAATACACGGGATACAGAGGAGCCTCATCATCGGAAGTTCCACTCATTTTCTTTTCTTCATTTTCAGAAAAGATCTGAGATTAAAATTGTTTATTGCCAGCTATGTTTTTAATAAAAGTTTATAATTAAGATTTAGACTGGAGAAACGTTTCCTAAACCTTTCTGCAACGTTACTGCAAAACTTATTTCTAATGGAGAAACGTTTATCATATACTTTCACTAGTATTGCCCTTGATACGAGATATTTGGCTCAACCAATATAGCCCTGTCAGAAAGCGCTGTCCAGCCCTGTTGTCCAAAGACCACGTGTAGGGCCGAGATCACATCACGTGTATGGCGTGACAGAAATTTCATGCACAGTGGATAAGGATATCCGCGCGTTTCCCCTGTACCTACAAATCTTATCTCACCCATGTTATCTCACCCAGGGCCAGATAAAAATCACAAGCATTTAATGCATAGGTTGTAATGGAAGTCACGTTTATGCGTCAAGTGACGTTGGCTTTTTACATGATGACGTAACGAAGACGACAGAAATGACGTCAATTTATGCACGCCAGACGTTGACATAAAGAACCGAATGGCGATCGTTGAAAGCGGCGCCTTCTTTCAAAAGCAAATAGAAACCTCTCAAGCACTAAAATTAGGCATTTTAACAAGTTCTAAAGTTAAAACAAAAGGTGATGTGCAAGAAAAAGTATCTGTCATGGGTGTGAGGTGCGGATAGAAAAATCCGTCACTCGGGATTACTGTTCGGCATCACTCGGCAAGCCTCGTGATGCCGATAAGTGACCCTCGTGACAGATCTTTCTATCCACACCTCACACCCATGAAAGATACTTATAATCTCAGCCGTCGTATCAGCCCTTAAATTTGGCGCTAACGTCAAGTGTTGTCGCTGACGTCATCAAAACAACTCAGCGGGCAAAAGGACGTCTGCCGCCCTGTTTTATTGCCGTACGTCGACTGGTTCGAAGTGGACACACACTTGTTATATTTCCAGAAAATCATTCTCGGTAAGTTTTATTTTGTAATTTGAGCCATTTACGATTAAAATACCTAACGATTGTGTTGTGTTTCCTTGATTTTATACTCGGTTGTTTTTCCAACTGAAAGAAAAATGGCGCTCACCAACCATGAACTTTCGACTTGATCATCTCCATGTTATTTCATCCAATAAAAAGGGGTGGACGGGTGGTGTGATTGTGCTGCGTGTAACTTCCAGCGCCGGGGCGTCCTACTGATTTGGATAGTAGTAGGGCAAGGGCCTACTGTACTTGCAGTAGGTGCGGGTGGGGTTGTTTGGACATTTTTTCTCTCGTCTATCAATTCTCTCTTCTTTCTCCCTCTCTCTCTGGGAGACGGCCCGATATAGACTGAAATACTGTCTCAAATGGCCGTTAAAGCCAAAGCAATCAATCAATGAATCAGTCATCCATTAAAAAAGAGAAAACAGACATATTTTATAGTAACAAAATATGCACTTTTTCTTACAAAAGTTTAATTCTATAAAAAAATGTATATGATAAAAAGAGCATTACACGGTTGTTTTGATCCCAGCCCTGATCTCAGCCCGAGTTGACGGTATCGGCCCGAGCCCGAAGCGGGCCGATACCGTCAACTCGGGCTGAGATCATGGCTGGGATCAAAACAACCGTGTAATAATCTCTATTTCTTACCTACGAGAAAAAAGTTGTTCTATTTTAAGCGGTGCTGGAAAATGTTTTCTTGCACACCAGATAGAAAATGCTATTCATTTCACCTGGGATAGAAAATCCTATCTTACCCTGGTGTTCTGACCCAGGACCAGAAAAAAAATCACGAGCTGTCAATGCATTGGTTGTATAGGAGCTCACGTACCTGCGTCGTCAAGTGACGTTGGCTTTTTAGATGATGACGTCACGAAGACGGTAAAAATGACGTCAGTTTATGCACGCCAGCCGTTGACGTAAAGAGCCGAATGGCGGTCGTTGAAAGCGGCGCCTTCTTTCAAAATCAAATTGAAACCTCCCAAGCACTATAATTACGCATTTTCACAAGTTCTGAAGTTAAAACAAAACGTGGTGTGCAAGAAAAAGAATCTATCATGGGTGTGAGGTGTGGATAGAAAAATCGTCACTCGGGATCACTGTTCGGCATCACTCGGCAAGCCTCGTGCTGCCGAACAGTGATCCTCGTGACGGATTTTTCTATCCACACCTCACACCTATGATAGATACTTATAATCTTGCCCATGGGCTGGGACTGCTCACACGCGCTTGAATTCCGTGTATCACTACTCGCTCAATGAAATGCGATAAGCCCGACTCGGCGATTCTATATTTTTTAAAGCAATGAATTTCACCAATAAGATCCCAAGAAAGAAATGCATTCTTTATATTTCCATCGTTATCTGTTTCTATGTCTTAACGTCGACATAAAATCCGAAATAGGCAATGTTTCACACAAACGATGTCGAGGGTGTCGTCATTATGAAGACGTTACTACTGGCGTTTGAAATAACGTTGACGTTACGTCAAAATTAGCGCCATACATGCGCTTGCTGTAGTCGTCACAATACAAATTTTGCTCTTTATCATGAATTTCAATTAGAAATTCCAAAAATGCAGATTTGTCAAAGATGAAGTCGGAAGAGAAAATGCTGTTAAGCAGTTATTACTTGTTTGTTCACACCAGGAGCCATGTGGCTGACACGGTTGTACTACTTACAGTTGTACACGTTCGCATGAAATAATAGTTCTCCGTTATGGTTCATGTTCTCTGCTTTTTCTCTTATTGACCTCTTTCAATGTATGAAGTTTCATAAAGTTCCCTTTAATACTTTTGGAGATATGCACCGGACAAGCTTAATATTGACAAAACCTAAAAGGGAGCTAACTTCGTAAATACTAGCGATAGGGTTACGGTTCTTGTGCACTGCACTTCCTCTAATTGTCCTCTATCAATGTGTGAAGTTTCATTTAGTTCCTCCTTATACTTCCAGAGATATGCTCCGGACAAAAGTGTGACCGACGGAAGAACGAACAGACAGTCAGACGGACGGACAAAACAGCAACTTTATGCTCATCCTTCGGGGAGCATAAAAAGTCATAAAAAACGTACATAAAACCAAAATCAAAACATTTTTGTAACCAAAACACAACGTTACACAAACGTTGCAACAACGTTTTTTCGCAACGCTTTATGAAAACGTTTAGAAATCCCAAATAAAACCATCCAAAAAACCCTACATAAAACCAAAAATCAAAACGTTTTCATAACCAAAATAAATCGTTGCACCAACGTTGCAACAACGTTATTTTGTTAGCTGGGTAAGTATCCCAATGGGCTATAGCACATTTGGAGAAGAAAATACATGTAACTCACCGTTTTTATTGACAGAAAAAAATTCTGAATAATGTTTTACATATTTTCTATTTAAATTCATATCTCTAGCTTTTGAATTCTCTTTCATTTCTGCAAATCATATAATCTATAATATAGGATATTTAAAACTGTAGTAGAACCGGGGTTCAAGCTATTACTGTATTACTGAGCATTTGCTTCAGATGAATAGGGTGGTGAGTTTTACCTATTTATCTAGATGGGAAGTAAATCATGCTAGAATATTTTGATATGGCAATTTGCGACATCCCTTAATTGTCATATAAATAAGTGCAATTTAGATCAGTTGTCTGGATTGCATCTTTGTTAACTACAGGTATGAAAAATACTTTGAAAAGCTGTAGTAATCATATTTCAGCATTATTGATATTAAACTGTTAAGCAGGATGCACACAGTTTGGTTCAGTATGTGAAATCCTTATACTGAGCTCTGACTGAGGTACCTTCTTTTACAGTATATTCATTTGACATCTTGTCTATATGTATAGGTTATGCCCATCTAGAATTGGTTGTTTAGGATCACAGCTGGTTCCGATAGTGTTCCAAAGTCTTGTGCATTTACTTTTTTTCATTAGGTGGGCAAATAGCTAAGTTCATTAAAATAAGAATCTCTTAAACGTTAAATAATAAACAATTAATTAATTAATTAACAGTAGCACATTACTACTCTTACCGTTTGTGTATCAAAGTTGTGTGTTTGACTATTCAGATAGGTCCTAAATTAAATGCAAACTACTCTTGTAAATAACAATTCTGTATAAAGTAAAATCTAAAACGTTTCCTTATAGGTTTTTTACGTAACACCACATCCAGTGATCTGAGCATGGGTTAGTCAACTCAGTTTCAACATATTTGCTTAGCATGGCATATGTAGCTGTGAAATAAATTGTTGCAAATTCCCGGGGTGTGAAACCCACCACCCGCCACCGGGAAACATACAATTTATAGCTTACTGCCTTGCGGCTTTGGTTTTAAAACCAAAAATACATTTAGTAATATAATCAATGACACTTATCTCAGTGTATCAAGCTAATAGTGAAAAATTTTCCGATGGCGAGTGGTGGGTGCCATACCCGCGGAATTGCAATAGTTTGTTGTTTAACCCTGAAGCTACATCTGCCAGATTTTTTTTTACCAGATACAGTTCATGTTCATAAGTTCTGTACAGAAAACGCTTTTGGTAGCAAGGAATACATCAAAGAAATGAAAATAGCAAACTCTATTTAATTGAGTTTACTTATTACCAGTGATGAAATGTGGAACACTGGCCACGACCCCTAGCACTGGCTTAAGCAGAACTTTATTTTTCAAAATGAGTCAAAATGAACTCAATGATCTCAAAGGACCAGAAAATAACCCCCATATTTATGACCGTGCACCCTTGCATAAAATAGGCAATGCAGGGCCAGACTAGACGGTCGTATGGTGATGGTGTAGCGTCGTATCACTGCCAGTTTACGTTACACAGACGTTGTTACGACGTTGCCTAAGCGCCATGTGCTGGCCGTGATGTTTGACATTGTTTAGGCCGTCTCACCAAGAGAGGGAGTAAGAAGAGAGAAATGATAGAGGAGAGAAAAAAGTCCAAACAACCCCCATCCACACCTGCTGCAAACACAGTAGGCCCTTGCCCTACTATTATCCAAACTAGTAGGATACAAAATAATGAATGGATTTGACAAGTGTGATAAGGACCATTTTTTTACCCTGCAACCGTATCGGCGAACCAGACACCACAAGTTCAAATTTTTAAACGTCAATTTAGATTAGATATTAGGAAGTACTCATTTTCTCAAAGGGTAATTCATACATGGAATAATCTCCCAGAATTTGTAGTAGAGTCAAGTTCCATTAACCAGTTTTAATCAAGAATCAACGACCACTGAAAAAACAAAGAAATAAAATTTCAGCCAGACTGCTATACCTACGATGCGCATGTGCCAACAAACCAGACACATAATACCAGAATGGATCAGAGAAGCGGAAGCTTATAGAGGATCTCTACAACAGTAAAAACAGTAAGTAAGCACCATTGGCGAACGGACCGCACCCACTTCATTTATGTATCCATCATCTCTCCTTACTTGTTACTCTTGCGTTTCGTTTCGATTAGGGCATCAAGAGAGAAGTACCGAGAGTGTGGGCATCAACAAGTCTTTTTCTATAGATTTATATCGTATGATGTGGTCTTTCTCACCGGACACTCAACGCTGAGTAGACGCTGAATCGGCGTCCTGACGTTGAATAAATGCTTATTCGGTATTGATTTTGCTAAGAACTAAGATTATGCACTATTGTTTAACACAATTGTAACACACCAGCGCATAGCTGATTTAAATGAGTTGCTGTAGAGATATACCACTTAGCTTACTTAACATCAGTTTAAGCCTAGATCTTTCTACGAGTTGACAGCTTTGAACTAGCTCTCTATCTCTCTCTGCCATTTTTATAGCGGGAGACAATTTTATTACTCAAGTTATGTTTTGACCGGTGGGCTGGTTCAAAATGGGGTCTTTTCTTATGACAAATGAAACCCCTTGTGAAAGAAATTATCCCTTTCGAGAGCTTATCACAGTGGAGAAAGAATGCGAGCATAAGGCTGGCGGAGTTGCTTCTCCCGAGGGTGTGTTAGTTTAAGATGTTTTAGGAGAAAATGTTAGGATTTAGGAACTTCCTTGGTTTACAATATTACTTCTAATTTCCCACTGAGCTCGCAGCATCAAATCAACGTCGATTCACCGTTATGACTTTGAAGCAGCGTTGATTCAATGTTGATTCAATGATATATACCTGTTAGGTTTAAAAACAAGTTATCCAACAGCTGAGTGGTATATATACGCATTTTTATTCAGTGCATATTTTTTCTTCTATAAATTAAAAGATATTGCTTATATTTAAAATAAAATATATAGCTAGGTGAGTTGCAAGTCGTGTGGCTCCGAAAGACTGTGGTTATACTAGGTCGAACTATTTATGTGTTTCGCAACCAGCAAGACAGACTGTATTCACAAAAACAGTTTTACAAAAAAAATATTAATGAAAACCAGCTCTGCCTACCGTTCTCAAGTTGCAAATCTGTGTAAACGTGGAGGCCCGAGGAAGTCTTATGTGGTTCCCGTTCACAGAACCACGTCATTCAGGTGGTTCCGGGGAGGGGCCACAGAACAAGTTCCTTTGACACCATATTTAAACAGCTCCTTTATGGAGTCCAGCCATATTCATGTCGGGCACAAAGTGTTTGATCAAAATTGAATCAATGTTGATTCAACATCAGGACGTTGAATCGATGTGGAGTCAGTGTTTATTCGACGTTGTGTTCCTGCTGGGTAAAAACTTTTTTTGTTACACACCTGTTTGAAGTCATCATCATAATCTATATATCTATCTGTCTATCTGTCTGGAAGCAAACATACAAAACAAACCAAATTAGCGAAGACAGCAAATAAGCTGACATAAAACAATAACATCGATAAACGACTACGGAAGCACTGCCATGAACGCTCAGAAATATGGAGCAATTAGGACTAAAGTGTCATGCGCAATTGGTTCACTGAATAGGCTCATAATGTCAGTTTGCAGTTACAGCTATAGCTTTGTCAGAGTTATCCACGGTGGATTTATGATTGATCAGAATTGCAGTTGCAACCATAGCTTTGTCGGAGGTATCCACAGTGGATTAATGATTTATCAGAACCATTCTTTATTTGCTAAAGTTTTAATAATAATAATTATAAAAATGTTTATTTGTGAACAGCATACAACGTATCACATATTAAAATACAGTTCTCATGATATCTTCATTAAAATAAGTTGATAATTTATGACAATTAAGATTTTTAAACATATTATTTCTGCACCCTGAATTCTAAACGTTCCTCCTCAACCAAGTTTATCACAGTACATTTAAGTCTTCTTCTTCTTCCGTTAAAGTACAGTCTCCTCAAAAAGGCATATTCTCGTACTGGCGCATAGTTTGTGTAGGAACATTTAACGTGTAAAATACGGCTAAAAACAACTGTACAGTGCAGTTAAAATCATCCAATACGAATCTAGCGGAGTCTGACGTTGTACATTTCCCCATTGAGGCTGTCGAGGGTTGGGTAGCTAACCACTAGCTGGGGAAGGCTGCTCCGGATTCTGCTGGTGTCTGAAAAGAAGGATCTGTGATAGGCAAGAGTTCTAGCTGAGGGAACCAGGACCTCTTACTGATATGGTTGGCGTCAGGTGGCTTACTGGAATGTCCACAAAGTTAAAGACAGTGCGGTACATCATGAATAGCTTAGCCTGTGCTCTGCACTCTTGAAGAGGGGACCACTGGAGATTTTGTAACATAGGCAGGACCGGATCCATACCACCATGTACAGGTGGGGCTTTGGATAACTGGTGGGGCTGGGAGGTGCCGAGATGTGTGTGGGCGGTGGAAGGAGAAGGGGCGGTGGCTTAAAAAGACATGAAATGATTAGGGATCAATTTGATGAAAAGTTTTGATAAGTTCTTTTGCTTTTGTCACAACAATTTTTAACTTTTTAACCAGTGATCTGAAGTAAATTATAGCAGCCCAGTGTGTTAATCGGGTCCTACAATGGGCGTTAACGGAGTTGGCACCTTAAAAATAGACGGAAAATACGATATGTGGACTTTTTCATCTTCCAGATGGCCAAAACAAAATGCAACTTAGCCTCTCACGCCACGAGTGTCAAGTTTGCTAGCGACGTTTTATAACCGGTTTTAGTAACGTCATTAAAATTGAGTGACGTCACAAACCTATGATCCGCTATCAAACGTCATTCGACATTCTTGCGTGTCCGATTTGGTCATTTGAAATTAGAATATTAGTCAAAAATTGAAATATTCTCGTTGCTAATATAAGAGAGATGTTGCTAGGTGTAAGATTATAAGTATCTTTCATGGGTATGTGGTGTGGATAGAAAAATACGTCTCGAGGGTCACTGTTCGGCATGCTGAACAGTGATACCGAGTAACGGATTTTTCTATGTATCCGCACCTCACACCCATGATAAATACTTTTTCTTGCACACCACGTTTTGTATTATCTTTAGAACTTGTTAAAATGCGTAAATTTAGTGCCTCAGAGGTTTCTATTTGATTTTGAAAGAAGACACCGCTTTCAACGACCGCCATTCGGTTCTTTACGTCAATGTCTGGCATGCAGAAACTGACGCCTTTTTGCCGTTTTCGTGATGTAATCATCTAAAACGCTAACGTCACTTGACGACGCAAATACGTGACCTCCATTACCACCAATGCATTGCATGCTCGTGATTTTTATCCGGTCCTGGCTGAGATAACATGGGTGAGATAAGATTTGTAGGTACAGGGGAAACATGTGGATATCCTTATCCTATGTGCAAGAATATAAGAATCCATCATGAGTGTCCATGTAGAAAAGGGAAACCTCACCCGAGGGGTCGGAATTTCAACCAGGGACGAGGCTTGCCGAGTCCCGGGTTGAAATTCCGACCCCGAGGATGAGATTTTCCTATCCTACATGGACTGGCTCATGATGGATTATTTTTCTCCCACTCTTAGCGGATTTTTAACCTAAAGTCGGATTAGGCTTCAGAAAAGAAAAATTTGAACTTTTTAACCAATGATCTGAAGTAGATTTTGAGCAGCCCAGTGTGTTTATCGGATCCGAAAATGGATGTAAACCCAGTTTGCACATCAAAATTAGACGGAAAACCCGATATGTGGACTACGTTATCTTCCAGAGGGCGAAAACAAAATGCAACTTAGTCTCTCACGTCACGCGCGTCAAGTTTGCTTGCGACGTTTTTAACCGGTTTTAGTGACGTCTTTAAAATTGGGTGACGTCAGAAACCCATGATCTGCTATCAAACGTCATCCGACATGCTTGCGTGTCCATTTTGTTCATTTAAAATTAAAATATTAGTCAAAAAATGAAAAAGTATAGTTGCTAATATAAGAAAGATGTTGCCAGGTATAAGATAGAAATTTCTTATATGAGCTGAGAGCCTATCTTATATAGGCAAAGGTGGGATAAGGGAGTTTCTTATATGAGCTGGGGCCCTATCTTATATGTGCAAAGGCGGAATAATATAGTTTCTTGATATGCTAAACAAACACACACACACACACACACACACACATTGAGAAGGGGCACAAAAATGAAAGGTGGTTCCAATAAAATTGTACCTTTTCACCATTATATGTCTGTCACACAGTGACGTATAGCACCAGCGCGTATGCCGACGTATATGAAATTTAACAAACACGCTGGTGAATGTTGATTAAGTTAGGGGTAAGTTATTAACAAGTTACGAGCCCGCTGAAATACGTTCGTATGAGTTGTTGTACGTAGAATGCGTCCCAAAATTTGTGCATGCATAAAATTTTCAGCGTACGCCGACGTATTGCTTATAAGTGAGACATAAGTTTAATGTACGCGATAGGTAGGTTATGCGTAAGTTTATGCACGTAACGTGTAAGTTAATCATAATTGATATATGTCGGCAACAAGCAGGTCCATTGTGTAGCGTACGATTAAGTTATTTCTAACCTATAGGCAGCTTGTCTGTAACTTATTCCAGACGTTTCCAGAACGTATTCAACCTATACCTGACGACCTTAGAACTTATTCAACGTGTAACGAATGCACTGAGCGTATTTAGGTAGCGTATCCGTCAGCGTCTTGGGCTTCAGCTATATATATTGGATACAGATGAGCAATTCATCACTGTTAAATACGGAAGCTTCTTGGACCGCTTCTGCTTTTCGTTTTGGAGCTGGAGAGTAGGTTGCCACTTCAGATGCCACCACAGCTGCTGCAGATGCCACCACGGATACCACTAAAGAGGCATTGGAGTCTGCGCGAGAGCGAGGTTGGCTACTATCGTAGGCACGGTAGTCGGGTGATGATTGGGACGAGGGTAAAATTAAAATCTAAAAGAGTTCCTTCAAGAGCAGAGAATACATTCACAAGAAGGAATATGGGCCAGACTACGTAGTTTCGGCTAATAAAGCCTCTTCAGTGACCCTGACAATATCTGGTGACGAAACCAGAGAAAAGCATACTGTAATTTCTTAATCTCAGTTGGACAGTCGTTTCAAAGACTGATAAGTATCAAAAAGGGTCCAAATAATATATAAAACAATGGTTTAGAATATGAGTATAAACTAATTTAAAATTTCAGATATCTCAGAATATATCCTCTGATCTCAAAGGACGAAATAAAATATAATCTGCACTATGGATGATGTACGGGGAGACGTTTTACGGCCGCCACACGGCACAACACCAGCTGCAGTG
The DNA here is from genome assembly GCA_963989385.1 of Ctena decussata. NCBI lineage: Eukaryota > Metazoa > Mollusca > Bivalvia > Lucinida > Lucinidae > Ctena > Ctena decussata. Next base: position 27,813,677 of record OZ022504.1, on the reverse strand, counting down.
AGGTAAAATTAAAATCTATGCAGGTGGTAAAGATGGAGTTTTTCGTGGGTCAGCTACTACCCGCAACGTTCTTTAATTTTCGTTTTTGAGGCATGTCCTTTGATCCTCGGCCACTTCAATAAAAAGTGTTGTAGAGATACGTCTCTGTATATCTGATCGTCGAAACACGCTATACATAGGGTCGGCCTAACTTAGACTAACGTTGTGCATGCGTTCGGTATAAGACAAGAACGCTACAGATACGCTGGGAACATGCTGTTATATGCTTGTATAAGCTATGTATATGCTAGGGATAAGTTGCGAATAAGTTATGTATACGTTATATAGTCGTTCAGTACGCTATGTATGCGTTCCAAAACAGGCTGCCGTTTGAGGTTTTAATTTATCTCCAGCATATGCCAACAAATTAGATAGATTTTTCATACGTCGGCATACGTTGTCTGAAACGTTGTAGAGTGACAGGGCCTCTATAAGTCTGATCAACACAAAGTGGTTATACAAGACCAATCACAATGCTTTCGTTCTACGGCTCAGAATAAGCGACCACTCTGGAAGAAGCCAGATTTTGCACAATCTCAGACAGCTTATATTGTCTATTTTTGTCCGATTTAAAGGAGGTACACACTTAAAGAAACGAATTTGCTTCTAGAACAATCCCCTTTGTCGCCCAGGGAAGCAAACAAAAAGTCATGAAAAATGGAAAGTATTGTCGCAGCCTAGACGTAGAGTGGAGTCGGGTAATTTCGGACTGCGGGTAAATTCGGACATACCATTACAAACAGTGAAACTCCAGATGAGACGGCTCATAATGACAATGGCAGGAACATTACAGACAAATATTCTAATTTCTTTGGTGTCATGATTCTGTTATGCAAAGGATCTATTCCATTTAACATAAGTAATGATATAACAGGGCAATAAAACAGCTTACAGCTGAGGATGGGTTCTATATAGAGAATAAATGAGCCGCGACGCGAGAAAACCAACAAAGTGGTTGTGCGCCCAGCGCAGACTCAGATCAGCCTGGGCATTCGCCCAGTCTGATCAGAGTCTTCGCTGTCCGCATGAAGGTAGCTTAGACCCTTCGCTACCCTTTAAGCACTTTGGAAAGACTCTGCTCAGACTAGGTGGATGCCCAGGCTGATCTGAGTCTGCGCTGGGCGCACAACCACATTGTTAGTTTTCTCGTGTCGCGGCTCAAATGTCCTCGTCTTTCAGAAGTTATAAGGACTTCTACGATTAAGGCGAGGATTTTCCTCATTAGACCGGCGCGACAGATCCGAATTTTCAAAAGTATAAATTGTGCAGATTTTTCCTAGCAGAGCTTCTACAAATATGTAAGCCGTATGAAATCAGATCATTTGTGATTCAGACCCAAATACACGGGGAGATAATCCAGTCTGACCCTACCTTCCCTAAATTCAAGTATTTCGCATACCTCATTTTTTGAGGTAATGAAAATATTGAAATCAGTCATTCATTCCATAATTTTTTGTCATAAATGCATGCTAAATACACGCATATTACAATACAAAGCAATGATTTTCATCTTGTTACGCCTGACTGGCATTTAAACATGAGAAACCACAGTTATACTTCCGGTAAAAGCGGCCAAAAGAGAACGCTTCACTATAATTAAAATACAGGTACTTCCGCCCCCCCCCTCCCGTGACCCAGCATTTCCTTCATGCAGCAGACTTATGCGATGCAAGTACGCAATATATATGAGCGGGAAGCTGGGTCACGGGGAAGGGGGGGGGAACGATACTCAGTAAGCCAAAGAAGAAGAATGGTCAACAGTAGCACTGTGATCTTCAAGGATTATATTGTGTACCCTGACCTTGAAATGAGGTCTTGGTCACATACATATAGTCAAAACTATCCAGTGTTGTCTGTTATGTAAGTAATGTAAGTCAAAAAGGGTGAAATGCATACAATAAGTCATCATTTCAACGATCAGTTTGAGGATAATTTACAATTTATCTCAACAATGACGTCAACGTCAACGTATTTTTAACGTACTTTACATAGGCACAAACACTTGAAAATTCATTTGTCATGCAAGTTACATGTCATAGTCATAAATGCAAAGCAGAAGTCAATGATCCGAATAACTTTTTAATCGTGGGGAAAATTCACGCCTTAAGCATAGAAGTCCTTACTGCGACACATCACACACTGTTTGCACATGTTGATTAACGAGAATCGCTATCTTAAAAATTCTAAGTATTGGAACAGATAGGTCTTAACGAACAGTGCAGACACAAATCGGAACAGTCTGACTGAGAATGTGGTCTTCAATGCCTGGCGTCCCATAAAAGAGACCTTTACAAATAGTGTAAACCCAGACCAGACGATGCAATGTATAATCAGGTTTAACACATTTTTTCATTCAGTACAGGCATTTCCGCAAATTAATAATAACTAGAAACTGTGTTTGTGACACACTATGCTTGCCACTAAACTTTAAAGTAATAAATAAAGGCTCTCTCCGTATTTTTGTCAAATGTGTGGCCAACCCCTAGCTACTTCACAACTTGTAAATACTGATATTTAAGGCCGGAAAATTACCGTGTCCGCGGGAATCATCGGATTGCAATTATTGGCGTCCGGGCTGGCTTTCTGGCATCCAAGGACGCCAAAGCCGGCGTCTTCAAGACCTCTGAGTAAAGGTGTCAAACTTTACAATGTCTAAGCCAGAAAAGGGCACAGCTTTGTTAATTTTTATGGAAATTCCTCAGTTTTTAATCAAATTATCTACATACTGATTCCCAGCTTTATGCCAAATATCCAAATCCTAGCTTAAATAGTTCTCTAGATATTATATTGTTAAACATTTTGTTTTAGCTAAATGTTTAAAAGCGAAAGTCTAAAGACGGGGGAATAACTACCTTTCGTTTACCAAAATATATAAAACAGCAATGACTGCTTCTATACCAAAAATCAACTTGTGATAAACTAGATTGTTAGCTGTTATAAGAAATTTTTGTTCTAAATGCATGTGGCATATATATTGTCTTAATTTGTGATTGTGTGCCATGTAAATATGCTTCTGTATCCAAAAAACTGTATCCCCTGCCCTCCCCCTCCCTCCCCAGCCCCACCCCACGCCACATGCACACAAATACATTTCAAGGAATAATATAAGAAAGATGGGAAACAAAGGCTATACATTTCATTGTACTCAGCCTATTCCATGCTGGAACAACCAGCTTCTCCTCCCAGCGCTGCCTCCTTTCCTCAAAGGGGGTGTTTTAAAATGGCCCACGCTTAGATTTCCTTCATACTTAATATTTTGATAACCTGGGGTAAACCAATAAATAAAATGGGTTAATCAATTTAATTCAAAAGTGCAGGGCTTATGGTCGCACCTTGCAGAACCCCTTATCAGACATGATGGGTAGGGCTAAGTTAGAACCTGTCAAATTAACATTATAATTTAAATGCATTCGTTGCCTTCTGAAATGAATTGCAGGTACCCTGAGAATTATTCTGATACCATAAACTTATATGTTGACTTATACAAATATTTTTATAGTCAACCGAATTTGAAAAATCTGTCAAAAAACGACTATCAATAATCAAATATGAAATGTAATTTTAATGTTTAGATCTGTTGCTGTATTTGTCAAGCTATGATTTTTATTCAGAATTAGGGTAAGTATATCCCCTCTTTTTGTAAAAAGTTTTAAAAGATTTTGAAACCGGTAATAAGTTTTCGAAACTGAAATTTGGGGATAAGTCAGGTTTTTGGAGAAAGTCAGTTTCATAGTAAAGGTAGGATCTTTCACTGCGGCACTTGTTTATCCGTGACATAAGTTATTATTGAGGTCCTACATAATTAATACCCATGTATGCAATTGTTTTCTTCACCGGCTAAGATTTGGAAGCCAAGGATTATTCCCAAATGTGCCCCCGCCCCCTCTCTCCTCCTCACACTTCTGCAAACAAGTGTCATCACCCAAAACAGTCAACATATTTTCTATCATCTGTACAGAATAACAAATAAAAGGTGACCAGGTAAAATAATTTCAGTGTTTACCGTTTTTTTTTGATGCATCAGTGCCCTGGTTTTTTTGTTTTGAAGATAACTTTAGGTTAGTATCTGTAGCTGTCTCTAGATGTAAGGCAGGACGTTTCCCTTTTGTTTCTAACTGCTGCCTGCATCAAGTGCTAGTGTGTTGGCTTGTATCTTTACATTGCCTACATCACAGGAAAAGTGATCCATTATTTTTATTTCAACTATTCACTGCATCAAGTGTTAGTGCCCCGAATTTAATTTGTTTACATTTTTGGCTTGTACCTGTACACTGAACAGACTGCATCAAGTGTCCGTTCGCTAAAGAATCAAACAAAAAACAAGGAAAGAGGCAAATCATCTGGACACAACAGTTTATGATGGAAGATAAGCTGACACTTAGCAAGCTTGGGAAGACATCTCAACCTATCATCAACATATTTACAGCAATGGGTGATTATAGAATCTAAATTTGATCAAATAAAACTAAAGCTGAGCCTATAGTAACAATCCATGAGGAAACCAGGGCCTACAAAGTGTCAGTTTAAACTGCTAGGACTCTAAAATAGTTTTCCTGCGCTCCAAATAAGGTATGTTATCAGTCTAGGTAAAATAATTACCGGGTTATTATTTTGAAATGAAAAAAAAAAGATTTGATCTGGAAAGTTTCTTGTGTTAATGGCGTTGGACAAGGCGACATTTCATCGATATGCATTTTAATCTGAATTGGGATAATACAGAGATGGTAAAGTTCACTTTTACGTGACATGAGGAATCACGAAAAAATACATCTCTACAAGATAATGCTTTTCTACTGTATTGGGGTGCCTGACAGCCCACATTCTGCGGCCCTGACGTATAGTTTACCGGGCTCTGAATTTCTTTAATTTTCTTGTACACATATAAGAGGTATACAGCATAATTTATGGTTAGTATAAAATCTTGACAACAACTGGATCATACTTTAACTGATAATTAATTTTTTATGTAGATGTGGGTTTTAGCTGATTTTGAGGGGTTATACCAAACAAGATACATTTTATACACAACCCGTTTCTTGAAACATGAATATACATATTTCTAAAATGTTTCGCATTAATTCACTGATTTAAGTTTATAAATGAAATTGCAAAATCCGAATTTTCATTTTCAGGGTAGAAGTTACTTAAGTCAATCATGTGCTATGCTGAGCGTGTGAACTGAGGTAAATAATCCATAAGCAACACTGTTAGTCCATAGGCAACACATATACATAGAATAAAAAAAATCTAAGCGTGGGCACATTCCTATGTAAAATTAACATAGGCGGAAACTCCGCCTTTTGATTTGTTATTTTTCCCTGAGGGTCTCTTATCTAAGTATCAACTTAGCTTAAAAAGATCTGCCATAAATCCATTTTTCAGTCTTGTCAGAGGGTCTTCTTATGCACAGACTGTTTTCTACCAGGAATAAACTCGGCCCAGTTGTTTAAAACTAGTCATGTCGTTAGTTAACAAGACGTTAAATTTTCAAATGTTTTATACTTAAAAACACAGCCATTTTTTGCAAAAAAAAGTGTTAGGTGTACTGCAAAAGCTCCTCACATTTTTCTGCAAAACATAGTACCACAATCGAGTTTGTGAGTACTGTAAGCCTTAACTGTGCGAGTGCTTTATGTCTTAACCTTGATTAATGACATTGTCAGGCTAGCTATGCTGTGAACAACTGGGCCGAGATTTTTATCTTGCCTGTTACTAGCAGAAGTGGAGACATAGGTTTCACTTTTCCGTCTGTATCAGTGTTGGCACCCTAAACTTTTTGTTGAGTCTTGTGTAGCTCTGTTTTGTGACTATTCCCAGACAGGTGAGACACCTTCGGGAATTTATGTTGTCAGCTGGTTGCTGACTTGATTTGATGTATCAAATGAATTTAAGAATTTGAGTCACGACGCCAGAAAAACAACGAAGTCGTTGTGCAGCCAGCGCAGACTTAGATCAGCCTGGGCATTCGCCCTGTCTGACCAGACTCTTTGCTAAGCACTTAAAGGGTAGCTAAGGGTCTAAGCTACCTCCCAGCGGACAGGAAAGACTCTGATCAGTCTGGGCGGATGCCCAGATTGATCTGAGTCTGTTTGGGTGCACAGCCCCTTTGTTGGTTTTGTTGTGTCGTGGCTCGTTTAACCTAACAGCAAACTGTATCATTACAGCATTATCATCAGCTAGCTACTGAATTAATTTGACTTACCAAATGAATTAATGAATTTAACATAACACAAAACTCTATTACTACAGTATTTAATCTACTCAGTATCAATTAGTTATTTGCCTGTTCTTCTCACCAGCATTTTATTTCCTTACATGCTTTATACCATAATAGTTTTGCTATAGGATGAGAGCCTCCCCCCACCTCCACAAACAAAATGACCCCAAATATCAGGGGAAAAAAGTCAAGTTTAATTCTGTGGTAAGATGGGGTTTTCCTTTCTAACACAATTACAAACATCTAGATCTCTCTTATAAGACTGGTTTAGATTTGTGGGTTGTTTTGGAGAAGGGAAATAACTTATTACTGAATAAATACAGAGTAAAGCTTCCTTTTGATACACATCGAATGTAGGACATTTCGGCCACGGACGTTTCGGCCTAGGACATTTCGGCCAAGGACAGTTCGGCCACGGACATTTCATCCACGGACATTTCGGCCATGGACGTTTCGGCCAAATCTGAAAAATTAAAATAGTTATGCTACTGTAAACCATTTAAAGTTACAGGGATGGTTTTCTGCCCACATGGCACAAAAATATGTGATTGGGTTCAAAACAACTCCAATCATATCTCTTAAAGTCAAAAATGGGTGCAACGCAGATACATCAGCCATATGTTTGCATATAAAGTTATTATAGGCATCACATGAATGATTAAGGCCACACTGGCCCATAAGTGGGGATTGCATATGTGCCAGATTATGCTCAAAATGACTTTAAAAGTATTTAAGGGCTATAAACCTATCAAAACACTTAACCAAATATCATATAAGGCCCTAGTTCAAGTAGTTGAAATAGTTGTTCACAGTGTTTTTGGCCTTGAATTGCTCAAAATGACCTTAAAGCTGTTGAAGGTCCATAAAACATCAAGAGAACAACAACAAATCATTGGACTTCATTAAGACTAGCTTTAAGTTACTCATATGAGTACTTAATTTAATTATAAAAAGTAATTTTTGGATAAAGGCCGAAATGTCCACCCTTGACAATTTCTGTGGCCGAAATGTCCGTGGCCGAACTGTCCTAGGCCGAAATGTCCGTGGCCGAAATGTCCGAGCACCTACACATCATGTGATTTCCAAGAATATGGCATTTTTAGCTCGCCTGAACGAAAGTTCAGGAAGAGCTATTGTTGTCACCACGGCGTCCGCGTCCGCGTCCGCGTCAGCGTCAGCGTCCGCGTCGGCGTTCGAATTGGATGTTTTGGTTAAAGTTTTTTAAAGACCTACATCTCCTTAACCCATGGATGGATTCTTTTGATACTTGCACTGTAGTTAGATATTGGTCTAAGGTTTAACAGGGTACCACCCCCACCCCACTCCGTGACCTTGATGTCAAGGTCATGGACTTAGAAAATTGGTGTGTTTTTTTTGGACTGGATGTTTTGGTTAAAGTTTTATAAAGCCCAATATCTCCTTAACCCATGGATGGATTCCTTTGATACTTGCACTAAAGTTAGATATTGGTCTAAAGTTTTCGAAGGTACTACCCCCAACCCCCTCTGTGACCTTGATGTCAAGGTCATGGACTTAGAATATTGTCTTTTTATTGATTGGATGTTTTGGTTAAAGTTTTTTAAAGACACATATCTCCAGAACCCATGGATGAATTCTTTTTATATTTGCACTGTAGTTAGATCTACAGAGTACTACCCCAACCCCGCTCAGTGATCTTGATGTCAAGGTCAGGGACTTGGGAAATTTTTGTCTTTTTTAAAGTTTTGTAATTGCGTACTGATTCATAATGCTTTGCAGAGATTTAGTTTATACTTGAACTGATGTTAGACTCTTTTTGGAGTTTTTACAAAACACCTTATACTTACCCCACTGGATGACCTTGAAGTCAAGGTCATCGACTTAGAATTTTGTCTTAAAGATTTTGGTTAAAGTTTTATATTTATGAAGACATAATTTCACAGTGCCACGATGATGGACTCAGTTGATACTAATACTTGGACTGATGTTAGATGATGGTTTAGGGTTTTGATACATCCTAGTACCCCCCCCCCTCCCCCCTTCCCCCCTACCCGTCAGTTTTTTTACCTCAAGCTCATGGACTTTGAAATTTCATTTCATCTTTTTTTTATTTTAATTTTATTTTTAAGACTTATTTCTGAGATAGCTTTTGTTTTTTAATGTGTTTTCATTATAGACATGCTTGCCTGAAGTTTTATGCATACCAGTCCACATAGCTAGCCCCCCCCCCCCCCCGTCAGTTTTTTTACCCTCAAGCTTGTGGACTTTGAAATTTCATTTCATTTTTTTTATTTTAATTTTATTTTAAGACTTTTTTCTGAGATAGCTTTTGTTTATAAATGTGTTTTCATTATGGACATGCTTGCCTGAAGTTTTATGCATAGCAGTCCACACCACCATAGTGGCTGTGTGATGGGGAAGCACCAATTCAGGCGAGCTATGCTGTCAGGCGACAGCTCTTGTTATCATATTATATTCAGTTCATCCTTCTCAATTACACAGGTTAACCAAAGACCTCGCAGTTAGCTGTACAGCTTGGGCCACTTCCATAAAAAGCTGCCGTGACAAGCATACGCTCTGATCAGACAGCACCCAAGTGCAGTCTGATCAGAGCCTTTGCTTGTCACCAAATTGAATGCAACAATGTTGGAAATCACATGATGTGGCTCAAATTTAGGCGAATAGTTGTGGAGATTGGAATGCTGCCTCTATTCTACTGACTGGTAAAAATAACCTTTGACTGAACTCTGGATAAAGGTGTAATTTTCATGACCATAAGAAAATCTATTAGTCTCCATTAACAATATTTGAGGAGCCCGGGTAGCTCAGTAGGTTAAACAATGGCCTACTGATCTAGTGGACCGGGTTCGAGCGCTGCTTGAGGCGAGAATTTTTCCTACCATAAAGGGGGTTCCAATGAATACATCCTTTCATCATTCCATTCCCATTGTGCTGACATGACAGAAATACTGTTGAAAAGGACATAAAATCTCAAGTCATCCATCCAGCCATCCATTAACAATGTTTGTTTCATCCCCTCTTAAAATGGCCTCAACATATTGTTATCCTTCATTAGATCTGCCTCACTTAGCTGCTTCTAATGAGAGGCTACAACATAATTGAGCTGCAACAGACAAAACCAACAAAGAAGACTCAGATCAGCTAGGACATCCGCCCAGTCTGATCAGAGTCTTTGCTGTGCACTTAAAGGGTAGCTAAGGTTCAAAGCTACCTCATGCGAACAGCCAACACTCTGATCAGGCTAGGCAGATGCCCATACTGATCTGAGTCTTCACTGGGTGCACATGCCACTTAGTTGGTTTTGTTGTGACGCAGTTCAATATGTTTGCATGTAGAAATACAAAAAAAAATGCCTGGAGAATTTCATAGAAATCCACCTGCTGGTGGTGCTCTGATCCGGAACTGTAATTTGCCTTAAACTATTTTTCATAGGCAAAGTCGAGGTCAAAGACTGATTTTCTTGTAATACACAAACAAGTAAATGCAAAGGTCAAGTAATGGACAAGTAAAATGACATGGACAAGTAAGTGCAAAGGTCAAAAGACTGATTTGCTTATAATGAACACATCAGTTTAAAGGTCAAAAGACTGATTTGCTTGTGATGTACACATCAATCCAAAAGGTCAAAATACTGAATGTCTTGTAATGCACACAGCAAAGCAGGAGTCAAACGACTGCTTTGCATGCATTACACACATCAATGCAAAGGTCAAAGACTGATTCTTTTTAATGTACACATCAATGCAAAAGACTGATTGGCCATTGCATAGGTAAAAAAAGTAATACACACATCAATGCAAAGGTCAAAGACTGTTTTGCTTGTAATGTGCACATCAATGCAAAAGGCTGATTGGCTGGTAATACTACAGTGCATAGGTAGAAAAAGCTGATTTGCTTGTAATGTATACAAGAATGTAAAGGTCAAAATACTAAATGGCTTGTAAAGCACACATCAGTGCAAAGGTCAAAAGACTGATTTGCTTGAGTGCAAAGATCAGAATGAAAATCTAAAATAGTTCTTTAAAGAGCAGAGAACATATTGGAAAGAAGGAGCATGGGCCATACTTTGAAGTTTCAGGTACTCAAGCCTCATCAATGACCCTTATATTATCTGTTGAAGAAAACAGAGAAAATATTTTTGTGATTTCTTAAGTTAAATAGGACAGTCGATACAAAGACTCGTTAGTATCAAAAAGAGTCAAAATGAGTAGAAAGAGAGGATCTAGAATTTGAGCCTAGTCCAATAAAAAATCTGATCTCTCAGAATATATCCTCTGATCTCAAAGGACAAAAATAAAGTATAATCTGCACTAGGGATGATGTACGAGGAGACATTTTACGGCCATCACAAAGCACAACACCAGCTGCATTGAGGTCAAATCAAAAATAGTTCCTTCAAGAGCAGAGAACATTATTCAAATGAAGGAGCATGGGCCATACTTAGAAGTCTCGGCTACTCAGGCCTCATCAGTGATCCTGATAATGATCTGGTGACAAAACCCAGAGAAAACATTACTGATATGCTTGTAATGCACTTCAGTATACAGGTCAAAAGACTGATTTGCTTGTAACGCACACATCAATGCACAGGTCAAAAGACTGGCTTGTATATAATGTACACATCAATGCGAAGGTCAAATGGCTGATTTGCTTGTATGTACACGTCATTGCAAACATCAAATGGCGGATTTGCTTGTAATGTACATATCAGTGCAAAGGTCAAAAGACTTATTTGCTTGTAATCAGTGAAACGGTGCAAAGATTATTCTAGTGCAATGTTCAGTTTTTACTTGTGCTTAATACATCCAATATTTATTATGTTTTTGTTTTGGATCAGCTTCATTAACCTCCTGTAGTTTAGTCTATTCTTACCCATGACTTTGCAAGGTCGTTGGGGCGCCAAAGCAATGTTGGCAAAATGCCGGCAAATATGAGTATTTTCCATGCCAGCGGTATTTACCGGTAAATACCGGCAAATACTGGAAAATACCGGCAAATACTGGTTGAATGAATTGACCAGAATTTATAAAATAACCCACACTCAAAATCATAGGGGTAGTTCAGTTATACTGGTCAACTGACATAATATTTATACTGAACTTTAACCATTGTATCAACTTATTTATTTAATAATTTATCTAGTCAGTGAAATTTTGAACTTTGTTTTAGGGGAAAAATAGTCTGTTTCATAGCTGGACATTTCCCTCTGTGGGCACAGAGTCGTGGAGCTTTGGCACTAACTACTGTTTTGCATTAAGTACATCTGGCACTGGTCTTGTTGTCTTGGTTAACAACAGCATAGGATCTTTTGGCTTCATGGTGAATAGTAGTTTGGTAATGATGTGTGATGGCTCAGCTTTAGGACTGATTATGAAACATTATTATCTGACTGCTATAATATTATTATCTGACTGTATTCAAGAGTTGAAGCCATACTATAACTCAAGCCATACATCACCTAGACTTATTGCCTAACTTTTGTTTTAAACAGATAACCATTCTGACATCTTATTGTTTCCATCCTTGCCCCAAGCCCCCTTAAATAAACATTGTTTTGAAACTTGTTGTTTTAACAGTTTAGATAATATCTTGCCAATTAGGTGTCACAGGTGACTGGCCAGGTGCACAGGTGAATTAACCTGTAATTTCTTACCTGTATTTTTTATACTGTTGGGTTTAAGGGCAAATAAAAAAGTTGAATCAAGATTCTGTTCATACTTGTGAAATTGTTAATTTTTTTGTCTTAAATCCACTTTTTGGCTGTTTCAACCTGCTTAATTTGTGAAACAGTTTATCTTTTATGATGATAAACTTATATATTTAGTATGAAAATTATCTAAAACATCATTAATTCATTTAGTTTGAGTATATATTATTTTAAGCTTACTCGGTTTTGGTTTTAACAAGATTTAAAGGTAAACAAGTTCACTCGACCAGTATTTGCCAGTATTTTCCACTTTGGAAGTATTTTCCAGACCGGTAAATACCGGTAAATTCCACCTGTAAATACCGGGGATGGAATTTACCACCCAACCTTGCACCACAGCTGACTTTGCATCAACCTCTTTCCAGCTTGTGCTGTTTCAGCTGACTGTGGTTTGCTGGCAAAGTCTGTCCCTGTCCACTCTTTAATATTGTTTGTACAGTGCATGCTGTGACCAGATTGCATATATATATATATATGTGACTGATCTGAGCCAGACAGATTTTCTGATATTCTGCCTGTGAAGGTGTATGAGTGTATGCCTCCGTATTTTTTAACCTTTTTTTTTTTAAAAAAAGACAGCATTTATGACCTTCTGTTCGTTTTCCTGAAAGCCCTTAAAAAGTAGGATCAACTTTAAATGGGAAGACTTTTCTCCTAAGAAAGCCTATTATTTCCTTTAAAAGTTGATCCCCATAGAAAAAGGAAGAAAAAAATTACAAAAGCTTTGCAAGCGGCGCATAATACGCTCGTTTCAGTGTCATGAAGGAGTTACAGAATGAACAAGATTGTTTATAGAAGGATGGACAGGCAGACCAACAGGGGAAACAACTCTGTAATTAATGACTGCAATGATATTAAAACATCTAACACATCAAAAACTTTAAGTATATCCAAAAATCAGCTTCCAGGTTGAAGCAGCTCAGAAGTTGAGAAATGCTTAAGTCAAACAAGGGAGATAATTCATAAACTACGTAAACTAGAGTACCATTCTTGGTCATAATATATTCCCTTGACAATATACAAATCACCATAACGTTTTGTTAACTTATTTCCAACGGTAAAAGAGTTACAGAGTAAAACGGAAATTGGAGCAAGGGCAGATAATTCAGGAAATAAGTAAGCCAGAGTTGTGGTTCATGGTCATGATACATTGCCCCATTAAGGAGTAACAGAGTAAAACGGAAATTGAAGCAAGGGCAGATAATTCAGGAAGTAAGTAAGCCAGAGTTGTGGTTCATGGTCATGATACATTGCCCCATTAAGGAGTAACAGAGTAAAACGGAAATTGAAGCAAGGGCAGATAAATCAGGGACTAAGTAAGCCAGAGTTGTGATTTATGCTCATAATACATTTCCTCATTATTATACACATTCCTACAAAGTTTCAGTAAAATATTTCAAAGGGTTAAGGAGTTATGGAGTGAATGGGGGAAAGGGCTAGCCTAAAAAATTAATCAAAGGGAAGTTACTCGAAAATTAAGTTAGGGGGAACAACCATTCTTCTATGTGATACACCATCTTGTAATCATGCACATTGCTATAAAGTTTCATCAAGATATGGTTACTTACTTATTGAATGCACAAGATTTGTAAACGCAAAAATAGCCTAAAACTTTAATCAAAGGGATGCAACTCCAAAACAAAGAAAGGGAGAGCAACCATTCTTATACGCGACACATTGTCGGACCCTCATACACATTGCTATGAAGTTTCACAAAGATATCCCCAACAATTATCTAGTAATGGCGCGCACAAGACTAGACGGATAAAAAATAATCAAAGGGGAATAACTTAGAAACTAAGTAAGGGGGAGCAACCATTACTGTGTGCGACACTTTGCCTCATCCTAATATATATGCCTACAAAATTTCATGAAGATATCTTAATCGGTCACTGAGATATGGTGCGCAAAAAATGCCATAATACGTCCGTTTTTCAAAACGGTCGTAAAAAATGGCAATGTTGCTACATTTGATGCTGCATCCATTCACCTTTGTACTCCATCAGGGTCCTAAAATTTCTTGGTTAATGTACATGTGCTAGTTTTGTCAACAGCATATCTATATTGTTGATGACAGCATATTTATATTGTTGATTGTTGATAGATTGTAGTTATTGCCAGTCTAAGTTTGATAATAAAATCTTGAAATAATAAAATCAGATTCCTTGCTGTTTTCCCCTCCCACAATTACGCACTTATGGCTACACGTCAGTGCTTGTGGCAGCCATTTTATCACAGTAAGACAAAGCATTTACCTTGCTTTAGGTTGAAAATGTGATTTTCTTTATCTGTCATCTCTTGTCATCCATCCATCGTTTGTTCAAAAGACCCTCTAACTTCGAAACCACTGCACCAATGTTCTCAAAATTCACTAAATTCTGAAAATTATCTAGTAGACCACCTAAGTTTATCACCCTTAACTTAGAATTGAACTAGACAATCATTAAAGGTGATGAATGCCCCCACCATATGCCTCACTAGATGAGTAATGTGTTCAAACAACTTTGTGTGAAGTTACATCAAAATCAGTCAATAAATAAAGGTGCTAAAGGGATGACTTTTTTTTTTTCTTCTAAAAATCGCAATTGTAACCGTGATCTTGGATCTACAACCCTGGAAGGTAAACGCGTCCAAGATATTGTTATACTTAATATCTGTGTGAGGCTATATCAAAATCAGTTAAAAATAAAGGCGCTAGAACTATGACAAAAATTTACATGTACCTATTATAGCATATGTGACCTTGACCTTGGACCTACAATGCTGAAACTTGAATTTGTTCCAGATATTGTCATGCTAAATATTTGTCTCAAGTTTTGTCAAAATCAATCCAGACGGATGACAACGTATTTTCTAAAAATAGCAATAGACCTTGACCCTAAAATTCTGCAATGCCAACTTGTCCAAGATATTGTCACACTAAACATTTGGGTGAAATTACATCAAAATTGTCAGTGAATAAAAGGGCTAGAGGGATGATAAAGTTTTTTCTAAAAATTGCAGCTGTGACCTTGACCTTGGATCTCGGAGCTGAAACGGTAATGTGTTCAAGATACTGTTATACTTAACATTTATATGAAGTTATATCAAAATCGATCCATAAATAAAAGCGCTAGAGCGATGCCCAAGTTTTTCTGAAAATAGCAACTGTGACCTTGACCGTGATCCTACCAACTTGAAACGCAAACATGTTCGAGGTATTGTCATACCCAATATAGCTGTGATGTAATACCAAATGGGTTGATAAATGAGGTCACTAGAGCGATGACAAAATGTGAGCTTGTATATGAGCCATGGAAATAAGGTCAAAATATGTATGTCATTCAAGCGGAAATAATTCTGCAATAAACACCTAACTCAAACGTCTGTTTCCTTTATGCATATGTTCAATGCATGTCTGAACTGTGTTGCAAGTTCCACATCCCAACACCAAATACTATTGGAGGAGTTGCAGAGACAAGAACAGTACTACAAAGTGTGAAATACAGTCAAAATATGTATGTCATTTAAGGGGATATAATTCTGCCATAATGACCTGGATCAAAGTTCTGTTTCCTTTATGCATGTCTGAACTGTGTTGCAAGTTTCAACTCCCTGCATCAGATACTGTAGAAGGATTTGTGGAGACACAAACAGTACTACATATGTAAAATATTGTCAAAATATGTATGTTATTCAAGGGGGCATAATTCTGCAATAAAGATCTAAATCAGAGTTCTGTTTCCTTTATGCACATTTCGAATGCATGTCTGAACTATGTTGCAAGTTTCAAGTCCCTGCATTGAATACTGTAGGAGAAGTTGCCGAGACAAGAACAGTACTACAAATGTGAAATATGGTGAAAATATGCATGTTATTCAAGGGGTATAATTCTGCAATAAAGACCTGAATCAAAGCTCTGTTACATTTATGCACATGTACAATGCATGTCTGAACTGTGTTGCAAGTTTCAACTCCCTGCTTCAAATACTGTAGGAGGAGTTGCGGAGACAAGAACAGTACTACAAAGTGTGGCGGACGGACGTACGGACATGGGCACAGCTATTTGCCCCTCCCCACTTTGTGGCAGGTGGGGTAAAACAACAAAGTCAACGTTTTCAGAAATGCGTGGTATAACTGGCTTATCTTTGATGTGGAGGATACTGGCATTCTTTAAGTTTTATCGAAGGCGGTTCCTGTGGCTGTATTATGGGCGCTCTAAATAGTTGTCATCTCACCGCTGTAGGTTTGGACCCAGCCAATGTTCAAGACAAGCCAAGCTGTCTTTGCAGGTGATCATGTGCTTTTCTTCGGGATCACACGTTTTGGCCACATCAAACAATTGGTTTGACTCAAATGAGTGAAATGATCCTGACGGGCTGTACAATACAAATGAAAAAATAAAATGAAACCAATCTGGTGATTGTTTAATTTTTGACAAAAAAAAGAAGAAGAAAAAAAAAGAGTTCATTAATCTCCATATGATATTAAGTACATCAAGTGTACGTCCCATTATATATATTGTGAGGGTTTGGCGTCGCTTAAAAGGCCATGTCTTCATTTCATATTATGCATAGCACCTAAATTTGTGGTCAAGAAATGTTCGGTTCGGCTTCTCTGTATTAAGCTGACGTCAGAAATTTTGCCAGAAAATAACGCCAAATAGCATCTAAAAGACGTAATGTCTGCATGTACGAGAGTCGTCTTTAAGACGACTTTTCTTTGCACTGGTCGGCCATGCATTAATTAACCGTCGTCTACGCAAGAGATTCAATTTCTTCAGATGCAAAAAACAAATTCAGATATCAAAACGGTGGGGGATTCTTTTTCGCACAAAAGAAAGTCGAACGTTTATTCTATTGGATGAAGTATTAATGGTGTTTTCGTGTTTACAAAAGTTTTGAAGTTAACTGATCCCAAGCAACATCACACCTGCACGCAATTGTAAAACCTTTTGACATACCTTTAAATCGTTATGTTATAACACAATCACGCCTGGTAAACTATCACAGGTACCTCCGGCAGAGGTACTGATTATCGTTGGTGACAGGCATCTCGAGCTGCTTGTGACTGTCAAAAAAAAAACGGCAGGTATTCCTCTTTTAACAAAATAACCAAGGACTTTATTAAAAATCAAAAAGAGCTATTCGACCCTTATAGACTTTTGTCACACATCATATCCCCAGTACTTTCCATATTACCGAAGATACGACTTTTGAAGTGGCTTTGATGTCAGCCCACAGTACTTAAAACATAAAAATATTCGGCCGTTTTTGGTCTTAAATGCAGAATTCTTGCATATGAATCTGTTTATCTCGACACCCTGATGTTAAGTCAACTTCCTTGTCCAAATATAAATGTCGATTGACTACAAATAAGGCTTTATTTTTCAAAACAACAGCTGGAGGTGACTGCAATGGCGTGGAGGTGCCTGTGATGTAAGAAAATATAGTGAAAATCTTAATAGTTATTGCAGCTGGAACTTCTCTAGACCACTGCCTGGAAAGAATCATTCATTCAGCATCCCAATAAGCTATCATAATGCGTATATCATTAAATTCCATATAAAAAAATTCTACAACATTATCTCAAATAGTTATTGCCGATTCCGGGACATCTCGGCCCATAACAAACTCGGCCCACAACACTGTCGGCCCATAGCAAACTCGGCCCGTGGCAAACTCGGCCCATAAGACTAAAACAGTTCTGATAGGCAGTGTATACAAAGTGTTTTCTCACAGAAGAAACATGTCATCCAATGCCTATTTATGATTACTTATTTGCATAATAACTGCACACAGAAGAGAGTGTTAAAATAAAAGAAACTGTCAAGATAGGTAGGCCAAGGAACTCGGCACATAACAAAGTCGGCCCATAACAAAGCCGAGTCAGCAGCTCTTTCCCAAATAGGTGGCAACTCAGCTATCTTTACTGAACTAAATAATTTAATTTTGATAACAATACTCTGCAGTGTAGGCCCAGTGTATAGTTATTCTAAACTCGCATTCCGCCTGCGACATCTATCTGCTTGTGGGTGTATATGTCTAGGGAAGTTACTGGATCACACCTAGTAAACGCGCAATTCCATTCCCATTGGGGAAAAAATCAATTTTTACAAATATACTGATGCTATTCGATTAATATGAAGGTAAAGTACCTAAGTACAAAATTTCAACTTTGTAAACGATATACTCAGAGGACACTGAGGACTTTTATTTACTTCAAAGCCAACATTGTGCACAAACATGAATAGCTTTGTTGTATTTTCGTTTACTGTTTACAATTTAAAGACTGAATTTTCAACTGTCAGGTGGAAATGAAATTGCGCGTTTATTAGCACCCTACAAGGACACCGTATATATAGACATGGTCGTGTCGAATTTGGAACAATATGTTCTGTCTATACTGTCATTTTTACAAACAATTTTTACTTGTTCAACATTTATGATAATTACAGTAACCAAGTTGTTCCAAGCAAACCATTTCGTTAGCGATGATCCCACCCCTGCCCCCTCTACAATTCATTCTGTCAAGGTCTTACATGTAGTGCAACCTGTGATAAAGTTAGTGTGAAAGTTCCAGCGGATGCTGGGTGTACTCTTTCGATCTATATCAAATATGGTTGAAGTTAAAAAAAATAGTTACCTCGTTAGATTATGAATCACAGGTTCACATTCTTCCCTAGGACTATCATCCATTGAAATGCCCTCCCACCCTACATACCGGTCCTTCCTACCTTGGTGCAGTTCAGCAGTGCTGTCTGCCAGGTAATCCATGTCTCTCCCTAAACACCAATTTCTGTTTTTATCTTTTAACTATACTAACACTCTTTATCGCTCTGTACAAACTCATTTCACACACTTTCCTATACATTTGTTCCAGCTAACCCCCTTCAGCACTTGGTTCGCCGGAACCCGTCTGTTGTCCCCCTCGGGGGTTAAGACGTAACGGAAGATAGATAGATCATCTAAGATCTAAGCATTTAGACTACGTTCAGTCACAGGTGTTTGTATTTCTGTCCATAAACATGTTTTGGATGCTCTAGAAGGCTTTTCAGAGTGTTTGGCGAACACTCTGAAAAGCCTTCTAGAGCATCCAAAACATGTTTATGGACAGAAATACAAACACCTGTGGTTCAGTTCATACAACAATTTTATTTTTAGAGTAATAATTAGCAAAGGTAGGTCTTGTGTGAAGCAGCGATATAACATCAACCATACTTGAAAATATACAACAACTGAGTAAACAGAGACAAGAACAGTAAAAGACAAACATATAAAGACAAGAACAGTTACACAGTAAATGTTTCAAACGCACATATCCAAACAGTTGCAATTTTATAGGTATGGGCCGAGTTTGTTATGGGCCAAGTTTGTGTGGGACAACTTGGTATTGGGCCGATATAACATAAAAATATACAACTACTGAGTACATAATACAAAAATCATATTTATAAGACAAAAACAGTTACCCAGTAAATGTTTCAAAAGCATATACCAAACCGTTGCAATTTTATAGGCATAGGCCGAGTTTGTTATGGGCCGAGTTTGTGTAGGCCGACTTTGTTATGGGCCGAGTTTGCAATGGGCCGAGTTTGCTATGGGCCGAGATGTCCAGTTACCGTTATTGCCCATTTTGTTTCCGCTTCTGTTAGTCAAACATTGACGAATTGCATAGTTGTTGAAAATTTACTGCCAAATTCAGAGTTAGGATCGTTATGAAATACGCGCTTAAATAAGAGTCAACGTTTTTTTTTTTTGAATGGTGATGACTGTGATCAGGGGTGCTGCCTGTGAATCATTCCAACTCGTTAGAAATTGTCGAGGTCACACGCCATGCCAGCTACACGTATGGTGTGTCAAATGGGTCAAAATTACTGATACCTGTCGGCGTAGATTAGTTCATTATACCGTAGCACGCAGAATAAAATATAGGGCATACACGTACAGGCATCTATAGTGTTGGTACCTCATATGCGTGTTGCTCGCTGTATGTGTTAATTTTGTGGTAACTGGAGTGATAGGTGCTACAATTTTTTATGCCTGGCTATTTTTTAGTTGCTGGCGCTAGAATCCAAATACACCCGTAAGGCCTACAAATTACATCATCAGCAGGTGACATATACTCGACATTACACCTTTTAGTATGTTGTAGTGATCGGAATCTTACCGTAAATTATGTGTAATTTAAAGTCTCCAAATAGCCACTTTAACCTGAATTATCAAGAGGGGTACATCATGTACATGATGTCTCTGAAAATAAGTCCATTTTTTGGTTTTTCTAATATATCGCAATTTAATTGACAACTGTGCTAAACTTGACGTAGACACTACAGTACTGCTGCTGATATTATGCAATATTTTTTCAATCATAAGGACTTTGGCCTATTTTTAGATACAAAGGGTGTAAGTACCCATCCACTTTTTTAGTTTTTCAGCTGTAGACTATCTCCCCCCACCCCCAGTGTCACAGCAAGCCACTCACATACAATGTGTATTATGATAGTACGCACATACATGCAAAGTGGCTAGCTGAGGCACGGGGGGAAAGTATCTTTAAACAAGAGGACAATTAGGTCCTGATCGCTTCCCTGAGCCCTGAGACTTTAATGTGATATGAACTTTTTGGACATTTGTTTTCGCTATGAATTTACCGATCTTTTGTAGACATAAAATAACACTGCCAAAATGGTGATGAGCAAAACAACCCAGACCTAATAGTTTCTGAGAAAATAACTTTAAATATTCAACACAAGTGGCCATTGGCCAAGGTCACTAAATGACCTTGACCTCTTGAATTCAAAGGAATTGAGGGCAATTGCATTTTCATATCATAGAGTCTTATAGCAACAGAAAAATGCACTTTTACAGCTTTTCCCATTCAAAAGCCTGTGGGAGTTAATTAGACCTTTCCATATCAATGGACAAGGTCAACTCAGGATCATCAGTTATATAAACTTTGCAGTACTAGAGTCTTAGATGCTACATACCAACTTGCAATCGGCCCCATGGTTCTGAAGAAGAAAATTTTTATGGTTTTAACCATATAGGGGCGTGGCCGTCATCCTAGTCATATGATGTGGACATAATATATAAACATTGTTTCCCACTTGGCCTGAGGGCTGCATATGAAATTTAATTGAAATTTGCCCAGACATTTCAGAGGAGGTCCTTTGAAAATAATGACAGATACGTGACCTTTGGCCACAGTCACTTAATGACATTGACCTCTAGAATTCATACAGATTGTACTTAAATACATTTCCATATCACAGAGTACAATAGAAACACAAAAATCCACTTTTTCAGTTTTTCCCATTCAAAAGCCTAAGGGACCAAATTTGACTTTGTCATTAAATAGGTCAAGGTCAACCCAGGGTCATCATTAATACATACTTTGTAGTACTAGAGTCCAAGATGCTGCATACCAGGTTTCAAGGCGATCGGTCCAATGGTTGTGGAGAAGATTTTTAACGTATTTACCATATATGGGCATTGCGGCCATCTTGGTCATGTGACCTGGACCAAATATATAAACTTTCTTTCCCCCTTTGCCTGAGGATTGCATATGAAATCTAATTGAAATTGGCCCAGTAGTTTCAGAGGAGAAGTCCTTTGACATTGTTGACAGACAACGAACAGGTGACCTTTGGCCAAGGTCATTAGATGACCCTGACCTCTAGAACTTCATAGGGGTTGAATTTGCATGCATTTCCATATAATATAGCACAATAGCAACATAAAAATGTACTTTTTCAGTTTTTCCATTTCAAAATTGGATTGGCTGGATTTGGATTTTGATTGTTTCAGTTCCTGGTCTTTGCATACTTTTTACTTTTTTTTATTTCCATTTCAAAAGCCTAAGGGACCAAATTTGACCTTGCGATAAAATACGTCAAGGTCAAGTCAAGGTCTTCAATTACATAACCTTTGTAGTACGAGAGACCTAGATGCTACATACCAAATTTCAAGGCAATCGGCCCAGTGGTTCTGGAGAAGATGATCTTTTTAGGTTTTTACCATATATGGGCATGGCGGCCAGATTGGTCATGTGACTAGACCAAATATATAAACTTTCTTTCCCCCTTTGCCTGGAGGCTGCATATGAAGTTTATTTGAAATTGGCCCAGTAGTTTCAGAGTAGAAGACCTTTGAAAATGTTGACCGACAACAGACAGGTGACCTTTGGCCAAGGTCATTAGATGACCTTGACTTCTAGAACTTCATAGGGGTTGAATCTGAATGCATTTCCATATTACATAGCACAATAGCAACATAAAAACTTACTTTTTCAGTTTTTCCCATTCAAAAGCCTAAGGGACCAAATTTGACCTTGCCATAAAATAGGTCAAGGTCAGGTAAGGGTCTCCATTAATATAAACTTTGTAGTTCTAGTGTCCCAGATGCTACATACCAAGTTTCAAGGCAATCGGCCCAGTGATTCTGGAGAAGATTTTTTAAGGTTTTTACATATATGGGCATGGCGGCCATCTTGGTCATATGACCTGGACCAAATATATAAATTTTCTTTCCCCCTTTGCTTAGAGGCTGCAGATGAAGTTTAATTGAAAATGGCCCAGTAGTTTCAGAGAAGAAGTCCTTTGAAAATGTTGACGACGGACGACGGAGACTACCATCCTATAAGCTCCCCCGGAGCCTTCGGCTCAGGGGAGCTAAAAACTTTTCCTGTTTCCATTGTGTTTGATTATAAAATTTGGCTTTTTTCGCCAAAAATAGAAGTCTATGTGCTAAAACATCAAATATACAATTCATAGCCAGTTAGGTGAAGGTGAGAGAGAAATATGTGGGTTAAATATCAAAAATTTAATTTTGACAGATTTTATAGGCAAATTAACATTACAACTGTCAGAGGTCCTTTACTGCCTAATTCAGTGTTAGAATCATTAATGCAAATATAGGTGCTTAGCATAATATGAAATTAAGACATGGCATTTTAAGCGAAGCCAAACCCTCAAAATATATATGATGGGAGGTACACCTTATGTACTTAATATCATTTGGAGATTTTTTTGTCAGAAATTAAACAGTCACCAGGTTGGTTTCATTTCCTTTTTTCATTTGGATTGTACAGCCCGTCCAGATCATTTCACTCATTTTGAGTCAAACCAATTGTTTGATGTGGTCAAAACGTGTGATCCCGAAGAATAGCACATGATCACCTGCAAAGACAGCTTGGCTTGTCTTGAACATTGGCTGGGTCCAAACCTACAACGGTGAGATGACACTTACTCGTATTTAGAGCGCCCATAATACAGCCACAGGAACCGCCTTCGATTAAACTTAAAGAGTGCCAGTATCCTCCACATCAAAGATAAGCCAATTATACCACGCACTTCTGGAAACGTTGACTTTCTTGTTTTTTTTTCTATTCTAAGTAAACGGTGATCATCTTAGGTGGTCTACCAGATAATTTCCACAATTCAATGAAATTTGAGAATAGTGGTGCAGTGGTTTCGAAGTTAGAGGGTCTTTTGAACAAATGATGGATGACAAGAGATGACAGATAAAAAAATCACATTTTTCAACCTTAAGCAAGATAAAGACTTTGTCTTATTTTGATAAAAAAGGCTGCAAAAACCACCATAGGTGGGTAATTGTTGGAAGGGAAAACAGCAAGGAATCTGATTTTATTTCTTCAAGATTTTATTATCAAACTTAGACTGGCAATAACTACAATCTATCAACAATCAACAATATTAATATGCTGTCATCAACAATATAAATATGCTGTTGACATTACTAGCACATGCATATTATAAAAAAAGGATTATCCAAGAAATTTTAGGACCCTGATGGAGTATAAAGGAGATTCTAATGCACTTACAAATATAACGCGACGTCTGATTGACGTAAAAAATTTGCTTCAGTATATTCTGGGATATACTGTCGCAAACCCGACATCATAATAAAACCTCGCTTCTCATTGGCTGACGTTTGGTTTTACACTGCTGAACGCGCTTGCAATGGGTGCGAAGAAGTACACTTTGAAATGTAACAAGAGGCCCAAATGGGCCTGATATCGCTCACCTGGCTATTGTGCAATGGGACCATTCTGATACAAAATTGGTCCAATTCCACTGAGAATTTCTCATTTTCACATTTTGCTACTTTTAGTAACAGAGGCCAACTTGCCTGGTCTTTATATATTTACTTTTGAAACACCTCAATGCAAGAATCATTTTGCCACAAATTTCATCAAAATCCATTCAGGGGTTACTGAGATATTGCCAGTTTCAAGTTTTGTGCTATTTTTTGTAACGGCAGATGGCGGCCATCTTGGATTGCTAAAATGCAAAAAATCGAAAAGCCTTCATGCAAGGACCATTTTGACACAAATTTGGTCCAGTTCCATTGAGATTTTCTGATTTTCACATTTTTCTATTTTTAGTAACAGAGGCCAATATGACTGGTCTACAGTTAGATATTTTTGAAACATCTCAATGCAAGAATCATTTTGACACAAATTTCGTCAAAATCCATTCAGCGGTTACTGAGATATTGTCATTTTCATGTTTTGTGCTATTTTTAGTAACGGCAAATGGCGGCCATCTTGGAATGCCAAAATGCAAAAAATCGAAAAAGCTTAATTAAAGGACCATTAATCTGACACAAAATTAATACAATTCCATTGAGATTTTCTAATTTTCACATTTTTCTATTTTTAGTAACAGAGGCTGATATGAATGGTCTACAGTTAGATATTTTTAAAACATCTCAATGCAAGAATCATTTTGACATAAATTTCGTCAAAATCCATTCAGCGGTTACTGAGATATTGTCATTTTCATGTTTGTGCTATTTTTAGTAACGGCAGATGGCGGCCATCTTGGAATGCCAAATTGCAATTAATCAAAACGACTTCATGCAAGGAACATTCTGACACAAAATTGGTCCAATTCCATTAAAGGGTTCTCGAGTAATTGTCATTTTTATGTTTGTGCTATTTTTAGTAACACCAGATGGCGGCCATCTTGGAATGCCAAATTGCAATTAATCGGAACGGCTTCATGGAAGGAACATTCTGACACAAAATTGGTCCAATTCCATTCAAGGGTTCTTGAGTAATTGTCATTTTTATGTTTGTGCTATTTTTAGTAACGGCCCCCATGGTGGCCATCTTGGATAGTCAACTGGCACAAAATTGAAATAATTCCATTCAAGAACCATTTCTGACCAAATCTGGTCAGAATTGGTTGCATTTTCTTTAGATATTGACATTTGAGCAAAATCGGCCTTGTAAACGCTAAGTAGGTCACTGTGACCTAATTCCGCTATAGATTTTTTTTATTTTTACAATTTTTAATACCAAGGTCCCACTTATGTTCCATGCAAACTTTCAACCAAATATACCAAATGGTTCTGGAGAAGAAGTCGATTTTGTTGTTTTTGCTATTTTTAGTAACAGGGGCCATCTTGGATTTTCAACCTGACCCAATTTTACAATTCTGAGACCCTGGAGTCAGGTCATGCTCCATGTGAAATTTGAGAACCATGGGACCAGTAGTTTTAGAGAAGAAGTTGTTTGAAGTTGTTTAAATAGGTCATTTTTTTACATTGGCATTTGAGCAAAATTACACACGTAAACAGAAAGTAGGTCACTGTGACAAAACTCCAATACAGATTTTTTTCATTTTTACAATTTTGAATACCAAGGTTACACTGATGTTCCATGCCAAAATTCAGACAAATATACCCAGTGGTTCTGGAGAAGAAGTTTATTTTGTTGTTTTTGCTATTTTTAGTAATGGCGGCCATCTTGGATTTTCAACCTGACCCAATTTTACAATTCTGAGACCCTGGAGTCAGGTCATGCTCCATGTGAAATTTGAGAACCATGGGACCAGTAGTTTTACAGAAGAAGATGTTTGAATATTTGTTTTTAGGTGTTGACGGACAACGCATGACGCACGACGCACGCATTGGTATGACAATAGCTCACTATGGCCCTTCGGGCCAGGTGAGCTAAAAATGAGAAAAAGTGCATTAGAATGGGGATACCTACATTGAAAATTGTCATTTGGGGAGGTAAATCGTTGGTTTTATGGTCGCAAATTCGGTTTTACGGCTCCGCTGGCTCGTCGGTTTTATGGTTGCAAATTCTGTTTTACGGCTGCGCAGGGGCGGAGCCGTAAAACGGAATTTGCGACCATAAAACCGACGATTTACCTCCCAAAATGACAATTTTGAATACAGTTATCCCCTAAATGGATGCACCATCAAAGGTAGCAACTCTTCCATTTTTATTTTTTATTCCTTTATCTATGGGGATCAACTTTTAAAGGAAATAGTTGGTTCCCTTAGGAGAAAAGTCTTTCCATTTAAAGTTGATCCCATTTTTGAAAGGCTTTCTTGACCAGGAATACGAATAGGAAGTCACAAATGCTGTCTCTCTTTTTTAACCAGAGGACCAATGGTCCTGTAGCTCACCTGACACCTTCTGTCAACAGACACAATTTGTCATTTCGCTCACTTGTTTCAAATTTGAAACCAGTAGCCTTAAAAGGTGTGCATAATCTCAGTGACCTTGAGCAACGTTCAAAAAATGACCTTGACCTTTGATGACCTTGTCTTCATGTATTTATTTAGTTAACCATATTTTCCAATTATTATATCTAGGCTTAAAAAAATTCCATAACATCAACTGTTTAAGCATTTTCCCATATAAAAGCATAACATGCCAAAGTTGACCTTGCCATAAATTAGGTCAAGGTCAATGCGCCATCATGATTTGTACAAACTATGACGGGCCCCGAGTCCTCAATGCTACATACCATGCCACGAGGTCATTGTGCCTTTGGTTCTGGAGAAGTAGATTTCTGAAGGAGTTTTACCATATATCTGCATGTCATAGACTTGAATGGTTTCTGAGAAATCAACTGCTTAAGCATTTCCAATGCATCAAATTGAACTTGCCATAAATTAGGTCACAGTCAATACACAGTCCTGAGTTGTATAAATTATGATGAGCCC